>ML681979.1:18351432-18436891 GCA_007922195.1 Podocnemis expansa
GCCACAAGACATGGTGTTTTCACATGACAAGTTGCAGACTTTTTAGAGATGTTTCAGATTTTACTTCTGAGGTGGCAGGCAATTTTCTTCCAGTGTTTTCAGAACATAATATATTAGAATAATCTGTTATTCCTCATTCTCAGCAGTTTCCTTAGACTATAAGGGTACTTGTACCAAAAATTGATTTTGCAACTGAAACAGTAAACTAAGACAAACATTTATCTTCCCAAATTTCCTGATCACTGTGCATGAAATTGTGGTATACTAGATTAAAGATCTGAATGTCTGATAACAAATGTTGATGGATGACTTTTTTTTATATAACCCCTACATCATTTAAATGGAACGGAAAAAAAGGTGGCTTAATATGCAGATATGGAGATGAATACTAAGATTTATTGATTTGGGAGGTAAGTACTCAGTGAGTGAAGCTAAAATCCAAATTCATCTGAAGGAACGGAAGAAAATAATTGCTTTCATGTTCATTGAAATGAAGCATATCTATCTTAACTTGAAAAATATGTAATTGTATATGCATATGTACTGTTCACATAAATGTTTGCGTTGTGTATACATATATACTATTCAATATATTCTGATTTTGCAAATTAGGAAATTAACATAGTAGGCATGAAAGTTAACAAGGGTTTTTTTGTTTTTGTTTTTTAATATTGGCTTCCTTTTTCTCACTGAGACCCCTGAAAACAACTCATACAGACTGCTCCCCACGTTTGCCTCTTTCTAGTAGGTGCTTTAAGGTTACATCCCATTAATAAGCCTTTCCAGGAGCAGCAACTTGTAATTAAATCTATTTATAAAGCAGGCTAGCCTTACACTTTACACTTTTGTGTGGCAGTCATTCACTACATCATCGAGGAGGATGAATGCTGTAAACTTAGGTTCACATCACTCACCTAACTTACACTGCTAAAATTCAAACTCCTAGTCAGGGTTCAGATGCTGAACTTGGACAAATAAACAGTGTGATGACCTATACTGATAACACTTTTAAATGCTGAAAATATTCACTCTGTTATGTGGCAAAGATAGCAAGGTTCATATTAAATTACAGGACAACTGCAGTTCCTGGGACTAGGGAGACTAAATATCAAGGGATGAATAAAGACATATCTGGCATCATTGATAAAGACAAAGTGTAAAGTAATAATGAATATAATGAAAGACCTGGTGAACAGAGCTGATACAAATCCAGGTGATGAAGCAGCATTAGAAGGCAAAGCATCACAAGCTAAAAATCTCTCAGAAGCTAAGAAATGGAATATTTGATGCAAATTTATACAATCTGAAAAAGGAAACGTTAGAAGCATTCCACTGTTACGAGACACTACTTGTAAAAACAAAGCACGGTTCAAGATTTTCCTTTGCCCTAACTGTTCTAGTTAATCAGGAGTCAAATGTTATCAAAGGGCTAACAGAAATATTGCTGAGCAATGTAACTGAGTAATAAAGAAAATGATGTAACACATACTTGTATATGACAATTTGTTTATTGCTGTTTTTTATTTTATTTTATTTTTTATAGTGACCACCCAATGTGCTATGTTCTTTACAGACAAGAAAGAATAAAAACTTAGGCTATGTCTACATCTCCTTCTTCAGTTCAGACTTGCTAGTCCAAACTAAAAAAGTCCGAGGTTAGTCTGGGCTAGTTTGGACTAACCACGGCTTTTTAGTTCAAATTAGTTACATGTCCTAGTTCAAACTAACTTTTTAGTTTGAACTAGAATGTGTGGCTAGTTTGAACTAATGACTTAATTCCAACTTTTTTAGTTCAAACTAGCCATTGCTTCATGGCTTGCATGTGCTTAACTGAAGCGTGAACTAAGCCAGCTAGGCAGACTAAGCAAATGTCTTTACTAGTCCAGACTAAGAAATTTCTTAGTTTGGACTCGCCAAAGG
Organism: Podocnemis expansa; assembly: GCA_007922195.1. NCBI lineage: Eukaryota > Metazoa > Chordata > Testudines > Podocnemididae > Podocnemis > Podocnemis expansa. The sequence goes on from ML681979.1 coordinate 18,353,353, forward strand.
CTAGTGTGGCCATGGTCCAAATTAGCCTGGACTAAGCTTGCTTAGTCTGGACTCATTTGGCAGTGTAGACATAGCCTCATTGTCCTAAATGGCTTATGCACTAAGCAAAAGTTATGGTAGTTCATTATAGGGGATGCTATGTCATATTAAAATAACCACAGTTATTTTATTACCTTTGCTCCCCATAAACACTAGGAGTTAAGAACAATTACTTACCATACAGAAAATGCAGGCTTGTGAGATGTGTTTTGCACATGGGTTCTACTCTTGATGATGGACTTCATGCGCGAGGGTGGGGTGAGGATCAGATTCTTTTGGCCAGCAATGTTCACTGGAACCACGCCTGAGCCTTAGATGTCCCCATGCAAATTCAAGGACATAAAGTAAAGACCAAGCCCAATCACCCCTCAGTTCCTTTGTCAATACACAATCCTGGAAGAGTAGGACTCTGAAGTAAAAGGGAAATAGGGCAAGGTTATGGAATCCATGTGCATAAATTATCAGAAAGATAAATCTACACTGTTTCTCCTTTTAGTGACTGTGCACATGGATTTCACTGTTTGTAACTAAGAAGGAATTATTGGTCTAGTTGAGGTATTAGAAATCTTACTGTTGTTATTATTAATTTGTATTCCCATAGTGCCTACAGGATCTAGTCATAGACAAAGGCCTCATTAAGATCGATGCTGTACATACACAAAACAAAAAGACAGCCCCTGATCACAATCTAAATATAAGACAAGGGTAGATGGTCATAGGCAGGTTGTACAAGTAAGCAATGAGACAACACTGGTCAGTACAGTGGGCAGTGAAGAACTACCAAAATGAGATGGATAACCTAGAAGCTTCTACCAAAGCACAGTGTGTCTTGTAAACGTGTGGACTGAACTTCATGAGACTGCCCTATAAAGTTCAGAAATGGGGAGTGTTTTCACACAGGAAACAGAGGCTGCCTGAGCTTTGGTGAAATAAAAGCTAACATGATTAGGTGGATCCTCCTAAGCTAGCTTGTAACAAGATTTTAGACAGCTGGGGACACTTTATGATAACCTCTGTGAACGTCTTTCCTGACCTGTATGCAAGCCTATCACCAAAGGCCACAGCAAAGGTCTAGGAATGTTACTGAATGGCTTTGTTTTGTTAAAATAATCTGACAATACACTTACTGCATCAAGTTCCAAAGGCCTCGCCATGTTAGTCTAGTTCAGCAAAACAAGCAAGGAGTTGTGTGGCACTTAAAGACTAACAAATGTATTTATCTCATGACGAAGTAGAATTTTCTCCCATGAAAGCTCATGAGATAAATAAATTTATTAGTCTTAAGTGACACAGGACTCCTGCTTGTCTTACTACATCAAGTATATAATGCTTAGTTTCCACCAAGGGTGGCTGAGATTTTGTTGATAAATAAAGTGTTTCACATGGCATGTAAACAATTTTGGGCAGGACCCTGGGATGAGGCCTGAGACTTACCCAGTCCTCATGTAACACTCTAAAAGGGACACCTGATATTACCCCAACCTTCAAGTTGAAATAATGGCTATCAAAAAGGCCTTGATAATTTATAAGTGGCATAGGGAACTGGTTACTAAAGACTCAAAGGGGGGAATCCATAAATCTTTGAGTACTATACTGAGATCTCAACAAGGACAAGGTTCCTAAAATGTGGAAAAAACGATGTGAGTATGGCCCTTAGGTAACCTAGCCATAGAATGGTGAGAAAATTAAGTGTGGCTCTGAGTAGGTGGGCAATATGCCAATACTGCTGCTTAATGGACTCCTATGGAACTAATTGAAATTCAGATTATTTCAGAGTGAGGAAATAGTCAACTGTCACTGAAATAAGCATTCTCAAAGGAGCAGGGGCAAAAAGGGAGCTTCTTCCACTTTATGTGTCACTATAGTTGAAACTTCCCTGCTTTTTGTTATGAATGTCAACAGAACAGGTGTGGTTGTTGTGTTGTTGTTGTTGTTGGGTTTTTTTTTTTTTTGTGTGAATGTAGGAATCTGATTATTCTTCTGAGACTATATTGGGTAGATCAGGCAAACTGAGAAGGCAAGGAAGACTGTATTGAGAGATTTACCAAAATTTCTTGGCTTGCTTTGGGGCTATCATCATTATCATCCATCTAGCATCTTGTTTCTTCAGGACTTTTATCATCACACAGATAAGGGGGAAAGCATACATAGTTCTGATGTCCAGGACATGAGAAAGGCATTTGACAGGGTATCCACTGTGAAGCCTCCTCTGCAGCACACTTGCCATTGCTTATTGTGATCTGGAGAACACAACTCAAGAGGGAAACGGAAAGGGGCACTGAGCCTAATATTTGTGGAAAATAAGAAAATATTTAAAAAAATCATTTTCCATTTGTTTAAGCTAAGAGGAATGCTACAAAATTAACTAACTTTCTATAACACTAAGTAGCAATAACCGCAACCGTCAGAAAAAGTGTTCCATTGCAACACAAGAGTTCCATTGCATCACCATGAGCAGTAAGAAGTATGTAAGGGAGGATTAGGCCTCCCTGCTTTGTGTTTCTTTGTGCTGAGGAAATATCTAGGTCACAGACACAGTCCCAATGGAAGCTGCTAGTCAAGAATCCCAAGTTTACATGCATGAATTCCATGTGCACCAAAAATAAAGTACATATGAATAATCTCTCAAAGAGAATTGATTATTATCCCACATACTGAAATCATTATGCAAAAATCCAAGTGAGAATAGTATTGTTCCTGCCTTTTATATTCAAGAAAACACATTATTTTCTCTACATGTTCCAGAGTCAACAAAATAAAAGTAATCCAGTTTTCCAAAAGTAAACCTCAAGCAAAGGCAAGAAATCTGTGAAAGACTTTCTCAGGCTTCACTGACATTAATTTTACAAACAAGGAGTCCTGTGGCACTTAAAGACTAACAATTTTTTTTATCGCATGAGCTGCCATGGGAGAAAATCTTACTTCGTCAGATGCTTTGAAGATGGGAGAACTTACAGAATGGTAGGAGATAAATTCAGGAAAGTGAAAGTAAGTTATGTAAGTCATTAATTTTACAATCTTTTTTCAAGCAAAAGGCAGAAAGAGTATATTAAACATATTCCAACAAAATCAGTATTTGAAAACTAACTGTTAAAAAAAAACAAAAAACCTCCAGTATTTTTCCTACTTTAGAGTTCATAGGCCTGTTTTTAAAATATTTTTTTCTAATTCTCCAGACCACATTTCTGAAAGTGTTAGTTTTCTTACAAATGCACCACTAATTATTGTTCTTAATAAAAATTTAACCAAAGTTTGATGCATGTTTCAGAATCAAAATTAGCAGTGTAGTTATATTTTACATCAAAAAGAACCCTCATTCTCTCTGAGTCAAAAACATGGAGGCCCCTGTGTTATTTTATACTTTTTAAATTAAAAACAACCCTCACACACTATGAAAAATTGTTCTCCATGTTGTACCCAAACAGACAGAGATGTAGGTTTTATTTATTTATTTAAGAAAGAATAATACAAGTTATACCTGAAATTTTGAAAGACTCGTTGTAATGAATTGGACTTGTTCAGTCTCTGATTGCCTGCCAGCAGTATAGCAGTATCCAACCTATTCCTATATTGATCTGATAGCCTATGTGGCAGTGCATGAAGGATAACCATCTGTGTCAGGTACAGCAGCAGGTGTCATATCCATTGAACTGGCGCCTACCCTGATTACAATGAATCTGTTTTGAGCACCTGGCAACCATGACAGGCTTTTCATCTCTCTATATAAAAAAGCCTCTAACTTGAAAAGTTTACTAAAGATAAATGGGAAATTCTCCAGACAATGTCAGCTGATAAAGGCCAAGACTTGGGTCCATTGCAGACATACTGTGATGTTTGGGTAAAAGAGTGTTTAGACTTCTTAGAAGTCTATTAATACTGAATATCAATTTCAAATATGCCCATGAAGTACTGCTAGGATCTTGAATTTAAAGTCAGCTAATCAGCATGAGATGATAAAGCCTATGTTTTGTTTTGTTTTTTTAATTTTAGAAGACAATATTTGTACATGGGGTAATAGCTCAAATTAAATAGTATATCACTAAAAGATGTGAATAATGAATGTTTTTCAGGGTAATCAGTCATTTAAGTTTATATATGGAACTTCCGTAGATAGAAAGTGCATATCTAGAACACTTGACCGAACTGCTTTTGAAAATATTTTGAGCTTATGTTGATTGATCTGTAAATTTGTTTTGAGCTCAGGGGAACTATCTACTATATGACCTGTAATTGGTTCTTGAATTGCACAACTCAGCTATGTAAGAAAGAATCTTGACCCTTTAAATGAGACACTTCCATAAGCAGATCATATACTGTTGATTCCAATGATAGGATTTGTTTTGCCATCAGCTGCTCAGCAGCAGTTAATTTTCTCGTCAAATCAGTGTCAATTTCTTGCAAGTACAAAATTTCTGAAAATTATGGTTCTGTAGAGATGGTTTATGGAGAGAGAATAGTTATATAATCTGAATGAATACATGGGAAAATAGTGTTGAATTCTTGCAAAAACATAGGTAGAACATACCCTTCTGCTAGAAAGTTAACTGCCCTTCCTTTAGTGGGGTATGAGGATGATAGTTCTGTGAACTCTACTGATGGTGTTATTTCACTAGCTGAAGAAAATAAATGCCCAAAAGTAATAGTAGTAGCTCCCATTAGTGTAAAACGAGTTGGTTAATATCATCAAGTTCATCCAGAATGTCTCATAAAAAGGGAACTGTTTGCTATGCAGAACTTGATCTGAGAATTCATCAAGGGTTTTATTTCAGTCATAGAACATGTTGCACATGTTTGACTTAATTCACTTAAAGAATCAGCAGACTGTGATTTGATGTTTGTGAGTCTCTAGCTGATGAATGAAATGGTAATAACCAGATATTCGCTGGGAAGGGATGTTTGCATTTGGGCTTTGTGCATAACTAATGAGCTAAAGAAAGCTATCTGCTTTGAAATAAATGTCTTATCAAGAAAATTGAGAGCTACGGAGGGGTTCAGTAAAATCCAGTGCTCTCCTGCTGATAGTGAGAAAACAGATGACTGTTCTCCAGTATCCTCATGAAGCAATGCTGAGAGAATCGAAGGTGCGCTCACTGTAGCATTTGTAAGCAGGTATCCACAGGAGAGTAATGAATAACTATTTAATTCAATCTCAGTCCCTACTATGCTACTAATTATTGAACTGAAGTCTGTTGCCAACAAACAACAATCTGATGGCTCTCTGATGATGAAGCTTGTGAATAAACAGAACTGTTCTTAAGGAACTAGTGAAGAATAGGATCATATCACACTTACCCTGGGAAACAAATCCTGACATTAACTCTAAGAAAGCAGCCATGGCCACATATGGTAGAGGTCTGATGTCAGAATTTATTTGTGCTGAGACCACAAGCAGCAAAACTAAAAAAACTGGAGACCAAGAATCTCTGTTGAAAAAACTAGCCAGAATATTGGTGAAGACTCTCTCATGGCAATTACTTCTCCTAGTCCATAGCTTTCAAAAGGTTGGTTAGATTTTAAGTTAGCCATATTACTTGTGAGAAGAATCGTATAGCTGACAATGTCTGTATTTTTCAGCTCTTTAAGGATAAAAAGTAGGAAAGAATTAGGAGAAAATAAAAAATGAACTTTGGCCCTGGGCTGAATCTGCAGCAAATTGTACTGCCACCTAAAAACCAGTAATTCTCACCAAGACATTATATAGCAGACAAATACAACTCCGTAAATCATATTCTTAATAAAATTGTAAGAGAGGTTTTAGTGACCTCAAGAGCTGAGTAAATGCAAACCCTTCCATTACTCACATTCTCTGTGAGGGCCAGAGACAGAAAAAATGGCATTGCTCAGAACAGAAGTATTAAATTTTCTAAATCAAATTACTCCTGTGAATCAATATAAAATGAATGAATTAAAAATCTTTGCCACCAAGAACTTCAGTGAATTAGTTGATAAGATGTGTTGGAAGAATTACAGTTATATTTACTAATTGGATCGCATACAATTTACTTATTTACATCAACTTGGAGTATTACCTACTTAAAAAAAAATAACTAAGACAAATCCTGAAATGATTAGCTTCTACAGAAAATCAAATGTTAGATAAAACTGCATTACCAAAATAAAACCAGGCCCCATAGAATAACTTACTTTGTAAAAAAAAAAAAAAAAAAAAAAAAAGACACTTTTATGAGTGGAAGACACTTGAGAGAGGTAAGCAATTATGGAATTCAATGTAAAATGTCAAATACAATGTTTACTACCATTAACTAAATGAATAGATCACAATTTATGGTGTGTCTACAGGACAGCTGGAGGTATGAACTCCAGCACCAGCTTTGATCAGGCTAAAAAAATTAGTGTAGCATTGCATGCATGGGAGCAGCAAAAGCTAGTTCCTGAACATGAACTTAGGGCCTTGATCAGGATTACACTGCTATTTTAAGAATAGCAGCTTGAGATAAACCGGTTCATATATGTGTTCCAAACTGTAAATGACACCTCCAGCTGCAATGTAAATGTACTACATAAGACACATAACAATCACAACAGGCCACATTACTGTTCAGCTTTAGAATAAAGATTTCCAAATTAGCACACAGGACTTTCATTTCTCTGCATTTGAAAAGCATATCTATAAACAGTTAAAAAGAACATGAGCATGATGATATTGTTGTTGATGTTCTTAGATACAAAGACATTTCTCAGTATGGAAAAGAATGAACTGAGTTAAGATGTGAACTAGGAAGAGAAGGCCAAGGTCCCCATAGAGCAAGGCACATTATCTGCCTGCTGCTGACAAGCCCTGAAAGAAGGGGAGGATAGCATTAAGGTCAGAGAAAGCTGAACATGATATGAGGCAGAGAAAATTGTACACACCACAAAGCTAAATGAAAACCAAATCACGAGAAAGTTCAATTTTTCTGCACTGGTAGGGTCAGGTGCTAGGAAAGGAAATCATTTTTCTGAGAAAACACAATAAACTTCCAATTATGTTTAGATATATTAACAAAGGATGGTGAGAAAAAAACTCACCTTGGAAGAATAAACTCTAATGGCGGGGGGGGGGGGGGGGCACACTGAGATTTGGAAAACAGAGCAGAGGAAAATAAAACACATTTGTTCCATACTGTCCCCTGATATAGATGGCTAATATATAGACAAGTTTCAACATGTAGATTCCTCAGGCTTTATTCATCTTATCATCATCTTACCTTGGAGTATCTGCACTGTATGAAAATCAGGAGTAGAATGTTTAGACCAAATCCCAGTAGAAACAGATAGTGCTGAAGTAAGGTCAGTATCTAAAACCTCAGTAGGGGGCACTCCATCCATTTCAGTGATAGTTCTGTTGCTTTGGTGGATAGCAGGTAAACAGGTGATGTTGTTTATTCCATCATTGCAAAGAAACCCAACGGAGCAGGTCTGTATTAGGCAATCATTGTAATTAAGCTCACAGCTTCGTCCCTGAAAGAGAATTTTTAAAAAGCCATTTTTGAAGGCCATTTGCATTTTCACAGTCACATTAGATACTTCAAATTATTGCTTTCTTTTGATTTTAAAAGTCACTTTGTTTTTACTAGGCTATAATGACTTTCCAAAATTAATCTAATCCTACAGCAAATTTTCCCTAATTGATTTCATGGCATAAATGCATTTCTCTTGATTTTAAAACAGCAATGCCATTTTGTTATTCACTAACTACTGGAACCAATTATAAATAAAGGGCTTTTTTCATATATACTGTACATTAGTATATATCTTATCCATAGTGTTGTCACCAATAACAAAACTGCTTTTAAAATCATATTCTGGGTAATGTAGCAATATCCTTGTTGATGTTTAACATACAATAATACAGAAGGTTCTAAACAAAGTATTTCTCTTCATACCAACCTGCCTATTTTGAGCTGATCCTATCATTATTTCATGTTCTATTGTCCAGCAGTGCTGATAGTTTTTTTTTAAATGATTTAACTTGATTTATGTAGTATGCTGCTGCTGCCATGTCTTCACAAAGCAGCTTGTTGCACACTGAAATTGCAGTTAGCTTTTGGGAAAGAAAGGTGGTCCATGTGTAAATAGTCTCAAAATGCATTTTGTTATCCAATCCTTGGGAAGTCTGAAATATGCCTCAGTAATCTATTCAAAATTTCTGTCTCCACTGCAATTAGAAAGGGAAGAAACAACACAGTCTGGCAGAGAGTAATTATGTGTGTCTGTCTGTCCATAAGGTAGATAAAATAATGGGAAAATTAAATACACACTGGCACACAGATTATAGAGAGTCTTCCCTATTAATTAAAAAGCAAGCAAGCAAATAAACAAATCCACCCTACTTTCCAATTTTACTCAAGGACCTGGGAAAGAACAGTGATTTGTCTTGCAGAGTTCCAAAGGGGTAGCTATGTTAGCCTAGTTCAGCAAAACAGGTAAGGAGTCCTGTGGCATGAAAGCTTATGCAATAATACATTTGTTAGTCTTTAAGTGACACAGGACTCCTTGTTTTGTCTTGCAGAGGCTGTGGTTCTTTTAGCTGTGTTGCTCAACTGGACAAAAAGAGTAATGAAAGTGAATAAAAGTACTTAAAAGCTCTTGGAAGGACTTGGTATTGCCATCCATTTATTTGACACCCTGATTTAAAAGAACTGTGGGACACTTGGACTACTCTTATTTTTATGCCCTGGGGTGGGCAAGGCTTGTAAGGGCATTCAGAGTCCATACATAGCCCTAAAAGACACTGCTGGTCAACAGATTCTGAACTTTCATATTTGTAGTGGAAGTGAGATCCAAATAGACAAGTTATCTGAAGAAGAATAGTATCTTGGGTTTCATATGAAACAGAATTTAAACTGCAGTTAAACCATGCTGAATTAAAGGAATTTCTGAAAATGAACTAAATCAAGGAAAAAAATAGAATTAAGACTAACTTTAAAAATATTTTGGGAATTTCTCACCACAAACATAAGAACAATGTGACAATGCCATTTAAGAAATTTTACATCCTGCAGCATACGTGTTAGCAGATTGCATACTCTTGAACTGAATGATGCTACAAAAATCATCCTATCAAAGTGTTGGGTCAATGAAAAACTGACAGCAGCTATCTGAATCCAGACACTCCTGAAAGAGGTGTGTATTCCACCTTCTGAAAAACTATGGAAACTGTATAAATTTATCCCACTTGAGATATGACCTGAGTATTCTTATCTCAACACTCTTGTTTTGTATCAGACTATTCATTTTGCCTTTCTTAAGCAAGTTGACAGCAGTGAGATGACAAAGAAGAAAGAAGCCACAACAGAGCAACAAGAAAAAACAAGGTTTTTGTCTATCAATACATCTGTTAAGTGATGACATCAAAAAGACCTGAGCATCATGGGTCAGGTGATGATTATATAAGCACTATTGAGGAATTAAATTTACAATATTGTAAAATTTAATGGTATATTGAAATGCTATTGTAATTTAAGATAGAATTATAGAATCAGAGGATTGGAAGGGACCTCATGAGGTCATCTAGTCCATCCCCCTGAAAAGCAAGACCACTCCCACTGAATCATCCCAGCCAGGGTTTTGTCTAACCAGACCTTAAAAGTTTCTAAAGATGGAGATTCCACCACCTCCTTAGGTAACACATTCCAATGCTTCACCACCCTCCTAGTGAGAAAGCTTTTCCTAATATCCAACCTTGTCTGCCTCAGCTGCAGCTTGAAGCCATTGAGAATAGCCTAGCTCTCTCCTCTTTGGAGAACTGAAGGTTGCTATCAAATACCCCCCTCAGTCTTCTCTTCTGAAGAATAATAACCCTACTTCCTTCAGTCTCTCCTCATAAGTCATGTGCCCCAACCCCCTAATCATTTTTGTTGCCCTCCTCTGGACTCCTTCTTATTTGTCAACATCCTTTTTGTAGTGTGGAGCCCAAAACTGGACACAGCATTCCAGATGTGGCCTCACTGGTGCCAAATAGAGGGGAATAATCACATCCCTCGATCTGCTGGCAACACTTCTACTGATGCAGCCCAATATGCCACTGGCCTTTTTGGCAACAAGAGCACTTTGTTGACTCATATCCAGCTTCCCATCCACCATTACACCCAGGTACTTTTCTCCAGTGCTGCTACTTAGCTGATCGATCCCCAGTGTGCAGCAATTCATGGGATTTTTCCACCCTAAATGCAGGACTTTGCACTTGTGTTTGTTGAACTTCATGAGATTTCATTTGACCCAATGCTTCAATTTGTCTAGGTTTCCCTGAATTCTATCCCTGCCCTGCAGTGTGTTTACCATTCCTCCCAGCTTGCTGTCATCTGCGAGTTTACTGAACGTACAATCTATCCCTTCATCCAAATCATTAAGGAAGATGTTGAACAGAACTGGCCCCAGGATATTAACATCACCTGTAAAACCTCAGATTATTTAGACTCTGTAGACCAAGAGAAGATACATTAGTTAACCTTGATAAACAGAAAGATGTAGCAGGATGTAATTTGAATTTAATTTTATTAGTATTCATTAACTTTCCTGTCTCAGGACCACCCTTTAAAATGATAACCAAAGAGTCCTGTGGCACTTAAAGACTAACATATTTATTTAGCCCATGAACTTTAGTGGGAGAAAATCCCACTTCGTCAGACAAAGTGTCTGACGAAGTGGGATTTCCCCCCCCCCCAAAGCTCATGTGATAAGTAAATTTGTTAGTCTTTATATACCACAGGACTCCTTGGAAATTTTACTGAACTAGACTAACATGGCTACTGCTGTGGATCTTTAAAATGATGTGGGTGTATACAAAATATGTTATTTCATTTAAGTGATATTTGAATGGCTCCTTCTAAGTAAGTTGAACAGTTCTTTTCATGTTATATAGAATTTAGTTAAGATAATGCTGCCCATTTATAAACTGTTTTTATATTATCCTTGGTCCCTAAAAAGAATAATCAGTTCTTACAGAGAATTTCCTTGCTTGTGTATAAATTTTTAGGTATCTATAATACACTAAGATAGGACTCCCTACTGATATGGGAATACTTTATGCTTAATTTACCATTCTCCAAGGCAGTGGTCATCAAACTTTTTTTCTTGGGACCCAGTTGAAAAAAATTATTTATGACCATAACCCAACATGGTCAGAAATTTCCCATGAGTGCTGCCCCTGGGTGGAAACAGCTGCAAGAAATTGACAAGGACACTGGCTGTCCCATTGCTACCTTCACCCCAAGGCAGCTGGCATCCTTTAAGGTTTCCCGTGACTGCTTCTGCCCAGGGGTAGCAGTCACAGGAAATTGACAAGGATGCCAGCCGTTCTAGGTAGTCAGGTTTTAACAGGGCAGCCAGGATTGTGTCCGTTTCCCACAGCTGCTTCCAATCAGACGTAGCAGCCTGGAAATTGACAAGGACGCTGGCTGCGCTACTAAAACCCGACTCCCAGAGTAGCTAGCATCCCTGTCAATTTCCCATGGCTGCTACCCCCTGGGTAGAAGCAGCTGTGGGAAACTTCAAAGAACATTGGCTGCCCTGGGTTGCAGGTAGCAGCGGGAAAACTGGCATCTTTTTAAACTTCCCATGGCAGCTATTCCTGGCCTGGTTAGAAGCAGCCACAGGAAGTTTAAAAGGATGCTGGCTGCCCTGCTGCTACCTGCAATCCAGGGCAGCCAGTGTCCTGTCAATTTTCCATGGCTGCTTCCACCCAGGGGCAGCTGCCATGGTAAATTGACAGGACACTGGCTTCCCTGGGCTGCAGGTAGCAGTGGGACAGCCAGCATCCTTTTAAACCTTCCCTCCCCCAGCTGTAGACACAGTGTCATAACCCAGTGCCAATGAGTCTATGACCCAGTACTGGGTTGTGACCCATAGTTTGATGACCACTGCTCTAAGTTATAGTATCTCTGTTATAAACTCTCCACTGAGAACTGTAAAGAGTGGACTGGGATTGAAATAACCATTATCTACTGACTGTTTTAGTTTTTTATTTTTTAATTCCTCCTTTTTCATTATTTATTAATACATATTCATAATTAATCATTATACTTTGATTTTATTTGATCATAAGAACCTCAGGTGACAAAAAGAGTACAGGACTGATTTCCAGCTTAGAATTTTGAGAAACAGTTTGTAAGATTGGGCCTAATTTTTGTTTCTCTAGATTAATTTTTTATTAACTTCAGGGGTAAAAGTATGTAGTGCTTAACACCTTGAAACCCTCTTTTGAACCCCAGAAGCCTTTCTGTAATTTTGCCCAGGACTGATTCAGACTTACTCAGGGGTTAAAATAAGGGGGAATGCACAGGAACACCATTCCAGGGCCCCCTATTTTTAGAGAGCCAGTGTTCTGGGCCCCCAAAGATAGGGGAATATCCCTAGAACACTGCACTCCAGGGCCCCCAAAAAATAGGGGCATGTGCCAGAATGCTGCATTCTGGGGCCACCTAAAAATAGAATGCAACACTGCTTGCCGCACACGGCCGGCAGCTGCAGTCCCTAGTGGGCTGGAAGACAGATTCTTCCGGCTCGCTGAGAGCTGCTCCGAGCCAGAAGCATTTAAAACTTCTGCTCAGACTAAGTGCTCACTGAGCATGCGTACAGCTTCTGCGCCTATTCAGCGAGAACTGCCCCCGTACGGCGGAGCAGCTGGTGGTCAAGCTGTGCTGCTCTGGCAGCCAGATAAGGGGGCGGGGGGGGGTCGACTGGGGACAGGTCAGGATCAGGCTGGCTGGGGGATTGTGGGGGAGTGAGACTGGGCCTGCTGGGGGGCCTGACGGGAGGTGGGGGGCAGGACTGGCCCGGCTGGGGAGTGATAGGAGAGCAGGGGGGCAGGATTGGCCTGGCTGGGGGAGGTGATGGGTGAGTGGGTGAGGCAGGATCAGCCCAGCTGGGGGTGTTGACAGGAGAACAGGGAGGCAGAAGCGGGCTGGCTTGGGGGCTGACGGGAGAGCCGGGAGGCAGGATCAGGCCATCTAGGGGGGTGACTGGGAGAGCAGGGAGGGCAGGATACGGCTGGCATGTGAGGTCCCGCACCAGCGTGAGGGGGGCCCATGCCAGCATGAGAGGGGCCACCAATTTAGGACGGTTCCAGGCAACATTCCTTCTAAGCTGCGTGGCCCTGTGGCCACACAGCCCTCAGTGCTACCTGGCGCAGGGAAGGCTGCCGGCTGCCCACAGCCGGCAGCTACAGTCCCTGCCATGAGTGACTCTGAGCAGGCAGTTTTTAAAACTCCCGCTCAAAGTCAGCTCTCACTGAGCCTGCGCAGACTCTCTGCGCAGGCTCACTGAGAGCTCCTTTGACCTGGAGGAGCAGCTGGAGGGCAGGCTGCACTGTTTCTGGCCAGGTATAGGGGCCCTGAACACCCCCCTTCCAACTTCGGAGGGGGTGTTGTGGGCCAGAGGCTGCTCCGCCTGCCTGCCCAGCCAGCCTCTCTGCAGTAGAGCGGAGCAGCCAGCCAGCCTACCCCCAGCCAGCTGCACATCCCCAGAGGTGGAGGGGGCCAGTGCTGAGCTCCAGCTTGCGGGGTCACGGCCCTAGAGTGGCCTGCCCTGCTCCCAAAGAGTTTGGGCTGCTTCATACCCCTGCCCTCTGGCCATGGAGCAGGCCTGTTCAGGCAGGAGGGGGCAGGGGCGAAGCAGCCCAAACTCTTGGGAGTGGGGCAGGCCGCTCCAGGGCCCTGACCCACACCCCAGAGCTCAGCGCCGGCCCCCTCTGCCCCCCCCGGAGGTGTGGCTGGCTGGGGGTAGGCTGGGCTGGCCACTCCACCCCCGCTGCCAAGAGGCCAGGCAGCCAGCAGAACTTGGGGGGGGGAGAATTGGGCCTCTGGGGGGGAGGATCGGGTTGGGTTGGGGGGCCCACCCATGCCGGAGGGGGGTCCACCTAATTAAGAAGGTTCCAGGGTTCGCCATATTATACTTTAACCCCTGGAATTACTCACCTATTGACACCTATATCATACATTTGCCTTTTTAAACATTAGATTTTCAGCAGTCTTTTGAAATGACCTCAGTGTTTTATTTGTTAAAAATCAACAGTAGTCATTCAAAGAACTTCATGAACCAATTCTTTTAATAGTCTTGGATACAAACGGTCCAGTCCTTCTATTTTACAATTATTTAACTGTAATACCTGCTGTTTAACATCTTTTCCAATTACTGATGGAACTGGAAGTATGTCCTTATCACTATAAGAAAGGAATACATGATCCTGCCTTTCACCTTAAAAACCAGAAACATTGACTGAATATTTCTGGGTTTTTTCCTGCGTATTGCATGACAATGTTACTGTGTTTATGTAGTATTGGACCTATACTAATCTATTTAGGATTTATATTGTTTTCCATATTTTTAAAGAATTTCTTATTATCCTTAACTCTCCTGATCATAAATTTTCACTGAGACCTTGAGTTTCCATTGCCATTGTGATGAGACCTCAATATAGACACAAGAATTATAGTAATAAAACTTTTATAACTTGCTTCTGCAATATTATTACAAATATATTTGTGTTTTTGCATATTAAGATATAGCTAAAATTTTGTTATAGACAGCATGTTTGGTACATATAATCACACATAGTATATTTTTAGCTAATTATGAGGTGTACAAGCTAATCACCAAAGGAGTTCCAAGAGGATTGTGCTCCTGGGAGAAGGTCCAAATATGAAATGAGATAACACCATGTTATGACTCCTAAGAGTGTTTATACAAACTCAGAAAAAGCTGCATTTAAAGTTTGATCTTGCTTAATTTTTATGTCAGTTTTGTTTTGTATTGTATTATGGTAAATGAATGTTGCCTTGATTTTGTGATTGGTGATTTGTGTAGAATATTTGAGGGGAGTTTTAATTGCCAATTTTATACTGCAACTAATAAACACTATTTCTTCTATAAGGCAACTAAACCAGTATGTCTTAGTACAGAACAGAACACATCTCTTTAAAACATTATTTGGGAAAGTGATGGCTTTATCTCAAAAAACAAAACTTGCAAAATTGTAGGGTCCTGACTTCAAGGGAACATTAAGAACAAGGAAGATGTGTGGGAATATGTGATCAGAATCAGAGGTGTCACTGGCACTGGGAACCCAGGGCATGTGTCCTGAATCCCAGCACCGGTGGCCTGGATCTGGCAGGGCCACCCCTCTCCTGGTCTCTGGCCCAATCGGGCCAGACATCCAGGACCCAGCCACCGGCAGGGTCCCCAGCCAGGGATCCGGGGCCTGGCCGCCTGCGGCAGCAGCGAACCCATCCCCAGCCGGATGCGGGGCCCGTCCTCCCATGGCCACTTCTGTCCCCGTCCCTGGCCGGGGATGCGGGGCCCGTCCTCCTGTGGCCACTTCCATCCCCGTCCCCGACCAGGGATGCGGGGCCTAGCCACCTGTGGTGGCTTGGTGGCTTCTGGCACGGTCCCTGGCCAGGGGATGGGGCCTGCGGGCTGGGGGCAGGGCCCCAGGTCCCTCCTCAGGCCAGTGACACCTCTGATCAGAATCAGAAAATTAGGTAGTAAAAAGTATTCTTTTGTAATCTTTCTAAAATCTTCCTCCTTGAAATTTTAAGAAATATATTGATCGTCCAGAAATATTTTGCTAAAAATCTTTATTCATCTCTTAAATATTGAGATAGAAAGCCATTAAAGAATGCATACTTGCAAATGTGTTAGATAAATGCAAAACTTCTAATATAATTTCCAAATATCATTATTATGTAAATTGTAAATAAAAATGCTTTATATTCCAACATGGAATTTAATTACCCTGGTAAATTTATTACTAATGTAAAGAAACTATTTAAATATAGAATATTTATATTGATGGAGAACTAGTTAGCTATCTGGAAACTCAAACACTTCCTCACCCAATATAGAAAAACAAAAAGAATCATCTCCTCAAAAGCTGTTACAAAGAAACAACTTTTAAAATAACTATTTAAGAAAATACTGTCTATTAAAATACTTTGTTTTATAAAGACTGTTTCTAAACCTAAAAATCTTTTAAGATCTCTCTCTTTTTTTTCTTTCAATAAAACATCCAATTCCTGTTAAATTTTAATTAAACTGAGCACATATCTTGGAAAACAAACTGAATAAAAAGAAACAGTGAAAACTAAATTTAAAACTTATGTATGGTTTTTCTGCCTCAGAACAACAAAGACAATTAGTAGTGTGCTGCATATTCATTAAGCAGACTGCATATTCAGTAGCTGAAGATGTCACAAAACCAAACCCCAAAGAGAGCTAATGAAAGGATGACAGCAGCCAATTTGAATCTAAACAAGCATGAAAGAAGTGTCTTCCTGTAATTCAGGAAAATAGAAAGAGGCATAGAAACCTCCGAAGGGGGCACCCCACTCACATACACTCCCTGTTAAACTGCTTAGACACACAGTATTCATAAACTTATCTTGTCTCCCCCCGCCCCCCCCAAGTCAGCTCCCATGGACAGCTGAGAAGAACAAGACATTATCAGCAGAGAAGCCTCAAAAAACAAACAAAAAACAAAAAAACCCACAAAAAACAAAAACAAACAAACAAACAAACAAAAAACCCAAAATCCACAATCCAAGGATAACATACCCGTAAATTCAACATGCACTAGGGAGAGAAAATTAACTAAAACACTGTCAATGAATTAGATTTAAAAATTACTTTAGAAATATTATTGGGATAGGGAATTTTTTTTTTACTGTTTTTATATTCTTACAGTTAGGAAATTTTTTTCTTCAAATTTAATCAAAATATACTATGTTTGAATTCACTGCCTTGTATCCCACCCTCTGCTGCTTTTCCAGAAAGATATGATCTAACCCATTGGTTCCCAACCTTTTTGGTTCAAGGCCAAAGGTATCATTTTTGCAACCCTGATGACCCACCAGTCTCCACCAGTAGCCACCTCTTCCCCTCAACTGCTGCCAGATGAAAGGATTCAGCAAGAAGGCTGTCTCCCTCCAGTAAAACAGTGGAAAGAAAAACAAAACAAAACTGTAGGCCAATGGAACAGGCTGCCTAGGGAAGTTGTGGACCCTTCTTCACTAGATGCTTTCAAAAGGAGACTGGGATAGCTATCTGTCTTGGATTGTTTAAATACAGTAAGTCCTGTATCTTGGTGGGGGGAGACTAGATGACCCTTGTGGTCCTTCTAACCTAATGATTCTGTGACTATCTTGGCTAATAGTCACTGATGGACCTATCTTCCACAAATTTATCTAATTCCTTCTTGATTCCAGTTACATTTCTGACCTTCACAATATCCACTACAAATTAATTCCACAAATTCACTGTGTATTGTGTGAAGTAATTCCTTTCCTTAATTTTAAATTTGCTGGCTATTAATTTCATTGTGTGACATCTGTTTTTTGTGTTATAGGAAGGCCTAAATAAGATTTAGCTATTCACTTTTAGATTAATAGAATCTGAGTTCAGAAGAGACTGTAATTATAATCTGGTTCAGAGATGGGCAGACTATACTTTGTAGGCCAGATGCAGCCTATGGAACATTTCACCCAGCCCTACAGCTGAGATGGCCACAGCATGGCAGTCGCCCCTCCCTCCCGATCCCACCCCTCTCTGGCCTGCCTGAGACATATGTGGCCCTGAGGCCAAAAAGTTTTCCCACCTCCATCTAATCTGACCTACTGGACATTGCAGGCCATTAACCCTCTCATACCCACTCCTGATACAGACCAATAACTTATGACTGAGTTACCAAAGTCATCAAATAATTATTTAAAGGCTTTACAATGTAGAGAATCCATTCTTTACACTACTTTAACCTGGCAAGTGAACTGTGCCCCGTGCTGAAGAGGAAGGCAAAAACTCCATGCTCTCTGCCAAACTGACTCAGGGGAAAGTTCTTTTCTGACCCCCAAGTATGGGGGTTAGCTACACCTGGAGCACCGGCTAGGCACCTGAGAAAGAATTCTCTGTAGGAATTCAGAGTCTTCCCTATCTGGTGTCTCATCACCAGCAACTGCAGATATTTGCTGCTAGTAGTGGCAGATCAGTGGCATGCTATTATAGGTAATCTCATCATACCATGCCATCCATAAACATATCAATCTCAGTTTTGAAGCCAGTTAGTTGGTTTTTTTGGGTGAGGTTTTTTTTCGGGGGGGGGGGGGTTGTTTTTTTCTTGTTACCACTGCTCCCCTTGGAAGCAGTGTTTCAGAACTTCACTCCTCTGATAGTTAGAAACCTTTGTCTGGTTTCAAGCCTAGACTTGTTGATGGTCAGTTTATATCTATTTGTCATTTTTGACTCATTGAGGCTTAACTCAAGTAATTCCTCTCCCACCAGCTATTTAACCCTCTGATGTAGATATAGAGTGGAATCATTTCTCTCCTCTGCTTTTTTTTGCTTAGGCTAAAGACACCAAGCTCTTTGAATTTTCTCTCATAAGGTAGGTTTTCCATTCCTTGAATCATTCTAGTAGCTCTCTCTGCATCTGTCCCATTTTGAATTCATCTTTCTTAAACATGGGAGACCAGAATTACACAAAATATTCCAGATGAAGTCATACCAGTGCCTTGTATTATTAACATTTTCCTGTGTCTACTGGAAATATCCTATCTGATGTATCCTAGGGTACTACCCTTTTCCAATGTCATATCACATATCACACTGGTGGCTTATAGTCACCCTGTTATCAAACACTATACCCAGTTTTTTCTCTTCCTCTTTCACCTCCAAATTATATGTTCCTAGCTTATAGCAAAAATTGTTCTTGTTAGTCCCTAAATGTATGACTGTTTATGGTGCGTCATTCAATTTAACCCTATTTCTCTTACTCCAATTTGCATGATCTTCCAGATCATCTTATATGATTTTCCAACCTGCATCCATATTGGCAATACCTCCTACCTTAGTGTCATCTCCAAATTTTATAACACACTTGACATTTTTCTGCTAACATCACTAATGAAAATATTAAATAAGTCTGGCCCCAAGACCAATGCCTGAAGAACTCCACTAGTAACCTCCCTCAAAGTCTGACAGTTCAGAATTCAGTATGTCCTATTATAGTGTCCCCTTTAACCAGCTCCTTTTCCACTTTTCAGTTTTCACACAGATCTTCATCATCTACAATTTAACTAATAATTTCCCATATGGAATTAAGCCTGTAGTTTTCTGGATCATTTTTTCCCTTTCTTAGAAAGAGAATCTATACTGACAATTCTCCTGCCCTAGTATATGAACCCCAAGTTTACTAATTCATTAAAAATCCACACTATTGGGCTTTCAATTTCATGTGATGCCTTTAGTATTCTTGGGAAGAGATTATCCATGCCCCCTGATTTAGTTCCAATTAAACTGTTTAAGTTTGACCTCCAGCTTCGATTTGGTCATTTCTACCTGATTATCCTTATTCCCTTTGCCACCTTCCCACTACCTCTGAATTCTTCATTGGTCTTATTAAAAACTGAGGTGAAATATTTACTTATGTGCTGGGACATGCCATGATTATCTTTAGTCTCTACCTCCTTCTCATTGCTTAGCAGTCACACTTCTTTCCTTGTTTTCTTTTTATTTATAGGCCTCTAGAACCTTTTATTATTGGTTTTAATTTCCTTTGTAAGGCTCAACTTTGCTTGGCTTTCAGCAAGTTCGCTCTTTATCCCTATGCTTTCTGACTATCAAGAGGTAGCTTTCCATGCTGATCCCTCCCATTTTCCATCCCAGGCTCTCTGTTTTCTCTTAATCACCTGTTTGAGAAGTTTGCTCATCCAGGTTGTTCTGCAGCTGTTGCCTACAAATCTTTTCCTTGACTCAGGATACAGCCTACAGATCATTTCTGCAGCTTTGACTACAAGTAATTCCAAGCCTCCATCATATTCAAGTCCCTGAGTTTCTCAGTCCAGTCCGCTTCCCTACCTAATTTTCTTAATTTTTTTTTAAGTTTGCCATTTTGAAATCAAAGACCCTAATTGCAGATCAATTTTTGTTGATCCTTCCATTTAGTTTAAGCTAAATTAGCTCATGACCACTTAAACCAATGTTGTCTCTTACAACCAGTCTTTTTGTGAATCCTATCTTCACTACTCACCAATATCAAATCTAAAATGGCATCACTTCTGATTGGTTCACTGACTGCTGAAGAAATCTCTCATCTGTCATATTTTTCTTCCTTAAAGTGATTTTGACCCAAATGGAATCTGTCTTATCCGTTTCATCCATTCTAATTTCTTTACAGTCCATCTAATAATTAATGAACTATACTATGTCACTATTTCGTCTTTATTTCTCTCATTCCTGAATAGCTCACATCCTTCTATACCTGTACTCCAGTGATGACTGCTATTCCTCCATGTTTCTGTTATCCCTATAATGTTGGAAATGCACTTCCTGCACCAGTAATTCTAGTTTGTCCATTTTGTTATCCAGGCTCCGTTAAGGCATACACATATTTTGATTTTGCTGCTTCTTTTGCCCCAATTTCTTACCCAATTGGGCAAAGTCAAATACTCCATTATCTCTTATCTGACTTAGCTTCATTGGTATTGGAACTATCTTTCCTCTTAATGTCCATTCTCTTACCCACTGCTGTTCCTTTCCCCATTGCTATATCCTTTCTCACTTTATTTCCTCTCCTCACAAATTAAAATCAGATGTGGAGATTAGCTGAGCATCTCCCAACCATCTCCCCTGAGTTTCTAGTTTAAAGGTCTTTTAATGAGTCATGCCAACCTCCATCCCATAAATTTATTTTCCTTCTTACTGAGGTGGACTCAATCTCATAAAAATAGTTCTCTGTCCATGAATGCCTCTCAATAGTCAAACACCCCAAATACCTACTTACAACAGCAGTGTCTGAATTATCTATTGTTCATCATAATCATGTCTCACCTTCATTCTCCTCAAGGGACAAGCATAAAAACCTTCAGTGAGGGACCTCTTGCTCATGCCTGTTATTAAATATTAACAATTGTATTTCTTTCAACCTGCAGATTTGATTAATTTATATATTGACTCTTTTTTGGAGCCTCTAACTTCAACAAAAATTATGTCTGAATTCTAAGGCCCAGAACACCTCAAATAATTCTAATATTTTGCACTTAAAATTGAAATTAGGTCACATATTGATTGAAGTTCTAAGTACCAAGAAATTCTGCACTGGAGCCAACTGAGTAAACCTGATAATTTATGCTAATGAAAATAATCAGTGATTTATTTTTGAGGGACTGCATTGCAGTTTTAAATTAAAGAAAATTAGAAATTTTGTGTACCTTAAAAACCTACTGGCCCTTGTTTATTTGTATGATGTGATTTTACTAAGAATATTTTTTTTTCTTTAGAAATTCTAAATGATAGGCTAGAGAAAAGCTAGGGAGGTAGGATAATGCCATCCAAAGTTATTTAATTATTTAAGAAAAAAAATGTTTGACTCTTTAAAGAATGAGTTCTGTAACTAAATTAAATTATTGGGAAACCATATACAATAAATGATTGATGTACATAATCCACTTCATCTTTTAAATGCTGCATTTTTGTGATGAAGATTTGATCACTTTTCTTTGGCATTGTTTGTGTCTAGAATGTTACAGAAAAAATGTTTTCATGTACAATGAGTGTAATACTTGCTTATCATACAGTGATGTTGTGAAGATTAACTAGTTAATGTTTGTAAAGACTTTTGATAAAGTTAATGCACCACATGTATTATAATTTCTACTGTGTGTTATCCACAGAAATGACACTTTCAATGCAAGAATCATCCCAGGCATGACTATCAAAATTATGCAAGAGTAAACACAATTTTTAAAAATTTATACATATCATACACTATTAATTTATATTTATGAATTAGATTCTAGTAGCACCCTTGATGTGGGCACTGGGAGTGACATTTGGCTCTTTGTTAGTGATTAGCAACAAGCATGTAATTGTGACAGCATGTACCAAACACACAACAAGTGAAATGAGGATTAAAGAGTTGCTCTGGACACAGGAGGCCACCTCACCTTGCCCCTGCTGGGTATGATCCCAGTAGATGGAGATTTAGAAGGGACCAACTTAACTCAGTCTGTGTTGACCAAGCAAGAGACCATCTGGGTGCTGCCAACTCCAGAGAAGCAGCTGAGGCTCACAGTCAAACTGCTGAAGTCCTTTTAACCGTAAGGGTCAAACATGACAAATCACTGCAGAAAGGGGAAGACACTCCAGGGAATAACCTGAGCAGACTCCAGTAGAAACACCAAAGTAAACACTTGGCACAGACAGAGAAACAAGATGGAGTAGGAACCCAGGAACAGGCATAAAGACTACCATCTTTAGGCCATCTATCTGTATCATTATGCTAAGGGGCCCTGGATTGGATGCAGGGAAGCAGGGAGGGCCTTGGTTCCTCTAACCCAGCCACTGAACTTTGCTGTTGGGTAACATGGCCACTGATTCTACCTGCTAGGCAAGGCATCCACTAACTCTTATCATTGGACAACACAGCCATTGAATCCCACCACTAGGCAAAGCAGACATTTTTACCATTGAGCAACACAGCTATTGAATGCTGATGCTAGTTTGGCAGCCACTGTCTCTCATAATTCAGTGGCATAATCTAAAGAATCACCACCAGGTGATACTGCCATCCTTGGACTCCAAACTCCATTTGACAAAGATAAAGAACATTGAGTGCCTTAGTGATGAAGTTGAGGATGGAAGCAACTCATAGTGTGTGCAACCACACTCATAAGTAACTTGGCAACACGCTAATAAGGTTAGTGAAGGTGATGAATTGGTCAACTGTATCTTTAAAAACTGAGACTGAGCAGGTCTGGTAGGAGTCTAGCCAAAATCTTTCCTAAGGCAAAAAGGATCAGTACAGAATAGGAATCTGCTCTGAGTGACTGATTGAAAACAATAGAGAACTCTTGTCATATAAGCACATTCCTAGCACAATGCCTCACTTAAATCCAATTAATATAATAAATAGTGGTTTCTGGATTCCCAAAGGAAGAATCATCCTTTAAGACACTGATGCATCACAAAATGTCTCAATGAAATGCAAACAACAATGTTGGATAGAAAATAGCATATATGCATGCATGTACTCATGCACACACATAGACACAGACACACATACACAAAATCCATTATCCCTTTCTACATGTTTCATTTATTCTTAATTTAAATAATAATAATAAAAATTAGAAAACACTTCTTGCCAGAGGGCGTTTTATCTGTTTATACAGCTGCTTCCCACAGTATTTACAATCATAGAAAAATAGGTTTTGAAGGGATCACAAGAGTCATCTAATCTAGTCCTCTGCCATAATTGATAATTTGTTGTATTTAAACCATGAAAGAGCAGTGACTATACAGCCTCCTTTTGAAAGTCTCCAGTGAAGGAACTTCCACAACCTACCATATCAGTCTGTTCCCCTGTCCTACTGTTTTTACAATTAGGAAGTTTCCCTAAGAACTGATCTAAATTTGCTATGCTACTGTTTCAAGCCACTTCTCTATTAGTTTCTTCAGCCTATAAGAAACTTAGACCTCTTTACATACTAGGAAGCCAAATTATGTGTTTCGTATACGAGTCACTGGTATATTTTTATATGTTTACACAGAGTCCAAGTTGTAAAAACACTTTTGTTAGGTTGTAGTCCATTAGCTATTTAAACAATGAAATATCAGTTTTAATAGTTTCAGTTATTTACACTGATTTAAACTGACTCAGAATTTTGGAACAATATAAATTCTTTCATTTTGGACTTGGCTAAACTCCCATTTTGTTTGGATGAGGAAAAAAAACACTAGTTCTAATTAACAGTTCATTGTTTCACATTGGTGCTGGAAAGTACAAAATAAGGTCTAGTTGACATTGTTTCTTAGGTTTCTTAGTTTTACACACAGAGAACAATTCATAATTCTTCTCTGTTCATTCCAAATTCTGAACACAGCTTTAAATGATCTGATCATTATATAAAGGATATTTCTGGATGATAATCTTCCCTGATCCAATAAAATTTAAAGTCCCATTACAGCCTTTTTATGTGACAAGTTAATTAGAAGGCTTTTATCACAACTAAATATAAAAGTGAAAAAAAAGAATCTGATGGCCACTTTAAAGATATATAAAACTGGAGTAGCTGGGGATAACAACAAAAGCATAATTGGAATTGCAGCTAGCAGGGGATGGGAAGGATACTTACCAAGAAGGGTTTCTACAGGTATGTTAGCAACAAGGAGGAGGTCAGGAAAATGTGTGGGGCCCTAACTGAATGGAGAAAGGCAACCTGGTGACAGATGGTGTGAAAAAAGCTGAAGTACAGAAAGCTTTTTTGCTTCTGTCTTCACAGACGAGGGTCAGCCCCCAGATTACTGCAATGGGCAGCACAGAATGAGAAGAAGGTGGACAGCCCTAAGTGGTAAAACAACAGGTTCAGGACTATTTGGAAAAGCTGGACTAAGCTGGGCTTTCATAAGTTCATGGAGCCAGATGAACACATCCTGGGATGCTAAGGGATTTGGCTGATGCAGTTGCAGGGCCGTTGGGCATTACCTTTGAAAACTCAGGGCAGCTGGTGGAGGTTTCAGATGGTTGGAAAAAGACAAATATAGTGCCCTTCTTCAAAAAAAGGAAAAAGGAAAACCCAGGGAACTACAGATCAGTCAGTCTCAGCTTAGTCCCTGGAAAAATCATGAAGCAGTTCCTCAAAGAAACCAGTTTGAGGCACTTGGAAGAGAAGATGATCAAGAACAATCAGCATGGGTTCAACAACATCAAATCATGCCCAACTATCTTGTCTGCCTTCTATGATGAGATGACTGGTTTGGTGGATGGGGGAACAGCAGTGAATGTGGTAAATCTTGATTTTAGCAATGATTTTTTTATGACTTCTCACAGTATTCTTGCCAACAAGTTAAAAGGTAAGCTTTGGATCAATGGACCATAAGGTTGATAGAAAGGTGGATGGATCATCAAACTCAATGGTAATGATCAACAGCTTGATCTCTGTCAGCAGTAAAAAGAAGAGACAACCACAGATCTGTACTGTGGCTGGGTTTATTTAACATGGATGGAGTGGATTGTATGCTCACAAGTTCGCAGATGACACTAATCTGGGGAACTGGTATATATGTTGGAGGGTAGGGATAGAACACAGAGGCTATGTTCACACACAAAGTGCTTGTTTCGAAACAAGACGTTTTGAAACAAGCCATTTCAAAATAATGTGTTATTTTGAAACACCTTATTTTGAAAGACAAAAAAGTGTCTTCGAAATAAGGGAAACGAAATAGCGTGTCCACACTGTGGACACGCTATTTCGCTTCGGGGGGGGCTGCAGACCCCCGCGGGGTGAGATGAGTGGGCGGCTCACCCCGCAGGGGTCTGCAAAGGGCTGCAGACCCCAGCGGGGTGAGTGCAACCCGGAGCCTCACCCCACCGGGGTCTGCAGGGGCCTGCAGGCCCCCAGCGGGGTGAAGCAGAGCCAGGCGCCTCACCCCGTCGGGGTCTGCAGTCCCCTGCAGACCCTGGCGGGGTGAGGCTCCAGGCTGCACTCACCCCACCAGGGTCTGCAGTCCCCTGAAGACCCCCGCAGGGTGAGGTGCCCAGCTCTGCTTTACCCTGCGGGGGTCTGCAGCCCTCTGCAGACCCCTGTGAGGTGAGCCTGCCTGCCGGCTGTAGCTCACCCCACGGGGGTCCACAGTCCCCCTCTGCCGGCCAGGTGACACCCCTCAGCAACCTGGCCAGGGTGCTGAGGGTTCCCTGGCCATGGTGCTGAGGAGGTGGCCCTTCCTCTCAGGGTGCTAAGCATTAGTAGGAGCATCTTCACCAGATTAAGGGAAGACATTGTTTGCTTCTGTTTGGCATTGGTGAGACCACATTTATTGTACATTATCCAGTTTTGTCCGTTAGGCCACGGGAAGCACAAGGAAACTTTGGAAAGAATCTAGTGGAAGACAACAAAAATGAATAGGGAGCTGGAGTACATGATTTATGAGGGGAGGTGGAGGGAACTAAGCTTGTTTTGCCTGCAGGCAAGACAAGTGAGGAAGCATTTAACAGTAGCTTTCAGGTACCTGAAGGGAGGTGCCAGGGATGATTAAGCTAGGCTGTTCTCAGTGGTGACAAAAGAAGAAGCAAATGGTCTCCAACAGCAGGAGACATTTAAGTTGGATATCAGGAAAATCTCTTTCACTAGGAGGGTGGTGAAACACTGGAATGGGTTCCAGGGAGGTAATGGAATCTCCATTCTTAGAGGTCTTTGAGGCTCAGCTTGACAAAGCCCTGGCTGGGATTATTTAGTTGCATTTGTCCTATTTTGCAGAAGGGGTTGGATTAAGTGACTTCTTGAGGTCCCTACCAACCCTAATATTCTATGATTCTATAACTATTTTGTAGAAGAAGGGTGCATTCCACAGGTATGCAATCTTACCAAACCCTTGAGTGCTCCTTCCTTGCCAGAGAGAATCCTCTAGCTCCATCACTCTGTCACAAGGCAGAAGCTCTGAGCACCCTCCTTCAGTCTGGTAAATGGAGAATGGGAGGTGGAAAATAAGGGGCTCTGTGAGTTATATTTTAACTATAAAAGAGCCACATGTATCTCACATGTCAGTTTGGTGACCCATGGTATGTGAAATGGTCATGAATGTATTAGGTAACCCTGATGCAAATTCTTTAGGAAATGTCTTAATGGCTTACCTGGAGATTAATAATTGCAGGTTTATAAATTTTCTTATAATGGTTATAATTAAAAATGAAATAATACCTAACTCTTTTCATGAGGCTATCTCAAAGTGTTTCATAACATTTAATGTATTTATTCTCCCAAGACTTCTGTGAGGTAGGGACATAACATTATCCCCATTTTACTGATTACGGAGTGTGGCCCAAAGAGCTAAGTCAAGACTTTGTCCTTTTATGCATCTGACTCTAAGTGACTTGAAAAAAATCATACAAGAAGTCTCTAGTGAAGAACTGAAGCCAGGTTTCCAAAGCTAATACCCTTGCTCCTAGACTAGCAGAATTTACCCACAATTACCAAAGAGTGAAATGCTATATCACTTATCATTTCCAACTTCATAAAGAGATGCTGCTATATCTCAGAAGATACCATTGTGTAACAAACATATCTAACAGGAATAACTGAGTATTTACTATAAACTATGGTCACAATAGTCCTGCAACTTTATGTACTG
The DNA here is from genome assembly GCA_007922195.1 of Podocnemis expansa. NCBI lineage: Eukaryota > Metazoa > Chordata > Testudines > Podocnemididae > Podocnemis > Podocnemis expansa. The sequence goes on from ML681979.1 coordinate 18,380,506, forward strand.
TACTTTTAAGTGATTTTTATTCCATATATATTTTTAAAAATTTAATATAATATTAATTAATGTTAATATGATGGTTCTGACAAAGCTTTTACATTGCACGCATATTTCATTATATCATGTTTTGCTAGTGCTGGATGAACAAATATTTGGAATATTAGAGGTGCTACAACAAAAAGTTGCTAAAATATTTCATTTGTATGGAAGTTGTGCATTATCCGAATGAGGATAAAAAGAAAAGGACAAAAATAAAAATGATTTTGTGCACTGACAGTAGTAGATCCATGGGGAAATAATGGAAATTTAGCATCATACCACAAATCCAGGTTTGCAAAAACAGGTGTAACCCAAGCTGGGTTCCTTCTGGATGCAGATACCATGTACACAAGGATTAGATCTGCATTCATCAATATCCTCTTCACAATTCAAGCCCATCCATCCTGTCAGGATACAAAACAATGCTTACTCAAAAATATACAAATCCATACATTGAATATAGATCAGGCAACCACATCAAAATAAACATAATTAGTCCTGGCATGTATAGAGAGACATTTGAATATGTGAACATGGCATGATAATGTGAATATAGTATGTGTACAGAGATGCTTGAATATGTGAACTGAGTACAGAAAATTACCATGGGAAAAAAGTGAAAAATATTTATTTAGCAATATTCTTACTCCCTGACATAATGTCAAGTATACCCCCCTAAGCTTTAGGACAGCTTTTAACCCTCTCTCTCCATAATGGTCTCCACAGGTAGGATCAGGTTGTTTGCAGATCATGTTGCTTTTAGTTCTTATTTTCATGAGATCTTGATAAGATACTCCTTGAAAATCAAGGTACAGTCCATGTTATGTCTAGATACACAGAATTTGGGTTATGGTCCTGTCCTTACCCATGTCCATTTAGGATGACATTAAGATGTTTATCCTTTGCATGCTAGAGGGAAGCAACTGGAAACTGCCTTTTTGGTTCTGCATTTATATCTCCATAAACAACTAAAAACCTCATCCTGTACTAACAGAGAAATGTCACATGTGTAAATAAAATGCCTGACAGAAGTGCTGAGATGGTCATTTGTGAAGAAATTGAAAACTGTCACTGCTAGAAGGCTATGTTTACACGGCTCTTTTATTTCAAAATAACACTCGTTATTTCAAAATAAAAGAAAATAGGTCTACACGACATTTTCTTATTTCAAAAGGATGGATCCTGTCCTTTTGAAATAAGAATCGTCATTTTGAAAAAGTAAAACCTGGCCCCCCCTCAAAATGGCCGTTATTTCGGAAGGGATATTTTGAAATAACGCCGTTTAGACCTGTTCTTTTGAAACAACACCATGTAGACTTGTTGTTTTGAAAGAACTGTTTCGAAACAACAGGTCCAAGCGGCTTTATTTCAAAATAACCATTTCGAAATAACAGTCGTTTGGATTGCAGGCTTTCCCTTAATTCGAATTAACATTTTGTTAATTCGAATTAACTTATTTTGAAATAAGGATTTTATTTTGAAATAACTCATTTTGAAATCCTTATTTCGAAATAACAATGCATATGTAGACATAGCTGAACTGAGCTCTAAAGTAGACCATTGTTCTGAGACCTCCAGGAACTAGTTTCCTTCTCCCCCCATCCCCAAAGTAGAACCTGGAACTTGGAAATGTGGGCCTCTTGGCAACAGTTTCACAGCCATGACAACTTTCTTTGGTAGGACAGTTCATCAATGAGGCCTATATTCCAGACTGTGTTATATGCTGGCTGTAAGTACTAAGAATACTGTGCTTGCCTTCTGTCTGATCTGGAAATCATTCTCAGAGTAAAGAGTGAGTGCCAGTATTTGATCAGAAGTGCGATGATTTGGTCTGAAACCTGCTTAATCTACATGCAGATATCATCAGCAGTAGAGGCAGTTTTTTGACAAATAAGTTTTTCACGTGCTTTGTACATGCAGCTTTCCACAGAAGTGGAGTGTAAATTGTTGCATTTTGATGGTCTCTTACAGGATTTGGCAATGCATTTTTGCTCTACACCCAGATTACAGATTTAAGGTATTTTATTTTGCTGACTGGCCCTAGATAGAAAGATGACTAGCTATTGTCTGCTGATTTTCTTCAGGGATTAGGTGGAAATGTTATCAAGCCCATAGATTTCTTTATTTTGATTGTATTTCAAGTGAAAGATGGGAAGTCTTCAGTTTCATATTAGTTTTTTCATCTCTCCTTTAAACTTTTTGTTCTTAACCACAATGGCAACATTTATTAGGTATGCAGCTAAATTCTTTGGCAAAACTGCGTAGTGGTGCTGTTCTGGACATTCTGAGCACATAAAGTTGTCTAATTAGTTTCCACACTTTGCATCTGGATCTTAACATACTTAGGTCTGTTCCCATTTTGCTTTTCTACAAGTGTTCAAGGTGCCTAAAAGAAGTGTGACAATGTCTCAGTAGTCACTTTCTTCATATTCTTTGAGAACTTCTGTATACTCCTCATTTGACTAAGGAATATAGATCTTAAAACAACTTCTGGGAAGCCTTGTGAATGGTGTTTATGCACTGTGTAACCCATGTGCCTAAGAAAGAGCAATCTCTTTCAGGGATCCCTTATGGCTGTGTTACGTTGCTGGGCAGATTTTGCATCCCAGAAACCAGAACTTTCTGGTAAGAGAGTGTGGTAGCATATTGAGCATGCTGGACAAGTTTTGTTGTTGTGCCGGAGTCAGATGCCTGAGAGGAGCAGCCGGGAGAGGACCAATCATCCAGAGCTACAGAGTCCTTATGTTCTGTGATTGAGTGGTTGAGAGGATCTGAGCCAGGAGTTAATTTGAATTAACTTATTTCAAAATAAGGCATTATTTCGATACAACTTGTATTGAAACAACTTGTATTGAAATAATCCCCTGTATGTGAACATAGCCTTAGAGGCTACAGTTGAGATAAGGGTGACTCCACCTGAACTTTGGGATTCTTGGATTTCTTACTGTTTTGTTTAAATTCATTTTGGTTCTTAGGATAAGGTTTGTTAAGTAAGTTAATAAAGTTCATTGTTATGTTTTTCTGAGTCATATTTTGTTGTGGGATGGGAACGCTGAGCAATCTTCGCCGTGAGTCCTGTACAGACTGGATCCTGGCTCTCCAGCTGCTTTCTGCAGGGGTTTCTCTCTGTTAGGCACTGGAGAGGGGCAAGTAAATGAATTCTAGCCCACCCTAGAAGATTACAACTGCATTTAAGCTTTTTCAATGGAAACATTCTAGGGGATACAAGAAACATAGGCAATCAGTGAATTGTGGGAGGTTTAGTCAATTTGCTTTTTGATAATTCCAGTCACTGTTTTTATTAGTGCTTACAATAAGTGTGATTACTCCAGCCCCGGTAAGAATTGGATAATGTTGACTATGTGGCCACTTTTTCACTATGGTGGTGATAGGTTAAGTTGGTGATTGTTTGTATAGGTCCAGGTGCAGTTAGGTGAGTCTTGCTTCCATCTGGAGAATTAAAACATCTCTGTTGTTTTGGTTTATGTGTGAGGTGAAAGTCATATATAGAGAGCAAAAGGTCCATTTTGATCTGACTCTAGAACACCAGTTGGTGTGATGGCCATTGAAATCTCCAACATATGTGGGAGTTCAGGAAGAATACCTGGCATGGGCCAGGGTTGATTAAGAATCCTGTACACATTTAAACAAGGAGTCCTGTGGAACTTAAAAGACTAACAAATATATCTATGGCATGAGCTTTTGTGGGAGAAAATCCCACTACATCAGACACTTTGAAAATGGAGAACTTACAGACTAGGAGGAAATAAATGCAGGGAAGTATAAGTTATGGGAACAGGTTACACTGTAACAACAAATCAAAACAGTTGTAAAGATTCAACAACTGGGGAATAACATACAGAGGAAGATGAGGTCAAATCCACTGTTGTAATGAGAGAAAAATCTAATGTCTCTATTAAGTCCTGAAGCAATGCAACTGAATTTGCAAATAAATACAATTTTAGTAGCTTCTCTGTGAAGCCTTGATTTCATATTCATCTGTCTGAGCACCACAAATAGCAAATCATTAACGGAGTGATCACAAAGATTGAAATGCTGACCAACTGGTTTTAGAGTGTTGTGATTTCTGATGTCAGATTTGTGCCCATTTCTTCTTTTGTGCAGTATCTTCAAAGCATCTGACAAAGTGTTTTTTTCTCCCAAGAAAGCTCATACAATAAATATATTTGTTAGTCTTTTAGTGCCACAGGACTCCTTTTCTGTTTCTTTTACTGAACTAGACTAATAGAGCTGCCCCTTTGGATCTGTACACATTTGCCACTCCAAAATGACCAATTCTCACAATATCACTCAGATCTGAAAAAGGTGGGAATGGTTCGATGTCAGCAAAATCTGCCTCAGTATAAGTAGCACAGCCATATTTAATATGTGTACAGTAATGTAGAAGGTTATAACTTTGTTGTTAAAGCGATTGGCAGAAAGTGATTATCCCCTGAAGGCAGACTGCATACATGTTTGGAGGTTAGGGACTGAACAATGGGTTTGGCAGTTAGACAAACAAAGGATTTTCAGGGATGGGATAGTGTCCATGGTTTCTTGATCAAGATATCTGAGATTGCTTGACTGTGCATGCCAGCCAGGATCTGAAAGATTTGACTGCTAATTGGAGCTTCAGTTTCCCCTGCTGAAGCAGGGCACTTACAGAATATACAAGTAGAACATAACTCCATTATACCAGGTGATATAAAGCAATGAAGGAAGTTATTCAGTCTTGGAGCAATAGCCTGAGAAAGGAAAGATTAAGAAAAAGAGGTTACCTGTCTGTCACTGGTGTTCCTTGAGATGTGTTGCTCCTGGACATTCCATTGTAGGTGTATGCACATGTGTGCACGGATAGCCAGAGATTTTTTCCTCTAGAGCACCCATAGGGTTGGCTGTGGCGCCCCCTGGAATGGCACCGTCATGGTTCTCTATATGAGGCACAGCCAACCCACCTCTCCTCAGTTCCTTCTTGGTGACTATTCTGCACAGGGGAGGAGGGAGGGATGTGGAATGTCCAGGAGCAACACATCTCAAAGAATACCAGTTACAGGTAGGTAACCTCTTCTTCGAGTGCTTGGTCCTGGCCATTCCACTGTAGGTGATTCACTACTCTTACCTATTGTGGTGGGTTGGAATCACAGGCGCACAGACTGCAGAACTGCTCTACCCACTGCAGCGTCACCTAGAGCTTGCCGATCAACCACATAATGCTCCGTAAATGTGTGCACAGATGGCCACGTAGCTGCCTTACAAATGTCCGCAATTCGCACTCTGCTCAAGAAAGCAGTGGAGGAGGCTTGAGCTCTTGTAGAGTGAGCCTTGATTGCCAGCAGGTCAATCTTAGCCAATGCACAGCATTCACGTATACAAAAAACTGTCCAGGAGGAGAGATGCTGAGCTGAAACTGGCTCCCCTTTCATCCTATCCACCACTGTTACAAACAGCTGAGATGTCTTTTTGAAGGGTTTTGTCCTCTCTACGTCTGAGGCATGAGGCTTTGGGCAAAACAAAGGCAAGATGATTTCCTGATTGCAGTGAAACTGCGAAACTACCTTACGATGGAATGCTGGGTGAAGATGCAGTTGGACTTTGTCTTTGAAGAAGACAGTATAGGGCAGAGAGGCCAACAACGCCTGACCATTTGAAATTCTCCTGGCTGATGTTATCACCACTAGGAAGGCTACCTTCTACGAGAGAAGGAGCAGCAAGCAGGAGGCGAGTGGCTTAAATGGGGGCCCTGTGAGTCTACCAGATTGAGGTCCCACTGTGCGATCAGGGAATGCACCACCAGGAACAGCCTCTCTAAGCCTTTAAGAAAGTGCTTCACCAGCAGGTTGGTGAAGAGGGAAGTTTTGCTTGCCTTCTTGTGGAATGCCGAAATTGCTGCAAGGTAGACTTTGATCGAGGACATGGACAGGCCTTGGTCTTTTAGACTCCAGAGAAAGTCTGAGATGGTCTGAACTGGAGCTCAATGTGGCACAAGATTCCTGCTAAGTGACCAAGCCACAAACTTGCCCCATTTGCCTTTGTACGATGCCCTCGTCGAGAGCTTTCTACTGTTGAACAAGAGTAGGTCCTTCTGGACCTGTGCTGAACACTGCAACTCCCTGCCCCTCAGCCATGGGGGTCTCATGCACAGAGGTGCAGCAGTCTCAGGTCCAGGTGGTGCAAACATCCTTTGTCGTGAGATAGCAGGTCTGGCGGCATTGGCAACTCTATCGGGTCCCTGCCTGAGAGACGCAGCAGAGTCATAAACCAATGTTGCCTCAGCCATGCTGGGGCTACCAAGATGATTGAGGTCCAGTCCTGCTTGACTCTCAGAATCAACAGGGTCAGGGGGGAAGCATAGCAGACCCTCCCCACCCAGGATATCTCAGAAGTGTCCGCAATTGACCCCAGGCTCTGTCCCCTGAATGAACAAACTCTGTGCACTTGTTCTGATTAGACGCAAAAAGGTCCACTTGGGGAAGGCCACACAGATGGAAAATGGGCCTCAACACTTCCCATTTGAGGGACCATTCGTGAGTTGCAAATTCCATGCTCATAGAATCCTCTAGGAGATTGCGTTGGCCGGGAAGATATGAATCCATCAGGTGAATTGAGTGGCAAATGCAGAAGCCCCATAGGCAGAGGGCTTCGCCACAAAGCGGGCCAGAGCAGGTCCCTCCTTGCCTGTTGATGTAATACATTGTGGCCGTGTTGTCCGTTAGCACCAACACCACTCTGCCCTTCAGCTCATGCAGAAACACCTGGCAGGCCAGGCTGACCGCTTGAAATTCCTTTACACTGATAAGCAGGCTCAACTCGCTGTCTTTTCAAAGACCTTGGGTTGTGAGGTGACCAAGATGAGCTCCCCACCCCAAGTCCGACACATCTGTGCCCAAGAACATTGAGGGTTGGGGGGGCTGAAAGGGGAGCCCCTGACACACATTCTGCTCATGGCACCACCAGTCCAGAGAATTCAGCACCTTTGTGGGGATTGTGACCATACCATCAATATTGTCTCTTGCTGGCTGGTAGACCGATGCCAGCCACATCTGCAGTGTATGCAACCTCAAGCGGCAGTATGTCACCACATGGGTACAAGCTGCCATGAACCCCAGCAGCCGGAGGCATGAGGAAACTGATGTGAGTGGAACCACTGAAGGACCCTCACAAAGGACCTGATATTCTCGAACCAGGAGCGAGGGAGGGAACCTCTTGCTAGCCTCAAGTCCAACAGGGCACCTATAAACTCTATCTTTTGAGTCAGGATGAGGGTGGACTTTTGGACATTGATCAGTAGGCCAAGGTGCCGGAAGGTGTTCTATATTATGTCCAAGTGGCGGGAGACCTTGTCCTCCAACTGGCCACACACCAACCGGTCATCCAGGTAGGGACACACCTCAATCTTGGAATGCCTGAGAAATGCTGCAACCACCGCTAGGCACTTTATGAAAACGCATGGGGCAGCTGCCAACCCGAAGGGCAGGACAGAAAACTGGAGATGCCTGCCACCTGCTATGAACCGCAGGAACCTCCTGTGCCTGGGAATTATCAAAATATGAAAATACATGTCCTGAAGATCGAGTGTGGCGTACCAGTCTCCTGGATCCAGGGAGGGGATGATCGAAGAAAGGGAAACCATGTGAAAGCATATCTTGCACAGATAATGGTTCAGGCCTCTGAGATCGAGGATGGGATGACGACCTCCCTTTGCTTTTGGGATCAAAAAATAGCAGGTATAAAAGCCTTTCCCCCAAAGTTCCCACGGAACCTCCCCTATGGCTCCTTTGTCCATCAAGGCCTGCATCTCCTGTTCCAACACATAATCGTGAGAAGGATCCCTGGACAGGGGCAAAGAATGAGGAGGGTGGCAAGGGGTAAAGGAGAAGAATTGGAGGGAGTATCCCTACCACACAGTGCACAGCAGTTATGTGTCGGAGGTGATCTGGGACCAAGCCAGATAAAAGCTGGATAGTCTTTTGGCAAACAGTGGGTGTGGATCCAGAGGTAATGGTACATTGTCCTCAAGCGCACCTTCAAAACTCTTTCTTGGAGCTTGAAGACAAGGCTGAAGCAAGGCTCCTTGGGAATGGGGAGTGGGATGATAATTATTTTTTCAGCCATTCTGGCCGCGCCAAGCATTATAGTTTTGTGAGCAGTGGGAAGACCTGGGCACTGGTACTGGCTTGAAGGATCTTCTTTGGGGCGCCGGGGTGTGTAGCCCTAGCAACGTTAGCAGGGTCCTTCCATCCTTCAGAGTCTGGAGCTTGGCGTCCGTCTGCTGCAAAATAACTCTAGGCCTTCGAAAGGAAGATCTTGGATGGTATTCTGCACCTCTGGGGGCAGGTCTGATGCTTGAAGCCAGGAGCTGTGGCGCATGGTGATGCCAGAGGCCATGGCTCTGGCCGCCATGTCTGTGGCATCTAAAGCGACTGCAACAGGGCTCTGGAAGCTATCTTGCCCTCTTTGATGGCAGCTGATAACTCAGGCCTCGAACTCTGATCCAGCATTTCCGAGAATCTTTTCAAAGAGGACTACACATTAAAGGTGTAGCGGCTAAGAATCACCTGCTGGTTCGCAATGCGGAGTTGAAGCCCTCCAATGGAGCAGATCTTCCGTCCGAACATGTCGAACTTTTTTGCATCCTTAGACTTAGGTGAATGGCCCTTGATGGCCCTGCCACTCTCTCTCGTTGGCCACCAGTACGACAAGAGACCCTGGCACAGGATGCTTGTAGAAATGCTTGTAACCTTTCGGAGGCACAAAGTATTTCCACTCTACTCTCTTGGCCATGGGAGGCACAGAGGCTGAGGTATGCCACATAGACTTTGTGGTTTTCTGAATGGTCTTGATAAGCGGGAGGGTTAATCGAGAGGGGCCTTCTGGTATGAGAATGTCAACCATAGGGGTTGCCTCCTCTACAATCTCCTCCACCAGCAGACCCAAGCCCCGGGCGATTCTGCACAGGAGATCTTGGTGCACTCTACTATCATCTGGGATAGGCTCAGGTCTGGCCCCCCCAACTGCCTCATCCGGAGGGGATGACGAAGATTCTCTGGATGGATTTATGGGTTCAGTCCCAGGGTCTAGTTTGCCCCGATGGTTAAACTGTCTTGATCTGTAGGAGCCTGGGATCTTGCAGAGGACTCCACCTCTGAGAAGTCTCCTATTTCCAGGAGTGCGCTAACTGCATAGGAGGGCTGGAGGCGAGAGCTTGCCATCGAGTCAGATCTGCTTATCCTGAGGCCTTGCTCCTGATGGAAAGCCCAAGGGGTCCAGAACGGCCACTGTGAAGGAACAGGCCATTGTGGATACCACTGCAGTGGATAAGGAGCCATCCGTTTGCTCCCGGGCCTACTAGCTCTGGAAACCAAGGAATCCTCCTCCGACTCTGATGGAGGGCCACTTTGCGGGGAGCATGGTGGTGCGGTACTGGAAGCTGTCCTATCATGATGCTGAGGACTTCGGTCCTTGGACACTTCTGATGGCATGAGAGAGAGGTGATGGCTTCTCCTTAGTGGCGAATTGTACTGGGGTGCACCTGCCGCCACGACTATGGTGGATGGTACCAAGGACCAGGACCATGATGGCACCACTGATGGTGCCCAAGGGTCCTTTGCCTGAATGCACACAGGTGACCAGGATCTCGGTGTTGGAGAGCGCGGTGAAGCTGGATGCACCAGCAAAGGCTTCCCTCTCGATGGCCCTGCCACGGATGCTGAAGATGGAGCCGGGCCCAAGGCAGATGGCACCGTCTGTTCGATGAGGTCATGCACTGCCTCAAATGTTTTGGGTGTCAAGGGCAGCAGCATATCTTCCCCCAAAATTTCTTGTGTCAGGGAAGGCAGAGGTACCGGAGCCGACTGCCCTTCCTGAGCTGGTGCTGATAGTGCCGACAGTGCCACTGGCTGCTGCACCTCAGTCTGTGATGCCTTCAGAGTGCTCGACCTAATTGGTGAACCCCCTTTGTCTGACCTCCTCCTCTTCTGTGGCACTTGGGAGTAGGAGCATCACCAGTGATGATCCAATGTCTTGGAGGTGGAAGGAGCTGCAGACAATGCTGCGGACCAAACCAGCGCCAGTGCTAAGGGCCAGTGCCAAAGGTGCCCCAGTGCAGCCAGAGCACTACTGACTGATGGTGCCGTGCTAGAACTCGCTCTGGAAGATGATCTAAGGGATTTTTCCATCAAAAGAAGCTTCAGCCTTTGCTCCCTATCCTTCTATGTGTGTGGCTTGAAGCTTTTGCAGATCTTACACTTATCTTTGAGGTGTGCCTCTCCCAAACACCTCAAGGAGGAGTGGTGTGGGTCATCAAGTGGCATCAGCTTGCGGCATGCTTCACAAGTTTTGAAGCCCGGCATGCCCCAACCTGGAGGTCGGTGGCAAACCTAATACAGCTAACTGGTACTCCGCTCTAAGAATAGCAATGAAGGACTGCGTGAAGGCAGCCAGGTACTCCACAACAGTAAGAAGGAACTGAGGAGGGGTGGGTTGGCTGTGCCTCATATAGAGAGTCGTGACAGCGTCACTCCAGGGGGAGCCACAGCTGACCCTATGGGTGCTCTAGAGAAAAATTCTCCAGCTATCCATGCACATGTGCACATACACCTACAGTGAAATGGCCAGAAGCAAGCACTCAAAGAAGAAACAATAATATGTGCAACAACAATATTTACACTATCTTCTACATTCTTATGTAGAAGAGCAATTGAGTTGTGGAGCAGGGTAGTAACTGAAGTGGTCAAGGCACTGCTGACGTTAAACAACATATAAGTTATTAATAATGACATGCAGCAGTTAGTCCTGAAGCATAAAAGCTCTATTAGATGTGTGAGATATTAAGGGCAGCAGGCATTCTAAGAGTGAGAGAAGGGAGGTATATAAGCTGTAGAATGTTACGAGCTTGTTTCCCTAGTGGCTAGCTGTGGTTACTGCAGAGCAGTCAGAGGCACCTGAGATCAATTAAGACCTAGCCAGGTGCCTAATAAAAGCTGCCCCGCCCCAAACAGAAGTTGCACAAGCTGGAGAAGGAGCAGGAGAAAAGAAGGAGACAGACAAACAGGTAAAGGCAGAGAGTTGGAGAAGAAAACCTTGTAGAAAGGGAGACTGGGTGAAAAACCTAAAAGGTATAAAGGAGGGGGAAAACAGCCCAGGAGAAAGGAGTGCAGGACTGAGACTTGTTCAGCAGCACATAGCTGCATCTCTTAGCGCCCTGGGCTGGGACCCAGAGGAGAGGGCGGGCCTGGGCCCCAAATCCCCCTCCTCACACCAGGAGCAACATCCGTGGCAGCCCCTACTGGTGGAAACAAAGAAGAAGAGGACCTCTGTGACCCACTAGCCTTCTAGAGCATGAGACCCACCACTATGAAGGTACTGTTGTTTTGCCACAGATGACACAATGGAGGCATTTGTGACCTCACTACATGTAGTTCTGAGAAACTGATATTCCCCAGTGACTCATAAAGGCTAATGATTAAATCTGATCCAGATGGACAACTGATAGTAGTTACCAGTTTAAGACATTTCTGTCTTACTTGTCAGCCTCATTTTATTGATAGTTTTTATGAATATCTGGTTACCTATTTATGACCACACATATTTTCAGTCAAAACTGTACTGAGCAATTTATCACAGTTGATCAGTTAAAATCACTTTTAAAAATGTGCCCTAACACAGTACCTAATCTATTTGTTTAGGGCTTAATTACAGTAATTAAGACTTAATCACGGCCAATAAGTAGGTACACAGGCAAGAAATATTTGATAATGGACTCTTCAATCTAGCAGATTAAGAACAAGGTTCAATGGTTGGCAGTTGAAATTAAACAAAGTTAGACTGGAAATAAAGTGTTTTGCTTAGTTTTTCTCTCTCTCTCTCTCTCTCTTTTTTTTTTAAAATTAGTGAGGGTAATTAACTACTAGAAACAATTACCAAGGCTGTGGTGGATTCTCCATCACTGGCAATTTTTAAATCACGATTGGATTTTTTAAAGATACGCTCAACTTCAAAGAGGTATTCTTTCAGAGAAGTTCCAAGATCTCTGATATATAAGAGGTCAAACTAGATGATCACGGTAGCGCCTTCTCAATTTAGAATCTATGAGAACAAGTAGACCTAAGTTTAACCAATGTTTCAACTATCCCCATAAAGGAATTAGTTTTAATTTGAAGCCCTTTAAATATGTTAATTAGAAGAATTAATTCTATCATTAGACTTCATTCAATTTAGTCAAGTGCATCTGGCAATATGTGGACTCACAAGAAGGACAATTTCTTTTAAGGATCTTGTCTTTACGTACATCAAATAATAGGCACAGATTAGTTTGTGAATTGTACATTTCAAACCAGGTTACAAAGGGAAAAAATACTTTAATTAACCAACTTCCTCCTCTAATAACTATGAATTTAAAATGCTCTGTTTGAGAATGATCTGTCCGTAATTACCATGTTGACATTTGCAAGTGTATCCATTGATATGATCTTCACAGGTTGAGCCATGTAGACAAGGTGATGAATCACACTCATTAACTTCTATTTCACAAAACTGACCAGAAAACCCAGTGTTACACCTGAAACAAAAAACATTCCATAGTGATATACACATTATATGTAATATATTCTTTGTGGAAATAAATCATATAATGTATTGACATTTATCACACACATACAGTTTTTCTTTTAACTAGCTTCTGTTGTACCTGCAGGTTTCACTTTTCAATCAATGGTGATCTCCTTTATATCTCAGGCTCTCCTCAAAATGTTATCGAAACTCCAAAAGCTAGTTCAAAAGTAAACTAAATAGACTGTGGTTACAATTTATTCATTTTAAAAAGATGGGTAAACAAATACTTGAAAAATATCCTCTTCTTAATATGTTCTTGAGAAGATACCTTCTACTAAATTATGGTTTACTTAGCCAAGTAAAAGTAAGTTAAGTGAAGAAAACTACCTGTGCTGAAATATAACATCATTAGCAATTAACTAGAGGATAAAGACAAAGGACTAGTGACCATAACTTGACTATTGTTGTCAGTGATATATTATCATAGATAGACCTACAGTCTCTCCACCAAAGTCTTTGCAGCCAGCTGATTAGGTCATTCAACAGTGAGCAAAGAGAACTTATGTCCCTCTACACCATCCAGGAAACACTTTCTAGGAACTTGGCAGCCTCTCCACCCATGTTTATTCCTCAAAGAAAATCAGTAATATGGGGGAAAAAATTTCTTGCTCAGATTGCTGCCTATATTTCTTTTCCTTTCATGTCTGATAGGCTTAATACAGTGCCGTTATTAAATTGGCCCTTTCTGTAATCAGAGCACGGAGAAATGGATCTAGCAACTTCCTTCCCAGCTGTCCCAAAAGTACCAGACGGAAACACAGAGCATAAGAATCACCATTTCAGATTGGAATGGAAGTCCAGCTAATATAATATTCTTTCCCTGAATGTGGCTAATGCCAGTTGTTCCACTGGAAAGTGAAAGGAAACTGAAAATAGGCATATCTACAATAAAATGACAAGAAGAATTTTTTGCTAACTATCTTTGGTCAGTGGTTTGCTTATGCCCTGAAGCATGAGAATATATATCCCTTCTAAATTATGTCATCCCATCTAGAAGTAACTCAGCATTTTCTAAATGCCCACATAAAGACAGATGGAAGGAGCAGACTATTTGGCCCATCTTAAATAGTTGTAAATGGAGTTTATGGGCCACCCAACTTGCTAATCCTCTAGAAAACTAAGAAATATGTCAATACTTGCAACTTTAGGTTCCATGTGTATGGCTGTGCCATGAGCCCTGACTGTCTGCATCTAAAGGCCTTAAGCATGTTCCTGAATGAAAATACACAGCAAGTAACATAACGTATGATGTGTGTGGGTATATACAGACTTCCGATTTGGCATGGTCCTGTACTCCTTCCGCAGTCTAGTGTGGAAGAGGTCAAGGCTATCAGTATTGTTTTCCATTCCCATAATGTCCTGAACGTTTTGCTATCTGATCCTCTCTTACATGTATAAAGGTCCCTGACCCCTCCATTGCCAGAGAAGATGGGTTGAGAACTTCAGAACAGTTCATTGGATAATGTTCTAAGAACTGCCACCTTGTCTTTGGACTATATGTGGGTGCTCACCAATGTGTGCTAGGAGTTCACCATCCTCAATCATTCTGCCCAGTGTAGAAGGAACATACATCACTATCGGGTGATTTCACACCACCTAAAGTAGGTCAGTATTTACCAGACTCTGTCCTAGTGTCAGAAATTTATGAATAGATTCCTGAAGATCCAGGGGTATCCGCTGCAGATCTGTGGCTATCCGCATCTGCGGATGCGGATAAATACTGACCCATTGTTGTGGATTGACTCTCAGATGCCAATTCTATTTTTATCTTCTCACAGTTTGATCTACTGTTGCAGCTTCTCTGCTGATCTGTGTCAGCAGCACGCAGGGAAACTAGGAAGTGCTCCAGCCAATCCTAAGGCATGTCTGATTGTGATCTGCCAGCCAATCAGAGTCTCAGTCTGGGCCTTGGAGAGCTGCTGCTGACTTTTGATTGGCTCATTCCCTATGATTTCCCTGCCCACTTCATCCTTTTCTTGTTTGCAGTTCACATGTTATGCTGTCAATCAGTGATTTCATTGGTGGGCAAGGAAATCTGATTGACAACACAGCGTGTGAATGGCAAACAAGAAAATGAAGAAGTGGGTGGGACCCATATTGGGAAAGAACCAGTCAAAGCCTGAAATGCTATGTGTGAGCCCAAGCATGGTTGCAGATGCGGTTATGCATGCAGGTAAAACCTGGCATGTGGGTTTTGGACTGGCTCAATGCTATCGCTGAGTAGATGTGGATCGGATGTGGTTCCACATCTTAGTATCTGTGCAGGTCTCTGACACGACTGCTCACTCTCCTGAGGGGGAGGGGGCTGCTAACCAGGGTCTCCAGCCCTTTGTAGGCCAGGACTGCCAAGTCTCTAGCTCCTTGGCCAGGCAAACCCATAAAGTCACAGCCCTCTGCAGGGCCGGGTACCAAATCTCTAGCCCCTTGGTACGGCAAAGTCTCTAGGGTAAGGCAGGAATGGCAGTGCCACCTCTTGAGTCTACAATCCACAAGGGGGTGCTCAGTGTAAGGAGAGGAAACAGTGGAGGTGTAGGGTTACACAGCTCCACTGTGTCCCAGCCCAGATTCCTGGCAGCACCTGGGGCTTCCATGCAGGGGTCAGAAGGGTCCACAACACACTGACCCCAAAGTTTGGTGCTCATGTTCCCCAGTGCCAATGCCGGTCCATCTTCCCGGCAGTATCTGAGTTGGAGACTCATCCGCTGGCTTGTCAGGGCAATCGCCCAGGGGGAGGTTACAGAATCCTTCCATCTCATGGTGCATAACTCGACAGGATCATTGGCAGGTGGCAATTCCTCCAGGTCACACATCTGGGGGGCCAGGAGGTCCTCTCCAGCTAGGGATAGTTCTTCCAAGTTGCAAGGTGCAAGCATGGGCTCAGGATCCCTGGCAAGAAGTGATTTGATGGGTCCAGTGGGCCTCCCAGCTAGTGGCTCCTCCGTGGGGCTTGTGGCAGTCCAGGGCTTGGGCACTATCTCCTAGTGTCCGGCCGTGGGTGGTCCCTGCCAGAGACCCACGCCTGGCTCTCCAGGCCATAGGTCTGCTTTCCTTCTGGGCGGCTCAGGGTGAGGAGAGAGCAGAAACATGTTCTTCCCCTTCTGTGGCCTGAGCTGGACTGAGCTGCCTGCCTCCCTTCTTATTGTTCCTGTTCCGCCCCTCTGCTTCTGCCCTGATTGACAGGCCACTCCTGGCTCCACCCCCTGCAGTCAGGCATTTCCTTCTGGGCTGTCTCTGAGGCACCATACCAGCGGATTACAGACTGACAAGAGTGTCTGCAGGAGGCAACCTCACATATGCTCATGCTATAATGAGTTGAACAGGGTGCTCTCCAGGAGTGTGAGCACAACATGAATTAATTCATGAGTTCCATTGGTCTCAACATATGGTGGGATACCAGTGAGGTGCAGGGCATAAGAAAACAAACCCCAAAACAGGAGATCCATAGGAAAAGAAGCATGTGATTCTTCACCTCTACGCAGCTGATCTGGTTGAAGAAGCCAGCCCTGAGAACGCAGAGGAGCACCCAAAACCATTGCAGAAACCAGAACATAAGGCATGTATGTTTTACAATGGACAACTTCCTTTCTCACATACATCCTAGAAATATCTTCTTTGTAGAAGCCAGGAGAAGCAGAGGT
Source organism: Podocnemis expansa (assembly GCA_007922195.1). Lineage (NCBI taxonomy): Eukaryota > Metazoa > Chordata > Testudines > Podocnemididae > Podocnemis > Podocnemis expansa. Next base: position 18,396,786 of record ML681979.1, read on the forward strand.
GGGTGGGTGGAAGAAAGACGGTGGTTGCATAAACACAATTCTGTGTCCATCATCAGTGATGTGACAGCCCTGAGATTTAATCTGAAAATTCAAGGAAGCAAATATAATTGCCGTGTGCAGATTGGTTGGAAGTAGAGTCCTATGTATGTTTTGGAAATCAGATCTGTCTTATATCTACTCGAACCTGAAGGATTCCTCATTTGCTTCACAGACACTGCGCAAGTCACAACACACCAAAATTATGCAAAGCGTGTTGTCCACATTGCCATTGAGAAGTCTGCAGATTTTGAAAACGAACTTGCAGCCACCTTAAGTTTCACTCAACCATAATTCCGCACCTACTCAATCTGTAGTTGAATTCCCCTTTTGGGATGGGGGGGGCAGCAATGTCAGGGTACATATTGTCACTGTCAAAATACAACTACAAAATAACTATCAGCACAGAAGCCCTGTACAAAACCACATTATTTCTGGTATTAAAAAAAAAAATCCTTTTTGCCACTCAAGTAAATCTGACTCTTGAGCACTCTGGCATCATCAGTCTTTCCTGTATGTCCAATATTGTATTCATAAACTGACTCCCTGTAGTACACTAAGCATTGGAGAATAAGTGACTAGTATCCTTTTTTTGTTCACATATCCACTGGCTCCTTTTCAGTGGGCAATATATTGGGAAATTTGTCCATCGATGGCCTCTAGATTGTTTGGAAATCCCATCCTCTAAAATCTCGCTGTAATTTCAGGGACTGGAGTTGTGGCAACTACCTGTAGGTATCTGAGGGTTGATAATGCTGCAGACCTGTAAAACTACCACTCCATTGGTTGACTTTCCAACCCTGAGATGATTAGTAATTGATCGGTAGCTATTGGGTGTTGCTAGATTCCAAAAGGAAATAGATATTCACTTCTGTATAGAAATTTCCAGAGGGGTAGCTGTGTTAGCCTGTGTATAGTAAAAGCGGCAAGAGTCCTGTGGCATCTTAGGCTGTGTTCACACACAGGGGGTTATTTCGATACAGGTTGTTTTGAAACAACTTGTATCGAAATAACGACTTATTTCAAAATAACTTAATTCGAATTAACAGTTTGTTAATTCGAATTAAGGAAAAAAGCTCAAAGCAAAACAGCTGGTTCAGGCAACAGTTATTTCGAAACAAGTCACCGTTGTTTCAAAACAACATGTTCGCACGACGTTGTTTTGAAACAATTGTTTTGAAACAACGTTGTTTCGTCCCCACATGGGGTTTAACTTGTTTCAAAACTATGCCATTGTTTCGAAACAATGGGACCCATTATTTCGAAATAACTATGCATCATGTGAACAGCCTAAATCTTTTTTCGAAACAACCTCTGTTGTTTCGAAATAAGAGGGCTGTGTGAACACAGCCTTATAGACTAACAGATTTCTTCAAGCATAAGCTTTTGTTGGCTACAACCCACTTCATCAGATGCATATGCATCACACAGCTGACGAAGTGGGTTGTGGCCCACAAAAGCTTATGCTCGAAGAAATTTGTTAGTCTATAAGGTGCCACAGGAGTCTCGCTACTTCTATATAGGTATGGGTTTCTGAGGGTGGGGAAGGGTTCTGGTGGTAAAATTTTGGAGCAAGCTCCTCACCCCACCACACCAAAGTCTGCTTCCTTTTTCAGAAGTTCTTCAGACATTGGTGGACATCCAAATCTCCCACCACACTGTTACCCAGGACCAGAAGCAGCAGTCCATCCATAAGTACATTGCTGCAATCCCAGAATTTCATACATGTTCCAGAGGATTCCAGTGCATTTTCATTCACTCAGCAAGATGTCTTCACATATTTTGGAATCCATTCCAGTCAATATTCAGTTCTGCATCTCATGAACATTTGTCCAAAGAGCTAGAGCAGAACCACAACCACATCATCATAGACTTACGCCATATCTTCCATGAAGTTTTGCAAAAGAGACATGAGTGAAAGCTATCATCACTGAATGTGATGTGTACGGTATTGGGGACATGCAGCAAGATAGTTCCTAGAGTGTCACTTATGATGCACAGAATTCTGGATGCCACCCCTGAAACGGTTGTGCTAACATCATGTACTGAATAGGAGCAGTGCAGATGCAGATATAGGTGTATACAAAGTGTGCTTCCATAGCCAGGATGCCTTATGTAAGAACGCTATGCAGGCCATGGAGTATATGTGTTAGCAGTACATGAACAAGAGCCTGGGGAGGCATGGATACAATCTGAAAGTGAAGGTGAAGGAACTGTAATCTGTGTCTGGGATGGTGACTTTTTGGGTGGATGGTGAACAGTACATGTGGGATAGGTAACTACTATCTTGCTAGAGCAACCTCATAGATTCCCAATCTGTGTGACCCTTATAGCAGTGGTTCCCAACTGGTGTGCCACAGCACCTCCTCCAGTGTGCCGCAAGAATCCGCAGGGCTCCCCAGATTGGCTGCCACTGCCACAAGCAGTGGCCCTGGCTGGGGGGTTCTCTGGAGCTGGAACCATGGGTGGATGCCCTATGTAGGGTTACCAGACATCTGGCAAAAGGAGGATATGTCCTCCTTTTTCCCTTTATGTCCTCCATCCAGGAGGCATTATTGCAAAAGTTGATTTTGTCCGGCTTTTTGCCAGATGCTGGGGCTGCACGCTAAAAATAGAAGTGTCTGCCGTGCGCTGCACTGGAAGGTGTTCCCTGCTGGCTTATGGGGCTGTGGTGGGTACACAGCCTTGCCAGATGCCGGGAAGGGAAGGGAATGGTGGCCGGGCTCACTCCTACCCACCATAGCCCCCTGAACATGTAGGGAACATGTTCTGAGGTGGCACGCTCCAGGGCACTTTTTTTATTTAGATTGCCACCCCAGCATTCAGCAAAAAGCTGGACAAAAATATTTTTTTTCACAAACGCCTGCCAGGTATGATGGTGTGGCAGGCATTTGGGGGGGGGCAGTAGCTGGGGTGGGTGAAGGGGGCTCAGACAGGTATATATCTTCCAATGTCCTCCTTTCATACTTCCTTATCCTCCTTTCCATGCTTGGTATCTGGTAACCCTAGCCTTACGTGGCCCCAACCAGGAGGTTTGCCAAAGCTGGAGCCACACAAGGCAGCCCCAAGCGACCCTTGCTGAGGTGGGGAGCCAGAGCCCAAGCCAGTGATGCCTGCAAAGCTGCTGGGAGCAGTCGTGGGACCCAACAGGGCCAGCAGGAGCCCAGGTGAGGCCTGCAGGGGGCTGTGAGGGCACAAAAAGGCCAAGCAGGGTGTGGAGGGCTGGTGCTGGCCCAGGTGGATGGGGGACCCTGGCAAGTCCCTGCAGGGGACTTGGCAAGCAGTGGCAGGGGCACAGTGACAAACCATTGCTATTCTCTGTTTTGTGCCACTGCCATACCCTTTCACACCTCAGGCTTCCCCCCATCCTCCAATCCCCAGGGTCCCCCTTGCCACTCCACATAGCCACTCCTGACCTCCCTTACCCTCTTCTCTCTTGCCACCTTTGCCTGCTCCACACCTGGCCATCCTTGCCCTCTCTTACCACTCCTGCCCTGCTACCCCTACCACCTGAAATAGCAGTATGCTCAAAACCAGAATGCCCTCATTAATATTCATGTATTGATTTGAATATTCATGAATTTATAATACAGGTGTGGCGCGATATAATCAAAGGCATCCAGGTGTACCATGGTAGAGAAAAGGTTGGGAACCACTGCCTTAGAGAGACAAAGTGCATGAGTTATTTCATTTATTGAGCCATCTTCAGATTCTTTGATATCCTGGGACTGACATGGTGAGAACACCACTGCCTACAACAGTGTGAGAACCTTGATAAGTTTCTGGTACACATAGACATCTTCTGTTTTCAAAAAGTCTTACTGTGGAAGTCATTATTGATTGCGAAGTACTGATATGAAATTTACCAGTTTTTTGATTCATGGTCTGCAAAATGAATGAAAGATCACAAATGCTTAACAATAAATGAACTTTTTGTTTCTTAGGATTAGCAAAATATGCTACATTATTCTTGTTAAAGTTAATGGTACTCAGCATCTCTGAAAATCAAGCTGCTTATTTAGGTACCTAAATATAGATTCATGGACATAATCTTACAGCTATCATTTTTACACAGTTGTGAATGCCTACTTTTGGGGATGGAAGGAAAGAATCTGTGGCAAACCTGGGCATTTTACACTTTGAAAAGTGCTTGAGATAAATTATGATGTGGAATAAAAGTGGAAATGATATAATATGCAAATACGGTTTGGCTTAATTCACTCAACTCATTGGAAAAAAATTAACAAAAAAACCCCTAAACTCATTAAAGCACTCAGATGTCTGAAAATCAGATACCACACACATCAGTTTGCACAGAAAACCATTTATCTTACTTTTGTTCATAAATTAAACAATCATAAAATTTAAAGGCTACTTAACAATGCCACAACAAAAGCCTTATTAGAAAATTTCTTTTAAATGTTACAGTATTTTTTTTAAATAAATGCTATAGTATTTTTAAATGTGTCTGAATGCTGTCCAATAACTGCAAAGCTGAAAACTGCATTACAAAATGACTCTGGTCAATTACAAAACAGCTACTATTAAATACATTAGCTCTGACTGTTTGCAAATCACAAGACAAAGTACACTTTAATTATTAAGAGCTTTTCTCAAATCAGTCTTCTTGCCAGTTGGAATTAAGTGTCCATTAAACTGATAGTGCTAAATTACGTCATTATTGGGGCTAGCCAATACACCAATGCCCTAGGGTGCCAGTAGCATGCCCAGTCTACTGCATGGCAGAGGAAAGCACCACAGCTGCTTCAAGAGCTAGGCCTTGTACACACTATTCCCAGTTGGTCCAAATAACTACTCAGCCACATGGCAAGGGGAAAGATTTTGCTAGCATTAGCAAGGAATGGGAAAAATTGTAAAAGCCTTAGGACCAGAACAGAGGCTTAAGCAGTCACAGTAAAAAATTAGCAAGAGCAGTTCTTGTTTGGGTCCCTGAGACAGTCCAGTTGCAACTCCAGGCTTTTTAGACCTAATGCCTGGGATATCCTCTCCAGTCTCTGTTCAAACAAACAAACAAACAAACAAACAAAAAAATTGTGAATATTCAAGTCAGGCTTGGCTCTCTCTTATCTTGGGCACCTCTGCACTGATTTTCCAGACTGCACTAAGCAGTCATGTCTGGCACGCAAAACCAAATTCCACATGGGGTTTGTCTGCGAGTTCCTGCTGTCATGTTGCTTTCACTCAGAAAGAGAGCCCAGACCCTTTCTGGTTCAGAATCCTTTCTCTTACCTGGTTAGAGGAAGTGAAAGTGCAGCAGGATAAGAAACGTAGGACCTTGCTTATATGAAAAAAGGGGGTGCATAAGCTGGAAAGGGCTGACAGGAGTAGTTGTCTCCTGTATAGCAGATTCTTCTCAATATTAAAAGCAAGATGATTCCTAGATGAACTTTACAGGAGATATTACAAGAATTCCAAACATTTAATAACTAATGTAAGGAGCTCTGTGTTAAATAAAGAAAATTGTGAATTGCTGATTAAGCAGTCAAGTTCCAAGCAGCCATTAGTCTGGTAAAGTAAAACAAACAAGGAGTCCTGTGGCACTTAAAGACTAAACAATTTATTTATTGCATGAGCTTTCGTGGGAGAAAATCCCACTTCATCAGATGCTTTGAAGATGGGGGAACCTACAGAATGGGAGAAAATAAATGCAGGGAAGTGTAAGTCATGGAAATAGGTCACACTGTAATAGCGAATCAAAACAGTTGTAAAGATTCAAACACCGGGGAACAGCATAAAGAGGCAGATGAGGTCAAAGCACCTGTTGTAATGAAAGAAAAATCTAATGTCCCTATTAAGCCCTGAGGCAATGCAACTGAATTTCCAAATAAATTCAATTTCATCAGCTTCTCTTTGAAGACTAGATCTAGTATTCAACTGTCTGAGCACAGCAATTAGCAAATCATTAATGGAGTAATCACAAAGTTTGAAATGGTGACCCACTGGTTTTAGAATGTTGTGATTTCTGATGTCAGATGTGTGCCCATTTATTCTTTTCCAGAGAGACTGTCTTATTTGTCCACTATATAAGGTGGGGGGAGGGCATTCCTTGCATATGATGGCATATATCACATTGGTAGATGAGCAGGTGAATGAGCCTTTGATGGAGTAACTGGTTTTATTAGGTCTTGTAGTAGTGTCTTTTGTGCAGATATGTGGGCAAAGTTGGCAACATAGTTTGTTGCAGGGATATGTCTGCTTGAATGGTTCTGTTGTTTGGTCTGTAGCTGCTGGTAAGTATCTTTTTAAGGTTGGGGGGCTGCCTGTGAATGAGGAGAGGTCTGTCTCCCAAGGCTTGACAAAGTGAAGGATCTAACTGTGTGTGTTTGTCTGTTTGACTTTTCCCTTACAGCTGACTCCTGTTAGTTGTTTCTTACTGTGGGTGGGGGCTGCTTGCACCATTGTTCCCTGATCACCTTTGTGCACCAGCCTCAATCAGCCTTGTGATCAGCCTTCCCCTGTGTGTTTAACGAGGGGCCAGGCCTGACCTAGGCAGAGAAGGCTTTAAAAGCCAGTGGCTGAGCGACCAGAGGACAGCAAACAGGGGAGTTTGAGAGGGAAGGAGTTTGGGGAGGAGTTTGTGACACCACGATGGTGAAGAGGAGCCGCACTGCTGCCAGCACCCCTTCTGTCTCCTCCACCTGTGCCTGTAGCCAGACAGACATCCTGACCATAGATATCTCTACCCAGACCCTGGTGTGGACTTGCAGGGACTGTAGCCTGCAGTTCCCTGTCTCCAACAATCAGGCTGGGGAGATGAATCGATGTGACAGGTGCCTGCTGGTGGAATCTCTCAGGAGGCAGGTGGGAGAGTTACAGGAGGAGGTGTCTCGGCTTAGGAGTATCCACACCCTGGAGAAGTTCCTCGACAGCATCCACGAGGAGAAGTGCAAGATGGAGGGCACTGACCAGGTACCAGAGACTACTGCCACAACACTGGAGCTGGATGGGGAGCCTGTGGCAGGGGGAGGACACTGGCAGCTGGTTACCTCTGGCGGTAGGCAGTGCTCCACCCCTGCCCACAACCCACCTTCTGTTGTGGTGAAGAATCGATATGCGGTGCTAGAGACGGTGAAGGAGGTGGAAGAGGAGAGGCCATGCACCCCCGAGGCTGGGAGGATCACAGCCACCACAGCTAGGAGGAAACGTAGAGTTGTGGTGGTTGGGGACTCACTTCTGAGGGGGACGGAGGCACCCGTCTGTCGCCCTGACAAGGTCTCTCGAGAGGTATGCTGCCTGCCAGGTGCCCGCATCCGAGACGTGACGGAGGGATTGTCGAGAATCATCCGCCCCTCTGACTACTACCCCATGCTTCTCATCCATGTGGGAACCAATGATACTGCGAGAGGTGATCCTCGGCAGATCAAAGGTGACTTCAGGGCTCTGGGAGCGCGGGCGAAGGAGTTTGGAGCACAGGTGGTGTTCTCCTCGATTCTTCCGGTCAAGGGTAGAGGCCTGAGCAGAGACAGATGCATCCTGGAGATGAACGTTTGGCTGCGAAGATGGTGTCGTCAGGAGGGCTTTGGCTTCCTCGACCATGGGTTGCTGTTTCAGGAAGAAGGACTGCTAGGCAGAGATGGACTCCATCTTTCGAGGAAGGGGAAGAGCGTATTTGGACGCAGACTGGCTGACCTAGTGAGGAGGGCTTTAAACTAGGTCTGAAGGGGGAAGGAGACCAAAGCCCACAGGTAAGTGACTATGTGGGAGACCAGGGGGATGGGATGGAACTTGGGGGGTGCCGGGACTGTAACTACAGGGATAGAAGAGAGGATAGTTGGAACATGCGGGGGGAATCAAATAACTTTCTTAGATGCTCTAATGAAGCCCTAATGCCTGAGGCAGGTGGGGGAGGTCAACACCAAAAGAAAATCCAGGGAGGTAGATACAATAGAATTGAATGTCAAAATGGGAAAGTAGGGCAATCAGCTGGGTATCTTAGGTGCCTATACACAAATGCAAGGAGCCTGGGAAACAAGCAGGAGGAATTGGTAGCACTAGCGCAGACAAAGAACTATGACATGATTGGGATAACAGAGACGTGGTGGAATAGTTTGCATGACTGGAGCTCTGCAATAGATGGGTATAGACTGTTCAGGAAGGACAGGCAGGGAAGGAAAGGGGGAGGAGTAGCACTATATGTAAAGGAGCTCTATGACTGCTCAGAGCTCCATTATGAAAGTGGAAACAAGCCAGTTGAAAGTCTGTGGGTTAAGTTTAGAGGGGAGAGCAACAAGGGGGATGTTGTGGTAGGTGTCTGCTACAGACCACCAGATCAGAAGGAGGAAGTGGATGAGGCATTCTGTGTACAACTAACAGAAGTTTCTAGAGCACAGGCCCTGGTTCTCATGGGGGACTTCAATTACCCTGACATCTGCTGGAAGGCCAATACAGCAGTGCACAGGCAATCCAGGAAGTTTCTGGAGAGTGTTGAGGACAACTTCCTGGTACAAATGCAGGAGCAACCAACGAGGGGCCTTGCGCCTCTCGATCTGCTGCTCACAAATAGAGAAGAATTTATCAGGGAAGTAGAGGTCAATGGCAGCCTGGGTAGCAGTGACCATGAAATGATTGAGTTCAAGTTGATGATTAAAGGAAAGAAGGAAAGAAGCAAAACACAGACCCTGGACTTCAGAAAAGCAGATTTTGTCTCCCTCAGGGAACTGATGGGCAGGATCCCTTGGGAGGCTGATCTGAAGGGGAAAGGTGTCCAAGAGAGTTGGGTGCATTTTAAAGAAACCCTGCTAAGGGCACAGCAAGATACAATTCCGATAAGGAGAAAGCACAGCAAATGTGGAAGGCGCCCACTGTGGCTTAACAGAGAGCTCTGCACTGAGCTGAAGCATAAAAAGGACGCTCACAGGAAGTGGAAGCTAGGACAGATGACTAAGGAGGCATATAAAGACATTGCTCGGGACTGCAGGGATAAAATCAGAAAGGCCAAAGGACAAATGGAGTTGCGACTAGCAAGGGATGTGAAGGATAATAGGAAGGGGTTCTACAAGTATATCAATAACAAGAAGAGGATCAGGGATGGTGTAGGTCCCTTACTGAATGGGGCAGGCATCCTCGTGACAGAGGATGAGGAAAAAGCTGAAGTGCTCAATGCTTTTTTTACTTCAGTTTTCACAAGCAAGGTCAGCTCCCAGCCCACTACACTAGGTACGGGGGACTGGGGAGAAGAAGAGAGGCCCTTGGTGACAGTAGGTCAGGTTAGGGACTGCTTAAAGAAACTAGATGTGCACAAGTCCATGGGGCCGGATGAACTGCATCCGAGGGTGCTGAGGGAGCTGGCTGATGAGATAGCAGTACCGTTGGCCATTATCTTTGAAAACTCGTGGCGAACGGGGGAGGTGCCAGAGGACTGGAAAAAAGCAAATATAGTACCTATCTTCAAGAAAGGCAAAAAGGACGATCCAGGGAATTACAGACCTGTCAGCCTCACCTCAATCCCTGGAAAAATCATGGAGCAGCTTCTCAAAGAATCCATCCTGAAACACTTGGAGGAAAATAGAGTAATCAGGAATAGTCAGCATGGATTTACCAAGGGTAAATCATGCCTGACCAACCTCATCGCCTTCTATGATGAGATGACTGGATTTGTGGATGCGGGAAGAGCCGTTGATGTGATATACCTTGACTTTAGCAAGGCTTTTGATACGGTTTCCCACAGCATTCTCATTGGCAAATTAAGGAAGTATGGGTTAGATGCGTGGACTGTAAGGTGGATAGAAAACTGGCTAGAACAACGGTTTCAGCGTGTAGGAATCAATGGCTCCATGTCAAGTTGGCAGGCAGTAACAAGTGGTGTGCCCCAGGGGTCGGTCCTGGGGCCAGTTCTGTTCAATGTTTTCATTAATGATCTGGATGATGGGATAGATTGCACACTTAGTAAGTTTGCAGATGATACCAAACTGGGGGGAACGGTAGACACCCTAGAGGGCAGAGACAGGATTCAGGGAGACCTAGACAAACTGGAGCAGTGGGCCAAGAGGAATCTCATGAGGTTCAACAAGGATAAGTGTAAAATCCTGCACTTGGGACGAAAAAACCCCATGTACTGCTACAGGCTGGGGAGTGATCAGCTAAATAGCAGCACTGGAGAAAAGGACCTGGGAGTCATGGTGGATGGGAAGCTGGATATGAGTCAGCAGTGTGCTCTTGCTGCCAAAAAGGCCAATGGCATACTGGGCTGCATCAGAAGAAGTGTTACCAGCAGATCGAGGGATGTGATCATTCCCCTCTATTCTGCACTAGTGAGGCCACATCTGGAATACTGTGTCCAGTTTTGGGCTCCCCACTACAAAAAGGACATGGACAAATTAGAGAGAGTCCAGAGGAGGGCAACCAAAATGATCAAAGGGCTGGAGCACAAGCCCTATGAAGAAAGACTGAAGGAACTAGACTTATTTAGCCTGCAGAAGAGAAGACTGAGGGGGGATTTGATAGCAACCTTCAACTACTTGAAGGGTTGCTCCAAGGAGGAGGGAGCTCGACTGTTCTCGGTGGTAACAGGGCAGAACGAGAACCAATGGTTTCAAGTTACAGCTGGGGCGGTCCAGGCTGGATATTAGGAAAAACTTCCTTACTAGGCGAGTGGTGAAGCATTGGAATAAGCTGCCTAGGGAGGTGGTGGAATCTCCATCTCTGGAGGTGTTCAAGTCCCAGCTGGACAAAACACTGACTGGGATGATCTAATGGGAGTGGTCCTGCTTTTTTTGGCAGGGGGTTGGACTAGATGACCTTGTGGGGTCCCTTCCAACCCTATGATTCTATGATTCTATGATTCTTGTAGAATAGGCTGTAGATCCCTGAGGATGTGCTGTAGAGGTGTGACTTGGGGGTTGTAGGTGGTGACTAGAAGCATTCTGTTGTTTTCTTTCCTGGGCTTCTCCTGTAGTAATTGACTTCTGGACACCCGCCTGGCTCTTTCAACCTGTTTCTTCACTTCTGCAGGTAGGTACTGTAGTTTTAAGAAGGCTTGACAGAGATGCTAAAGGTGTCTGTCTCTGTCTGAGGGATCAGAACAAATGTGGTTATACCTTAGGGTTAGGCTGTAGATAATGGATCATGTGGTGTGTTTTGGATGAAAGCTTGAGGGATGTAGGTAACTATACCGATCAGTAGGTTTTCTGTATAAGGTGGTGCTTATGTGTCCATCCCTAACTTGTACTATATTGTCAAGAAAGTGAGTCTCCTGTGTGGAGTATTCCAGTCAGGGGCATTGCCAGCACCTGGCACACAGGGCATGTGCCCTGATTTTCAGTGCCAGTGCCCCAAGTGCCCTGGCCAGGGGCCCTGGCCAGGGTGCCCTCCGCAGTGCCTGCCTCTCCCGGCTCTGGCTGGGGATTGAGGCTGGGAAACCTGAAGCGGTGCCTGCTTCTCCTAGTTGGGGATCGAGGCTGGATGCCCGTGGTGAGGCCCGCCTCTCCTGGCCCAAACCAGGCTGGGGGGCTGGGGCCAGGCTGGAGGCGGTAGCAGCCTGGTGAACGATTGGGCCGGGGTGCCAGATCATGGCCTAGGGGGTGGGGCCTGGACCCAAGCCTTGGGTCTTATTCAGAGGCAGTGATGTTCCTGATTCCAGTCTAAGTTTAATAGTGTAGTAGAAATTGTTGAAATCTCTATGGAAGTCTCCAAGGGCATCTCTACTGTGGGTCCAGATGATGAAGATGTCATCAATGTAGCGTAAGTAGAAGAGTGGTGCTTTGGGATGAGAGTTGAGGAAATGGTGTTCTATGTCAGCCATAAAAATGTTGGCACATCGTGTGGCCATGTAGGTACCCATAGCAATACTGCTGACTTGACTAGTGATGAAGTAGGATCTCTCCCAAGAAAGCTCATGGGATAAATAAATTTGTTAGTCTTTAAAAATGGCACAAGTCTCTTTGTTCGTTTTGTTGAACCAGACTAACATGGTTACCCCTTTGGAACTTACTGAGGAAGTGTTATTTTAAGTATGATAAGTGAAGGTAAAACACCCAACCAAACATAATACCCTATGAAATATGAAACAACTTACCAAACACCCTATGAGTGCTAGCTTCAGTCTGATTTCTAGTGGTATTGTCACAAAAATCTTCAGCTCAATCGTTAGACCCATTGTCAATGTACCAGTGACCAAGGATTGCAATGGGCATGAATTATTGACTCTCTTCTAGACATAATCTCCCCATACACCCCAGAAGATAGCAACTTACAATGAATGAGCTTGGTCAAATTCACTAAATGCAGCCTTGGGTCAGCACATTTTGAATTTATGATCTTGAAAGCTCTGTAAGATACATCTAAAACTCACTCATACAATTTCTTTCAGGTTTCCTCTGCATTTCTTTTTGAAGCCGGATACTGTAAAACAGAGCATACAGCTGCATGGACACATTTATTTTTCATTATCAGACACTGTTTTAAACATTAAAACCTAAAATTTGACTTCTAAGTTCATATTTAAATGCTGACTTTCAGAAGTGCTAAGCAACCAACAAGTCTCAATGACCAATTAATTTGTGGCTGTTTGAAATTGAAGGGACCTGAAATCAGGTGTCATCTCTCCTGGAATATGTGCAGAACAGACATTAAACACAAAGTGGATGTGATACCTTGTACACAAGATACACAATTACTAGCAAATTATTTCACAAGTACTCCTACTGGCTATGTCTACACTACAGGGCTTGGATAGGCTGTCTTAATAAGGTCTACTTTAAGCCAGCTTAAAGTAGACTTTATTAAGTCGGCTTAGAGCATCCACACTCAAAATGCCAGGAGACTGCCTACATCCACACTGACAAATGCTAGGTCACCCTAGGAGTGGTGCATTGTGCATACCTGGCCCACAGTGCACCACAGCAGAGGTTCCCCTCTCTCCTGGCCACTTCTTCACTACAGGAAGTGAGGGACTACACCATCTTCCATACTGTGTATGGCAACACGGAGCCTGAGGAGGTCAGGGAGCCTGATGTGGCCCAGCAATGTGCAGCACAGCACTCCACAACCTTCCTGCATTGCCCAGGCTCCCCTGGCTCTGAACTAGATGCCCCAGAGGAACTGCCAGTACAGGGGCTGGGTGCAGAAGTTGTTAAGACTCAAACACTGAGAAACAGCACATAGAGAATGATGAAGTCAAGTCACTTGTTTTAATGGAATAAATCCATAGTCACGATTTAATCCTGCTTTCACACAATCTAATGTAAAAGAAATAACCTCTTTCTTTTTCTTTCTTTCTTTCTTTCTTTCTTTCTTTCTTTGTGTGCTGTTTCCGAGTGTTTGAATCTTAAAAACTGCTTTGATTTGCTGTTACAGTGTGACCTGAACCTATGTCTAATACTCCCCTGCATTTATTTCCTATCATTCTGTAAGCTCCCCCATCTTCAAACTGTCTGATGGAGTGGGATTTTCTCCCATGAAAGCTCATTCAATAAGTAAATTGGTTAAGCTTAAACAGTGCCTCCGGACTCCTTGTTTGTTTTACAATATTGGGGGGGGGGTGTTTGAGAAGGGGAGACACACAGGGTCAGGCTGAGAAGAGGGAGACACCTAGGGTCGGGTTGAGAAGAGGGAGACACATGGGGTTGGGACGGAGAAATGGAGAGCCAGGTAGGGTCAGAATGAGAAGTGGGAGACATGCGAGGTCGGGCTGAGAACAGGAGACATGCAGGGTCAGGCTGGAGAAAGGGAAAAGACGCCAGATCTGGTCAGGCTGGAAAAGGGGGACACATGCAATGTTGGGCACAGAAGAGGGAGAGATGTTGGGTCGAGCTTGGAAAGGGGGAGACGTGGGGTCAGGCTGAGAATGGGAAGAGATGTGGGGTCAGGCTGGAGAAGGGATAACAACGTTGGATCAGGTCAGGCTGGAGAAGGGGGACACATGCAGCATTGGGCAGAGAAGTGGGAGAGATGCGGGATCGGGCTGAGAACCGGGAGTGATGCAGGGCTGGGGTGAGAGGGGGAAAGATGCCGGATCAGGTTGGGCTGAGAAGGGGAAAGACTCTGGATCAGGTAGGGGGAAGGCAACCTGGGGTTTAGTCCCAGGATGCAGGGCTGCATGGCTGGGGATAAGCCATGGGGTGTTTGGATGACTTGCACATAGATCTAACAACAAGAACATTGAAGCAGGCACACACCCTTGCAAAAAACCACGCTGCCAAGTCTGCCCACATATCTACATAACAAACACCATCATAGGTCCTAATCAAGCCTGCTACTCCATCAAAGGCTCATTTACCTGCTCGTCTACTAATGTGGTCTATGCCATCATGTGCAAGAAATGCCCCAACACCTTATATATTGGACAAACAGGACGATCGCTCCGTAAGAGATTGAATGAGCACAGAGCTGATATCAGAAACCAAAGAACAAAGAAACCAGTTGCTGAGCACTTCCATCTTCCTAATCACTCGATGATGGATTTGTTAACGACTGTCGTTAGAGATGTACCTGGGACATCAAGACTCCAAAGAGAAACAGCTGAACTCGAATTAATATGCAAACTAAATTCTGTGAAAGCAGGACTCAGTCGAGATTATGGGTTCTTTTCACATTACAAAGGGTAATTTGACTTCAGGCTTCCCATCCTTTAAGCCTGTAAACTGCTCTGATTTGCTGTTACTTTATGACCTGATCCTATGTTTTACACCCCCTTGCATTTAGTTTCATTCCTTTCTGTAAGTTCACCCATCTTCGAAGCATCTGAGGAAGTGGGATCTTCTGCCATGAAAGCTCATGCAAAAAATAAATCTGTTAGTCTTAAAGTGCCACACAACTGCTTGTTGTTTTTTTGCCTTTAAAAAGATAGCATTACCCAACAGTTTCTAAACTGTATTATGCACCATTGCACCATTTTCTAATATAGGTAGAATGGAAAATAGCTGACCTAACTCTGTTGCATCTGTTGGCAAATGTTGTTGTTGTTGTTTTATTTTTTAATTATGTTTAAAATCATGCTACTGAATAATAGTCCTGGAACAGCTGATATTAAAACTGTGATCCAACAATTCTGCTATGGAACTGGGATGATACATTCATGCAGAGTTCTTAAGATTTTATCACCAGGACCAAATTACTTGGTGTGTTTCTTGAAGACTCAGCTACAGACATCATGTTAAGAACTTCTGCTTTCATATATTTTTAAAGTAAGTTTCTAAGCCTCATAATTGTGGGCAAGATTTGAAAATATGATCCAAGTGTTCCCCAAAGGTTCAGAAATCAAAAGACAAATGAAATATTTCATCTTAACTTCCATAAAACCCTGGGAATGCTTTCTTTTACTTATTCAATGGCACCAGTTCTGAGATGTGTGCAGCTTTCATCTAATGCCTCTGTGTGTTCATGAGTTAATACTTAGAAATAATTAATTATTTAGGTCTCTAGTCATCAGAGTTTCTGTCACCTACAGGTCACAGACCTGATTCAGAAAAGAAGGGTACTTCTTCCTACCTGGGGTTGAAGAACTTGCACTTCCTTATTCCTAATGCTACAAAATTTTTATATCAACTTTTTCACCACAAAGACTTATTAGATACACATTTTACTGAACATTAATAGCAGAGGGATTTCTGTTAACCTGATCATGCTTCAGTAACCAAACTGTCAGATAACTGCAGAGCTGGACTTTGTTTTAAAAGCTTGTGCAAAATGGGAAAATGTAAGTCAAAAATATCCTTCCATTGGTCCACCAGAGATAGACCCCAGCATAAGAATTTACCTTTTTAAACTATTGCTTAATTCCATTTTCAGCGATTTGACAGTCATAAACAAACCCATCTGATATGCTTGGCAAATTAAAGATATTTTAGACTAAGACTAGATTACCTCCTGGTCTTCCCAACCCCACTATTTTTACACAAACAGGACTGAAGTTGCATTCCACAGAATAAAGAGACCCTTGTACAGTTGCAAGTGGGGAAGCTCATTCAGATGATCTTGGAGAAGCAGGAGGTTAGCAGATGTTGCAATAGGTATGACATACGATTCTTTCGAACAGCAAAGGTAGAAGTCTGTTACATTTCATAAACAGACCGGTAGAGAACAAATGCAGAAGAAAAGTTTTAGTGAAAATATACTGAATATTTAGAAATTTTGTAACAGATAAGCATAATTATACTTAAAAAATTCATTTAGATGATATAATAGCATCAATACCTATAGCGTTATGTAAAAGGGAAATGAAACAGTTTACAGCTCTGAAGTTCTAATATTAGAGCAACTCTTTTCCTCCTTCTCTGCTTTTGCACATTATTTTTAAAGTACTGGTGACAGGGTGGACCAAACCCAGTCTGGACCAAAGGGAGTTGACCGATCACTGTGGGCCAAGGAGATGTACAGCCCCTCACCCATGCTTCATATGCTCCCCTTGGACAGGATGAATGAAAAGAGATAGCCTGGCTTACTTAGTGCTGACTAGGGAGAGGGAAAGATGCCGGAGGATTCTCTGGAGGGAGGAACTGTCACTCCTCCAGACTGCTGAGGCTGACTATGACCAACCAAGCATGGAAACTGTCAGAGACACCAAGCCGCTGCTGGCTAAGGACCCTTGCTATATAGACTGATTGTGAGCTCTTCACTGCCCCAATGGTATAGACTCCTTCTTTGATCTTCCACACCCAGGGGACTTGCGTTCCTGATTGTGATTGCTTGACTTAGCAAAGAATCTTGACAAGTATGTGACAGATGTATCAACCTCACACTGGGCAAATGGGGGAACCCCTCACTGAACGGATTGAGCCCCCATTGCAGTACTCTTTCGAGGAATTTAAGTAGTTAGTCTTTCTCTGAGAAAAGAAATAAATGATATGGGGTAAATATTTATGCTAATAATTATTATTAAATATTAATGTACAGACAGTTCATGTAGGTACTGGGCAATTATTCCTAAGAAGTTCAGTCTTCCTCTTAGAAGAGCTGGCAATTTTATGACTGGCAGTTGTGTCAATGGTATTTTAATCTAAATAAATGTCAAACACAGCCCAGGTAAAAAGTTGTAAGAGCATCACTGTTTTCCTATTCTATTGTTATTTTAAAATTAAACAAGTACTTCCACAGAAGCAGAAGCTGTCAGATAAATTGGATTAAAAGGGGTTTTCAAAATCTTTTGTGTTTTGGTAAGTTTTCCATCACGTAACTCATTTCTCTTTTGACCCTTCAGTGCACAATTTCCACTTGAATCAAAGGGAGATGTGTACATGCATCCCAGGGAAGAATTTAGTCAAGTTAATTTTATGATTTCATACTCATATCTGTTCTAACAGAATATGACTTCATGTATACATGATTGCTTTGCAGAAACAACCCAGAAAATGTCACTTCAGGCAGTGAGGACTAGAACATATAGAATCATAAAAATGTAGGTCTAGAAAGGACCTTAAGAGGTCAGAAAGTCCAGTCCCTGCATTGATTCAAGTAGATCTAGCCCATCATTGATCAATGGTTTTCTAACCTGTTTTTAAAAACTTCCAGTGACCAGCTTCTACCAGGTTTCTTGGAAACCTATATTTGAGCATAACTACCCTTACACTTAGATTGTTTTTCCTAACCTGTAACCTAAATCTCCCTTCCTGTCAATTAAGTCCTTTATTTCTTGTCCTAACTGCAGTGGACATGGATAACAACTGATCACCATTCTCTTTATAACAGGATTCAACCTATTTAAAGACTCTTCTTTGTCCTGCTGCCTACTCCCTCCTTCCCCGCCTTTCTTGTCTCAAGACTCAACATGACCAGTTTTTTGTTTTTTTGTTTTAAATTCTTTTTAGGTCAGGTTTTCTAAACCTCTTTTTTCTCCTCCTTACCATATTTGTAGGTCTCCTCTGCACTCACAGTAGTTTGGCCACATCTTTCCTAAAGCATAGCATCTTGAATTGCACAAGATATACCAGCTGAGGCATCACATTGTTGCCTAGGGTGGGACAATTACCTCTTACATCTAACATTTAACACACCTGTTAATATAATAATGTTGCATGAATATCTGATGTAAATGAGAAAATAATTAGCTATATTAGCAACTGTATCACTTTGTTGACACATTATACTGTTTCCTTAAGAAACTGCCAGGTGTACTGAACACCATTATCTTAAATTTTCTTCCTCTGGGCCTTTACCTACCAGTTCATGAAGCTTGTTAAAATCAGTTTTGTTTTGCTTTTTTTATTTGGTTGTGGGTTGTTTGGTCTTTTGTCCTCATTCTGTTGCTCTTATTTGTCTTGATGTAGGGCCCAAAAGGAGGAAGCCAGACATTTTTACATCATTTTCAGGAGTGATACTGCCCCGGAAAAAAGACCCAGGACCCACTCCCCCGGGATGATTTGGCACCTGGTGCCAATCCAGACCTGGGGCCTCCAGCAGGACCCAGATCATGCTCCTGCCACTTCCACTGCCAGCCAGCAGCCCAGCACCAGATCCCTGGCCAGGGATGGGGCTGGGTAAAGCAGCCGCTGCCGTGGGCTGATCTGCTGTGAATCCACAGCTAGGGACAGGGCCGGGTAAAGCAGCTGCCAGTCCTGGATCCCTGCCCAGGGAGAGGGACAGGGAAAGCAGCCACTGCTGCGTGCAGCCTGGCCCCGGATCTCCAGCTCGGGCCACGGCTGGATTGGCCTGCCACCACCGCGGGGCATGCAGGACACTGGCGGTGGGACTCAGGGCATGTGCCCCTGTGCCCAGCAGCAGCAATGCCACTGATCACTTTTATGAGCATTCCAAAACTAGAGCTGTTTGGGAACCATTTCAGGCACCAACATTTCAAGATTGCTATAATTTGCATTTGGCTGCAACTTCCCCAGTATTGCTCCAGAGTTGTTTGGCAGGACACGCTATATCAGTTATAGCCAAATAAAAGAATAACATATGCAAAGGAAATATTCAACTAGACATGTACCTCATCTTTTACTCTGTTTTGCGCTCCTGGAGCTGAAGAGTAATAATAAAATGATTTCCAAAACGCTGAAAGAAATTCATGATCACATCTTTACAGATACATAGTTCAGTTGAATTTGCATTATGCAAGAGTAATCAACTATTTTTGCTCTACTTGCAACACTCAGTTCCAAAATACACTTTAAGATATTCCTGCATCAAATGAGATCAAAGGGTCTAGTGTCATAAATTTCAATGGAAGCAGAAACAGATTCATTATTAGTAGCTATAGGTTTTTCTTACTTTAAATTTAATTTTAGCTAAACTATTGCAGCAGTTGCTACAGTAACTTAGGGTATAGCTAATCTTAAGTCTCTATAGCAAGTATTAATTATAACAGACAATATAGCATTACAGTAAATGCAGTAAGCAAAAATTAGTAAGGGTGCTGTAAAGAAATTTCCAAAATCCAAAGACTCAATAGCCATTTCATTTAAAATCAGATAACCCTGATATAGAGGCAGCAATAGAACACAAACTCAGCCATGGAATTTTATGAGAATGGGAAGTCTATTCTATATAAGAGAGACTCTGGGAAGAACAAATGCTTGTAAATTATTATGTTGTTAATTACAAAAGAAGCAAAACTGATCTTATTGCCACTTTGACACAGTACAATCATACTGAATATTTCCATGGCACATTCTTGCCATTACTAGTTACACAATCAGAGAAAAAGACTAGGAAGGTTAAATGTATGTAAAGTCATTTATCAAATCTGGTATCTGTGTATTATGCTTGAAAAATTCAAACTGAATTGGAAAATATATGGCTGCCATGACATTGGTTGCTAATTTCTTTACAGACTCCAAAACTAGTGAAATGTTTGTCAGGAAAGAATACAGTTTGTGTTGGCAAGATCACCTGATCCACATTTTAAGGGACAGGATTGATTTTTTCTCCACAGAGATCAAGAAGATAGAAGGGATTTCTGATAAACAAAGTCAGTGACATTGTCTTTCATTTCTGACTCTGTCCTGATCCATTGTGGAAGTCAAGATCATCTTAGTAATAAATTGTAATACATGATAAATAACATGTATAATGACAAATCTACTATAGTAGTTCACTATGTGTGTGTGATGTGAAGTGTACCATGCAACCAGCCCTTGTGATGTCAAGAATGACTCAACCAATTGCTCCTTGCTCTCTCTTTGCGAGGAATCCTTGGGAGCAATTGGTTGAGTCAGCTCTGACATCACAATAGCCTGTCACATGGTACACCCATCCATGCGTTCTCTGCCCCACCCTCTTCACCATCCCCACCTCTTGCCACTGTCCCTACCTTGTGCCACCACACATCCTCGCTCTCTGTCCGCATCTGTTTGCCATGCCCTCTTTCACCAGCCTGGCACCTCCTCGCTCCACATATTAATGTGTTAAGATAAAATCTACTATACTAATTTGCTATGTATGTGCATGCATGCACCTGTGATGTGAAGTCTACTGTGCGGATAGGCAGGGCAGATTCTCTTCCAGTACCCTGGCAGCATTGCCTGCACACATTACTAGCTCCTGCACTGCAGTGTAGGTGGGTGGGGGGCAGGGAGATCTGGGGAGCAGCCCCGAGGGAGCATGGACTGAGCCCGGGGTTGCTGTGGAAAGGAAAGCAGCGCAGGGCTGAGCCAAGCCAAGTGGGATGGAGAGGGCTGAGCATACAGCATGCGGCCAGCCTAGGGTGAGTCTCCACTGCTGGCAAAGATTTTCCAGCCTCCCAGGGCTGGGAGGCATGGCAGAGAGAGAGACAGAGAGACCCACAGTGCCTCCACCATGGGGGCCGTGATCTGCAGGCCTGGTGATCCAGGCTGTGCTCGGGACAGGTGGGCCACAGCCGAGGGACTGGGCAAAGGGAAAGGGAAAGGGAACATGACAGCACCCCCATGCATGGCTCTGGGCCTGGCCAGCATGTAGGGTGCAAAGGCAGGGCTGCAAATGATGCTCAGACTGAGGGATGGGGATGCTGCCCACCCACATGCAGCTCAAGACCAGCCCTGGCTCCAGGTGCAGGATGACCGGACCCGACCCGCTGAGCTCCACTCTGCTCCCTGTCCCCAGCCCCAACCCCAAGCTGTACATCCACTGCGCCACCCTCCCACCGTGCTTCCACCTCACTCAGCCATGCGTTCCCACGCTGGCACGCTGCCACTTGCCCCACTGACCAGCTGCTTGTGTGCCCATGCCCCCACCGAGCCTGCGATCTATCCAATAGTGGGGCTGCCTGTGCAAGGGTCACCCCCCCCACTGCCTGGCACATCCTGGCTCCATCCTCCCCTTTACTGCCTCCATCTCTTACCCCTGCCCTCAGCCACCCCTTCAACACCTCCACCTCCTGCCTCTGCTCCACTGTTTCTCATCCCTTCCTCCACATCCTGTGCCCTCATCTTTCCCCCTATGCCTCCACCCCCTACCTTCACTTCTGCCCCACCCCCTGCCCCAATCTGTACTCTACCCCTGATGCATATGGTACTGTCAAGTGGTTGCACCCCACCTCCTGCGCCTGCCCACCCCTTCTCTGCCCTGTTCTGCTGCCCCTGCCCCCCTTCACAGCTTTCAGCTGTTTCCAATAGTTCATGCTGACTCTTCAGACAACTGTATGGGGTTGCTCAGTCAGGGAAGAAACCATGATTTTCCCCCATCATTTTTGATGGGTTACAGCTAGTAATGAATATTTTCTGCTGAACTAGTTCAATGCTGCCACAACATCCATCTGTGCAACTAAGCCAGTGGCCTGTCCCTCCACACATTGATTGACAGTAACTGCTGGTGGGGGGGGGGAGTTTGCTGGAGATAGCCCATGAAAAGCCCCAGAAAAGTGGTGCATGGACCTCCATTGAGACATTGAGGAACATTTTGTGGGGCAGGTACCAACACTTGCCTTGTTCAGTGAGCTCAATTGAGCAGCAAGATGAGGTGGCTCAGGCCAACCCCACATGGGTGATGGGGCTAGCACAGGTGATTGGCTTAGGCCAGTTTTGCATGGAGTGAAGGGGGGCCAGGAGAATGACTTGGGTTAGCATCTTGGGCCAGCTCCGCATAAGGGTCAGGGATGCCTCAGGCAAGTCGCTCAGGCCAGCTCCACCCGGGAGAGGGAGATGACTTGGGCAAGTAACTTGAATCAGCTCTGTGGCAGGTGTCCTGTTTTCCATTTGAGAAATATCGTCGTCCTATTCTTGAACAACTTGATTAGTAGCCATTGATAGACCTATCGTTCGTGAACTTATCTAGTTCATTTTTGAACACAGTTATACTTTTCACAATCATAATATTCCATAACAACTAGCTCTACAGATGAATTGTGAGCTTCATGCAAAAGTATTTCATCTTGTTTGCATGAAACATGCTGCTTATTAATTAAATCAGTTAACCTCTGCTTTTTGTACTCAGAGAAAAGGTAAATAATCCCTATTCACTTTTTCCACACTATTCAGGATTTTATTGAACTATTTCAGATCCTCCCATAATCATCTGTTCTCTAAGATGAACAGCCCTAATGATTTTTAGTCTCTCCTCATATGGACCCCATTCCATACCCTTAATGATCTTTGGTGTCCTTCTCTCAACCATTTCCAGTTACAGTATGCTTTTGAGATAGGGAGACCAGAACTAGGCATAGATGGACCATAGATTTATAAAGTGGTATTTTTGTCTCATTTTCTACCCCTTTTTTAATGATTCTAGTATTTGGTTAGCCTTTTTTTATTGAGCATGCACACTGAATTGAAATTTTAGAGTATGAGCCATGGCTATTTCAACACCAATTTTTTGAATGATGAGAGCTAATTCAGAACCCATCCATCCATCCATCAAAACTTATTTGTAGTCAGGATTATTTTTCCCAATGTGTATTCCTTTGCACTTATCAATGTTCATTTCATTTGTTATTTTGTTGGGCAGTCATCCAGTTTTGCGAGATCCCTCCATAACTTTTCAGTCAGCTTTGGAGTTGAATATTTTTGTATCATCTTCAAATTTTGTCATTTCACTCTTCACTCATTTTTCCATATCATTAATGAATATATTGAATAGTGCTGGCTCCATTATAGATCATTGGGGCACCTTGCTGTTTATGTCTCTCCATTGTGAAAACATAATATACTCCTGCTCTCTATTTCCTATCTTTTAACTGGTTACTGATTTGTGCATTAGGAGACTTTCCTTCTGATACTGTGACCGCTTAGGTACCTTAAGTGCTTTTGGGGAATGCTCATGTCAAAAGACTGAAAATCCAACTACACCATATCAACAGGATCACCCTTATTGCAATAGTTATCAGTTCCCTCAAAACTTCTAGTAGATTGATGAGACATAATTTTCTCTGACATAAGCCATACTGACTCTTCCCATACTTTTTACTCTTTGGCTGATAACTGTGGTTTTTTACTATCGTTTTTATCAATACACCAGGTACTAAAGTTAGGCTCACTGCCTTGTTGTTGCCAGGATAACCTCTAAAGTGCTTTCTAAAAACTGACATTACTTTAATTAATTAATACACATTCCAAGCATTAGCTTCTGGTCATGGGCTATACTGGCTTGTTTCCATTATAGTTCACACCAGTAGTTCCCAAACTTTTCTCTGCCATGGCATACTTCAAGCTCCAGGTGCTCTTCTCTCCATCCCCAGCTTCTCCCCATCCTCATCTTTGCAACTGCAGGAGGGTATAGAGACAGATGAACCAACCCATTGTTCACACTGGAGTAAGGAGTAAAGAGAGGGAGATTGGGCTCTGATTGGTTGCTGTGCCCCTAGAGGAGGTGCGGCAATGAGACAGATGGACAATCTGAAGGCAGCTCCCCCCCCGCTCTTCTTCTTGTATGTACTTTTAAAAAAATTCTATGGCACACCAATTGGGAAACTCTGGTTACATACTAGTTAGTAGTTATGAAATTTTATATTTTGAGATGCTTCAGATCTCTTGGTTGAATAACCCCTGCTCCTGGTGACTTATGATTGTCTAACTGATCAATTAGTTCAAAAAACATCTTCTACTGACATATCAGATCTGTTGCACAAAACTAATAGCTCTGAGATGGCTACCTTCCTCACATCATCTGAAGTGAAGATCAGTTTAAAGAATTCATTTAGGTTTTTTTGCAATGAACTTAGCTTCCCATATCCAAAGGGGTAGCCATGTTAGTCTAGTTCAGTAAAAAAACAAGGAGTCCTATGGCACTTAAAGACTAACAAATCAATTTATTGCAAGAGCTTTCGTGGGAGAAAATCAAACTTCAAAGCATCTGATGAAGTAGGATTTTCTCTCACAAAAGTGCATGCAATAAATATCTTTATTAGTCTTTAAGTGCCACAGGACTCTTTGTTTGTTTTACCTTCCTATAGTGTTTCTTTAGTATCTTTGTTACCTAGTTGCTCCACTGCCTGTTTGGTATGCTTCCTACTTTTGATGTACTTTGAAAAAATCTTATTGTTACATTTTACCTCCTAATCATCATCTTATTGGTAAGTTTTGCCTTATGTTTTGCCTCCTAAACTTGATTCTGAAATCCTTTCTTTGCTTCATTTATTATACTTTTAGACTTTCCTAATTGCCACATTATGTTTTGACTTTCAAATTTTAAAGGATTCCTTTTGGCCTCTTACAGCCTCCATTACTCTGCTGCTTATCCATGCTGTCTCCATATTTGGTTTTCTGATTTGAGCTATACATTTAGTCTGAGACTCAGTCATGGTATTCTTAAGTAGACCACATGCTTTTTTTCAGGCATTTAACCCCTATGTCATCTGCACTTGAATGAGTGAGTCCCCCTATCACTAATAGGATGGTGTGGCAGAGATGTGGCTAAAATAATTTCACAAACTTTTCAAAACAAATCTAAGACTGTGAAGGATTCTAACAATCTAAGGTCACTGGAGTTCTTCACTGATATTACGTGGTTACCACTGATACTGGTGTTTTGATTTCATTTCTATTCAGGGGATGGTCAAGCTGCTGAATAAAATAAATAACTAAATTAGGAGGTCACAAAGTGTAAATCAAGAATTATAAGTGATACTTTAAAAGTGAGTAAGAATATTATACTCCAGAGTGTTTACCTGTCATCATCAATCAAATTTGACTGTGAGTAACAATACTCTTCAAAACCAAATATACTTTATTAAAGTCAATGTTATGTTCAGCTGGTGCTAATGATAATTTTCTTCTGTAAAATCTTATTTATCTTTTGGTACTCTTCTGAAACATTCAGTTATAACCCTGATACTCTTCTCTGTTTCAGCTAATGACATTTTATTTAAAGGTTATTCTGTGTTCTCTGGAGTACTGACACACAAAGGACAGTAAAAGACAAGGCATTGATGTTTTGTTGTTGTTGTTTTTTTTTTTTTCAATGATTCCTCAGTGATCTAATTCTTGAGGAATATATTTGTTATTTTCTGGGGAAGAGAGTATTAAAAAAAGAACTTTGATTTACCGTAATTGTAGCTCTTATAATGGAATGGAGATGGATGAAGCTACTTAAATTCTTTGTGATGGAATGATTTTTCTTTGCCCTCAGTCCCAGAGAAGATCTGCAACTATCCAAATGTCAAACTAACTTTTCTTTGCAACACTAATCCGTATTCAGCTCTAACCCATTGTTCTTGTCTCTGTTTTTTATCTGTACCCTTTTCTCCCCCCTTCTTTTCATCTATCTTCTGACATTTCACAGCTTATGAATAATTTGTATATCTGTCAAGTTTAAGGCTGCAGACTTAAAAACTGGCTTCCTACAAAACACCAATGTACTGAATGTATCTGGAAAAAGTAATTAACAGCAATTGCACTTATTAGAGAGCATTTATGCTCTAACCTTTACCTGTTTATGGATTCGTTATGTCTAATAAAATCAATGAGCTTTATGGTCCAGGATATGCTATAAATTTGTTTAGGATGTCTGTTTATCTGCACATGTATTAATCTTGATGAGTGAGATAACATTTGGAAAATATATCACTGATAGATAATTAGGAGTCTGGGAACAATCATAGATCAAAGCAAAATGTACCAATCTTCAGTCACTGTCTCGAGTAAAATAGTCTTGTGAATGCACCAATTTTTTTTTTACATTAGTCATGATTTTTTTCTGCATTTTCTGTCCAGAATAAATCTAGTTAACTGCTCCACTATAACAGGCCAGCTCTGTCACTGCAAATTTATATTGGGACAGCTATGCATTATTAACAAGCTATGAAAAGTCGCTGGCTAAATGTCTTGGAAGCTGAGATATAGCAGCACCTTGGGATTCATATAGCAAACAGTTTAGTTTTAATCATTCTGGACCACAAGGTGCCTTGACATTTGAGAGGCAACTTTTTCCTCTTTAACTTCCAGTGGACTCTGACCTGTATTATCTAAGCTATAATTTTCAACACCAAATACGATAGAAAGTTTTAGCTCCTAAATTAAGACTGTGAGGGAAAAAAATCAATCCATCATGGACGTTATCATTAGTTTAATCAATGTTCACAGGCAAGAATAAAAAATAAATAAAACAGCAAGGGCAGCTCAATAATTCGAATGTCTTTAGAAGTGTTAGAGATATTCTCAGTGAAATTGCTGATCATTACATTAACAATGCTAAGAGATGAGCCTACTGAATGATATTAATAGATAACTAATTTTTGCGTAGCTGTTTTTTTAAACCTTTGATAAAAATCAGATGGGTTTAATATTTTTTAAAAGATGCATTTCAATCCCACTCTCCTAAAATTTTCATAATATAATTTATATATCAGTTTATGCTGCCAACTAATTCTGCAATTATAATCATTTCACTCTCTAATAACTAACATCCAATATAATCCAATATATTGGAATCCAACGTGTCATTTATACCTCGTCAAATAATGTTAGTCACAGTCAAAATAAAAAAAAAAACACTTTTTTTTATTCAGACAAAAAGAGTATTTGTTCAAGAATATAAAAGTACAGAAGATGCTTGAAATTCCAATTCTATTAGACATGGATTTGACAAGCTGAAGGCTCTTTCATACTATCCAAGTTCAAAAGTAGTATTTAAGAGTTTTGAATTTTCTTTCAAAACTCTTGGCTTCTTTCAAACTTTGTTTCCCTCCTTTCCCTGCATCATTTTTTTATTCCTATTATTTTACATATCCATGCACAGACTAATTGTCAGAATTCCTTTAACAGAAAATCAAACAAATTTACTGTATAAATATATGTCAAATCCCTTCATTATACTGTATATGGCTCTACCATTTGTAGTAAGTTAACCATTCTATGTCATTATTCCGCCTCAGTCTGATGGCGTCAAATTTGCATATGAATTCCAGTTCTGCAGTTCCATGCTGGTCTCTTTTTTTTTTTTTTTTTTGGGAGTGTATCTGTGAAATAATGTGATTGTCATGTCTGTTACAGAATGTCCAGGAAGACTGAAGTTTTCTGCTATTGTTTTTTGATTTTTACCATTCTTGATGTCTGATGTGTGCCCATTTATTCTTTTCTGCAAAGACAGTCCAGTTTGGTCAATGTATAAGTTAGAGGACATTGTTGGCACATGATGGCATAAATCACATTGGTAGACATGCAGGTAAATGAGCCCCTGTAAAGTGGCTGATCTGATTAGGTCCTATGATGGTGTCAGCAGAGTAGATATACAGGCAGAACTGGCAAAAGAGTTTGCTTCAGGGATAGGTACCTGGTAGTGTTTCTATTGTATGGTGAGTAGTTCCTGGTGAGTATTTGCTTAAGGTTGGAAGCACCCTGGAAGTAAGGACTTGCCTACCTCCCAAAACTTGAGAGGGTGAGGGACTGTCTTCCAGGATAGGTTGTAGAGCTTTGATGTGCTTGAGAGGTTTTACTTCAGGGCTGTAAGGGATGACCAGTGGCATTCTGTTTTTGCCCTTTCGGGACTGTCCTATAGTAGCTGACTTCTGGGTATTCACCTGACTCTGTCAATCTGTTTCTTCACTTTGACAGGGGGGTATTGTAGTTTTAAAAATGATTAATATAGATCTTAAAGGTGTATGTCTGTCTGAGGGATTGGAGGAAATATGGTTGCATCTTAAGGCTTGATTGTAGACAATGGATCATGCAATGTGTTCTGGATGCAAGCCAGAGGGATGTAGCTAGGTATAGTGGTTACTAGATTTTCAATATATGGTGGTGTTCATGTGACCATCACTTATTTATGCTATAGTATCCAGAAAGTGGATCTCCTTTGTTGCCTGGTCCAGGGTGAGGTTAATGCTGAGGTGGAAATTATTAAAATTTCAGTGGAATTCCTGAAGGGCCTCCTTTCCATGGGTCCGGATGATGAAAATGTCATCAATGTAATGTAAGTAGGGGAGTGGCACTTGAAAATGAGAACTAAGGAAGTATTGTTCTGTGTGAGCCATAAAAATGTTGTATATTGTGAGGCCATGTGGGTACCCTAACAGTGCTGTTGACTTAAAAGTATAGTTCATCTCCAATTCTGAAATGTTTGTGGGTGAGTACAAAGTCACAAATTTCAGCCACTAGCTATGCCATGACATTATCTGGGATACTGTTCCTGAAGACGTGTAGTCTGTCCTTGTGTGGGATTTTGGTGTAAAGAGTTTTCATATTCGTTGTGGACAGGATGGCATTTTCTGGAGGAACACTAATGGATTTCTGAATGCCAATGGGTCTGCCAAGTCCTGCGTGATCTCTCATGGTCTTGTGCCCCCGGAAATGGCCTGCTAACAAGGTTCCCCTTTCTCAGGACCTTCAGATCCATTCACAGGACCTTTAGTCAAGGTTGTATTCAGTTCAATTTTTTTTTACAAAAGAGCAACTGAAAATAACAATATAAAGTCATTAATTTGCTGTGACTTAAGTCCATCTTTGGGGGGGGGGGGGGAGGAGAGCAGGGGTGCTATCTTTCTGCCAAAACTTACCACCAGATTGCTTTTCCTGACAGTTTCCAGAGCTTGCTCTTGCTTTTATACATACAAAGGCACACACTTTCCAACCCAGGTTTGCTTCTTTAGAAATCAGGGTTGACTACTTCCACTCCAGACAATGTTTAAGGGATGAGCCAATGAGTTACACAGTCATTGTTATAAACTACTGTCTTTCAGTTAAATAAGGAACTAGTATGAAAATCCACTCAAAATACTAATTATAATGTTAACTTTTAAACTATTACTTTTATAATAAAAATATCCTATTATATGAAAGAAGTCAAAGTACAATCCCAATGTAAAACATTGAAATGAATCCACAAATTTGGCTCATTTAATAAAGTGACATGTTGGAACATGTAAACCTTAGGCTTCTGCCATTTTTCTCTTTGCTGGCCAAATGAATACAATGGAAAAATTCCAACAGCTATCCTCAGTAGTATTGCAATTAAAAGAACACTATGAAACACCATGTTGTTATTTTCAATTTCTTTATACTGTTGTTATCTATAACAGCATTTTAGAAGCTTGAAAATAAAATATAAATTTCTTACACATTTTTATTATTTTCTAGTTGACAAGTATTGACTGTATTCTCTTGGTATGAAATGAAGCATGAAATAAAAGTTTCCCTATCCCACCCCTATCATTTGCTCTCTTATTAATACATCAGGTTAATGGATAAGGTTAGCACAGCTCTGGGTGTTGGGGATGTGAATTTAAAAATGCACTCCCTCTATGGGCTTTGTGACAGCAGAGCAACACATGTTATTTATGATCAAAGTCTACAATATATGAAGCTGGATATTTTTGCCACACTGCTGAAGTAGAACTTGGGACCATGAAGATCAGCTTCCATTGCAGTTAAAAATAGGTGCCATCCAGATATATTCTTTGTGCTACCAATTTTATTTAGACCTATACATCATTCCTGGAACAGAGCAGGTTGCGAGAAGTGCACAAGCAATCTCCTGGTTCAGCGATCTCTGCACAAACACCAGTGTCTGGATGTCAGAAAGTCTATGTCAGGGGTCTCAAACTCAAATCACCATGAGGGCCGTACGAAGACTAGTGAAGGGCTATATGAAGGCTGGTACGATAGCCCAAGGGCCGCAACCCTGAATCCTTTTCATACGATGACATTGCAAATATTGGTAAAAACAGTGTCATTGTGGGCCAGAGGAAATAGCTTTAGGGGCCACATGTGGCCCACAGGCTGCGTGTTTGAGACCCCTGGTCTATGTTCTTTAATAAATTACACTATTTAGAGATAGTTAGACAGAGGGGAAACTCTGTAGCATCTTGCTGTAGCTTCCCAAAAGAATCTCTAACACAAAGCCAACACCACTATGAACATTTCTCCAAATGTCAAACCACGTTTCAATGCTAAGAAATAGATTTTACCAGATTATGTGTAACAGCACCATCTAGCGATGCCAGCCATAATGGTATCACAATTTTTCTTGTAAATTTATCATATTGTCTTTGTTGCTTAAAGAAAAATCAATATTTGAAATCCAGAGGACAGTCTCTATCAATATATTTTATGATTTTACACCACTGTCCAGCATCACAGTAACAAAACACATATCAAGTAAATAGGAAGGTCCTTTATGGACTTCCTGGAGTCTCTGTACTCCCCTTGTAGATACAGAAATTCAGCTTGGGAATTGTGTGTATGTGTGTGTACACATGCATGTCACATGGGAATGGTTGTCAGAGATGTCATTTTGAACATCATCTTTTCCTTGGTGGAAAGGCTTGTCAAAGAGGAAGGCTTTGTAGAGTTTTCAATAGACAGCTAGCCTATAGATTCATATTATCTAACACAACAATTATTTTAATACCAGATTTCTTCAACTGAGAATTTTTCTCCTCCAGTTCCCAAAATCTCATTCTAGTTTGTGATTAACTTTTGTGGTCCAAAAAACCATAGCTTAGTGTTCCATAGATTGAAATTTACTCTTTAATGTAGCTGTGGTTTGATCTATTAATTACTAAGATTTTAAACTGATAATGGGAACTAGAGGCAAAAGACTGCCTGCCTGCCAACCCCTGTCTGAAGATGAGAGGTGATAGATGGTCACTCAGTTTATTGGCTAATCCCCCCTGCCCATAGATGATGAGTGAATGAAGCCATGTGGCCTTCCTCTGATCCAGAAGAGAAGGAGGGACCAGCACCTCTCCACATATGTATCTTGAATAATAAGAATACTTCTCAATAATCAATGTGCAGAAGGTACCACTTTAGCTTCTTCACAGTCAGTGCTCTGTTCCTACAATATTTACAGTCTTACTGTCCCATTGCACACCTTTCAACAGCAGCCAGAGTTAAAAGAATCTTCAAAACTTAATTAGCTGGAACAGATAAACAGTTTTACACCTTATGAGTCCAAAACAACTACTCTATCTTCCACAAAGACTTTGTCATTTTTTAAAATTTCATTTAATTGTCCTCTTAATAATTCTATATGAGCCATATGTACATACATTTCATTATTTAGGTTAGTATCAAACGCTGAACAGTTGCTGATACATTATTCACTGTACTTTCTATTATTATTTTAAGATCAATATCTCTAACTTTCTGCACTAGCAACTTCTATTTAACTGACGTTTCCCCAACTCTTTGCTAGCCTGTCATAAAATCTCTATAAAAAACCTTCTGATTAGGCTTCCAAGTGTGTTCTTTCCTTTGCAGACAAATAAAACATACTTTTCTCTTATTCAATAAAAGCTTCCTTTAGTCTCAAAGGTCTGAAACAGAGCTTCTGTCTTTCCATAGAAGACATATTTTGAGCTTTTCTTTTCTTGGAAAACCTTCTGTAATGAAGAAGAGATTCCCAAAGTATTCAGTTGTCTGTAGTAAATCTCTTCTACAAAGTTTTCTTTCAAGATGAAGTATTTTCTTCTTTGCTATGCTTCAGGGTATCTCAGAGGCTGGAACAAACATGGCACTTTGGTTTTTCGTAACTACTAGTATGAGAAATACTAGGAGACCTAAGATTGCTCTTGAACCCAAGGGCTGAATTTTCAGTGGTACTGAGCATGCCATGGCTTCAGTTGGAATTTTTGATGATCTGCACTTCTGAGCACTGCAATCCAATATATGATTTTTATATGGTTAAAAATGTTTCAATTTCCAAAGGGATAGCCATGTTAGTCTACTCCGGGGGGGGGGGGGCTAACAAATGCTCTGATTTGCTGTTACTGTATGACCTGATCCTATGTTTTACACCCCCCTTGCATTTATTTTCATTCCATTCTGTAAGTTCACCCATCTTCAAAGTATCTGACGAAGTGGGATTTTCTCCCCTGAAAGCTCATGCAAAAAATAAATCTGTTAGTCTTTAAGTGCCACACGACTCCTTGTTTTTTAAAAAATGTTTCAACTTGAATGACTGCAGTTAAGTACATATATGTATATTTAGGCATATAAAATAAGTCCATGGGAGTGCTGAGTGTTGAGTCTTATTTAGGTGCTCAATTTTAAACACATTTGAAAATGTGTCATTTGTTTCAGTGTGCATTTTATCTACTTCTTTTTAAAAGAAACAAATCTTCTTTCAGCTGTTGTAAAGTGATACATGTGATATGTAATTCTGCCCTTCAAGACATTTGTTGAACAAAATTTACAGGAAGTGGTAAAAAACAGAGGATATCTAATCAATTCTTTGCTAAACCATGTATCATCCTCTCTGGAAAACTTCTGAATAATTTGTTTGCTCCATAAAAGAATATCCCTGTGTTGCCTTGCTACATGTCACCTCAAGATGGGATGCAGAGATAAAGTCTCTTGATACTTTAAATGGCTGCTTCTTGGAGCAGTTAGTCCTGAGACCCACAAAAGGAGAGGTAATCCAAGGTGGAGCACAGAATTTTGTCCAAAAGGTGAACACAGCTGAATTGCTTTGTAATAATGACAATAAAGTAATAAAATTTAACATCACTGTCAAGGGTGTGCAGAAGGTATACCATACGAGCATTTAATTTCAGAAAGGGGAATGACACAAAAATAAGGTTAAACATAATTTAAAAGGTATGATACCAAAAATGAGATCCATGCAAGCTGCATGGAAAAACTTTTTGAAGACACAATTCTAGCACCTCAGTATAAATGTGTTCCCCAAATTTAAAAACACAGTAAAAGGACCAAAAATATGCCACTATGGCTAAAAAAAACAAAGAAGAGAAAAGACGTATTGTAAAATGTGGAAGTTAAATCCTACTGAGGAAAATTAAAAGCAGAATATACTCTAGCAAGTAAGCATAAAAATGCAATTAGGAAGATGAAAAAAGAATTTGAAAAACAGTTTACCAAAGTCTCAAAAAAATAGCAGCAAAAGATTTTAAGTACATTAAAAGCAGAAAGCCTACTATAGAACTGGGCAAAGGGAGGAGGGGATTGGCTGAATGAGATGGCAAAGGAGCACTCAAGGAAGATAAGGCTACCGAGGAGTAACTAAATTAATTTTTTGCATAGGTCTTCACAGCTGAGGATGTGAGCTAGATTCCAAAACCTGAGTCATTCTTTTTTAGGTGATAAAGCTGAAGAAGGAGGAAGGTTTGGAACAAATAGAAACATTAAAAGATAATAAGTTACTAAGCCTGGGGTCAGATGATATTCACTCAAGAGTTCAGAAGGAACTGAAATGTGAAATTACGGAAGTACTAGCTGTGCTATGTAACCTATCATTTAAATCAGTTTCTGTACCAGCTGACTACAGGGTAGCTAATATAACATCAACTTCTTTAAAAGGCTCTAAAGGCAATCCTAGCAATTATAGATCAATAATCCTAACTTCAACAGCTAGAAAATTGGTTGAAACTATAGTAAAGAACAGAAATATCAGAAACATAGACGAATTTGTTGGGAGAAGAGTCAACCTGCTTTTTGTAAAGGGAAAGCATGCTTCAACAAGCTTTGAGAATTCTTTGAGGGTGCCAACGAGCCTGTGGACAAGGCAGATCCAGTGCATATTGGTTATTTAGATTTTCAGAAAGCCTTTGACAAGGTCTCTCATCAAAGGCTCTTACACACAATAAGTAGTCATAGAATAAGAGGAAAGGTTCTCTTCTGGATCAATAACTGAGTAAACGGTAGGAAACAAACGGTAGGAATAAATGGTACTTAATGCTATTCTCCATGGGTCTGTCCTGAAACCAGTAGAATTCAATATATTCATAAATGGCCTGGAAAAAGGGTTAAAAAGTGAGGTTGCAAAATATGATTTATTTTGTCATCTTTCTTCAGTGCAAAGATTTGTAATAAAAACAATATAAAGTAAAGACTGTATTCTTTATTGTAAGTAAAGACTATATTCTTTATTGTAACTGAAATCAATATTTTTCAAAATGAAGAAAACATCCAAAATATGTATAATGAATTTAATTTTGAACTCTATTGCTATTTAACAGAATGGTCAAAATGGCAGTCATAATTCTTTTTTAATGAATTAATTTGTTTTGAATTAATCACTTGAATTAACTGTGATTTAATTGACAGTCATAGTAAAAACATGAAAAAATACAGTGGATTTGGAAGTCTTTTTTGTCTATTCACTTCGAACACATAGGTGGAAATAAGCAAAAATACACTGATTTTCCTAAGAATGAATCTCACTAACACTAGCTTTTGATGTGTATGAATTTGAAGGTGAGGGGAAGAAGATTTTTAAATCAGCATTTAATCCTTTTATGAGATTGAAACCGATATCAATCCTCAATTTGTAAGGTTTATAATCTGTAATCCTATGAAGATTATTTGAGATGTTTGACAAACAACCTTCTTTTAAATTTACAAAATGTAACTATATGCACTTTTCAGGGATACACTGAAAAAAAAAATCTATTCTGTTTTCCTTACCTGTTTGGTTTGAGTATATATTTTGTTACAATGTGACCTACAAGTTCCTTTCCACCTTTAGTTTTTCTGGTATATAGATAATATCCTCTATTGTCATTCAACTCATGGGTTTTATACCAATCATTCTGTGTAATATAAATTAAATTATAAGTATACTCATATATAACAACCTACTTCCTCCTTTTATTACATTTCAAATATTAATATAAAGACACATCTGATTTTTTTTTTGCTTCCACTTTAATTCTTTATCAGCATTTTTCTTACCAGTCAGATTACACAAACAACTAAAAACCTATTTTTAAGGAAATAGATCACTTTATTTCATCTCTCTCTTCAGTGCTTAATTTGAATCCCACCCAAGATGTCTACTATGGTTAGACAGATAGATGTTAAATTTCAGCTCAGACACAAATCAACAGGAGTTTATATAGTTTAAATTCTGGTGTAATTTCCAAGCATGGTTATACTAAAAAATGTGACTGTAAAAATGACATTTCTAGGTTCTATACATATTACCTCAGTTATTTGCACAGCAAATCAGTTCAGTTTACAAGACAAAATAAACTCTCTAGTTTGGAGCACAGCAAAGTCCATGTAAGATCTGATAAGCATGTTGCATATATGGTGAAAAAAATGTGGTTTGTGTTCCCTCCCTTATAATCATACAATATTTTACAAATGTTATCGATAACTAGCATTATGCTGCCAATGAATTAAACTTGCAAACTCTGTGTCACCTTTAACTACTTTGTACCAGTAATCTCCAAATCTAGATTTTATCTATGCTGGGGATCAGCAACTCAAAAGATAGAAGAGCCATTTTTAAAAATTACTTCAATAACCAAGTGTTTTCAAAAACAAACAAGCAGCCCTGTGGCACTTAAAAACTAACAAATTTATTTATTACATGACCTTTTATGGGAGAAAATCCTACTTTCTCAGAGCACCTGATGAAGTGGAATTTTTTCCCACAAAAGCGCATGAGACAAATAAATTTACTAGTCTAAGTGCCACAGGACTCCTTGTTTGTTTTGCTGAACTAGACTAACACAGCTACCTGTTTGGAACAATTTTTTTTAGAGTTGCAATAGGTATTGCCTCCTGGTAAGTAACAGGAAAAGTTGAAGCAGGGTCTCCTGATGGTGAGGCTGAACCAGGAGAAGACCCCCGTGCAGGGCCACCTAGTGGCTGTGCGGAGGGAGCCTGGCATGGGCCCCTTTCAGGGTCCCCTGATTGGGGGGAGGGGTTAGAGTCAACAGTGGACCATCTGCAGTGTCCCTCAGTGGTGGTGGGGGTGGGGGTGGAGCCAGGAGCCCAGAGTCACAAGGAGACAGGCAAAGAGCTGTATGTGGCTCCAGAGCCACAGGTTGCAGACCCTGACCTAGGTCTTGTTATTTCTGTGAAATGAATTGAGTTACACTGACATAAATGCAAGTAATAGAGTGATGAATCAGGGCATATACTTATAAAGTCTGCACCTTTTGATTTATCTCAAATGTGAACAATTTGGTCCACAAGTCATAGCATGCCTTGACAACTGTAACCTGTTCTTTACCAGTAATATTGTTTTTCATCATTCCTTTACAGTCTATCCAAAACACTGCTATGAAAACCTTCTCCTCTCTTGCCCCAAACATCAATTTCTTTGAATCATTTTCTGGATGTCTTTCCCTTTTTACATCAGATCCAAGCTCTTCATCCTTCTTCCTTAAAGCATTTCACAACACCATAATCCAACATCTAAATGTGTTCTTTGGCTACAGGTTCTATGCGTCTGCCCACTCTGCTTTCTCTTATGCTCCAATTTTCACCATCTTCTAGACTTTCCTCCATGCCATTTTCAGTGCAGTTCCACAAGTTTGCCAGACATTCTCTTGGTTACTGTAATAAACATTACTCAGTTCCACCTTCAGATCCAATATTTTCCACCTTTGTTTGCAGAGTAACAAATAATTTATCTTGTGTTTTCTTAATTTATAGTTTGCATTGCACCTGTCCAAATTAAACTGAAATAATCCACTAAATACAGGACCATACCTAACTACATTAGTTAAAGCTCCATGCTCACATGTGTGGGTATATAAAGAATTACATATAGAAAACTACATTAATAGTTGAGATTCCTTGGTTAGCTACTCACGAACTGAAATGTCAAAGTGAGCCCTGCTGACATGATCTTAAGTCCAATTCCTTTCATTCATATTTTATCCTATACTATTACAGGTGGAGGTGGTAACTGTCTGATAATTAGATTGCCCAACACTTCCCATTAAAATACTTTGATTTCAGTTGCTTATCTTTGACAGCCTGTAACCATTTGGACTGAAATTTTCTCTGTCAGTCATCTGCTGCCAGCTGATTTTTTTTTTTTTTTTTTTTTTAAGTTTCAAACAAAACAGTGTATTGATTTAGTGAACAAAACTAGGAAAAAATATGTGGTCTTGCCCATGTACATTTCTACATTTTTAGATCTTTTATTTGAAATAAACTTGCCTGAATATTTTGGAGCAAGGTCTTAAAGCTTAGCAGTTGTTGGACTTTGTGCTAGAGATGCGCCTTTTGCCTTCCCCACAGAAATCTGCTCAGACTTTCCCAGATTATTAGCCTTTGAAAAATGGCAGTTCATGGATTGCTATGAGAGACTTATTAGAGCTTAGCTAAAATCTCTGAAGAGTCTAACATCATACTTCTCACAGCTCCCAGTATTGACCAATCTGTATATGTGCCATTCCCACAGAACAACTGAGAATATTTCCTCCTGCCTTGAGCTACACTGGATCAGAAATTTTTACCCTGTAATGGCTGCTTCAGGAGAGGGCTGTGCTGGGCACTGGAACAAAGAGCTGCATGGAGAGGAAAAAACAAAACAAAACAAAACATCTAACTTGAATTCAATGGGGACAAAAACCTACAATGAAGAAAGGGAACAAACAGATGGGGATGACTATTTTAATAGAATTCGGACTGAAGGAAGAGAGAGAGACTATGACTTGGAATTGCAGGTGTATTGTGGAAGGGTCTTGGGACTAGCAGACTGACTGGACTAAGAAAACTTTGAGTCAGAGGGAGGACAGATTGCAACTGATGGACAAGAAGACTAGGACCCATGTTGGGGTGACTGGGGCTGTGAAACTGAAGAAAATGACACAAACTCTAAGAACAGAAAGTACCATCATGAATTAGGAATGCAATTTTGTCATGCAGAATTAAGCAAAACATCACTTATTTTCTCTTTCAAAATTAGAACTTGCATACAAATATATAAGCTGGTAGCTTCCTAAATAATCTTTTATTCTTTATTAAATGTAGACATTATATTTGCATTTTTCCAGTAATATGGCATGAGTTCATAGCACCTTTAAAAATGCCTGCAGTTTTGGGCTTGCAAGTTCATTTAGTAGTTACTTTAATATTCTTGGCTGAATGTTATCCATCCCTAAACCTAATTTGTTTCCCTTAAGCAGTTTGATTTCTACACTGGATGTAGTCATTTCATCTTCTATATCGTCACTCACATTAACTACCCTTCCACTGTCCCCAAGATCCTCATTATCTTTACTAAACACAAAAGCAAAGTATTCTCTGAGGTATTGCCCCAGGCCTAGATTACCGATAATATCTACCCCATACTCAGTTTTCAGTGGTCCCACTTCTTCCTTGCTTGTTTTCTCTTTATTTATACGGCTAAAGAATCTTTTACTATTGGCAGGGCTGAGACTAGTTAAACATAAAATAAAATAAAATAAAAATACTGTGACTAGGAAACAATGAAGCAAGAATAAGATAAGGGAGGCGAGACAGATCTGGTAAGTTTCAGAAGGAAAATTGGTGTTGACTAGACAAAAAACCTGGGACAAGGAAACAGGGAGAGGATATGGGAGGAAACTGAGGTTGAGTGGCAAGTTCAAATAGGAAGACTGGGACTGGGAGCCAGGAAGGAAGAACTGGCACTGCCTGGGTAGTGCAACTGGGACTGAACAATGGGAAGATGAGAACCTGGGAGCGGTGGGGAAAATTAGGACTCAAATGAAAGCCTGGAGGGACAGCTAAGGACCTACTGGACAAGATGACTGGGTCTGTGGTAAAAACCCTGTGTAGTAGAGAACAGGGACATCACTGCCCCGGGCAATGACCCAGGGCATGGGCCCAGGTCCCTCCCCCAGATGGGGACAGGGCCGGGAGCAGCAGCGGTAGCCACAGGGTTTCCCAGCCTTTGAAGGGGCTGGAAGCGACCACCGCTGCCGCAGGTGGCTGGGCCCCGGATCTCCGGCCCGATCTGGCCATAGACTGGGATAGGCAGGGCCCTGCCAGGACCCAGGGCACTGGCACTGGCATTCAGGGCATGGGCCCCATGTGCCAGGCACCAACGACACCCGATAGAGAACAGCACCCGGTATGGCAAGGAGCCAGGTCTAGAGAAAAGAGCCAGTGGTGGCAGTGAGACAAGACAGAAATGGAGTGATAGGTATGAGAGAAAATTAAGTTTTACAATAGAAAAGTGGGAAACCTTACCACATGCTGCATACCTACCTCCATATGTTCAGTCAGCTCTGATGGTGGGTATTTGTTGCAAGAATAGTCATGGTTCTACCTACATTGTGCCACCCTTCAACTTCAGCCGGCTTCCTCCACACCCATTTGTCAGTGAAGTTTTGTGAGGAAGAGACAGTGTCTGTGTAGAATGCACACTGCCTGCTGCACCCACAACTGCATTGTTGGTAAACCCTACACAACTGATTAGGAGCTTGTTCTAAGGTAGATCCTTGTACCTGCTTGTACCACCTTCAGAGGCATAAAAGACTCAATAAACAGTCTCTTATTTTTTGCTCTACTAAACAACTAGATACTTCATTGTGTGAGTGTGCACACACATGCATAGACACACTCAACGTTTGAGACCTAAATTGCTTCATAACCTATCATTTCTATCCTTTTTTTATATCACTGTACTCTTGCTACAACCTGTTTGGACTTCTGAGATCTTGTACAATAGATCTAGAGTAGTTTTCTAAAACTTACCCACTTGTTCTTTTGAATTCTGTTAGCTGTATACTAAACAGACATTAAATAAGGAATACATTTCTCTATCTGCCTCCTTCTGACAACTAGAAAAAAAAAACATTAATTTAACTTCTTTGTCTGGACTTGAACTTGCCTGATAAGAAGATAAGTGACTTCTAACAACAAATTAAATTCAACAAACACAAATTTAAGGTACTGCAGTTAGTGAAGAAAAATCAAGTGTATAAATACTAAATTGGGGATGACTGACCTGGCGGCAGCAGTGACACAGAAATAGTACTGCTCTACTTGACACTGGTTAAGCCTCAAATGGAGTACTGTGTCCAATTTTGCTCACAGAAAGGAAGTGGAGGAACTAGAAAAGATCCAGAGGTG
>ML681979.1:18436901-18459954 GCA_007922195.1 Podocnemis expansa
TGTGAGCAAAGGCTGAGAGAAGTAGACATAGTTAGTTTGGAAAGGAGGTGATTAAGTGGAGACATAATATCAATCTTAAAAAATAAAAGATGAAGAAAAGTTATGCTTTCTTGCCATAGTGGGCAAGACAAATGCAGTGGATTCAAACCACCAGACAGACTAAGAACAGCTGATTTAAATTCAAAGCGATAGCTGTGTTAGTCTAGCTCAGCAAAACAAACAAGGAGTCTTGTGGCACTTCTAAAGACTAACAGATTTATTTATTGTATGAGCTTTTAAAGACTAACAGATTTATTTATCACATGGGAGAAAATTCCACTTCATCAGATGCTCTGAAACTCATTCAATAAATAAATCTGTTAATCTTTAAAAGTGCCACAGGACTCCTTGTTTGTTTTGCTGATTTAAATCAAATCTCAGGAAAAAACTTCCTGTGTGTGAGAACATTAGGACTATGAAAAAGACTGCGCTGGCAGATGGTGGAAGCTCCTGAACTGGGGCGGGGGAGTAAAGGAGGTTTCAAAAGGAGTTATCTGTCTTGGATGACTTAGAAAAAACAAATGCTGCATTTGGCAGTGGCTGAGACTAAATGACCCTTGTGGTCCCTTTTAACCTTATAATTCTATGAACCAAACTTTTTCAGAAAAAATAATGCCAAAGTAAACTCTCACAGGAAATAAAATACTTCAAGGATCCTGGATCTCAGTTAAAGTGGCTTTCAGAGAAAATTTACAAAAGTACCACAGTACAACAAAAAAATTACATTTTTTCACCATTTATGTTTTCTTTAACCTTTTCATCATTGAGCTAAGCTATTTATTTTGTAACTAAAGGTGATCTCCTTAATAGTTTATGTTTCAGTGCCACATGACTGTTTTGCTAAACTAGACTAGCCCTTTGGACCTTGTCAGTATTGAATATGTGACTCACAGTCACTTTCATCTCATTAGACTTATGTCATCAACCCATTTATTATCCATGATTATTACTAGTATCAGAGCAGTACCAAGATGCCCCAGTCAATATCAGGGCACCTTGTGCTAGGAGTTGTACATACTCCATGACAGAACCGCCCTGAGGAGCTGACAATCGAAACAGATAAAAGATGAAAAGGAAGGAGAAATAGTGAAGTAACTTGTCCGGGGACAGACACAAGATTGCACATGTCTTAGTCTAGTATCTAGCTAATTAGACAACGATTTCAGTCCTAGGTCAAGCAGAAAGAAAAACTATTTTGATGCAGATCTCTATTACCTGCAGACAACAATGAAAAATGATTGACAAGGTAAACAGCTTTTGGTGGAAAATGTTTGTGCGTGCATGCATGCATGCCAGAGTTTGGGTTGTGCGGGATATGAGACATAATTGCTGTGACTTAAAATGTATGATCAGATTGCCATTTAGTTTATAATTTTGACTTGTTGAGTGGTAAACACAAAAATAAAGATCACCATAGCTTTAGCAGGCAGAATCAGACTCAAATCAATGGATGTATATACTAATTTGTGGTTAATATGGTCCTACTTTACAGTGGCTTGCTTCCTTTTTCCACTAAAAAATGGCAGACATATAATATTCATATAATTAAAAGTGCTATACTTGTATTATATTTGTTTTCCTAAAAAACATATGCTATGTTACTATGCAATGTTAAACATTATGAGTCTAATTATAATAGTTCACATTAAGATCAGGATCCCTTTGGTGTAAGCCAATGTAGAAACACATTGAAAAACATGTTTTTTGGCCTGAAAATGCTTACAATTAATTATGCCTGTTTTTGTTTGAGTACATTATAGGGAAGAAATGGAATTAAAGTGCCTCAGTTCACTCCAAGTAGGAAGCAGCAGTGGTTTGACTGCGGGCATTAAGGATCCAAAGAGGCCGCTAGTTGTCAAGACAAGGCTTTGACCTCGCCACACATTAACAGACTGTACAGAAATTGCAAGAGAAGATGAGGGAAACACTGACTGCCTTTTTGAAGGTGTAAAAATGTCCTTTATATCCAGTAAACTCTTCACTGCAGTACCCATGAGGTATTAAATCTCCCAGAGGCATAAGAACTTATGGTATTAGCATTTCGGTACTGTGTCTTTTCACCAAAAAGAGGTATAGAAAATCATTTTAATTGAAAAAAGCATGCACTTTCATGTAACTGTGTTATTGCAAGTTAATTCTGAAAAGGAAAACACTAACAAAAATAATAAAAAAATAAGATTTTGTTTCAATAAATATTCCTTAGGCATCCCATATGGTAGCCATTTCATAACTAGTATAAGCCAAATGAGGACCATTGTAATTCAGAATGTCAGCCTACATAATAAAATTCCCTCTTGCATGATCTTTAAAAGTGAATCTGTATCTACTTGATGTGATACTGCCTGATGTAAATGCAGAGGTTATCAGAGGCAATAATTTGTAGCTCATTAATCTTGATGTTAGTTATGGTGCTAATGTTATACATCTCTGATGCTTAAAGCACATTCAGCTAATAATGCAAATGCATTAATCAACATTAGAAAAGGGACATCTGAATATTGATTTAAGCTGTCTTTCTGATAGAACTTTTGTTTTGTTTTGCTACTTAATGTGCATAATACAATAACTATTACTGAAAGAAGATAGTAATATAGTATGTATATTAAGCTGTGCAATCATCTGAGATGTTTACATCTATTCTTTACAGGCTGATTAACATGAAAACAACAAAACAACTCCTATAATTCAAAGTACGGGCCCTCTTAACTACCAGAAAATATTCTACAGACAAGATTTTTTGACCAGTAGTATGCAGTAATGTTTTATAAAAGTTGCATAGAGGACTATGAACTCCAGTTAATATTTAAAACCTACTTTCAGAGGCAACAGGAAACAATCCATCTGTGTCAGGGGTAGAAAATAGCAGCAAGAAGCCTTTCCTTGGGAGGTTTGACATTTTGAACATAGAGCAGTTCACATGTCTTGTAGAGAATTGTTCAGCAGGTATTCTGAGTGTGCCCAGTGTCTTTGCTTTTGTTACAGCTCTTTTTATCACATTTCACTTTTGGAATACATGCTCACATTTATGTGATTTAATCTATGTGGCAGATTGAATTATATACCTCACTAAGAAATAAGACTTCTAGGTGTGTGTGAATAATTCGGTAATCATTGATTGAAAATGTAACTTTTTGACATATTTTCCCATTGCATTAAGAATTTTACACCAGCAAAGGCACTGTGTAAGTCTTAATGAGGATTGCACAAGTAGTTTTCTTGAAATATACAGAAGGCAGGAATAGGCTGGCTTTACAGAAGCAAAAAACAAAACAGTTCAACACTCTGCTATCTTTGGATTTCCCACTTCTTCTGGCTGACATCTCTTACTAGTTCTTTGACTGCAATCCCTCAGTTGAGTCAAAATATGAATTCCATTACCTAAGAAATGGTTTTGCAGGATACTGTACTAGAGTCTGAAAGGAGAGTCATCAATAATTGAATGATCTTGGGATAAGATTTTGTTGTTACTACATCAGCAGTCTAAATAAAAACCTTTGTCACTACGGTACCTTCGAAGGACATAACTGAAATGTATAAGTGAGAGTTTGATATTTCAGTGTTCCTTTTGTCCATCCTTACCCCCCCATTATTTCTTTTAAGAGAAAGGATGCATGCACATGTGTATAAACACCAACATTCATACATTAAATTTTCTAATGCCTACCTGTACACTAGAATAAGGCTTTGCAGGTGCAGATTCTAAAATTTTCAAATATGCAGGGGATACATTTGTTTCAATATTATATATTTAATGGTGTATTTATATATTAAATTTAATGGCAACTGTATACATGTCAACTAGATTTAATTAATCTATGACATCTTGACATGCTATTGGCTATGCATTTCACTAATGCTGTTAGGGAGAATGGTCACTGGAAGTAATATCTTGCCATGAAACTGCAAAGTTGAAAAGACGACTTATTTTCAGCCTCTGGGCTCATTTTTTACATATAAGCGTATGCCCCTTGCCATGCACTTTGGAAACAGCTAAGGGTGCTCTTGAACAACAGTAACACCTGGAGATCTGTAAGTAGTTGAATTTGCATCTGTAAACCCCTATCTTCCTATATAGGCAGGTGTTAGAATGATTAAATTCTGCAGGTGTCTGCAGTTGTAGATTGTGTGTGAATATATGAGCACACAATTTTGCAAAGGCAATATGCTGCAACTGGGTCATTTGCTGTTTGATGAAGATGTAAGAGAATGCCATTCAGTAGTGAGCTGGGGAAGCCCTATGGAGACATCAGTGATGTAGTGAGGGTACAGATATGAGCCTCAAGAATGTTGTCATACAAAAAGGAAAGACAGCACATAGCTGTACCCTGATTTGAAAACATTTTTCTGTATGCAAATATTTAAGCATAGCAGTTGGCAATTATAAAAGTGCAGATGTTTTAGAATCTGATTAGGGTTGACTGAGTCCTTCTGGTTCTGGGCCATTA
Source organism: Podocnemis expansa (assembly GCA_007922195.1). Taxonomy (NCBI): domain Eukaryota; kingdom Metazoa; phylum Chordata; order Testudines; family Podocnemididae; genus Podocnemis; species Podocnemis expansa. Next base: position 18,441,386 of record ML681979.1, read on the forward strand.
ATTTCAACTAGAGTTTTGCTGAAAGTACAGTGTGCAAATCTATATTAATGAATAAAATTCTGAAGAATTGCCAGCATATTTATATATAATCTCACAATCCAGCAGGTGCTTGCTCAAAGAAAACAAAGTGCTTTGACGTGACTACCACTTTCCTACTGTGTTGTAACTATAATAAAATACAAATATGCTGTGGGTAGAAGAGAAAAGTAGACACGGTTTATATACATCAGCTGTTCTCAAACTGTGGATTGGGACACCAAAGTGGATCACAGCCTTGTTTTAATGGGGTCACTAGGGCTGCTCTTAGATTGGCTGGGGCCCCAGAATGAAACCAAGGCCTGAGGGCTTCAACTCTGAACTGCACAGCTCAGACTTCAACTTCAGTCCTTGGCAGCAGGCCTCAAGTTACAGCCCTCTGTCCAAGGACAAAGCCCTCAGACTTTGGCTTCACTCTCCTCCACAGCCCACACCTAGGACAGCCGGGCTCAAACTATGGTTCCCTTTCCTGGGATTGTGTAGCGATTTTTGTCGTCAGAAGGGGGTCACAGTGCAATGACATTTGAGAACCACTGGTATACACAGAAATTATGGACTTAACCCTCTGTTGTACCAGAGCTCTGCTTAGTGCAGCTCACTGAGGGAGAGCACAAATTTGGGTGACTTTAAGCCACAAAAGGTGAACCAAAGATTTTTAGAAAAAACATGAATCACAGTTTCATATTATTTAAGAAATAGAGACCACAAAATAACTGAAGGAAAAGAAGCATTAAGATTAATATATTTTAAGGCCAGAGAGATCATTGTAACTAACTAGTTTGATCTCCTACTTAATGCAAGCCATAGAACTTCACCCCAGGATTTCTTTATTGAGGCCAATAACTTCTGGATGAACTAGCTCTGCACCCACAATCTTATGACTGTCATTTTCTGAAAAAGGTCTAGCTATTGCAGTATTCTGCCTCCAGGAGTGGCCAGAATCAGCTGCTTCAAAGAATGGTGCAAGAAGCCTCATAATGACCATTTATGAACAACCGGACTATCTATTTTTTCCTTTTAGATATTTTGTTTGTTTTCAAAAATCATGTGCAATATAGTGTATAGATAAACAACTAGGCATATGTACACATCCGAATAGATAAGGCAATTTTGTGGACTGTCCAGCTATGCCAGGCTTTCTCCATGTCATCATTCAAAATCTCATCTGAAAGCCAGTTTGCTCTGCAATGCACATCAATGCCTGTATTAAACAACACCATCTCAATTTAAGAACCAGAGAATCTTACAAATTAAATTGGTTTTTGGGTTCCCAGAAAATATTTTACCTTTATCTGATCTTTGTTTTATTTGATCTCTGTGTCTCACAGGTCATGGTCCTGCATTGATACCAGCAACCAAAAATGACTCATCTGTCTGAAATCCCACTGAATCCTGCAGACCTCTACATGGTTGTACTAGCAAATTATACTGCAGATTTAGGGACTTGAACTATAAGATCCTCTGGGAAGATAGAGTATCTAATTTTGTTACTGTGCAGTGCTAAGCATACCTCCAACCCTTTATAAATGATAGTAATAACCAACTGTCCATCAGTTCAATTGTTTGTATAATGGCAAGATTTATTTCAAATAGTTCAGTCATAAATGTTAACATTGTTTGGTTTTCTATTTTCTGCCAACATTAAATATGCAAAATTTTCTCATTTATTTCCTACTCTCCCTACCTCACAAGCACTATTCAATGAGAGTTAATTGAAAATCATGATGGACTATAATAATAGAGCCATATGCATCTCACTCATTATTCTAGTGACTAGTGCTAATACGATGAGATGTTCTACCTATTGATGAAGAGCACTTAAAATTCAGTATTTTCCCAGCTCTTTTTCTGCTACACAAGCCTCTAGTCAATGTCTAAATTTTTTTCATGTCAGAAGTTAGAAAATGTTTTCATAAAAGCCTTTCAGTATTTTCAAAACATGTTTTATATATTGATTTAGTTAAACAAAAACAACAACAAAAAAAGGAAGTTTAATGAAAAGATATCCATCAGCATCCGGGAACAAATTATTAATATTTTTTTAAAAAGTATAATTATCATTAGATAGGAGTTTTAGTCATTAAATACCTCAATATTTTTTATCTTTGTTTACAACCTATATATCTATATCTATCCAGACATGTTGTATATTAAATGCCTACTAAATTCAGAATGGGGAAATTGATTTAGCTAATAGTTTTAACACAGTATCAGATCAAGAGGTTTATTTCAATTAAACCAATTGACATATTATCCAGAGGTATTAAATGGTGATAAGAGCCACTCAAAATGTTTATTAACAAGATGCCTGATAACAATGCTATTTATTTCACAATGTAGCTTCTCTTTTTTCCTACTTTATTCATATCAATTTAAAGCTTTTCATAATAATATACATTTTGTTTTGCCACTCTGAAATTCCTCCACCAGCCATTGAATTTTAAGAGGAAGAAAATAACAAAAAAGGTGGTATGATGGAGAGCAATAAGTTTTTTTGGCAGTGATTAGTACTGCTCAGATTTGTACACCCTACAAATTACAGATGTTATCTTTTCTCAGAGTCCATTCAGATAAAGAAATAAAGAAGTTGATACTGTTTTAAATGTGTTTACTTTGATAAATAAGAAAGAGGACTAGAAACCTACATCCAGTCATGTCAGAGCTATACTGATGATCAATATTAGTCAGTAAAAAAAAAATTCTCCCTCAGTTGATGTAATTTCAAGTTCAAGGTAACTGAGTTATAACAAGGGTTTTAGGACAAATTGGTGTCTACACATGGAATTAATGTCAGTATCAATAGACAGATAGATAGATAAATAGATTAGATAGATAGTCATTCTTACCCTAAGCAGCATTTTCGTGAATGATCTCAATCAACAGGTTACTTTTCATTGTCTTTCCTTAATAAGTTGAAGTGTGGGACAATCTCCCTTACAAACGTAGCTCGAAAGCCAATGGGCCCTTTATACGGATCCAGATGGATTAAAGGATTGCAAATAAGTTATAAAGTCTTAAACTGTAAATGCTGATGGGTGTCTCTGTTACACACAAACCAAAACCTCACATCTGGATAACCTTTTTGGCATTCTCAGCACAGAAACAAACCAGAGAGGATCTAACCATCCACTCTGAGTAACACTTTTCCTCTGGGTTGAGAAACAGTGATTTTTTTAGTATGGCAGCCTGGAGGGCTTATACTGACACGGCACATTCTCTAGTGGTGGTCAAATGGGATTTGAGTGTCCAGCACAGTCAGTCTGGCATCTTTCACTACACATGCTCAAACAGATCTTTTAAATAAGTTATTTTATGCCTCCAACTTTCTTCATGTGGTAGAACTAGACTACATTTTCATCACCTAAGGACGAAACTGTCAAGCCCCATTCCAGTCCCACCAGAAAATAATATTGCCAGTTTGTATTCTAGCATTTGATCCATATATTTAAAAAACTTTCAGAGCATTACAGTGTTGAAAAAACTCAAAATACACAGGGGTGGGGTGGGAAATGTGTTCGGTATACCATAAAATATGTCTTAAATAGATAGATGAAACATTAGTTTGCTGACACCAGTTTTTCATCTCTAGAGGTCTGGGTTCAAACATGATACATTAGTAGTGGAAAGAGATCTAGTGGTCCTGAACTAATCTCTAATTGAAATTCATTCACACTTAAAAAACAACGAAGTACTATAATTCAGCATCAGAGGTACTCAACATTAAATAAATTGGAAGGGCAAAGTTGTAGATTACTACTGAGAGTCACAAGCAGAAATTTGCTTAGTGCATCTACAATGGAAGCTGAAATGAACCAGATGAAGGAATACATACATATTTATAAAGTATTTCTCACCCTCATGTTTTTTGCACCATTTTTAACATTAATCTTATAATTTAGACTAGAAATCAGAGGCAGAATTGTGGAAGCAGCAAAATGTAAGGGAACTGGAGAGTATTTAACCCTATGAGAAATTAAGTAAAATAGCTCTTTTATTCTAGCTTTGATTGAATAAGAATTTTTACAGAGTTCTCATAAAAATGGAATAGGAACAGAAGCTGTCAGAATCTGCAACATGTTCAAAGAATTAGTTAGCAGTTTTCCCTATTTTTAATGGCTTATTCTTTCCCATGTTTACAAACTCTCATTTTACTGCAATCTTAATTCACATTGCTTAAGAAATATGGAGGAAGGAGCCCACCATCATCTTTAGGGATAAGGAATGTATTTTTATTCTGGTTAATTCCCAGAATGAAAGTGACATCTTTTATAAAGCACCCTTATTGCACATCTGAGTTAGCCAGCAGCTAGAATTAAAGCGGAGAGAAAAGAAAATGTCACATTGATGAATATTGATCATGCCTACTATGCAAACCAATGATCTGGAACAAGTCATTGGTTCCTTCTCTCAGAACCCTGCAATGATAACCCACTTTAATTTATCTATACATATTTGTCAGTAAAGTTTTTTATATCATGTACCATCTCTGTGGCACCCGAGTGTCTCTGTATAATTGTTTTGTAGTTCTTTTTTCCCCTTTCATTGTATGTAGGACTGCAACAGGCCCCTCTAACTCCTGCTTTAGCTGCAGCCCGTAAACTGGTCAGAAACCCTTGTGTTAGTCAAACACTTTGTATAGCTTATTTACAGTAAATTCCTACCCCATTCTTACCATGTAACAGCTCTGCTCCAAAAGTCCTAGAAGGCTTGTAACAAAGAGGAAGGAGTAAACTCTCCCATTTCTTTCCTGTGCCTATTTGTAGCCTCTGACTAGTGACTCAATTAGCCTTCCAGCTCAGCTCCTCCCACAAATTAGGCACAGATCTAATTAGGCATAGCTTGATTCTACATTGTTTGATTAGAGCTGCTCTGCGCAGAAAGTTGACTCAGCTTTTTTTGCCCAGCACTTTGCCGCAAGCATATATTTGTAAATGGCCTTATACTGCTTCCTGTGGTGTTCTATTGCTGAAGAAATACTAGTAAGTGGAAATGGATTTTGGAATAGGAATCATATTGGATGGTTCTAGTGGTCCATCTAGTCCAGTTCATTGTCTCCAACCATAGGCATTCTCAGATGATTAAGATGATGAAAGAAACCCAGCAACAAACAACTCTGAAGCAACCTGATATTTTCCTCCTATTCTGTATCATTTATTGGTTTCTTTGGGAAACACGTGTGCACTGCAGCTGGAAGTCTCTCTCAGCCTGGGGAAACACTCTTGTGCTGGGTCTTTGGGGCTAGTGTGCTAAAAATAGCAATGTGAACAAGATAGCTTGTGTGGTGGCTTGGCACTAGCCACCTGAGCTCAGACCCAGGGAGAGATGTAGCTTTGGACTCATGTAACTAGCCCAAGCTCCTGCTCAGGTTGCAACATCTATACAGCTATTTTTGGTGCCCTAGCGGATATGCCTTCCTGGGCTGTAAGGCATATTTCCAGCTGAATTTCAGATATACATGTAACGCTTGCAAGCACACAGATTTATATTTAAGAATTTTTTTAATCTTATCTCATGTAACAGTCTGTGTTTTAATTCCATATACAAATTTCAACTACTTTAAAAATGTGTTAGAGCCTTCATCTTAGTGTGGATTGATATCAGCTACTGTAGCCTGAGATTTTTGCCATCTCTTTAGCATCACAGCAAACCTTGATTGAATAAGGACACATATGAGTAGAAAATAGTGTAAGGCAATCTAGTAGAAGTTCTATGTTAATATAAAGCTGGAAACAACATAATATGTAATAATCAGTAGTAAAGAATGTATGAATCATCATTTATCAATGTTTTAAACAAAGTTGGTATTCAGAGGGCATTCAGCAAGTGAAAGTGGAGAGATCATAGGTTTAGCAGATTCCATAGGTATATCTCTATCAGCAGATTCAACAGATATATCTTTTGGAAAAGTAGGTCAAGATGGAGGAAGATTTTGAACTTTTGAACTCACTCAGTCCCCCTCCCATCAAGGATTCTAAGGTGCTCACCCCCAGTCAAAGGACCCATCAAAAGTATTGATTTTTGGTCAGGTTGCAGGTGAAATCACCCTTTTTCCAATTGAGTGGAGATGAAATCACACCTTTGAGATTGGTCAAGGAGAAGATGGGAGTGACAGAAGAGCAAATAAAAGGTGCTGCACAGAGCAGAACTTTGGAGATCTCTCCCACTCCTTACTGGGTTCCACTGGCCTCTGGCTATGTTCCTGCTGCACTAAGGAGTCTCACTCACATTCACCCCTAGAGAGAGTGACAACCAGGGTCTAGTGGGACCCTGGGAGCTGGGTCTTTGGACTTAGTCTCTGAAAGGCATGGGGTTGGATCTCTGAGCGGCGACTCAGCATTCAGTCCTTGAGCTGAGTCTTTGGACTTAGTCTCAGAAGGGCCTCTAATAAAACTCACAAGCAAGCAGCTAACTGAGTCCTGTGTATAGCTTGTGGGCAACAGATTGATACTCTGTAGGTCCGGTCTCCAAGCAACTGCACCTGCAAGCTTCTGAACATTCTAAGCCGCACCTAAGTTCCAGTTTCCATGGCAACCAGACCAGAGCTGAGCGGAGGCTTGAAGGAGAGAGAGAGAGAGAGCTTCAGCTTGCAGCAACTGCCAGCTTAAAAGAGATACTTTGTTTCTCCAACTTCTGGGGTAAGGAAAAGAGTCCCAAGGAGGGGAGGAACACTAATAGAAAGCCCTAAGATTTCTAGATTACTTTAGTACTGCCAGGAAGCCCAAGCTTTACAATGTAACTTTATGATTATAAGTAGATTACCTAGAAAGAGTGAGATATAAAACCCAGATTAAGATCTAAAGGAGTAATATTAAGAGCTGAGATCTCTCCATTCAGTAAGTGCCTGATCCCCACTTGCTGAATGTTCTTTTGTATACCTAAGTGTTGTGACTATGTTATAATTGTATAGAATAGTTTTAATGTCATGTTACTGTTGAGCTATTTGTGAAGCAAATATAAGTTCCCTGTCAGTTTTCAGAGTAGATATTACAATAAATCTGATTTTTGCCTTTGACAAATCATTGGCTCCACGTCTTTTATTGCTTCTGGTCTGTGCTTGATTGGCGGGCTGTAGCCGTATTCCCCACTCGGGACATTTACCCCGGGGTGCTGGTATTTGTCCAGTTAGGTGAAAAACGGTCCTCTCCCTCATTGCCCCTGAGAGTTTCCAAATCAAACTTCAGACTGGGAATTAGTAAATTAATTGATTTGCTTTTCCGGGGTAACACTACCATATAATTTTTTCTAGGCAGATTGGCAATGACTTTTATACTAACAGATTTATTTTTTGCATGAGCTTTCGTGGGAGAAGATCCCACTTTCTCAGATGCTTCAAAGATGGGTAAACTTACAGAAAGGAATGAAACTAAATGCAAGGGGGTATAAAACATAGGATCAGGTCATACAGTAACAGCAAATCAGAGCAGTTTTCAGGCTCAAACCATGGGAAGCCTGAAGTCAAATTACCCTCTGTAATGGGAAAAGAACCCATAGTCTCGATTAAGTCCTGCACAAGTCCTTGTTGTTTTTTTACTGGCCTAGACTAACATGGCTATCCCTTTTGAAAATGACTTTCATGCAATAGGAGACATGGTAACATTATTACCACAGCCTCAATATTGTGTATTGGTCTTGACCTACTCCCAGATTACATCATTTTGAATGGCAGCAGAATTTAAGGCATTCTGTAGTATTAACACAGATATAAGATACAGATTACAAAAAAAACAAACAAACAAACAAACAAACAAAGGATTCCTGTGTTACTTTTAGCATATGTCTACACTTACAATTTAGCTTGAATTAAGGAGGCTTAATTCAAACTAAATCAGTGCATGCCCAATAAGGAAAGCCTAGTTTGAATCTATGAAACCTCCCTTAAGTTTGAATCGATGGTTAATTCAAATTGATTAGTTTGAATTAACCCAAAGTAACTGTGTTAATGTAAACTAACTTAGTTCGAATTAACCACAGCTTGATTTTCCCTACGCAATAGCACACCCTACCCAGCTCAAACTTGCAAGTCCTGTGTATTGACATGCTAGTTCGAATTAGAGTTTCTAGTGTGTCTGTGTTAATTTGAAATAACTTAATTTGAACTAATAATAATTAGTTCAAATTAGTTTGTTCAAATTCAGTTAATTAGAACTAATGTTCTAAGTGGAGACACAGCCTTAAAGACTAACAGATTTATTTATTGCATGAGCTTTCACGGAAGAAAATCCCACTTTGTCAGACACTTTGAAGAAGATACAGATTGTGTCACTCATTTTATTATTCTGAAGCACTATGGTTTGCAGTTATTTTTAAAATTGTGTGTGATACTGGAGTGCCTACTTGTCAATTAAACACAACCATCAGTATATTGGGTTGTACTGGATAGCTTGGGATGCAGGGGAATTCATTAGATGATCCAGAAGGTCTAGATATGACTCATTGCCTTTGTCCAGTCTAACATTGCTTTAGAACTTGGTTGCTTCATAACCAAACATTCAGTTGTTTTACACTGGAATAGAATCCAGGAAAAAAAAATAATTCTGTGGCGACTTAAATCCCCATTGTATCTGGTCCTAAATTTGCATAAACTGAGCACATTGCAAGAATCTCATTTTTAAGAACGTGTAGCCTATGGAGACTCTAGTGCCAGCATTTAATGCTAAAGCTTAATCAGCTTCCTTTGGAACAAAATCGAGCATTGCACACCAGTACCCCTTGTTTTCCTAGGCTTCAACTCTGTTTTATAGACAATGGTGTTTGTCTGCAACAACTCAAATTTTTGTTGTTGTTGTTTGTGCATGAGCCTTATGATGCTTATACTCAATCTTATTAATATCCAGTGCCTGTGAACACACCAGTATTTTGTGTGATGAGAAATAGAGAGTTAATATCCAACACACCGTTTACAGATTTGTGGTGTCATCACAGCAGAACAGACCTTAAACTAAAAAACACCATACCCGTAACTGGTGGGCCTGCTTTAACAATCCTGAATTAAGGAGGCAATCATCATAGCCATATCTGAAGTTTAAGAGAGGAATTTATTTTCTTGAGTTTCCCCAAAGAAAATATTAAAATAAACATGCTAATTTAAACTTTTCCATTTGTATATGATGCAGGAAATATTTTATTTATTTAATCTAATTGGTATTTCCAGTGTGACTCCAAAGTTGTTCCTGAGGTTATTGTTTTAATCATTTCAGCTGTTAAACACACCAGAAGTAGAAAGACTGTATATATACGTGTTCTCTTCTGAGCCATATTTATATTGTTACAGTATAAAATGTATTTTTGTTTCAATGACATTAGTCCTTAAATGGAATTCTAAAGAGCCCTTTCCCCACCCTTCTGGCTAGTTCACATGACTAAAAATGATAAGCAGTAGTAAACCAGTGTAAAACACTAAAAGTAAGACACAGATATTGGCTCTGTCTTGAGTAGTTTTCAGTCTGGGACAAGCTCATTTACAGTGAAAGATAAATCAAAAGAAAGTGATTGCATTAAATCAAAACATTATCAAATGAATAAATGTTACATAAGCAATCTGCTGCCCCTCCAAAGATATTTTTCAGTGCAATATAATTTCTGTATCCTGTCACAGTGGCATCTACCATCTGTAACACCACAAACTTTCAAAGATGCATCTGAAGAGGGGAGTGCTGCTTTCCCTTGATCTGTTTTAATTGTTTTTACTGATGTTGTAAGATAACTCCTACTTTTAGATTCAAGAAGAACTGTGAGAACCAGTTTGCTGATATTAAAAAGAAATGACAAAATTAAAATTATAGCTTTTATAACACTGATATCAAATCACTTTGTTAATTACTCACTACACGGTATTTCCAATTAACAGCCACATAATGGTCTATGACGTGATACCCATTCTTTCATCTTCTTCCCCCTTCCAGCCTGTTGCTTCAGGGTTTGTATTTTTAAAATATAATCTGACATATTTTTCAGCATATGTTGCATTGTTAGCTTGACAGTTTTATACATCTCTAAGCTTTCCCAAGTATTGCATGCAAAGCTTAGGCATCTGATTTTATTTCCTTTGTACAGTGATCCCATTAGATATATCCCCATGGCACAGCAGCACAATAGCATACTTGCTGATTCTATTACACTGAAAAATCCCAAAGCTCCATTATGGTTGAGAAAAATAACCCTCACACATATGAGAGTGTGACTGCTCTTCATACAGGATGAACTTAGTTTGGATTCCACACATTTATGATTCTCTGAAGAAAAAGAAAAATGAAATAAAATTTAAAATAATATGGGTATTTGACAGTCTGTACAGTTCTTTCTAGGGTAAGGATCTTAAATTGCTAAATACCAGTTGCAAAATTCATTTATAGAGATTAAGTCTGCAGATTCTGGGGATCTATGCATAATGAACATTAGCTAATTTGAGACTCACAAGATCGTATTTTCTTTAATACAGTACATACACTAGACTACATTTCACTGCAATTCACTGCATAAACTAATTGTGTATGCAGTCAAAGACATTGTAAAAGATAAATCAGTCAAATCAGAGTGAAGCAATTATCTTTTTGTAACACTAATATAGTATTTTAAGGAACAAGTGTACTACCCTTGTGATTGAAAGCAAATAGTTTTGGGCTACTCCATTCTGCAATGAAAAACAAAAACAGAAGAAGCCCTACAGTGTTATCCAGTCTGGTGATAAATATTTTTAAAAAAATGCACTAGAGGGGCTGCTCACAGCAGTTCATAATTCGTAGTGAATACTTCACTACTTCATATTTATGACAGAATCTTTACTGTAATATTTTCAACATATGGTAATTCTTAATTATCAAATTGTGGAACAGGTGGATCCTTCTGCTGACATTTTCTATTTGGTTATCTAGCAGTAATGTACAGTATAATTACGACTTTTCTGTTAAGATATTTTATCTTCCTATATATTTCACTACATCAAGGTTGGATTTAACACAGCACTAAAATATATAGATCTATTTACTTTTACTTTGATATACATAGAAGAGGAATGGTAATATTAGTCTCTCTGATATTACATGAGTACTGCTAATGCATATGTGTAATTAAATGAATATCAGAAGTTCAAAAAGGAAGAAAAATGAGCTAAACATCAAGCAATTAGTTTCTATTGTGGAAACTGCATTATGAATTTAGTTGTGATAATACATATAGACACTACATTCAAACTATGATAAAGTCTATTAGCAGCCCTCCTCTTCAATCTTTCTGTTATATTGAAAAACAGTCTCCCAAAGTAGGACTTAACAGTTGTATGGGTTACGTTAGTGAAAATTTGACTAGAGAATTACTAGGTTGTCAGATGGGCATTTCAGAAGGAAAGATGTTTGTATAAACAGGAGACTTCAGTCTGAGAAGTGTTATTTGCATGGTGTAGTCAAGAGGGTTTTTTTGTTTGTTTGTTTGTTTTCCATTTCATCACTCTTACTTGGAGTTAGTTCCAGGAAACAGACTTGATGAAAGTCCTACAAACTTGTATGAGCATGGCTCTAACGGACTTTTGGAGGTTTGTAGACCCTTCCTTAAGAAATCCATCCTGACTGCCTTCAAGAAATGGCTAGAGTCACTTATGCTCTGGCCTGCAGTAAAATCCTTAAGCCAGTTCTACAGATTCCCAAACCGCCTTTTCTTCCTAGATAAGCAACTCCAATAGATAGTGATGAAGTCAACAGAGAAAAGGACTTCTCTGCTACTGGAAGATAACCCATCCTTTTATTTATGCATCTTTGGGTAGCATTTTCTTTTGATTATGGTAGAAAAGTTACAGTATGGAGTAGTGATTTGGACGTAGGATACTCTGTCAACAAGGCTGAGGTTGATGGAGGTTGAATTTGGGGTTTACAGCATCCAGTCAGTATTATGATCATGTTTGGAAAGCCTATAGTTGGCAATTAGGTTACAGTTGGAGGCCTCTAGGTGTACACTGTGTGACTGTATTACTTTACCATCTGCAGATGGGGCCATGATAAGATAGTAGAGGAAATTGCTTTTGGGAGGAAGAATGGACAAGATAAATTTGTAAGTCTTTTCTCTCTGTAATTTCTATCATTCTATAATGAATATCTTCAATTATACTACTACTTGTACCACCTATACAGTTGTATGTTGACAGTGCAGTGGCTGGATGAAGCAGAATGAACTTTGATTAGGAAAAAGTCAAATTTAAGTTACAGTTTTTACTGGTGCAAAGTGCTTATTTACATGAATGTTGTGCTGAGGGCAAAGCCAGTTTTCTTTTAACATGACTATCAAACCTGCAATTGAATTCCATGGAAAATCTTTGCACTCATATAAACACAATTTAACCCTGATAACACTAGATAAAGGACCAAAGAATAAAAATGTAAAACCACCTCCTTGTAAAAGCAAATATGTTCCCTGGGACTCTGATCATCACAAGGATCATTAATAAGACAACTGTGCATTATAAAGAATGTCAAACAAAAGTCAGGGGCACAAATTACAGCACAACCTTTAGTATGGTATTCTTAAAATACACCCCCCCCCAAAGTCTCAATTTCATGAAGTCAGAAATCATGCATTTATGATGGAAATTGCATGTGGATGTTCTAAGTAGAGCAGTATAGGGTTATTACCATATTATAACAATAGCAGTATGATGAAGACCTGCACAGTGGATTTCTATTTTGTCAGATTTTGCTTAACGTAGTCAAGGAGTGCAGTCACTGGATAAATCAAAAGAATTTTATTTATGCATTGTCTACTCTTCTTATCAGAACACAAAGACAATCAGGATAGTTTCTTCATCTCCCTGAGAATATTGGCCAAGGTTTTCAAAAGTTACTAGTAGTTGGAGGTGACTAATGCAAATTATCTTAAAGATGAATTATTTTCAGAAAATGATGTGAGCTCATCCTCAATCAGATCCCTTTCAGGTGCCTTAAATTGGGTATCAAAAATCATTAGTCACTTTTGAAATTCTTGACCATTATCTTCACTAACTTCTTTCTTCTTGTAATGACAAGAATAGTTGATGCAGTACACTGCTTCTTCCTACTGTTTTATGCTTAAAATACTCACTAGCAGAGGCTGGATTCATTCCAATGGGACCAAAAGCGATCCCTCTCATTCCAATGATAAGTGCCACTGAACTCGGTAAGGAGGATAAAGAGCCATATTAAACCCTAAGATTAACTTGTATGTAGTATGTATCACATAAAAGACAATCCTGGACAATCATCTGGTAGACATTTTGATTTGCCCTCAGTTTTCCTAAAATATCATCTTCTGCTATCAGAGAGTAAGTAAAAAGCCAAAAGTTGCTCTCAAATATACTTATACTCCAGTCATACTACTGATTTTGTAGTAATTTATTTTACAAAAAAACACACTAGAAATGTTTAACCTGCTGAAATTCACCCTCAAATTATAAGATCCAAAGGGGCAGCCATGTTAGTTTAGTTCAGTAAAACAAACAAGGAGTCCTATGACACTTAAAGAATAACAAATATATATTATTGCATGAGCTTTCACCGGAGAAAATCCCAGCATCTGACAAAGTGGGATTTTCTCCCACCAAAGCTCATGCAATAAAATACATTTGTCAGTCTTCAAGTGCCACAGGACTCCTCAAATTATAAGTTTCAATGAAATAAAATAAAGAATCCCTGTTTCAGAGACAGTAACCTTGTTTCAGCTATTACAACTCTGTAGGCAAAGGATTAAATTGATGAGACATATTTCAATGTTGCTATTGAAAGTAAAGACACAGAAAAAATCACGAGTTAAAATTAAAATAAACTACAGTAAGTGTTATTCCAAATGCACATGCACTCTATGAAGATGAATTTCATCATCTGAAAGTTCTGGATCATGAAATGGTATTATTTAGAATCCTAAAAGCCATGATGCCCCATTAACCTCATGATGCAGATCATATTTGAAAGTTTTTAAGCAGTTTTCCCAGATAAGCTACAAGAAAAAGAAAATCCAAAACAACAAAGCACCAGGGTAATTCAAGTTGCTCATGAAGATATAAAAACCTGAATGTCATCTTAAAATTTGAAGCAGTAACTGGTTCAAATGAGATGAACACTATAGAGTATGTTACTGTGCTAGAAATCTGTGATGTACCAACTAGTTACTGAGACTAGTTTCTTCAAAGGGAAGTAAGTAATTCATTCAGCTATGGATTAGGACACTGTAAACGAGGACTAAAAAAGAGTGGACTGAACACATGCTGACTCAATGAGCTTCTCCATAAACTGATCATTAAAAAAAAAACTAAAATAAAATGTAGTGGGGTCATCATTCAAATGCCTAAATTTATCTTCACAAGAGTCGTGCAACTGAGGGTTGTATCTCTTTTATATGTATAAGCCACCCAGAGATCTGTTTAGTATTTACAAGGTATGTCCACTGAGGACTGTTTTCATTTAGCAGTCTTTCAGACAATGGAAGGTGTGAGTGTGTACCTATACATATATGTTTGAATTAAAAACCATCCTTGTCGGGTTTAGTGGAAGGAGTAGCCCTTTAACAAGCAGCACTAAAATTTGATATCTGAGATAATGAACTTTAAAACTGTCAGTGCGCAAGACTCTAGCCTGGGTCTTAAAACAGCATCATTTTTGGAAAAGTATTAACTGGGAACAAAATTAAAACATCCCCAGCCTCAGTGCTGTGCCCATTAGTTAATAGTTGCTAAAAGCTCTGTATTTCAGGATACTTGGCACCTACATCATAAAAATGTATTATCTCCCCAAATAAGATAGACAAAAAGATCAGGTTTGTTTCCTTGTACCACATGCTGTCACCATTGTAATTGTAAGGATAAAACTATCAGTATGAAAAGACAGCTTGTGTACTTACAGAATGTGGAATGAGAAAATTTTGGCTTTAATCAGCTGCCCAGGGAGACTATTACTTTTTATAAATAGTGAACTAAAAAAAAAAAAGAGAGAGAGAGCCACTACTGAAGATCTAAGGAGAAAGATAATCTCTGAAACACTACAGAAAACAAGGCTAAATAACTATGCTGAACGCTAACGTTCCTTTAGAAGCTGCACCAGTTAAGTACCACCAACATTATCCAGGGAACAAAGTGTGCACAACTGCTATGGGAAATAATCTGATCTCTGTATACAGGGCAAAAAAATAAAAACTAGGAACCAGTGTTGTGGATGATCACAAAAGCGGAACAGACAGTGAGTAATACTAGGGAGCAAAGTGGGTGAGGTAATACCTTTTATTGAACTGACTTACTGGTGAGAAAGACAAGCTTTCAAACCACACAGAACTCTTCTTCAGGGCTGTGAGCTCTCTATGGCTTGAAAGCTTGTCTTTCTCACCAACTCAGTTTGACCCAATGAAATATATTACCTCATCCATCTTGTCTCACAAGTATCCTAGATTACTACAACTAAAATAGAAGTATTGCTGCCCCCAAACGTCTGGACCCGCCCCTGCCCTGCTCTGGGGCATGATCTGGCCACGGGTCCCAATCCAGCTTAAGCCGCTGCCAGCAAGCGGCAGGCAGCCAGGCAGGCTCAATCCTGCCTTAACTGCTGCCACCCAGCTGCTGCCGGCCAGAGGCATGTGGCTGGAGCTGGATCTGGGACAGGGCCAGCCCAGGGTGATGCAGGGCATGAGTCTTGTGGGCTCAGTGTCAGTAACACCTATGAACTACAATACATTCAAGTGAGTAACAGTGAAAGAGTGAGTGTGGAAATTGTCAGAAAGCTAAGCAGGAAACTTATTTATGATGTAGGGGCCTTATCTTCCACCATTTACAATGAATGGAAGGTTAGCCATTGACATGCCAGAAGCTGGGGCTAGACAACAGGGGATAGTTCTACCACAACTGAGCTGTTCTTTACATTCTCTTTTGAGCAGATGGCACAGTCTACTATCAAAAGACAGGATACTGGGCTAGAAGGACCACTGGACTGATCCAGTATGTTCTTTATCTTGTGTGGAATCAAGATTGAAGTTCTACTACTTCAGGCAGCATCAAGCCATTTGGAACATTTTAGTGGGAGTATCTCAAGTGACAATAAAATAAGAGGGGTAAACTAAATGTCATAGAGAGCTCAACTCTAGGCATGGCTGGTCCATTCAAAACTAGCAAAGTTTGGTTGTAACATATCTTCTACAATTAAAGAGTAAAGATTTAGAGTACAGATTTAGAGTAAAGCTAAAATGTCTGTCAACTGGATTGTGAACATTTCAACAAAAACAAACAATATAAACATAGGTGGTCTTAATGGGTGGGCAGTGCAAGCAGCTGCCCAGAGTCCCATGGGGGAGGGGCCCCATACTGCCCTTGCTTTCTGGGGGGCTGTGGGGCTGACAGCAACTCCAGCAGGAAACAGGTTGAAGAGCTGGGTGGCCAGCAGTGGCCCCGGCAGTGGGTCAAAGACCGAGCAGGGGAGGTAGTAGGGTGGAGAGCTGGCAGAGTTGGGATGTTGGTGGTGGGCCTGGCTGGGGGTTTATGGGGACAGTAGGGGAGTTGGGGGGATGATGGCAGCCCTGGTTGGGGGGATGATGGCAGCCCTGGTTGGGGGCTGGTGGGAGAGCTGGGAGGCCAGTGGGAGGGGGCAGAGACCCAGTGGGGGCAGCATGGCCAGCAGTGGCCCCATCAGGCGCCAAGGTCCTGGTGGGGGGGCCAGGAGGCCTAGGACCCGATGGCTGCTCTGGCTGGGTGTTGCGAGGACAGTGAGGGGCAGGGCAGGAGTACCAGGAGGCTGGCTGGAGGCTCTGGTGAGGTGGGTGGCAAAAGTTAATGATGGGACCCCCACACAGCATGGAGGTCCCCATTCTTGACTTTTGCTGAGGGCCCCAGAATCCCTAAGACTGCACCTGAATGTAATGGAACAAAAACAGCTCTGATCTCCATGCTCTATAGCACTGCAGTCTTCCTATACAAATCTACTTTAAGCAAACAGAAAACAAAACAAAAACCAAAACAACCAGCCCCCCACCACCTTCTCACATTAAACAATGGAGACCGTTTAAGAGAAACAGCACATTATTAATAATGTCAGTGTGACAGATGGTTGGGCAGTACATAATAAAGTAAAAAAAAATGAGGAGGAAGATGATGTGGCTAGTGATTTGTAAATCAAAGTGCTGACAGCACAAGCAAGGAAAGATAACAGTGTGTGTTACGCTGAGGCACCTTTAATATTTTATAGTTCAAGACAACAGGATTAGGTGGTGAAAAGAAGTACTGGGATTTCTGTGAAGAGAAAAAGAAAAGAAAACTTACATACATATTGTACTATTAATCACATGCTGTATGGCTATGAAAGATAAAGTTGAAGGCTGCATTTCTAAATGTATTAATAGTAACTGTACCCAAGCGAGAAATACACTAGAATTTTAGCAACCCTCCATATTCCCCAAATAACTGCATAACAGTGTTTTATGCATCAAAGATCAAAAGTTTTAATTTTTCAACAACTAGAGGATGAAATAAATTGATTCTGTGATAACATTTTACATAGTTCTTTCAAGATGCATGCACTAGACAGAGTACATACCACTCTTGTACACACATAAAAATAATGCACAGATACGGGGGCAAGCAAAAAGCGGAGAAAAAAGCTAAATATATACTGCTTTATAAGCTCTCATTTAGATTCTATTAATACAAGGCTCTCGGTTACCAATACTGAGATAAAAAAAAATATTTACAAATGAAACTAAAAAGATCTGTGACTCAATATTTCCTTCAAAGTTATCCTTTTCTGAGAAGGCTCAAACAAACTTAATATTGTCTATTTGTAACCCATGGGCTTAAAGGAGGAGTGTTTCTTTAAGAGTTTTGCTGGTGTCTGAGTTGCTCTTGCTGGGTCGCTGTTGCTGTGCAGATTTAGCTGCCTAGACCCAGAAGTTCCAGCATGTTCTGTGTAGTTTGGAGCCTGCTCAGCAAGGGTCCCTGCCAGCGCAGTGGTCAGATGTCTGAGATCAAGCAGCCAGGCCAGTTGCATTGAGGAGAGTACTGGTGCTCTGTGCAAGGGGAGAAGCTGAGCCAGGAACAGACAGCAGGCTGTTTTCCCCACTCTGAGGCATTTTGCTTCAGGTCAGCAGCCTTGTTACCCCTCCAGCAGGGAAGTCTGGAGGCAGGGGGTACAGAGAAGCAACTATTGGGAAAAGAAGGGTGGTTGCCTTCTAACTTTATACTCTGGGTTATGGGCTTAGCTATAGTTCTTTTGGCTGTGTTCACAAGCACAGGGTTATTTCGAAACAAGTTGTGTCGAAACAACTTGTTTCGAAACAACACCTTATTTCGAAATAACATACTTCGAATTAACAAAATGTTAATTCGAAATAAGAAAAAAAAGCGGGAAACGAAATAGCAAGTTCACTGTGTGAACATGCTATTTCGTTACCCCTGGGGGTGAGCCGCTGCTGGCTCACCCTGCAGCCCCAGAAAGGGGGCTGCAGGCACCAGCAGGGGGTGAGACGCTGCGGGGTGGCTCAGCCCCCCGCCAGAGCTGCCCCCAGACCCCGCCGGCGGGTCGGGGGCGTGGGGCTGAGCCCGCAGC
>ML681979.1:18464010-18613980 GCA_007922195.1 Podocnemis expansa
TGTTTCGAAACAACGGGAATCGTTGTTTCGAAACAACCGTGCATCGTGTGAACAGCCAAAATCTCATTTCGAAACAACCTGTTGTTTCGAAATAAGAGGGCTGTGAGAACACACCCTATGTGTAGCAGCTTACCTCTGTCTTTGTTGAATTTCATTTTATCATCTATAGCCGAGTTCTTCAATTTATCAAGATCCCTCTTAAATGTAGCTTTAGTCTCCAAAGTATTGCAAAGGACCCACCCCCCCTTGCCCCAAGGTTCATGTCATTGTTCCAGTTTTGAGAGAGAGAAGAACTAAACTGGGTTGAGTGCTAAGGAACAGTTTATTTTGCTTAACATTTAGTTCATTCATCCCCCTTTGCCTCATCACTAACAAAGTGAGCCCCAAGCTATCTACTTCACAACTTATCCAAAATAATATGTAAATACAAACAATCTACTACACCCTTAAAACCCCCATTTGGTAAACATAATTATTATACAATGAGTATGTATGGTTATAGAGGCAATACAATTATACTCACCCTGTTGTTACGTACAGATTTAGCTTATAGAGTACAGGCACTTTATCTCGAAACATATTATCTTTGCGACAAAAATTATTACAGACTTCTTTAAAAAGAAGAAAAAGAGGGAAAAAGGTGGGAAACCAGCTTTTCTTTATCAGGCCTGGGAAACCAAAAGATAACTCCCTTCTACTACATTGTTTTTTTGCAGCTGCTGATATCAGGGCTGGCTTAATGCAGGGCCTATAGGTGCTGCAGCTCTGGACCATGGCCTGAATAGGGACCCTGTACTGCAGTCCCTGTGTCCGGTTCTGCCAGCCCAGTGCTGGTGAGGCTGTCATGCTAGCACTGCGATGGAAGGGCCCTGGGTCTAGAGGGCACCATGAGTCTAGAGCTCAGTCCATGGCACTCCCACCCTGCCCCCAGGCCATCATATGTCTGCAGCATACTGGTGGGGGGCAACTGGCATATGGGATGGCCTCTGGCACAGCTCTCCATGACCCACAGTGGCCTTGGGCCACTGTACTGGGGCCTCACAGCTCAGGATAGTGTGGCCTGCCCCCTGGGGGCCTTTCTGTTGCAGCCGACATTGCTGAAGGCACTGGATGACCATGCCAGAGGCCACCCCGTACACCAGCTGGCCCATCTCTGGAGCACAGCAGCCATGGGCCAGTCAGTCCCACAACACTGGGGCAGACCACCCAGTCTGGGGGCAGGAGTGTTTTGGCCAACCATAGCCTCTGACCCCAGGGCCACAGCCCACCCTCCACCCAGACCACTGTGGTGGGAGCTGGGGCCCCAGATGTGGAGTGCAGTGTGGGGGCCCATTATGGGGGGAGGTGAGGCCCTCCAAATTGGGTAATGAGGGCCCTTTAATCTGGCTCTGGCTGATGAGGATTTATCTAGCTTTTCTGTAATCTGATCACCACCTGCCAATTAAACTTTATTTTAGTTTTGTTCCTTCCCACTCTGTTTTCCCAAGGCTAAAGAACTGCTGTATGATCAGGAAAGGATTTCTGCTTGTGTTTTTACCCCTTTAGTCCAAAACAGTGGCCTTCCTGAAGACAAGTTGCACCCAAATCCTAGACTCAACCCCCAGCCCCTAAGGAATTTGCCCAGCACGGGACTCCTTCATGGTGATCTGCAAATTTGGTCAGCATGCTCTCTGTATGTACATCTGTAAGATTTTTAGATGAATGATAATCCCATAATGAGAGCCAGCATACTCAGAGCTGTGTAGGGGATCTTTATTGAAAGAGAACTGAGAGAGAGGGAACCAGACAGACAGGTTTCCCTAGCACTAAAACAATCCTCCCATTTATCATTATGACTACCCCAATGACTTTAGATAGTCCAAAACACCACATATTCCTCCCTCTCTAATGAAAAAGCCCTACCTCCCACTCCCCAAAAGAATAAACTCTAAACTAGGAGATGAGGGTAAAGTGCCCCATCTCTGGCAAACACCCAGAGAATTATTCTGCTCCATGAAGAGGAAGTTAACACTAGCTAAAGATCTAGCTTATTAGGAGGCCATATGTCTCCAGGTGGATTACAGTGAACTTCTGGTGTGCCCACACCGTGAGGTGGTATTGGTGGTGGTGTGACTACAGGTACCAGGGAAGTAGCTGGAATTGGAGAGGATGATGTCTCCAATTGGTCTAGGGAGGAGGCCAAAGGCATTGAAGAGGTGGCTGGAACAGGAGAGACATGAACAGTTGCTCTAATGTTATATCATCTGTAAGGGTGAAGTCAGTTATGTCACTTGGAGATGCATCCTTAGATGGGTATGATGGAGCAGAAACTGATCTACATGTTGTCACCAAACCAGGCCACCCACCATCTGTACAGAGTAGGAAACAGGTCCTGGCTGGGCAATTACCATTACTGGAACCCATTTAGCTCCCGAAACATAGTTTTGAGAGAGGACAGACTGTCCAGTACTGAAGGTGTGGTTCTCTGTTCTTGGTACATGTCTGCTGACCTGGTCCTCCTCTTGGCATTGAACCCTTTGTCATGTTTCCCGTGGTTTCAACAAATCAAAGCAAGAGCGCAACTGCCATCCCATCATAAGAAAAGCTGGACATAGTTCAGTCATAGCCTGTGGAGTGTTTCTGTAGGATAATAAGAAGTTGTGCAGAGGCTTCTGAAGGGGTGAACATCCCCTAGCAGATTTTAGACCTTGCTTAACAGTCTGTACAAACCTTTTAGTCCATTGATGGAAGGATGATACGGTGCTGACCTGATGTGATGTAGTTCATTGGCCTTCATAAAAGTTTCAAACTCCTGAGAAACCAATTGTGGTCCATTGTCACTCACCAGCTGTTCTGGAAGACCATAATGACTAAAAATGCCAAGCAGGTTCTGGATAGTGTTTTCCATCATAGTGGATTACATTATAGAGACTTCCAGCCATTCTGAATGGGCATCAACAGCAATTAAGAACATACATCCTTCAAATGGGCCAGCAAAATTAACATGGATATGTTGCCATGGCCTTTCGGGCCAATCCCATGGGTGAAGGGGTGCCAACTGAGGTGAATTCCAGATGCTCTGGAATGAGGTACAAGCTTTAGCCAACTCTTTGATGGCCCTGTCCAAGCCTGGCTACCAGAAATAGCTCCATGCAATTTATTTCATGCACACTATGCTAGAGTGACCTGAATGGAGCTGTTCCAACAAATGTGATCTTAATGAAGGCGGGACAGTGACACACATACCCCATAACAAACACCCAGACTGGGTTGCTAACTCCATCCCTGTAAACATGTAGGGGTGGAAGTCAGGTGGGACCTGGGAAACAGGTAAGAATGTTCCTTGCATCACGAAATCCATAACTTGGGAGACTACTGGGTCAGCGCATGTCTCTCTCTTCACTTGAATGGTTGTGACAGGTGTGTTTTCCATCTGTTCAGAGTAAAAGATTCCTTCCTGACCCAGACCTTGACGACATACCAGCAAGGGTAGCCTTGAAAGACTATCAGTGTTGCAATGCAAAAAGGACAGCCTATACTTGATCTCATATGTGTATCCAGAAAGTATCAATGCCCATCATTGCATACAACTAGCAGCCAAAGGTGGGATGGCCCCAAAATTGATATCAAGGGTCGATGTTCAGTGAGAACTGTGAACTTCTTTCCCCACAGGTACTGGTGAAATTTTTGAATGCCAAAAACAATGCCCAGGGCTTCGTGTTCAATTTGGGCATAGTTAGTTTCTGCCTTGGTCAGGGTGTGTGAAGCCAAAGCGATCCCTCTCTTCATCTGAAGGCATACTATTTGACAATACGGCCCTAACTCCATAAGGGGAGGCATCACAGGCCAACCATAGGGGCAAAGATCAAAATGTGTCAGAACCCTAGAGTTTACCCGTGCAAGTTTAGGTTTGCTGAATGCAACATCACAGGCTTAAGTCCAGTTCCAGACCTTGTTCGGCCCAAGAAGCTCATGTAGGGGTTTCAGGAGTGTTGCTAACTGTGGAATAAACTTGACATAATAGCTCAATAACCCTAAAAAAGAGTGAAGTTGGTTTATGTTCTGGGGGTGTGGAATATCCGCAAGAGCCTTAACTTTGGCTGGAGACATATGGAGACCATCAGCATCAATTATATGTCCTAAATATTCAGCCAAGGGCTGGAAAAATTTACATTTATCTGAAGTAATTCTGAAAGGTAAATGACAGTATGTGTACAACCTCTTATGTCTTACGATTGTCAACAACTCTTGAGATTTTTCTTCGACGTGCATCTGTAAATATGCTTGACTCAAATCAATCTTGCTAAATTCTTGTCCCCCAGCCAAACCTGCAAAGTTGTCCTCAACACAGGGAAGAGGATATTGCTCTGAACATAACAGTGGGTGGACAGTGACCTTGAAATCTCCACAAATCCAAATGAAGCCATCCTTCTTCATTATTGGGACAATGGATGTTGCCCACTGGCTGTGAGTAACTGGCACTAAAACTCCCTCCTTGACTAGCTGCTCCAAGTTTTTCCAACTTGGGTCGGATGGCACATGGCACCATTCTGACCTTCAAACATTTTGGTTAACAATCAGGCTTAATTTAACATCACAATGATTCCCTTCATGCTGCCTAAGTCCTCTCCAAAAGCAGCAGCATGCTTCATTAGTACTTCTTCTTCAGTTAAATGATGCACTTCTGCCCAATTGAGTTGGATACTCCTGATACCAGATCTTCCACTTATAACCCTCTACCACAAACAGTGGTAGCTTTGTGGTTTGTCCATTGAGCTCTACCTTCACATCAGTAGTACCCAATAGTCTCCCCAGTCTACATTCTCAAAACAGCTATTGTTGGCTTAAGTGGCAGATGTTGAAAGTCCATTCATAAACAGTGTTAGAAACCAATGAAATGGCTGCACAAGCATCCAATTCCATGTGTACAGGTCTATGTTGCAACACAGGTGTCACACAAAATTTATGTGGGCCAGCCATTTTAGACAAAATGTGGAGGGACTCTTCATCTTCCAACTGGGTGTCATTGTGATCACCTGGAGTCTGCTCTGCTACATGAAGAATTTCCTTCTTAGTCCATCAAACCACCAGCCCATTTTTCTCAGATCTGCCTCTCCTGTTTGGCTCATCCTTCCTTTGCTTGCAGGCACATTCAATGTTCCCTCTCTTGCCACATTGTCAGCACAGTAGTTCCTTACACCAGAACTCCAACACAAGATGAACTTGCTTCCCACACTGATAACATTCCCATCTCCCCAATGCCCTGCAGGTAGGTTGTGGGATACCTTATGCACACCCACCCTGACTTGTTGCATGTCTTGGGTGACATGTTCCATTGAGACTGCAATCTCAACAGCCTTCTGCAAGGTGAGCTGACCTTCGGTCAATAGGCATTTCCATGTTGATTCACTGTGCAGGTCACATAAACCAGCCTGTCAAGCAGCATTTCCTCTAACATGTTCTTGAAGTCACAGTGTACTGCCAGCTGATTCACCTTCACCTTGGTTCCTTGGTGAAACCTGTATCTCTCTGTAATTACTAGTGGCCTTGGGGAAAAATGTGCTTCCAGAACTTCCACGAGGTCACTGTAAGGTTTTTGCTTTCGCTTTTCTGGATAAAGCAAATCAGATAGCAAACTATAAGTCTTAACTCCAATAATTGTTAGAAAAAACTGGTACCTTTTTCTAATCAGTTATATTATTTGCTATTATAAGATTTTTAAATCAGTCTGTATATGTTCCCCACAAATCTGAAGAATGATCAAACGGCTTGAGGGTTGTAGTAAGTAAAGTCATGCTGCCCTCTGGTGGTTATTGTTTATCTCTTCATTTGCACTTACAGTAGACAGGTCAGATTTCAGAATAGCCAGCCAGCCCTTAGGCAAACAGAGTCACAACCCAACCCCCTTGCAAGCAGTAAATAAAAGTTTTGCTTCTTATATTGCATTCTGGTTTTCCATAGTTGTCAGGACTGTTGGGAATAGCCAACTCCATCTTATATCCTACCTTCGCCACCAGATGTAAGATTTTTAGATGAATTATAATCCCATAATGAGAGGCAGCATATTCAGAGCTGTGAAGGGAAACTTTACTGAAAGAGAACTGAGAGAGAGAACCAGACAGACAGGTTTCCCTTGCACTAAAACCACCCTCCCATTTATCATTGTGACAATCCCAATGACCCTAGTTAGTTCAAAACACGACATGTCAAAGTCATTAGGGCGTGTATGGTTAATCCAGCATTTTAAGAGATGAAAGGAAATGCTCTGAAGTCAGTCAATCAATTGTGCTTGACTGTAGTGTGGGTGAAGGGCCCAGTGTGCAAGCAACAGTCTCTCCCATACTGGCCACCAAGACCATAACTAGGGTGAGGCAACTGGGGCAAAACCACAAGTGCAGCATTTTAGAGGGTGCCACTGGAGCTGGGGCCCCTCCACCTTGCCCCCGGCACTAGAGGAGAACTGGCCAACCTCTGAACTCCCACCCCGATCCACCCCCAGGGGCGGGTTGAGCCAGCCCACAGGCCAGCTCTCCAGCCTCACTCTGCCTCCAAGGGTAGGGTGGGGAGGGGTGCTGGCACAGCTGACTGTCATGCAAGCTGCACAGCTAAAGCGCATCCCAAAGCCACACCAGAAGCTGCACCACATACAGCATTCAGCCCTGCCTCCTTGTGGGGCTGACCAGTCAAGCCATGGCTGACCTTGTCCCCAGCCACCCTCTGATGCTGGCCCAGGGGTGGGACAGGAGGCCCGCCAGTAGGGGGGGCACTGGTGGGGAAGCCCATGGGCCCTTCAGACCCTGATCTGCCATTGGCAACAGGGGCTGGATCCAGCTTTGACTCCATGCTGCTGCTGGATCAGGCCCCAGGCTGGGGCAGGGTGCCTTTGGGGCTGCTTGTCTCGGGTGCCAAAATTTCTAATTCTGGCCCTGGTGCCTACAAGTCCTCTCCTCTGATGGAACACAGAGCATACTCTGCTTCCTGGCTCAGTTACTGGCCTCAGACAGGACTCTTTAAAATTCTCCAATCCATGATGACCTCACCAGTCTTGACCTGTCCTCTCCAGATAGAGCAGTTGTGGGCAACTGTGAATGAGAATGCTAAATTTCTTGAGTCGTTGCTTGACCTTGTCACTGTATCAGAACTTTGACCTTTCTCTGCATTATAGGTAGTTCTTGGGTTAGGGAAAGAACACAACCATCAGCAGATAATCTTGAGGCACTAACTCCATCTGTCCCAGCCAGCAAAGTCTGAGAGCACCCAAGACAGACTGTAGGGCAGTTCTCTCAAGAATCTTGTTGTTAATTGTGCATTGGCTCCAAGTGACTACAAGGATTTTTCTGATACAGTGTTAAAAATTATTCAATCTCTGCTTCTGCTTGGATTATGTGATCCAGTTTTCATAGTTATAAAGGAAATTATTGAAGACAAAGGCCTGATAAATCTTTGTATTTAGGGTAAAAAGCTTGTTGTTCCTGACATGTGAGGTAAGTTTTCCAAAGGTGACAAGCTTTGCCAATTCTCACATCAAGTTCTGTATCAAGGCTAAGTGAGTTGGTTAAAGTTGAGCCAAGATTGAAGAAAAGAAAAGGAATTAGATGAAGGCAGCAGCATCTGCAAAGAGTAGATCCCAAGTAATGAACTTAGTGACCTTCCTTTTGGTCTTAAATCACCTGATGTTAAACAAGCTGCTGCTTGTTCACTGTTCAAGTAGTACACCGGATTGATCATTTCTGAAACTGTACTTAAGAAGCAGCAGAAAGAAGATGCCAAAGCTAGTCGGCACTTCGACACAGTCTTGCTTCATGACAACATCAATACTAAACTCAGATGATGTTTCATTTTCATGGTAGATGGCTGCCACCTTTCCCTCATGAAAATCCTTACATAGAGCAAGCAGAGAGAATGGAGAGGAGCCCATGGAGTGACAGCTGATGTAGCTGGGGAAAAGAAGTGGTCAGGGAGCCCACACAGCACAGGCCAGGAAGGGACAGAGAGGAGGGAGTAGCCCATTGAGAAGGGAATCCTGAACTGTGTGGACTGGCAAACAAACTGGGGAGTCTGAGTGCCATGGGGCAGGAAGAAGGGTTCAGGGAGTAAGCAAGGGTTAGGGGAGGAAGGAAAGTAGTGGGGTTCCCACCACCAGGCTGCACTGATTCCTTCCCTTTCCTTGCCTCCCCATCTCTGCCCTCCCCTGCTAGGCTGATGCTTCCCCTTGGCACTGACATGGCCATCCTTTGTTGTCAGCTTGACCTACCATCCCCACACCAGTCCTCCCTTGCAGCACCAGTCCTGCTTCCCATGCTTTCCTCTGGACCCCACATGGCCAACCCTGTCCTCCCCTGCCCTGTAAGGCTCCCTTGCCATCCCACCCCTGCCCTGCTCCCCACACTCCCTCTTGTCACCACACAGAATTATCCCTGACCTCCCTTGACCTGCCACACTCCCCAAGGAAAGAGACAACTTGGTATATTGGTCCTAAGTCTCTGGTTACATACTTACCTTGGTAAGTTCCAAAGGGGGCAGCCATGTTAGTCTAGTCCAGTCTGGAAACAACATAAATCTAGACAGTGTTTATAACTTATGGAAAACAGAAACAGGGTGAAGGGAAACAACTATCATTCCCTAAATGTCTGTAACATTTACATTCAATACATTTCTACTTGTTTTTGTTTCTTTTTTAAAGTTTCATTTTAATAAACACATTTTAAAACTGTTAGAGGTGGATTTTTCCACCCCTCTTTGTGTTTTCTGTTGCTGTGGCCAAAATTCAGCTTGTCTTATGGAATGTGGCCTGTTAGGCCTCTACAATTAGATGGTGTTATCTCTTGACAGCAGGGAGTAATGGCCTTCAAGAAGAGTTATTGTCAGTATCCAAGCTGAGTGGGACCAGACCTGAAGAAAGTGATAAAATAAACTATACCTTACAGCTGTAAAACTTGAGTTACAGCTGCAAAACGTATGTTACAGCTGAAAGACTTATGAGTTCCTCTACTGACCAGACCAGTGTCAGTAAGTTTCTATGACAACAAGTGATATGCTAATTTTTGGGGCTCCAAGACATAAAGCTGGGGTTCTGGTCTAGGCACGTTGGAGAAGCGATAGGTCAGCAGCCTGTCATGTTGCCAGGGGATTTGGCCACCCCCTAGGCATCTCCCCACTCTTCACAAGGAAGAGTGTTAAACCCCTTGACTGATCACCAATGGAGCCTGCAGTTTTGTTTTGTTTTTTTTTGTTTTTTTCCCCTTTTTAGCAAATCTTTTTCTTTTTCCTTTTGAATTCTTTTACCAAGTATTCCATTTTCACCTGCTCACCCTGGAGTGGAGGGCTGTAGCCCTTGGCATATCCAAAGGAGGTGGCAGGGGGTGTTCAACCGCTGCAGCTGGTCGTGGTGGGCTCTGATTTCTAAGGCCACAGATAGGAGCCTGAAGGCTGTCCTGTGTGCCCTTGGTCGAGCCACTTCAACACCAGTCCAGCCAAGTTCATGGAGCTTGCAGTCGGTAGACGCCAGACCGGTGGGGCTTCTGAGTTGGAGGCAACAGATAGGAGCCCGAAGGCTGTCCTGTTGGTCCGCAGCCAGAGCCGTCTTAACACCGGGCAATTCTATCACATTTTGCTATCTTTCTCTTAAAGAAACAGGTCTGCTGTCTGTCACTCCGGAGATAACATACAGATGTGGTAAATATAATCTGGTCAAATTTGGGATTTAAATTGGGAAATGCTTTTTGGGGATGTGTATGTGTATTATTACTGCTCTGAACCTATTAACCTCACAGATCAGAATCAAGCTGGTGTTCCACAATCAAATTGGGAAACAGCAGTGTGAAAGAGTGTGATGAAAGCATAAATCCACTTGTGTTCCCCGCCAGGTACCCCAGCTGACCCTTGTAACTCCTAGCCGCAAACAGCCCATGGCTAGCCTCACTGGGCAGTGATCCATGGTGTCTGGAGAGCCAGGGGGAGAAGCAAGGTGTTCGTGCTGTCCTGGGCTGTGTATGATGTTTTAGTGTGATGTTTCAGTGTGTATATGTGGTAAATAGCAAAGCTCTTTTGCCTACAAATTGTGTGCTCTCTCTCTGTCTCTCATAAACCCCACTCTGTTAAATTATATCAGTCAGGATTGGAACTGGGGGGGTTAATTCAGGGTTAGGCACAAAAATGAGGATAAATGTTATAGTAATATTTGTGCTCTATTTTCTGTTTATTGGGCAATTAATTTGTACTTAGAAGATCTTTAAATGCCTTAAAGAAATAGAGTTCTAAAACGGCAGTTTGTATAAGTTTTGATAAGTGTAATTTAATAGGAATTGCAAGTGTTTTTAATTTTTGTAATAGGAATATTAGTAATTAGATAATATTAACCTCATATTTAATCTTTTTCTTCCTCTTTCTTTTTTGTAATTTTATTTATCTCAATAAAAGTCACATAGGAAGTAGTTAACCCAAAAAATTGTGGTTTGGTCTCTTGCCTCTCAGTTGGAACTCCTTGCAGTGTAGGGATCGCGTCCCCTGCACCCAGGCCCCCACAACAAAAACATTGGCCTATTTTGTACAGTACACAACGGTAGTTTTGGTAAAATTGGATAATAACATGTAACCATAAAGTTGGATCCATAAAAGTTACCATAGACAAAAATTTCTGCTTACAAACTTTTCACCATAGAATGTTTGAGAGTAAGAGGGGAAATATTTCGTGAATGATATTTCACCCAGAA
Organism: Podocnemis expansa; assembly: GCA_007922195.1. Classification (NCBI taxonomy): domain Eukaryota; kingdom Metazoa; phylum Chordata; order Testudines; family Podocnemididae; genus Podocnemis; species Podocnemis expansa. The sequence goes on from ML681979.1 coordinate 18,474,702, forward strand.
ATGTTTTAAACAATCGAAGCATTCTAGTCCAAATGTCTGTGTCTGACCAAATATGCAGATTCCAAACACGATCCAAAAATATGGTGCAGCAAAACACAATGCAGTCACCATGACAGAACTGGAGGTAATTCAGATGTCTGCCAAGCACTCAAATGCTGCTGTTCAAAGACTTCATGTTTCCTCCACTGCCTAACATCCACATCCAGTAATTATTATTCTAGATAAGGGGGAGGACAGATAGACATTCTTTTGTTAAACTTTCATTTACTGTACTCTCTCTCTCTCTCTCACGCACGCGTGCAGTAAAACAATCAAAAGTTAGGAAATGCCAAAATCACAGGTCCTTGTGTAATCTTACTACATTCCCTTACACATACGCATTATGACAGAATCTTTAGTTACATGATCACATATTACTTAGTATGCCTTTAGGCATCTACAGAAGATATTGAAAAGTACAGAGCATTTATTAGGTATTTAGTAATTTTATCTAGCTGACTATATATTAACACTATTTTTTTTAAAGTATCTATTTTTTTACAACCTTGGCCTCATTGCATATGCTAACCTTATATCTTTAGAGAGTAACTTTCAAATCTTGCTTCACCTCAAGCTGAAAAGAAGATTTGTGGCTACATTTCAGACCAAATCATGATTGCAAATTTTTTCATGGCTGGCAGTTAATGTTGTAGTGACAAGGAAATGAAATAATTGGGCTGTCACCAATCCAACCTAAAAGTTCACTGGCAGATGCAGGGATTCTTACACAAAGCCATCCTGCTCTAGCTAGTGTTACTCAGCTATCATGACAACATGTTCCTAAGGAGTAGGTGTGTTAGTCTAGTACAACAAAACAAACAAGGAGTCCTCTGTCACCATTAAAGACTAACAAATTTATCTCATATTTATCATGTGATAAATTAATTTGTTAGTTTTCATGATGAGCCCCTTTTCCACACAGTCCTAAACGAAAATAGGTATTTTATGCATTATACACAAAAAAAAAAACCCTGCAGAAATAATAGAAAATGTAGAAAAACACCCCTTGAAAGTTAATTTGCAAAATTCTAGTAGTTTAACACAAAAAATATATTGTACTCATTCTTTAATCTGTAAGTGCAATCTTCAACAAATCAGAGCTAGTTAGATATCAATCTGATTTCTCAGCACACTAAATTTTTTCAACAATGAAATTTACATATTAGCCATTCTCTGATTATTTATTTGCCTATTGCTGATTACAGCCTATGGCAAAAAGGATTTTATCATTACTGCTTTTTGCATTTTTTTATTATATTCCTGATGTAAAATGCTCACGTGGCATGACTTTGTCCAAGATTTAATATAGCTGGCTGACATTCAGTATATTGCAGGAATACAATGATCTGGAAATAATCTTACAATAGATTAACTCATCTTTCAAGACACTGGGGCATGTCAGTCAGTATGAAATAGCATTAGCATCACAAGCGATTACACAATGAAAGAGGTGAAGTTTTTTGAAGAAGTAAATTACACATGAAAAAGGGAAATTAAACACTGAAAACAATAAAAATATGTGCAGATGACAAGTTTCTAATGTTTCCACTGGTGATATGTGTATACATTAGAGCAATTTCTATCACAAATAGAAAAGTTAACTATTGAATAGTCTCATGCGCAGCTTTTAGTACTTAATTACATATAATTAATGCATGAACAGAAACATTAGTGGCTATAAAATATAAAGGAGTTATTGCATTTAGAGCTTTTGAGTATCCCAAACCTTATTAAGAAATAGAAACATAATTAGGAATTTATATCCCAAGATGTACCTTAATATTTATTTTTAAGCCCATAATGAGTCTAAATATTTTATACACATGCAATAATAGAAATAATAAGTAAAGGGAGTGCCCAAAAATACAGTGGGACAAAGAGAAAGGGAGAGAGTGTAGATGAGGATATTTATAATCTCTATTTCAGTTCACTGAAAATGCACCAACTCAGAAATTTTGTAGACAAGAAGATGCTCCCAGTATTAAATACATATTCTTTTAAGCACTCCAGGGGCATCTGGTGTATGCTGCAATGCCTCACCACTTCTAGAATGTGTTTCTGGAAAATATATATATGATGGCCGATGACTAAATTTAAGTGAAACCCAGATAATATTTCTGGCAGAAATTATGAATGAGGTCTCAGTGAAATTTTGTCCTTACAACTTAATAACAGGAGAAGGTCTTCCTGCTGAACCCTCCAGGCACAAGAGGAAAGTGATTGATTAGAGAAACAGGACCAGCTGGAGGACAAACTGACTGAGACCCTGCAGTTGACCTAAAGTTCAACCCAGCTCCAGGAACTGTGGCTTCCTGCAAAAACCTGGGGATTAATAGAATTGGAGGACATGTACAGAAAAGGAATCAGGATATGGAACAGGAACATCAGAATCAGGAATGCACGTGAAGGGATACTCAAGATGCTTCAAAGCATCTGATGAAGTGGGATTTTCTCCCATGAAAGCTCATGTGATAAATAAATTTTGTTAGTCTTTAAGTGCCACAAGACTCCTTGCTATATTTGTGGAAGAAGACTAACATGGTTGCCCCGTTGGAACTCAGGCTGAGCTTGAATCAGCATCCACTTCTCATTGTTTACTTCCAAGTCTCTAAGACAAAACAAATGCAAGGTCTGCTGCATGGTGTCTGCTACATGCTCTCATGATTCCTCATGAATGAGCTAGTTGTCTGCATATGGGAAGACCTAGACTTTTAGCTTTGTTAAGTAAATTCCTATTACTGCAAGGCATTTTGTACATATCCTAGACACTGTCAACAGGCTAAATGGTAACACATTGTACTAATAATGGCAACTGCCCAGATGAAATCTCAGATAACTTCAGTGGGCCACAGGAATCACAACAGGAATATAAGTGTCCTAGAGGCATATAAGGAATATAAGTGTCCTAGAGATTTCATATAAAGGTATTTGGATGACTCAGATCCAGAATACCTTATTAGGGTTTTTGTTTGGTTGGTTGGTTTTTTGGGTTTTTTTTGTTGTTGTTGTTGTTGTTTGTTGTTGTTTTTTTTTGTTTGTTTGTTTGTTTGGTTGGTTGGTTTTTTGTTTTGTTTTGTTTTTGGAAGGAGGGGATCAAAAACAACTAGAGTAAAAAGTCTTCCTCTTTTGAGTCTTGAGGCACCTTCATCACTGTTCTTTGATTGAGAAGTGACTGCACTTCCATGCAGCATCCTGTTCATGGCTTCCTGCATGAGAGACAGGAACAATGGGTGTGAATGGAGCTGTAACTGGATGGAAAACTAAAGAAATTAAATAAACTGTTACCAAACAGTAGCAATATGTTTGGCAGATTCAAAGAGATTTGTACTCTGCTTCTTATTAAGCAGTTAAATCTGCTACTTTGATGGTGATGGATGCTTATGAGTACATACAGAGATGGATCCAAAAGATTTCTTTCTGAGGAAACATGGCCCAATGGCTGGAAGTTGAAACAAGATAAATTTACACTAGAAATAAGACATACATTTTTAACAATGAGGTTAATTAACAACTGAAGGAACTATTTACCAAAAATTTTAATTTACCATTGATAATTTTTATATAAAAATTGGATATTTTTTAAAAAAAGGTATGCTCTAGGAATCATTTTGGAAAGTTCTGCAGCCTGTGTTATACAGAAGGTCAAACTAAATAATCACAATGATGCTTTCTGACCTTGGATGCTATCAATATACAAGTCTAAACCACACTGCCTCATCTAGGCATGATATATGGTATATGAGCTGAGGCCACATAGTATCATGCTTGTATGTCTTCATTTGAGACTTTCCTAGTCAGTTGTGGTGGTAATGGAAAATACTAATCTAGTGGTAAATTTCCGTTTTGAAGCTAAGGAGAATGAGATCTAGTCTTAGTTTGGGAAGATGATTCAGGTTTCCTTCCATAATCCATTCCCCATGGAGTCATATAAAGTCAGGATGGAATTAGGGATAAGAGTAAGTGGCCAATAGGGAGGATATCATGGAGTGCAAGCCTTTCCTGAACTCCCATGTCTATAATAATAGGAATGAGCCCTGAAGTCCCTTTCAGAAGTGAACTGTTCTGAATATCTAGATCCCAGGGACAGATCTTTTGAAGCCTAGCAATAGCACTCAGAGATTGAAGAGGAAAAATCAAGAGACCTTGTGAAGAGGAGGCACTGAACCAGCTAGTGTAGTGAAAATATAGAATATGCTGTCACTGACACCAAGGACTTGGTATCAGTGTCAGAACAGTTGTCAAGACTCTTGATGATATCTTTATAATCATTAGCATTAAAGAGACTCAAGCTGAGGAGAACTTTAAGATGCTGTATACATTTTGGTACAATATGTTCGTACTGCAGGAAAGAGAGCAGATGGCATCAGTACTGTATGTATCAGTAGCAAGAATATCAGTATTGAAGGCCATGGCACTGAGTGGCTGGTACTGGACAAATTAAATGTTATTCCACAGAAAGATCCTGAGGTGTGATGCATGGTACCTGAATGGGTATTAGAACCTTTCTTGTCCTTCCAACTTCCCTTAAATGCTGAGAATTTAACTCTTTTAGAAACAGAAGAAAGATCTGGTGAGGGAGATCTTTGTATCTTCTCACTGTGAAAAGGTCATACTTTCTTCCCTTCATCATTCAGTATTTCACTAGATAAGGAGAATGAATCTTTCACAATAAAGACCTTGGTCCCATGGATAGGGAAGGGAAAAAGAAATATTTTAGAAAATGAGTGCTAAATAGTTCTGTCCCTGGCATCCTAGAATCAGAAGAAGAATACCTAAAAGAGCCCCTAAAACATTTACAACTAAGATTCCCTAGCTTTCTGGATTCTTTTGGGAAATGTTTTATAGATACCACATCTCTCTGCAGGGTGCCCTCCTCCCAAACACAAAAAAAACATATTATGCTCTGGTCATACGGATGCACCACAGCCTCTAAAAAAGGGCAGTTTTTGAAGCCGGGAGGTCTATGATTAGATTCTATGATTTAACCAGGCACTGAGAGTACCTCACAAGTGAAGTAAAGTAGTTTCCTCACAAAATAGATAAAGGAATGCTTTTTAAAAAAAGAGAAGAAAACTAGACCTAATCAGTAGCTAACTATCCACCTATCTAACAATGTGTGAGGAGGCTCAGACACGACCAGTTCTGACTTGAAGGAATGGAGAGTGATTAGGGCAACTCTGCTCTTTATTGCCTTGGATGCAGGAATGAGGACACTCAGCATGCAGGCACAGCTCCAATGAACACAGTTGATTCACCTAAAGAATCCAAACATGAGAGCACAGGATGCGTGCACACGAAACACTTGAAGAAAAAGTAATAAACAGAATAGTCAGGGAGAATGAAGAAATCATTTAGAAACAAGTGCACAACAACCACAACCACCTTAACTGCTATGGAAGAGGAGTCAGATTTTAGAAGGAAGTTTTATTTATTTATTTATTTTATTTATTTATTTATTTATTTATTTGGCACTTAAACTACTCTTCTCTCCCCTCATTAGTCTTCTGTGAAGTTTCCAGGATTCTGTGGTATCAGACCTTGCCTTGGCACACTCTCTGGTAGTACGACAGATGTGCTAAAGCTGAGGCAAGTGCCAAGTTGTCTCAGATGCTAAGACTTTTGACACTGAAACCTGATGGGCCCCATACTGATCACCAAACACCTTCAAAATTATTTTCCTCCTAGGGCCCCAGGCATGCTACCTCTGCAACTCACTGCTCCCAGATATTGAATCTTCCCCTGATGGTCACCCATTACGTACCTCAATAGAAAAGAGTCACGCTACCTTTTTTTAACGAATCATTTTTCAATTAATTTATCACTTCTCCATACTCTCTATAACCTCTCTTTTCCTGCCATAACTGTAAGTGACTCCCACTTCTTAATAAAAAATATGATCAATGTTTATGCCTGTCTTTTGAGAGTGCTGGGTCTGAATCAAAAAATTAATTATTTATGAATAGTGATGATGATGGTACTCTGACTCAAGGCTGGTTAAAAATTGAATGAGAACAAAAGATAACAGAACAGAAGACACAGGGCAGTGACTGAATTAAAACATGTTAAAGTTTGAATGAGCCACTGGACAGCAACTTTACTGTTGCTTGGCCTATCGTATGCAAAGTGATTTCTTCTCTGTGGACTCCAAGCTACACAACAGTAAGAAGAGTAAGTTTCAGTGTGTGTTTGCACATAAGAACAAATTCCATTTGCTTATGAGAGGCGAAGCGACATCAGAGACAGTATCACATTTTAGCCGACTGTGCTCTCTCTCTTTCTCCGCATATGTGCACTGTGCCAAGCCTTTTGAAATAATCATTGAAGATCTAGTTGCTTGACACTGAAATAAATCAGTGGCCACATGTCAAGGATATGCGACAGAGTCTGAAGTTGACCATGTCTATATTGTGGGTCATTAGAGAAACCCCATTTGAAAAGTCTGACCTTACTATTGCACTGTCTTATTTGAAACTAGTTCAGGAAAGACCACAAGTGCCTTGGCAGATCAAAATTTGGTGGGCACATTGTTGGGTCACTGACAAGAGAGTGATTTAATGATTGTCATTGCTGACCACTTGTTATGCCAAGCAGATTCTACCATTATGTCTTGGAGTGGCACAAGTGACCACAAAAGATGTCTCAAAGACAAGTGAATTGGTGAGTGACTAAAGATGTTTGAGTGCAGAGGCAAGTTACTGTTTTTATGGATATTGTCCAAGAGTGCAACGGAGCAACTACATTAGCAAATATGGAGTGGCACTATGTTTGTGCTGATCAGGTAACTTGGAGATGTGACAGAATTGACTGCTTTTAGGACAGCTGGCAGGTCCCAAGAGCTGGGGTTCCAACGATCCAAAAACCAGCTCATCTTAGATGAGCAAAATATTGCATCTCTGAGAAGTTTACAAAAAAGCCAGATTTACAGTTTGATTTTATTTTTCAAAGGAAAATAAATGAAACATTTGTTACTGTTTAGGTGCTCTACAATTATGTTTTATTACACAATTTTGTACTCATTTGTCTAGTACTCCAAGGGTTGATGATAAAACATAACGCAAATCTGTTTCATTTTGGGAGTCATAAATAGAAATGCTGATACCAAGTGATCCTGAAAAAATGCATAGTCTGTGACTATGAAGTGAATTACCAGAAACAAATAAACCAAGCTTTGCTTCAAAAACCAGTTAAAGTTGCTAAGTGACAATAATGTAGTTATGTATCACATCATTTACAAACCCAAGCACTTTAAAGCAAGAAAATGAATAGATAAGGACATCATAAATCATTCACTGCCCTCATCATAAACAAACATACTGCTTTTAACAAGCACAAAGTAATGCATATTCCATCACAATACAATGGCCTTAACTTCACTCAGGATTTTTCTTAATTCATTGTTTTTCGTAGCTGGATTTTGGATATAAATGTTTTATTTTAAGGGAAAACATTACCAATTATTTTATACATCAAGTAACAGTAAAATATTTTGGTGTAATAGTTATAGTTCAAAAGTAAGATCAAGTACAAAACATGAGTCGTCAAGCAGGAGGACCACAACAACCCAAGTACACAGTTTGGGCTGCAGAATCTTTACCATTGGTACTGATTCATGAAGAGGAAAGAACTCTACCAGATGAATCTGAAGACCAGTGTCCACAACTAGCACTTTGAAAAACATTTTTGCTTGTGAATTAATCAAATTTTATAGAAGTTACTGAGATGCAGCAAATGTGGAAATCCACATCACCAGTTTTAAGCCTGAATATTTCTTACTCCCCTCCTCTATCCTTAACAGGGTCATTTACAGATTGTTAGTCTATGACCCAAAAAAGATCATCTGCTCTTGTCACAGAAGATGCCAAGTTTTGCACTTTTAAGCAAACAGAAGGGACTACTTAAAAGTGAATGAAGAAATGTAAAGGGTAATCACACAGCAAGACTTAGCATTTTACCACCTTGTGTAGTTAAAATCAGCCATTTCCTTGTGCTAATAATGTAATTCCATCTGTTAAATTCCTGTAACCACATGTTACTGTGAGGTAATGAAATTCCAGAATTTGTACTTCAGGATACCATTGACATCTAAGTCATTCTTCACTTTGACAGTGTCCTCATAACAAAACTTCTAATAAGTAATGTGACTGCCAATAAAGGGTGCATGCTCTGGGAAGGGGCTGCATGTGTCTGATGCTATTGTGTATGTTTGTTGTACTAATGTGTTGGTGATTCTACTAATTTATGTATGGGGATGTTGTGTTAGGAAATTTGTGCTGATTTGTACAAGTGTCAGATGGGCATTAGTGGGTGCAGAGAGGAAGCATGGCCACCTTCAGAAAGAGACAGGGAGCACCAGGCTGTCACCAGGTGGGTGGAGACTGAAGGCACCTGTCCAGCAAGCTGGAAGTAGGGTGGACATGACAGGAGATATAAAAGTGGGGCCAAAGAGCTCAGTTCAGCCCTGGCCACCAAAGAGGAAGGATGGCCGTGGAGCTCCTACCCTCCCTTGGGCTGAGTGAGGTTTACATAAACTTCAGCCTCAGTGCTGGGAAGACTGGCCCGGGTCTCCCGCAGCTACCCCCTGGAGGAGGGGCCAGATCCCAGGGGTGCCGCGAATGCCCTGGGACCATTGGCGTCATGGGACGCCAAACCCTTCCCCAAGCTGCGGGCCCTCCATGACCCAGGCCTGTAACCGCTTTCCTGTGACCTGGAGGAGCTCCCACTTGCTGGAGGCGAAGACAACACCCCTGCAAGCTGCAACCTGGAGGAGCTGCCACTAGCCAGAGGGAAAGATCACACCCCTGCAAGCTACAACATAGAGTAGCTGCCACTCGCCGAGGCCAGGCAGAGTTGCTGGATCTACTCCCAACAGATGATATGGAGGTCTTCTGCACCTTGCCCCTGGCGGACTACCTGAAGGAGCCTGCCAACAAGACCAAGCAGGTTCTGCTGGCAGAGCCGTCCTTAGGGTAGGGCCTGTTCACCTTGTGTTTGGCAGGCCCCATGGGGCCTGCACCACTGCCCCCCCACCCCATGAGACACTGGTCTCCCTTAGGGAGCCTCAGATGTTTTTGGCTGGCAGACACAGGCTCACTCAGCCCTTGTTCTGCTGGTGAACAGATAGGCTACCTGCCATCCCACCTCCCCTGGAGCCTGCAGCTGAGCAATTAGCTGGAGAAGGGAGGGAGATTTAACACTTTCCTGCTCCAGACGCTGGCAGCACCAACCCAGGGAATACACAGCCAGGTAAGTTTGGGGGGAGGGGAGGGTCTGGTGGGACCCTGAGCCTAAGCCAAGGAGGGAGTTGGCTGGGGATCTGCCCCTTCCCCCCTCCTCCCCCCAGGGCCCTGGGTTAGGCCAGCAGCCAGTTTGGGGCTAGGTGTCTGGGGGACCTGGGAGTCCAGGACTCCCCATTGGCTCTGGATCTCGCCAGGCCAATTTGGGGCAGGTGGCCAGGGATCAGACCCAACTGGGCCTTGGGTCAGGCCAGTGATCAGGCTGGAGGGGAACAGGGGTGCTGGGGATCCAGGACTCTCCCTGTGCCCCAAGTCACATTGGGCTAGTGGGGGCAAGCAGATCAGGAATCATGCCCCTCTGGGCCCCCAGTCATTCTGGTGGCCAGGTGAGAGGATGGCAGGAAGGCCAGGTCAAGGATTGACCCCCCTCTCCTCCCCAGGTGAGGTGGTCAGGCTGGAGGGCAGGCTGGGCTGGGGTTCCCCCCCAGCCCAGGCTGCAAGGCCAGGGTCAGGCTGGGCCAGAGGTCATCTCCACCTAGCCCAGGCAGCAAGGCTGGGGTGGCCAGCAGTCAGGCTGGGCCATGCGTCGCCTCCCCCAAGCCCAGGTGGTGAGGTTGGGTGAGCAGGCCAAGCCAGGGGTCTTCCTCCTCCGCCAATAAGCCCAGGCAATGAGGCTGGGGGCCAGACTTGGTGAGTGGTCATCCCCACAAGCCCAGGTGGTGAGGCTGGGCAGCCAGCAGATAGGCTGAGCCATGAGTCACCTCCCCTAAGACCAGGTGGTGAGCTCAGGGTGAGGGTTGCCCCCTCCTCCCTGATGCTCAGGTGGTGAGCCCCTGGGGGTAGACCTGGGCAGCAGTTGTTCCACTCCAAAGCCAAAGTGGCAAGGCTAGAGGACACATGGGCTTGTGGTTGTCCACCACAAGCCCAGGCAGCAAGGCCAGGGGTCAGGCTGAGCCATGCATCATCCGCACACACTGCCCCCCATGCCCAGCTGGCAATACCAGCAAGCCAACAGGCAGGCTGGACCAGGAGTTGTTTACCCCCACCACAAGCCCAGGTGGCAAGGCTAGAGTCACAGGCCACCTGGTCAGGGGTCAAGCCCCACCGCTCCCCAAGTCCAGGCAGCAATGTTGGGGAACAGGTGGGGCCAGGGTTTGTGCCCTCCCCACCAAACCCAGGCAGTGAGGTGACGAGTCACCTCCCCATAGCCCAGGTAGCAGGAAGGTCTGGCCAGGAGTCAAACCCCAGGCCAGTGGGCTACTAGGCAGGTCTGGCCCCATGTCAAACCCCTGCCCCCAGGCCCGTGGGCAGGTCTGGCTGGGGTTCCCTCCCCCAGCTCAGGGGCAAGGCTCAGAGGCAGCAGGCAGGCTTGGCCAAAGGTCACCCCATCTCTCAATAGCCCAGGTGACAAGACTGGGTGGCTGGCAGGCCTAGCCAGGGATCCTATGTGATCAATGATCACCAGCTATTTACAGACATGACTTTTGCCTTGTGTTTTGTTCTTTTCTTTCTGGGGTGGATCCCTGCTTTTGTGGGAGTTGTTTCCATCCCTTAGCCATTAAAATAGTACTTGCATTTACTCAGGACAGGCTGGTGTTGACTGATTTCATCATGCACACCCTTCATTCACACATCTTGTTCACACATTTAAATAAAAGTCCAGAGTATACACCTAAAAGAAGTTTTATCAAGAATACAAAATGAAGTTCTAAATTCACAACATTGAGCTTTGCTGGACATTGGTTATAATGTCTATTAAACTGAGTTAGTTATTACAGTTATGATATTAAAGAACAGATACGGTGTTGCCTAACAGATGCTTTAAAGGTACACTCAATTCATTTTATCTATCTGTGTCCCTACACTGTGGCTACAGAAGCCTGGCCCTACACTAGCAGGAAGAATCCAGTTAGGGAAAGGAATTCCTTGAGTAAAGTATATGGTATCAACTTATACAGTATTGCTGGTTTCAAGAAATGAAAAAATCATGAGAATGGCAAAAATAAGTCTCTTCCCCCCCCCCCAAAAAAATTATACTGTGTTTTTAAACTAGTCTCTTGGTGTTTGAATTCCCCCTGCCCATCCCAGGGTGAGTGGGTGACAATTAGTGTTGCCTGCCCATTCTTCCACACATACTGGGTAAGTTTTCATCTTTTTACCCATCTTTTATATTTGCTGACTCTCAAGTAAATCTATGGAACTTCCTGAGTCTTGCTTCCGCAGAGCTCCTGTGTCATCATTGTAAATGGCTGGTGATCAGACATGACTTTCATCTTGTATTTTTTTTTCTTTCTTTCTGGGGTGGATCCTTCTCGCTTGTCCCATCCTGAGTGAAATGGACTTGTTTGAAATGAACTCATGGGTTCCCTAACTCCAACTCCCCCTCTGTTTGCATGCACCTGTAAGTTGGGAGCAGGACAAAGCCTTTTTAAATTTACTGCCCTGCAGCATACCCAAGCATTTGGCCTATGGCAGGAACAGAATAGGAAATTGCAGATGCTGTGCTGCCTTTCATGGTGCCTGCCACCCAGCTGCACTTCTCCTCTTATTCTCCTGACACCCCACTCTATCCTCCCCTGCTCCCTACTCTCATGCTGCCCCTCAGAAGGTTGTGGGGAAGGCAAGCATCACAGCAAAGTTCATGGGAGGGGTGGGATCTATTTAAAAATCTCAAGAACCACAGCAGAAGATGTGTCTGGTGGGGCCTGGCAAGGTGGCATCTCACAGCTGGGCATGGAGCCATGTGCCAGCTGTGCACCCAGATACCATCAACTTTGCCAGTTCATGGGAAACCTATGCAAGTTGGCTGGAAGTCCCAGGGACAGTATGATCCATCACCCTCCCTCCTATTCCTATTTGTGGAGCTTCTTGGCTCCTGATATTCAGCAACAGGAAGCTGAAGGGGTTAGGGAATGATGTGCCTTGTCAGACACTCCCCTCAGGCAGGTGGGCCACTCCCCCCCCCAGTGCTGGGGTTGTGTAGAGCCCCGCAAAAGGCGATTCGCCTCGGGTCCTGCATGCCCGTAGGGATGGCCCTGACTGCTGGAATAGGGGGTAGAAAGTAGCCCAGGGGAGCTACACCCTAGGGTCTGCATTTAGAGCTTGATGTCGGGGTCAGCGGGTTGCAGATGGAAACCTGCTGACCCCCCAGCCGATTCAGCAACCCTAGCTAGGGCCCTGGGCTGGGACACAAAGGAGACAGGCAGGCCCACATCCCCTTCCTCCTCTCTCCTCCTTCCGGGTGATGCCACCAGCAGTAGCCTGACCCCTGAAGCTGCCAACCCACCTGATCCCTGCAACTGCTCACTCCCCCACACCCACATACTCTTTGTTTGTGTGGTGGCCCTGCCTGGGGGCCAGAGACTCATTGTGCTTCTTTGCCCCACTGGAGGGCCACAAACTACTGTTTATTTACCGCACCTGAGGGCCCAAGACTACTTTGCTTGTCTGCCCTGCCTGAGGGCCAAAGACAAACATTTGTTTGCCCTTCCTGAGCACCAAAGCCTACCAATCCTTTGCCCCACCTGAGGGCCAAAGACTGATGGCTGCTTGACCCCCTTGAGGGCCAAGGGCTTCTGTTTGTTGGCCCAGCTGTGAGCCAGAGACCTGTGCTGCACCTAACCCTTGAGGACCCAGGGAAGGGCAGGATAAAGGGGGGCCAGCCCCATGAGGGACTGCGCATGCCTCTACTGTGGGACAGTTGCACCCAGTAATCCACTATCTAGTCAGGCTTTCTAATATAACCCAATGAAACTACTGCTTGTAAATCAGCTATACAATAAGTATGGTTATTTATTAAGTCACTTTGACTTCACCATGCTCTAGGACTCTGAGCACAGTATAATTTATAAATTCAGAGTTGATAAAAACTTTAAAATTGGATGTTAACAGATCAGAAAAACCAGGGATGATTCAACCTGAAGATATATTGAACAAAAGAGCTCTCAGCCATGCTTGGAACTGCCTCCATCATTTCACTCTGACTCAACAGATATTTTAGGCTTTAGAGTGACTCAGAGTGAGTGACTTTCTGGAGGACATGACAATGGAGATCTGAAAATGGAGACAGTAGTGATCTGATAGATCACTGTTGGGAGCATGGCCCATGTTTAAGGGCAGCATGGAAGAAGACTCAAAGATATTTATGTGAGAGAAGCATATGAGTGGGCAAATGAGATTGGCATCATTGGCAGAATGGAAGGCGCAACGGGGCTACAAAATGATGAATCTGGAGAGAAAAATGAACAAGAAGGCAGGTATAGAGCTAGTGAGGGCTTTTAGGGTAATGTTGTAAAGAAGCCAGTGGATGGATTCAAAAACAAGATGTAAGATGCCCAACAAGTAAAATGATCATCTTAGCAACACATTTTTGCATGGATGACAGAGGAGCAGCAGCAATGCAGGTATTACGGATTCCAGAAAGAGACTGCAATCATAAAGATGGGGGATTGGATAAGAGTTTTGGCTGTCTTGACAGAAAGAAGAGTAGTAATTTTAGAAGTGTTATAGCATAACAAGTGTCAAGATTTGGAAAAAAATCTACACCCATGGGACAAAAGAAGAGAGAAGCTGAAGGTGACTTCCAGGTAGGATTCTGACCTGCTTCTAGCATGGTAATACCAATAATAGTGACAGAGAATGTGTTCTCCACAACAGAATGAGCTGACTTTTTGTCTGAACAGCAGGAGAAAGAGGACAGGGCTCCTTTAAGACTCCCTAACACATCTGTGATACAAAGAAGGTGAAAAGTGGATAGACTTATGTGAGTGGATTCAAAGGGGTACAATAAGTGACTAGATCAAGTGAAGGCAGTGACTCACCACATGAACCTAGAGGAGGAAAGTATATTTGTAGCCCATGCATTCTGGATGAACTGTGTCTCTTGCTTATCAATCAACTGATCTCCCACCCACAGGATCAGAGTAGGCCTGATCCCCCCCCCCCAATATACTGTGGACTTGTATGAGTTGCCTGTTTTCTTCTGGATGGAAAGACATTTATCCTTCACTACAAGATTGTCCAAGGCAGGTTTGGTGGTGTTTTTGTTTGTTCATTTGTTTGTTTGCTTTCCCTAGAGTAGTTCAGGGACCTTGTGAGATAGCTAAGGAGGTCAGGCCTAATTTGGAAAAGAGGAGACTGAGAAGGGATATGATAATAGTTTTCAAGCACCTAAGAGGTTGTCACAAAGAGGAGCAAGAAAAATTGTTCTCACTGCAGGCAATAGGACTAGAAGCAACAGATTTAATTACACCAAGGGAGGCTTAGGCTGGATATTAGGAAAAAATTCCTAACTGTCAGCGTGATTAACCACTGGAATAAGTTGCCCAGGCAGGTTGTGGAATCTCCAGCACAGGAAGTTGTTAAAAGCCGGTTAGACAAGCACTTGTCAGAGATGGTTTAAGAGGATATTTGGTCCTGTTATGAGTGCAGGGACTGGACTAGATGACCTCTTGTAGTCCCTTCCAGTTTCTATGATTCTATGTTACAATTTAGCAGATAACAGGTATCTGGTACATATCCTTGTTACAGAGGAGATAAAAAGGAGCTGTAATTGCATTTAGGAGACACATACCCTACAGAAGCCAGAAAATGGGAGATTGGGCATTCCTAACCAGTTATAATGAGGAAACAACCACATCCTCTTTTCCAATCTCCCTTAACTCTCATATAAGGGAAGGACCATGGGGCCTCAGCAGTGGACCAATTGGGACAATGTCATGAAAGAATATAATTAATAGCAGTCCTCTCGAATAGGTGGAAATTATTAAGGAAAGCATGTACTGTAGGCTGGGTATTTCCAGATTTGCTAGGTGAGTAAAGTTGTGACCTAATTGAATTACATCCATTGAATCTTGTCATTCTTTGTGTGTTGCTGGGGCAATTAGGACAGTGGAAAGGTTCTGAATAGTAAAACAGATTTTAATATTTCTAATAAGAACTGTAGTAGGGGAAAAATGCTTTAGCTTGTTCTAGAGGAAGACATACGTACTCTAAGTTAACATCAAACTAATATATATATTTTAGTGCTTCTTGTAAAAACACAAAAAGGAGTAAGTCTTTAATTTTGCCATGCACAGTATGAGTTGAGAGCAAATAATTCAGGAAGAGATGTCAGAGAGATGGGCTGAAACAGAGGACTGGATGAAGGAAAGTAGGGCAGGAATAAAAAGGAAGCTTCACAAGCTAGTGCTATAAAGGCATCAGTTAAAGGCTGCTAAAGACAGTCTATAGAATTGAATATTTACAATGTTTATTAAAATGCTTCCTATGTTTCAAGTTGCTATAATCTTTTGTGATGATTTTGCTTTTCCATGGTAAATGTATTTGCAACCTGCACATTCCACAAATGACATGTGTTGCTTTTTGATTATTGAAGAAGAATAGATGGCAACAGAGCTGTCTAAGAAAAAACAAACAAACAAGGAGTCCTGTGGCATTTTTAAAGAGTAGCAATTTTTTTTTTTTTAATTTCATGAACTTTGTGGGAGAAAAATCCCACTTTGTCAGATGCTTGAAGATGGGGAACTTACAGAACGGGAGGAAAATGAATGCAGAGAAGTGTAATTCATAGGGTCAAGTCAGACATTTACAGCAAATCAAAGCAGTTGTTTGAATCTAAACACCAGGGGAACAACACATAGAGGAATGCGGGGTCAAATCACCTGTTCTAACAAGAAAAAAAAATCTGTAGTCCCTATTTAACCCTAAGGCAATGGTATCAATTTTGCATATGAATTCCAATTCTGCAGTTTCTCTTTAACGCTTCAGTTTGTTATCCATTTGTTTGAGCACAGCTATTAATAATAGCTACCACTTTGGAACTTGGAAAAAGACCAGGAGTCCCCATTATAACTTAACACTGTGCCCTTCCATGTTAGAGGGCTGGAGTATGACATATGCAGCATTGCTAAGGAAATTGGACTTGTTTAGTCTGCAGAAGAGAAGATTTAGGGGTACATGACAATAGCTTTTAACATCCTGAAAGGAGAGGATGGAATTAGCTGTTCTCCATGATAGTAGATGACAGAACAAGGACCAATGATCTCAAATTGAAGTGGGAAGTCTAGGCTGGATATTAAGAAAAACTTTTTTCATTAGGAGGGTGGTAAAGCACTAGAATCGGTTACCTAGGAAGGTTATAGCTTCTCCATCCTTACAGGTTTTTAAGGTATGGCTTGACAAAAATCTGGCTGGGATGACTGGCTGGGTTTGGTCATGTTTTGAGCAATGGTGACCTTCTGAGTCCCTTCTAGCCCTAATCTTCTATTATTCTATGTAGATCTGAGGTCAGTGGCCAAGTGAGAAAAAAGCAGCATACTAAAACATCTGGAGGAAGAGTGATCAGATGAAGCTTTCCTCAAATGTCCCAGGTAACTACTGAATGACCCACCTGTTTTGTAGCATGCTAGCTAGTATAACAACAGCTAAGTTTGCCCTTCATTGAATTTTCAAAGGGATAGCTGTGTTAGTCTGGTCCAGCAAAAAAACCAAGGAGTCATATGGCACTTAAAGACTAATAGATTTATTTTTCGCATGGGAGAAAATCCCACGACCGTCATCAGAGACGTGACTGGGACATCAAGACTTCAAAGAGAAACAGCTGAACTCGAATTAATATGTAAATTAAATTCTGTGAAAGCAGGACTGAATAGAGACTGTGTGTTCTTTTCCCATTACAAAAGGTAATTTGACTTCAGGCTTCCCAGGGTTTGAACCTAACAACTGCTCTGATTTGCTGTTACTGTATCACCTGATCCTATGTTTTACACCCCTTTGCATTTATTTGCATTCCATTCTGTAAGTTCATCCATCTTCAAAGCATCTGACGAAGTGGGATTTTCTCCCACGAAAGCTCATGCGAAATATAAATCTGTTAGTATTTAAGTGCCATACGACTCCTTGTTTTTTTTCCTTCATTGAATTACCTTCATACACTTCATCTCTCTTCTTCTTCCTAGGTGCTCCCAGAGATAAATGGACTGCAAGAAATCAGCAGTTGCTATGAGGATGGGGGAGCAGCGTGACACTGATAGGAAGGGATAGAGCCAGAGCCATGTGTCTACTTCTGTCACATGTCAAGTGGCTCTACTTAGAGGACTATTTCATTGTTAAGATCCTGGGAGGATACAACACTAGATGAAGCAATCCCTGATGAAGTACTAATTTATTTCCAACAGATAAGTAACCCCATCATTATTTAGAAAAGTGCTTTGGGAAATCAGGAGATCATTGTTCATGTCATTCCTTTAAAAACTAATGCAGAAAGGTTAAATTCATGCTCTTTTCAACCTGTACAGCACCTTACTGACAATTCTCACCACTTACATGTGATTTTGAGGGATCACACAGCTAGTCTGATACCCCACTCAAATCCCTCTCTTCCCTCTGTACTTGTGCATGAAAAGTCAAAACACTTTATCACAACCTTAGGCTTCCAGAAACCACTGTGGCCACTGCACAGGCAGATGGATGGGTATTAATTCCACAAAGGGCTGCTCAGAAATAAAGACTTCATTTACATGAGACTCCTACATGCAGAGCCAAATTACCTGCCTGTAGGGCAGCCGCAGATCGCTCTGTTCTTTGAACACTGGCCAGCCTGCCATGTGAAGAGGCGTATCAGCCCCACACTGGTCTATAAGGGTAAAAAATACATTGCAGACTGAAGAAGCCATGTCTCCCCCCCCAACTCCACCCTCACCCACTTTATTTAATTCAAATGTATGCTTTTAATTTTTCTAGATTTATTAACTCAAAAAAAAGCAATAGCACTGTCACTGACATAAGCTTTCTCCCTACAGACTTCAGTTCCGTCTGATCAAAAGAGGCATTTCCACTTCCTTGATATCTATGAGGGGACTAATAAGTCACACCTGCCACAGTGAATTAACAGGAATCCTTTCACGTCTCCCTAGAGGGCTTCAATACCTGTTGAGAGGTTGTACAAAAAAAAAGAACTCTGTCATAATTTTTCATTGAGCTTTAAAGCAAAATAAATAGGACTGATGATATGACCCAATGTGCCACATATATCTAACTGGGAGTAAGGGATGGCTTTCAGGACATGTGAACCAAGTTACAATCTCTTTTAGTTTATTTCATGACAGTCAGAATTACAGAAACATCTTGAGAAGAAAAACACTGAAATCTGTTACATTCATTTTTTTCTTTACTTCTGTTTAGAAAAGCAGCAAGGGCTAGGAAGATATCATTGTAAGGAATACAGTATAAGCTTTAATATGCTATTTGCTATGTTCTTACATTCCAAGCAGCTAATAAAAAGACTGAGTCCAAACAACTAGTGAAAAATTGAATCAAGTTTTATATGGTGTGCTTGTGTGTGTGTGGGGGGAACTAAAAAGTTTACAAGACAAGTTTAATACTGATAAAGTCAATTCATAAAGTTTACGCTTATTTCATTTACCATTTTATTAAATATAACATAAATATAACATAAGGATTAAGTTTTACTTAATGAAACGTTCACTTTTGGGAAAAAGCGAGAAGAGAGGATAATTTCCAATTAGTTCTTATTATCTGAAAAGATGAAAGAAAAAATGAGAAGTGTGTGACTATCATATTTGTATATATCCAAATTCTATTGTGTGCTCTGTTACATAGGAAAATGAGAGGTCAAAAGGAGCCCTTTATTCTCTTGCTTGGCTACCTGCCTTGCTAGAACTTCAGAGGAAGGAACAGATTTCACCACCAGGCTGTTACTCCAACACCAATATGGCTAGTTGGGTAATGAATGGGCAGATGTCAGAAGTGGAAAGAAATTATGCTCCTCTTCACACCAGCATGCCAACCCACAGCACAGAACTGATACGTAAGCTGTGCCAAGAAAAAAGAAAGAAAGTATATCTTATTTGCCCCATGAGCCACAGAGGAAACAGGGATCAAACTCTGACTCTCAATGTTACAATTGTAATCTGTTCAGAGTTCCAAAAGGGTAGCTTTTTTAGTCTAGTTCAGTAAAACAAACAAGACCACCTTGTGGCACTTTTAAAGACTAACAAATGTATTGATTGCATGCCCTTTCATGGAAGAAAATTGTCAGAACAATTGCCACAGGTCTCCTTGTTTAAAATATATCTGTTCCAGGGCAGTGTGGCCATATGCTCCTCTTATTCACTTTGGATTGCAATGCACCAATAATGTTTTCTTAACATTTTGCAAGATCTGTCTGTTACACCAATCATTCATGTTTATATTTTTGTATAGCACCAATGACTGTGGTGTCTCAAGGCCCACTTTGGATAATTCTACACTGAGCAGTACCTTACTTCTCAAACAGTCTAATTGATTACAAAAGGGCTACTTCCAAAGAAAGGTACTATGCAGTATGTGTAAGGATATCAAAATTTGTCTTCATGTTACCTATATATCATTCTTTATACCATGCATATGTAAAAGATAATTTCATAACTTTGGAACAGGAAGAAAAGAACCTTTCCTAGCTACCGAAAGGACCCAATAATACAAGTGCTGAGTGCTTGTTAAAAATTATTCAGCATCACTTCCCAGTGATACTCATTTCCATTAGACATCACTCCTTAGCAAGTTGGTACCTTTTACTCCTAGATGTGAATGAGTGCCTGTAAAAGTCAGATATGTTCTTGAACAATGCTGCTTAACAATACACTTTGTACAACATATCAAAGAGCCTTTCTCCCTGTTATTTGGAATGGGACTGTCATCCTTAATTTCTTAGAATATTATTGGAAGCTACTGTGAAGTACAGAATAGTATTAATAGGAGCTTAAGTACCACTTAGAGCCCCTTTACCAGGAAAAATGCCTATTTGCTTTGGATGTGTAAAATAAAGCTTTAAAAAAATTGAAATTCAAAATTAGCTATCTCTTGGCTAATTATCAAGACAGAACTAACTATCCCACTGTGCTCTGATGTGCATCTCTACTAAATGTTCAGAATTTTCTTCTATAGTTATATATTATACATGGACTATTCTTAAAATGTTGTTTTGATTGTAAATAATTGGCTATATTGACATCTGCATCTCTGTACAGTTTGTAGAATTTAAGGCTATTTTTTCAAAGCACAGTAGAGTAAGTTTTCAAAGATGGCTACTGATGTCTGGATGCACAGTTTGGGATACCTTAAGAGGCTTGAATTTCAAACAGCCAGCATTCCAAGCCCTTTTAGTGCACCTCAAGTTGTGCACCAAAAAGTTAACAGGAATGTTTGAAAACTATGGTTTAAAGGGGCACTCAAAATTATTAGCCACATGTCAATATTTAGAACAGTATATATATTGGAAATGCAGTTTATATGTGCCAAAATACAATAATTTATGTTCACAGTGATAGGGGTTTAGAAACAGTGGAAAGCAATAAACTTGCAAAACTGTGTGTATGTGAATGGGTTTAGCGTGAATGATTCTTTGGATATTTGCTTCTTTTCAAATTTATTTCCTTTTTTTTTGTCCAACAAACAAAGGATACATGTAGTCATAGCTAATCTCTGTTTTCACCACACATTTGCAATTTATAGTATGAGTGGCAGGGAATGGAAGAATCCAGGGTATATATGTGCAGAATCTTTCCACCTACTGTCAACCATTGCTGCCATTCCATGTGATGTATGGATGTGACTTGAAGTGGATTTTTCTTTATTGTTTTGAAGCAGTTGGCTCCAAGTATAAAGGAAACATCATGCTGAGCTACCATGAGCAGCTCTCATCCTGATTTGAAAGCAGGTCACACATGCAGCTTTGCACTCAATTTCCAACTAATCTCAGCAATATGCACCATGCATGCTGCTTCAGGCATCCAAAAGGATCCATATTGGTAGCATCCCTTAAGGTGCTTATCTCATTAGTGGCCTGGGCCTGTCTTTCCTCTTCACTCAGTCTCTAATTCTGCATACATGCCACAACCAGGCAGCCAAAAAGTCCTCTCCTGATCAGAACACTGATACTTCTTTTCCCTGAGTACAGGAACAGAGACTTGGCATCCCCACTCAGCACAGAGCAAACAATATAATCATTGCAAACTCTGTCAAAACCCCCGATAAAATAATGAAAGGAATGATATAAAAGAAAAGGAACTGTCAGCTACATAACACTGGGAGCTAGGAACTTAGCTATGTACTGTTGTCTTAAATGCTGCTTCTTTCAGACAGAACACAAACTAGTAAGAATGCAGACTCTGCATTCTCTTATCCCCAAAGGTGCTTACTGTTCTTTGCCAGACAGTCACATATATAACTTAGTACTCAGAAGCTTCTGCATTTTGCTCTCAAAGGTGCCTTCTCTAATAGGAAAAATTGATTTTTACTTTTTGGTCTTTTCATTCTGTACTGTACATCAATAAAAGAGGACAAAAGGCAGAACTAGCAGTGGCAAATGGTAATTTAGCTATTTACACTTGATATACTGTCCTCTATCCACAGAGCTTTAATTTAAAAGCAAAGTCAGCCAGGGAAGATAAACCACAGGTCACTCAAAATTACACAGACTATTCTGTTCATCTCAATTTTACTATACAAAGATTACAGTAGCTAGACCTCAATATCAGAAGCATTTAAGTAACATGGCCCTTTTACCTGATCACCCATGCTGACTGAAAATTCATACTGGGCATAACCTCATTCAGTTTTCAACCACCAACATCCTGTGGGTTCAATGGGTCTTGGGTTTCAATTCTAATCTTTCCTTATGTTTTAAGAACAAATAAGAGCAAGCAATTGAAATTGTGCTAGAGTCATCACAGTATATTTTCTAAAGAGAAATATGAAATACTTCTACACTTCCTTCCACTAATGTTTATTTTACTGGTTTACTATTATACCCTAAAAGATTTAAAACCATCGACAGAATGCTAAGTAATTGTCCAGCTTGGACACTGTCTGGATAAAACAAAACAAAGCAAAAACAAAAAACCCGCACACATACACAATTTCTCTCTCTCTCTCTATATATATATATATATTTTTTTTTTTTATGAGGCACGCCACAGCAGAGTGTGTTAGTCACACACTGAGAAAATCTAACCAGGAAATGAGATTGGCTCTCCTTTGCAAACCAAAGCCAACTTTTTCTTTTTGCCCAGCTTACTATATATTAAAAGGATTTGGAACAAGTCAGAGGGGGAAAAAAAAGATTTAAATAATAGCCACCACTTCCTCTGCAGCTCCTTTTTGCAGCATTTGGGCATATTCTCCCCTATTGCTTGATCTATCCTAGGTCATCAGTAATTTATACTGCATAACCAATATAGTGGAATGG
The DNA here is from genome assembly GCA_007922195.1 of Podocnemis expansa. Classification (NCBI taxonomy): domain Eukaryota; kingdom Metazoa; phylum Chordata; order Testudines; family Podocnemididae; genus Podocnemis; species Podocnemis expansa. Next base: position 18,497,223 of record ML681979.1, read on the forward strand.
CAAAGAGAAGAAGATTTAAATCTAGTTGTCAGTCACCTCTGCTCCTGCTTGTTCTCTCATGAAAATGAGGGCTCTCATCTTCATCACTTCAAGAAGAGACCTTCCTATGTACGGGCAGAATACATTCTTTTCCCTCCACTGATCACTGTTTAAAGGGGACATATTTGCACTGGACCTATTTTCTACTCCATGACTGAGCTCCCCAGTGAAGCCTTAAGTTAGGGGTAATTTCTATTTGAATAATGAGTCTTACAAGGCTTTTACCCTAGTTGAGTGTTAGCAATCAGGGAAGAAACATTATCTCATTCAGACATTACAGGGCATTTTTATGTGTTCACTGTATCCATTTACTTAAATCCCTTGAGACCTTGTGTACTTAGACTTGATACAGCCTAATTCTACTTCTGAGAAGAAGCAGATTTGGGTGTGAATGGCTTCTGAGGTTGCGTTGATGGAACACTGAGAGAAGCAGGTACAGTTTCTTGATTTTGAAGTTTTCTCATCCTGATGAAAGTTAGAGAAGTGTAAGGGCATGCTACTCAAGACCAGTTGGCTATGGTCCATAATGGACCATTCAACATTTGAGAACTGTCAGAGTAAGAAAGACCTGAATGCTGATGAAAAAATGATATTAATAAAACTATTTTTTAAACATGACAATCCTTGTTTATGCTTTAATTGCATAGCCATAAGTATTTTATGGCTAGGATGCTTGGAAATACAACATTACTTGTTTATATTTTAATTAGTTACATTATCAAATGTTCAGGCTAGCTAAAGAAATTGCTGGATGTATCTGCTTTTCCCCTGGAGAGAAAAAGGAAAACAGCCCTCCTTGAACATAAAATTACGTTTATTACCCTAAGAGAGTTGATACAAATTCAGGGGAAAAAACCCAGCATTTTAAACTTCATTTTGTTTTAACTGTTTATTCCAATTCTTTTTATACTGTTTTGAAAAATGCATATAAGCTTGGCTGTTCTGATTGGTATCTTGTATATAATATTTAAGAGTTTTTAAATGCAGTTGTATACTAAAACAGGCAAACCCCATTTGGCTAAAATGACAACTAAATCAAGAGTGTTTTATCAAGATCAGGACACCACTCTCTTGTATCAGATTTCAGTTTGGTAAAAATACAATCTTTTTCTCAAGTGAACACACCATGTAAAACATGCAGGTTTTTAAGAAAATACCAGATTGTGAAAAGGAATGGATGAATGTTTTATTGAACCAATAAATCTAGGCCATAAAGTGAACCCAATCAGGCTCTAGGAAACACATTTGTAGTTGGAAAGTTTTATATCTTGTGTTTATTTGTTAAATGTTGAAATGGCAAATGACATTGTGAAATGAATACTTGCAAATATATTAGCAAAATAAAAAGCTTCCAATACAATTTGCTATGTAACTAGTAAAAATCTTAATATAACAACACGGTGTCTAGTACCCCTGCTAACTATTTACTAATGTGGGAATCCATTTAATATAGAATGTTTCTATTAATAGAGAGTCTATTAATTACTTACAATACTCAAGCAAAACCCTCAGCCAACTCAGGAATTATAACCCTAGTAACGATTTCAAGAACTGTTATATAGAGTCAACAACTTCCTTACAAATATTGAAGCTAGAAGTAGTTATTAAGAATTGTTTAATTTAAACAAATATTTTACAAAGTAAAACCTTTCATATAAAAGAAAAGTAGGGTCTAAACATATTTCATTTCCTGTCAAACTCTAACTTGAAAAAAAAATATCTTTGAGAATGGACTGGACAAAAAGAAAGTGTTAAAACTAATCTTAAATGGTGTCTGAGATTTTCACACCACAGAAGAACAAGCAGCTAAAGTTACCACCAATATCAAACTCTGAAGGAATGGAATTAATGAGGAGATGACACCAGTCATCATTGACTCAAACAAGCCTGAAACATTTCATAAATTTATAAGAACAAGATGAAGAGTATAAATCTTTGAAATGAATACTCTTCTCTCACACTTCCTGCTACCTTGCTCAAATGCACATCATCATCACTTTATTCTGTCAATTCAATAAGCAAGGTGTCTCTATGGGCAAAAAACTCTCTCTCTCTCTCACTTCAGTGTGGATTGTTGAGAAGAAATTTACTAAAGTCTGTCAACAGTGTTTCTCCCCTCCCCACTTTTTTAGCCATTCAAATCATATTAATCCGTTATGAAAACACTTCTGCAGACATGATAGCTCCCATCTCTGGGCACTAACCTGACATTTATAGGCACTGGAATCTCTTGTAAATAGACTAGGTTTGATTCAAATTGCATTAAGTTAGGTCTTTGGTTTGTGTGCTTACAATTGCTACACGCCATTTCTTTCATGCTTCTAATTGCTATCCCACAGTGATTTGAAGTTGATCCCTACTGACCTGCCTGTTTACTTGTGCATCGTCTAGGACATCTCTTCTTCTCTTTTAAAAAGTGGTGCAGATTTTGCCCATTTGCTCCAGACATAAAATCATGACAGGATTCCAGAAGGTCCATAATCTGGTGGTGCAGCAGCTTGGAGCTGTGTTGAGCCCTCGATCTCATTACCAATTGGGGGAGCATTAGTTCAGGAAGTTCTGGGGGCCAGTGACAGGCATAAGGACCTTTTTGTGAATGTTGCAAAGCAAATGTGCATTAAGGATCATAACTAAGATGATGTCACCAATGCCAAAGTGTAAGCAGCTCAGGAGGAAGGAAACTTGAAAAAAAGGGATAACAGAAACAATCCAGTAGGGGACATGTGACCTGTCCAATTTTGATGAACTAAGCAAGATTCTACACAATTATAGTACAACACATCTCAAGCATTTTTTTGTATCATGCTGCCTGAACTCTGCCCTTTCTGAGTATGACTGACTTGGCCTCATCTGGCGACAAACATGTGGATGCTAATGAGGAAAGCCAGGATATTTTTGACACCCTGACAAAGGACAGTTGGAAAGTCAGCTCCAGGCCTGCCCTGTTATATGATGGAACCGAATTCCTTCCTTGCATAAGCTGACCCCAATTCTGAGCTGGAAACCCAGGTTATAAAGGAAAAGTTAGATATCCTTGAAGGAACTTTTGCATACAGGTACAGTGTTCTGCCTTTACATTGTTCTGTTTTATTACTTTTGGAGGATGTGAGCTAGGAGCAACAGAACCTTCCACTATTTGCTGTCTCAAAATTTCACCTGCTAGCATGGCGCAGTATAGCTTTTGGCTATACCCATATTGAGCTTGCATGCATATATTACTCTATATATTTTATAGAGATATATCTGTCTTTATATAAGTCTAGAAAACCATGGTTTTATAGTATTTTACCTAGTATAAGTAAGTAGGTTAGAACTAGTTCTTTCTAGCAGCTGGAAACACATGCATCCTGCAGACCTTTGCAAAAGAGGTAACTAAGCCTGCAAAGTCTGCTGCATCTGCTATGCAATAGGAAAAAGCTAACTAGGTGAGAGGTAAGCATAGGTCATGCAGAATTTGGCAAGTTGTTTTTTGATCAAGTTTTGCTGACAAATAGGTGGAAAATATTTGTACAGACTCACCACAAAACCCACAAGCGGGTAAGTAGGAAAATGGGAGAATATCCGAGAAAATTATGTCAACAAATCCCTGAACCAATAATCTAAGAGTACCCCAGCAATTTCTGGAAAACACCCATATTTGGGCCAGGAAGAATGAGATAATTCAATCTATTTTTGGAAGGGTATAAATGGTAAACCCCCTCTACTGTGCAAAAAAGGATATTTAAGGCCCTAAAATTGGAAGAGAATTCAAAGCTGCTACTTTCCTGATCCTGACCTCAGCTTTCTCAAAAGATCTTCACAGACTCTTGACTCCACTCTACTTTATCTTCTTTAGATAAGTTTTCTTGTATTATTTTATCTAATGTTAAAGCGAACAACTCTGTTCAATTGAACATCAAGCAGTTGTGTGGCACTTTAAGACTAACAGATTTATTTTTTGCATGAGCTTTCGTGGGAGAAGATCCCACTTCCTCAGATGCTTCGAAGATGGGTGAACTTACAGAAAGGAAACTTAGAATCAGGCTACAACAGTCACAATCTGTCCCACACACTCACCTCTGCCTTCCCTGAAACTGATTCCAAACCAAAAGAACATTCTTTTGTGTAGATTTCAACTATTTATACAGTGATACGTGTTGCTATGGAACAAGCATTATACCTGACAATAGTTGAAGAACTCTACCTACTATCTTTACACTTTCTTTGTATCTGCAGAGATGTAACAGTACTTAAGACCTAGCAATTGCTTGATTTTGTTTCACACAGTAAAGGAAACAGCCACATGCCCATACCCTCTTGTCACACCCACTTCCACCCCAGCATAGTCTGCAAATGGTTCCATACCTGTGGCACTTCTGCAGAGATCAGTCTGATAAATAACTTCACAGTGTATCTTTCCGGTCTGCCTCATGCCTTTCTGAATAAAGCCATTCCCAGTCTCCTACTCATGTCTCAGCATAACATCACAAAGTCAAGAGACAGAAACTCTGTCCAGTGTGTCACCATCTCCCCCCAACAGTCCCTCCTAACAAGTCCATAGACCAGACTTCAGTGTCCAAAGAAAACTAAAAATAGGAACACAGCTCCACATCACGTTCCCACATCTTCCTCGTGGCAGCATTAAAACAGATACTGTAGACTGAATCCAAATATATCCAGCATCCTCCATATCCATAGACCACGTCACCATATCTGAGCTTTCCCCAAAGAATCAGAAAAATCCCAGGCATATATACATACTTTTAATAAGTTATCATGACTTGTCTATGATATGAAGAATAAATAAGTTTCCCCCTACTTGCATAGCCATTTCATTTGGAAAGCCAGACTGTCAAGGACAGGACCTCTGTCTATCACTGACAGCTGACCAACCTGAGTGGAGAAAAAGACAGACATGTGATGATGTGTTTGCTGAACTTATGGATGAGTCATGGAGAAAAATCAGGCTAGTTGCAAGGAGAAGAAAAAAATGCAACTTTTCTAGAAGATTGTATCAAGAGCCAAGAGAAGTGTTTCAGTAGCTAGGGAAAGCATAGCTTTGACTTAGAACAGCATCACTATGCTTAATAAAAGATGTGGAAGTGTAAGACATGTGCAAAGGCAGCTAGTGAATGCTATCCTGAACCAGCAAAAAGAACAAGGAGTTGTATGGCACTTAAAGACTAACAGAAGTCTTTAAGTGCCACACGACTCCTTGCTTTTTTTGCTGGACTAGACTAACACGGCTATCCTTTTGGAAATTATGCTGAACCAGCATAACCTCCTGCAAAACATACTCCATAAGCCAGGCACAATGTTCAGACCTTAATCTGAGATCCAGCCGTGCCCATCAGTCCCTAAACAATGCTGGCTACTGGGACCAGAAGAAACACCTAACACATTGTTGCAGCAGTGTTCCCAGCAGCTCCCATTGTCCTTCCAAATTCAACCTCTGAGCAAAAAGAACACTTGCACCTGGGAATTGAGCCCTTTTGAGGCCTACAGAGCCCCTAATTGTTCTGAACTGTGGCACAACTTCAGAACCCATGTGGACAAGAAGAGCCAAAAGCAAAATGTATAGTGGACTGACTTTATGCTTCCTGACTGCAAACTGTTGTATTTGAAAAGGTTCTTACTGTTGCATTTTGAGTTCTGTTTCCAGTATTGCAGCAAATCAAGATTTGTGTATAGTTGGTTATTCTGTAGATGGGTAAATGTATTTCCAAATAGAAAGATATTATTTTCCACTGGTTTCATTAATACTTCATTTGTATGGGTGTTTCATAATTAAATTACTGTTCATAGCACCTCTGTTTTGCATAATCATAGAAACTGGAAGGTACCATGAGAAGTCATTGAGTCCAGTCCCCTGCATTCATGGCAGGACCAAGTACCTTCTTAAACTATCCCTGGAAGGTGTGTATCTAACCTGCTCTTAAATATTTCCAGTGATGAAGATTCCACAACCTGGCTAGGCAACTTGTTCCAGTGGTTAATCACCCTAATAGATAGGAATTTTTTCCTAACATCTAACCTAAACCTCCCTTGTCATTTAAGTCTGCTGCTTCCAGTCCTATCACCAGCAGCTAAGGAGAACAACCCCCCCCCATGACATCATTCCTATCTGGAGTCATGACACTTTACATAGGCTAATATTTGTCAGCATTATACCATATTTTTCTTAGAAAATTATGGTTTTTTTCCCTAAGTAAACAACTGGCTTTCCTAGTTCCTATAGTAACTGCAACTAAGGTATTTGGTTGGACTTTCAGAGGGAATGTTGCCTATGCCATTTCTGAGCACCTGTCTAGAGTAACATTTATGTTTTGTTTGATTTGGTCTAGTCTTTCAACTGAGAGAAGGGCTAACAGCTATTTTTAACCCTGCAGAGAGAACCCCATGAACCAGTTAAACCCATCTTCAAGACTTCTTGCAGCAGAGGTTGCTTTGTTTCTAAATGTAAACATACCTTAAAACAGAGGTTTACAAATTGTGGAGCTCACTTCCCTAAGGGGGCAGGAAAAATCATTTGGGAGTGTGAGTGGCAATTGCAGGCATCTCAGGACAGCAGAGCTCCAGAATGAAGCATCACTTCCATGCCCTGATAAACCACAGCTGGACATCATCTGAGTTCCTTCCCCTCTTCCCATTCTAGTTACAACTTCTTGGTTGCACCAACCCAACCCAGACAGGCTTGGTGGTCTGCTGAGGTGATTCTGGAGATGCAGGTGGTGCTTCGTCCTCCATCCCTGGCATGAAGGCCTGGCTTAAACCCCTGGTATTGCCATTTTCCCCCCTAATTTCCCCTGCATCCCACGAGGGGCATGCCCACAGTCTGAAAACCTAGAAGCTATTTCTAAATGAGAGCCAGAAATCGGAGTGGGGGGTGGAGTATGACAATACCCCCATGTATTACCTCTATCCATCTCTGAAGCGGTGGATTCGGTAGACTACATTATTTAGAAAGGGGCACATAGCCTAAAATCTTTGAAGACCACTTCCCTAAAGCATCCCAAAAGGTTGCTTAGGCAATTGCTCATCTGTCCCAAAGACTTTTTTGGGAAGGTAACATAAGCTTCTCATAGGAGGATTACCACATGGCACAATGGGGCCCAGGTTCAGGGGCCAACACAATGTGGGGGCCCCTCCATCCTGCCAGCAGCCCAGCACTCAGAATGGGAACGGGGCGGGGGTGAGTCAGCCCACAGGCTGAGCTCTTCCATTCTCACCCTGAGCCTGGGCTGTCCACTTCACCCCCGGAGGAGGGGCAGGCCGGCCACTAAGAAGGACAGGGATGACTGCTGCGTGTGTGGTACAGGCTCCAGCACCATGCATAGCTGTTGGCCCCACCTCCCCCCAGGATGGCCAGGCCATAGTCAGCCTCTGGCCCAAGCTGTCCCCACTGGCCTGGTGCTGGGGTAGGAGGGCACTGGTGGGGAGGCGCAGGAGCTCTGCAGCCCCTGATCCACCAGTGAAGGTTCTGTCCTGTCAATTTTCCTATCAATGTGACTGTGGAGCTCCTGAGGAGACTGCAGAACAGTTGGGGCTGTGTTCCTATAGTTATATCGGCAACATGCAGCTCTGTGTTTTGCTTTCTTCAGATCAAACAGTGCAGTGTCTTTGTGTTTGTCTTGATTAATATAAAAGGTATTTTGTTAGAACATGCTAGGTAATACATTATGGTCTAATTCAACCACAGTTATTGGACTCGAATTAATTCAGAAAGTCCTATGGCAGCGTTATACAGGAGATCAGCTAATATTGATCTCTGTTGCCCTTAAAATCTATTAACCTACGTTCAAATTTACATGTTCAAAGACTAGCATAGATGAATGTTTAAATTTCCCTGTAGGCTTCAACTCAAACAAACAGTTTGTGTTAAAGTCTACTCTTCCTTTTTTATACTAGTTTTAGAACATGTTAGAATGTGCTAGCTAATCACATATTTAAATTCTAGTCAAGACAAACCTTTGATTTCCCAAACATCAGCTGTTTATACTGCAGTTTTGTCACAACATATCGATTTTTCCCACAACCACACAATATCAATGGATGTTACTCAAACTTTTCAAATAAATGAACGTTTTTGCACAGAAAATTTCAACACAGGAGGTGGATGCATTGGAAAGTTAGGCATGTGTGAAAATAGAGGGAAACAGATGGTTAAAAAGGAAACTCTTTGGCTCCTTCTTTAGCTGAAGCATGTACAAGACTGCAAATGAGGAGAAGAAGTAGTGTCACAAAATAATGGAGATTTATCTATAAGGCAGAAATAAAAACTGGCAGAATGATTGTCATACATGATGTCAATAAAGATGGCTATAGTTTATACAGGAGATATAAGAAAGGAAAGGAAAGTTTAGGTAAATACTAGATACAGTATATACTTGTGTATAAGCCAAGATTTTTTGTGCCTGAAACTAACCTTTAAAAAGGGCACTCGGCTTATGCACAGGTCAGCAGGTGAGCAGTCCCAGCCTAGGAATTTTAAAGTTCCCATCCTGAGCATGTGGGAAGATGGAGTTGGGATGGTGGGGAGAAGCAGTGTCAGTTCCCAGAAGACAGGGAGAAGTGGTGGCATGGTCAAGCACAGTGCAGGGGGAAGCGGTGGCAGGGTCAGGACGGCGCAGGGAGAAATGGCAGCAGTGGCAGGGTAGGGGGTGGCACAGGGGGAAGTGCTGGCAGTGTCAGGAAGCGAGAGCATGGTCAGGGATGGCACAGAGGAAGCGTGTACACACAGACACACACAATGACGAACGATGTATGTACATTGTAAATTATAGTATTTTTTTTTTCTTGTTGTTTTTCCTTGGGATTGAATGCAGTGAGATTGAAATCCAAATTTTGGATTGGCCACATTTCTTAATCAACATGCCAGACTGAACCACCCCTGATCTTTGCATCTCAGGAGTATCTCTATTTATTTCTAAAGGGAAGTTCAATTGCTAAAACAAACAAACAAACAAACTAAAGACACATGTTAACCATTCATGCACTTATTCCTGCTTTATTCAGGTAAAGCTGTACCCTGATGCATTCTCAAGTTGCACATGCACCTACCTACTTCCATAAGTTTTGGAGATTTATGCATCTAAGTTCAGTCTGCTCAAATCCTTGAAAATGTGGACCTTCATAAAGTATAGTGATGCTACATGAAAAACAGTTCACCTTGATAAATATCACCAATCTGTTACATTTCTAAATATGGTGGGAAAAGGTTTACAAGGGAAGAGAAAAATTCTAGGCAAACTTATCCTACATTCAAATAGTGAAGAGTGCTCTCTCTCTGTCTCTCTCTCTCTCGTAAGACAGTAAGTTTCTGAAATGAATAATCTTTCGCAGATGACAATAAAAATAAATGAAAGGGGGTGTAAAACATAGGATCAGGTCATAAAGTAACAGCAAATCAGAGCAGTTTACAGGCTCAAACCATGAGAAGCCTGAAGTCAAATTACTCTTTGTAATGGGAAAAGAATCCATAGTCTCCATTCAGTCCTGCTTTCACAGAATTTAGCTTACATATTAATTCGAGTTCAGCTGTCTCTCTTTGAAGTCTTGATGTCCCAGGTACAGCTCTAACAACAGTCATTAACAAATCCATCATCAAGTGATTAGGAAGATGGAAGTACTCAGCAACTGATTTCTCTGTTCTTTGATTTCTGATATCAGCTCTGTGCTCATTCAGTCTCTTACGGAGCAATCGTCCTGTTTGTCAAATATATAAGGTGTTGGGGCATTTCTTGCACATGATGGCATAGACCACATTAGTAGATGAGCAGGTGCATGAGCCTTTGATGGACTAGCAGGCTTGATTAGGACCTATCATAGAATCCTAGGGCTGGAAGGGACCTCATAGGTCATCTAGTCCAACCCCCTGCCAGAGGCAGGACCACTCCCACTAAACCATCCCAGTCATGGTTTTATCCAGCCAGGCGTTAAACACCTCCAAAGATGGTGACTCCACCACCTCCCTTGGCAGCTCATTCCAATGCTTCACCACTCGCCTAGTAAAAAAGTTTTTTCTAATATCCAGACTCGACCTCCCTAACCGCAACATGAGACCATTGCTCCTTGTCCTGTCCTCCTTTACAACCGAGAATAGTCGAGCTCCCTCCTCCTTGGAGCATCCCTTCAAGTAGTTGAAGGTTGCTATCAAATCCCCCCTCAATCTTCTCTTCTGCAGACTAAATAAGCCTAATGCTTTCCGTCTTTCCTCATAGGGCTTGTGCTCCAGCCCTTTAATCATTTTGGTTGCCCTCCTCTGAACTCTCTCTAGTAGGTCCCTGTCCTTTTTGTAGTAGGGAGCCCAAAACTGAACACAGTATTCCAGATGTGGCCTCACCAGTGCAGAATAGAGGGGAATGATCACATCCCTTGATCTGCTGGTGGTAATACTTCTTTTGATGCAGCCCAGTATGCCATTGGCCTTTTTGGCAGTAAGAGCACACTGCTGACTCATATCTAGCTTCCCATCCACCATGACCCCCAGGTCCTTTTCTATGCTGCTGCTACTCAGCTGAATGTTTTCCAGCCTGTAGCAGTGCATGGGGTTTTTCCATCCCACATGCAGGACTTTACACTTGTTCTTATTGAACCTCATAAGATTTTTATTGGCCCACTGTTCCAATTTATCTAGGCCTCCCTGAATCCTGTCCTTGCCCTCCAACGTGTCTACTGGTCCCCCTAGCTTGGTGTCATCCGCAAACTTACTGAGAATGCAGTCTATTCCATCATCCAGATCATTGATGAAAATGTTGAACAGAACCAGCCCCAGGACCAACCCCTGGGGCACACCACTCGTCACTGGTTGCCAGCTAGACATGGAACCATTGATTCCTACACGCTGAAACCGTTGATCTAGCCAGTTTTCTATCCACCTTACAGTCCACCTATCCAACCCATATTTCCTTAATTTGCCAGTGAGAATGCTGTGGGAAACTGTATCAAAAGCCTTACTAAAATCAAGGTATATCACATCAACAGTTCTTCCTGCATCTAGAAAACCAGTCATCTGATCATAGAAGGAAATGAGACTGGTCAGGCATGATTTACCCTGTTCCTGATCACTTTATTTTCCTCTAAGTGTTTGAGGATGGATTCTTTGAGAATCTGCTCCATAATTTTTCCAGGGATTGAGGTGAGGCTGACTGGTCTGTAGTTCCCTGGATCCTCCTTTTTCGCTTTCTTGAAAATAGGCACTACATTTGCTCTTTTCCAATCCTCTGGCACCTCCCCCGTTCTCCATGAGTTTTGAAAGATAACAGCCAGAGGTGCTGCTATCTCATCGGCCAATTCCCTCAGCACCCTTGGATGCAGTTCGTCCGGCCCCATGGACTTGTGCACATCCAGCTTCTTTAAGCAGTCCCTAACCTGACCTTCTGTCACCAAGGGCCTCTCTTCTTCTCTCCAATCTGTCATACCCACGGTAGTGGGCTGGGAGCTGACCCTACCTGTGAAAACTGAAGCAAAAAAAGCACTGAGCACTTCAGCTTTTTCTTCATCCTCTGTCACGAGGATGCCTGCCCCATTCAGCAAGGGACCTACACCATCCCTGATCCTCTTCTTGTTATTAACATACTTGTAGAACCGTTCTTGTTATCCTTTACATCCCTTGCTAGCTGCAGCTCCATTTGTCCTTTGGCCTTTCTGATTTTATCCCTGCAGTCCCTAGCAATATCTTTATATGCCTCCTTGGTCATCTGACCAAGCTTCCACTTCCTGTAAGCTTCCTTTTTATGTTTAAGCTCAGAGCAGAGTTCTCTGCTAAGCCATTCTGGCTGCCTCACATATTTATTCTTTCTTCTAACTGGAATGGCAACTTCCTGTGCCCTTAGCAGGGTTTCTTTAAAATATAACCAACTTTCTTGGACTCCTTTTCCCTTCAGATTAGCTTCCCAAGGGATCCTGCCCATCAGTTCCCTGAGGCAGCCAAAATCTGTTCTTTTGAAGTCCAGGGTTTTTGTTTTGCTTCTTTCCTTCCTTCCTTCCATCAGCATTCCGAACTCAACCATGTCATGGTCACTACTTCCTAGCTTGACATTTACCTCTACCTCCCTGATCAATTCTTCCCTGTTTGTGAGCAGCAGGTCAAGAGGTGCAAGGCCCCTAGCTGGTTCCTCAAGCATTTGTACTAGAAAGCTGTCCCCAACACTCTCTAAAAATCTCCTGGATTGCCCATGCACTGCTGTATTGGCCTCCCAGCAGATGTCAGGGTAATTGAAGTCCCCCATCAGCACCAGGGCCTGTGATCTAGAAGCTTCCGCTAGTTGTCCATAGAACACCTCATCCACGTCCTGCTTCTGGTCTGGTGGTCTATAGCAGACCCCCACACCACAACATTCCCCTTGTTGCTTTCTCCTCTCAATGTAACCCACAGACTTTCTACTGGCACTCTTCCACTTCCATAATGGAGCTCTGAGCAGTCATAGAGCTCTTTTACATATAGTGCTACTCCTCCCCCTCTTCTTCCCTGCCTGTCTTTCCTGAACAGTTTATACCCATCCATGGCAGAGCTCCAGTCATGCAGACTATCCCACCATGTCTCCGTTATTCCTATGATATCATAGTTCCTTGTCTGCGCTAGTACTTTCAATTCTTCCTGTTTATTTCCCAGGCTCCTCGCATTAGTGTATAGGCACCTAAGGTACCCGCTCAATTGCCCTACTTTGTCAGTTTGGTTTTCAGTTCTATTACATGAACCTCCTTGCATTTTTTCTTGGAGTCCTCCTCCCCCACTCTCCTCATGTGTTAGGGCTACAGCGGAACATTTAAGACAATTATTTGATTCCCCCCTCATGTTCCAACTACCTTCTTCTTTATTTCTCATACTAGAGTCCCAGCACCTCCCAAGTTCCATCCCTTCCCCCAGATCTCCCACATTGCCACTTACCTGTGGGCTTTGGTCTCCTTCCCCCATGAACCTAGTTTAAAGCCCTCCTCACTAGGTCAGCCAGTCTGTGCCCAAATATGCTCTTCCCCTTCCTGGACAGGTGAAGGCCATCTCTGCCTATCAATCCTCTGTCCTGAAACAGTACTCCATGGTCAAGGAAGCCAAATCCCTTCTGACCACACCATCTTCGCAGCCAGGCATTCACCTCTAGGATTCATCTGTCTCTCCTCAGGCCTCTAGCCTTGACTGGAAGGATTGAGGAGAACACCACCTGTGCTCCAAACTCCTTCACCTTCGCTCCCAGAGCCCTGAAGTCAGCTTTGATCTGCTGAGGATCACCTCTCGCAGTATCATCGGTACCCACATGGATACGAAGCATGGGGTAGTAGTCTGAGGGGCGGATGATTTTTGACAGTCCCTCCGTAACATCTCGGATATGGGCACCTGGCAGGCAGCATACCTCCCTAGAGGCCTTGTCAGGGCAACAGATGGGTGCCTCCGTTCCTCTCAGGAGTGAGTCCCCAATCACCACAACCCTACGTTTCCTCTTAGGTCAGGTGGTTGTGATCTGCCCAGCCTTTGGGGTGGATGGCATCTCCTCTACCTCCTTCATCGTGTCCAGCACCGCATAACGGTTCCTCACCACAACGGATGGTGGGATGTGGGCAGGCATGGAGCACTGTCTATGGCCAGAGGTGACCAGCTGCCACTTTCCTCCCTCTGCCATAGGCATCCCATCCTTTACCAGAGCTGTGGCAGTAGCCCTTGGCACTGGGATAGGGACCTCCTCCTTGCAGGTCTCATCGTGGACACTGTCAAGGAACTTTTCCAGGGCATATATACCCCAGAGTCGTGACACCTCCTCCTGTAACTCTCCTACCTGTTTCTGGAGAGATGCCACCAGAAGGCACCTATCACATAGGCTCATCTCCCTAGCCTGATTGTCAGTGGCAGGAAAATGAAGGCCACAGTCCCTGCAAATCCACACCAGGATCTGGGTGGAGAGATCCATCATCAGACACTCTGTCTGGCTACAAACAGTGGCAAAGGAAACAGAAGGGGCGCTGACACAAGCAGTGCGGCTCCTCCTCACCATCCTGGCCTCACCAAACTCCTCCCCAAACTCCCTCACAAACTCCCCTGTTTGCTGTCCTCTGTTCGCAAGCTATGATGGTGTCTGTTGTGTAGATATGTGGGCAGACTTGGCAGCGTGGTTTTTTGCAGGGGTGTGTGCCTACTTCAATGTTCCTGTTGTTAGATCTGTAGTTGCTGGTGAGTATCTGTTTAAGATTAGGAGGCTGCCTATAAGCAAGGAGTGGTCTGTCTCCTAATGCTTGAGAGAGAGAGGGATCATCTTTTAGAATAGGCTGTAGGTCCTTAATGATCTTTTGCAGAGGTCTGACTTGAGGATTGCATGTGGTTCTGTTGCTTTCTTTCTTGGGTCTCTCCTGTAGTAGATGACTTTGGGGAACCCGTCTAGCTCTGTCAATTTGTTTTCTTACTTCCCCAGGTGGGTACTGTAGTTTCAAGAATGCTTGATAGAGATCCTCAAGATGTCTGTCTCTGTCTGAGGGATCAGAGCAGATGCGGTTATATCTTAGGGCTTGGCTGTAGACAATGGATCGTGTGGTGTGTTTAGGATGGAAGCTCGAAGGATGTAGGTAACTATACCAATCAGTAGGTTTTTGGTATACGGTGGTGGTGATGCATCTATCCCTGATTTGTACTGTAGTGTCAAGAAAGTGGATTTCCTGTGTGGAGTGTTCCAGGCTCAAATTGATGGTGTCGTGGAAATTATTGAAATCTCTGTGAAAATCTTCAAGAGCATCCCTGCCATGTGTCCAGATGATAAAGATGTCATCAGTGTAGCACAGATAAAGAAGAGGTGTCTTGGGATGAGACTTGAGGAAACGTTGTTCTAAGTCGCCCATAAAGATGTTGGCATATTGTGGGGCCATGCGGGTGCCCATAGCAGTGTCATTGATTTGGAGATATAAATGAACCTCAAATCTGAAGTGGTTGTGGGTGAGTACAAAGTCGCAAAGTTCAGTCACGAGCTGCACTGTGTCATCATCTGGGATGGTTCTTCTAATAGCTTGTAATCCATCCTTGTGGGGATGTTGGTATAAAGTGCTTCTACATCCATAGTGGCCAGAATGGTGTTTTCAGGAAGTTCTCCAATGGACTGTATTTTCCTCAGGAAGTCTGTGGTGTCTTGAAGATAGCTGGGGATGTTGATAACATAGGATCTGAGGAGGGAGTCCACATAGCCAAATAAGCCAGCAGTAAGAGTGCCAATGCCTGAGATGATGGGGCATCCAGGGTTTCCTTTTTTATGGATTTTGGGTAGTAAATAGAACATCCCTGGCCATGGTTCTGGTGGTGTTTCCATCTCTATACGTTCTTCTGCTGTCTCAGTGAGTTTCTTGAGTAGGCGTTGTAATTCCTTTTCGTATTCCTCAGTGGGGTCAGAGGAAAGTGGTCTGTAGAAGGTTGTGTTGGAGAGTTGTTTATAAGCCTCCTGGTCATAATTTCAGCAGCAACTACAGATCTAACAACAGGAACATTGAAGCAGGCACACACCCCTACAAAAAACCACACTGCCAAGTCTGCCCACATATCTACACAACAGAAACCATCATAGGTCCTAATCAAGGCTGCTACTCCATCAAAGGCTGATTTACCAGCTCATCTACTAATGTGGTCTATGCCATCATGTGCAAGAAATGTCCCTACGCCTTATATATTGGACAAACAGGAAGATCACTGCATAAAAGGATGAATGAGCACAGAGCTGATATCAGAAATCAAAGAACAGAGAAACCAGTTGCTGAGCACTTCCATCTTCCTAATCACTCGATGATGGATTTGTTAACGACTGTCATTAGAGCTGTACCTGGGACATCAAGACTTCAAAGAGAGACAGCTGAACTCGAATTAATATGCAAGCTAAATTCTGTGAAAGCAGGACTGAATGGAGACTATGGATTCTTTTCGCATTACAAAGGGTAATTTGACTTCAGGCTTCCTATGGTTTGAGCCTGTAAACTGCTCTGATTTGCTGTAAGTTCCCCCATCTTCGAAGCATCTGAGGAAGTAGGATCTTCTCCCACGAAAGCTCATGCAAAAAATAAATGTTAGTTTTCAAGTGCCAGACAACTCCTTGTTGTTTTTTCACTGGACTAGACTACCACGGCTATCCATTTTGAAATAAAAATAAAACCTTGACAATCCAAGGTGGTCAGTTGGACCTCAAACATCTATCTTGTTTTTTTTCAACTTAAACCACAGTAACCCAACTACTGCTATTATGTAAAAATAGCAGTGGAACTCATTCTTGGGCCCATATTTCTTAGACAGTGATTGCCAAAAATACTACTATATACTTAATTTTTGACTTTGTTTATCTAGCCTCATTAGAAGCCATCTTCTAAAAACAAAATCAAAACAAAGAAAAAAAAACCTTTTGTATTCTAACTCAAAGGTATAAAAGGTGAAAAAACAACATTTTAACTAATAATTCTGGGAAACTCTGAATATAAAATAAACTTTCTGAAAGCAAAACTATCTTAAGAACAATTATGATTGGGATGGTTAATTTATGTAAAGATCTCAGAAATTTCCCCAATCAAACAGGGTTTGATTCTCTAGCTGGATCACAAACCACTTTTTCTTTTAAAGCATTACTAAAATATCTGTATTATTCCGGGGGGGGGGGATATAAATCAAGAAACAATTTCAAGACAACAATTTTTAAAAATAAATGAATAAAGAAAAACTGAAAAGTTGCTTACTTGAAAAGCAACATTTATGCAGCTCATTCTAGGACCCACGTTGTGATCCCTAAATCAATCATGTGAAATAAAATTTTACAGTCATATCATTTTCTAGCTGAGACCCATAATAATCTTATAACTATATGTTGCTGTTGGTTCCCAATAATAGAAAGTTATTATGGGTAATATGCTATTATGGATAATATGCCTATGAAGGATTTCTCATTATCGTGAAAAACAGGAACTAACAATGGATGTTAATTGCAATCCCCTTCAGAAAACATCTGACTTTCCAGCAAGCTACATAGTTGGAACAAAAATCAAATTTTTTCTGCTTCTTCATTCAGCCAACTTCTACCATAGAACTCATAAACAGAGCCTAATGTACCATTACTGGAAGACTTCCAGATGGAAATGAATTCAGGAAACAAGCTGAAAACCACTGGGGTCACACATCAATAATCTATAAATTGAATTTTCCAGTTAAAATTGATTTGGTTCCCAAACTTGATAAGACTGGAAGGGAAAAACAGATGCTGCTCATTTTTTCCAGCATAAACTACCTCTCTAGAGGAGATACTTCAAATGACACAATTAAGGCATCACACAACCTCCACACCATCATTTTTTTTTAAAGTTTACTAATAACTTCAGTGTTTTCGCTGCCAACATAATATCTAGAGTCCAATCTTGTCTGAATGTCACCAGCTGCAGACACTGAAAACTGCAGAGAAAGTTACAAATAACACTGCAAAAAAACCCCCAACAATTTAAACATTTTAAAAGTATAAATAAATGTTTTAACAAGAATAGAATGAAAGTTTTACTTAAACTATGGGATGCTGCTAATCAAATGGGTCGTTAGGTTTTTGTCAGCGCTTCATCAAACATAACTCAATAGCTCGAAGCAACCAAAAAGCAGCCATCTGCTTCCTGAAGGAGAAATCAGAGGTAGTCAAGAAACTGATTTTGTTCTTCCAATAAATGTCAGAAAGTCTCCTTTATCCAACAGAAAATGAAAAATCAGCTACACTATATGCTTGTCTGCAAATCTTTTCAAGATGTCTGGGCTACTCCACCTGTCTCAACCCATTTACTACTTTTACCCCAATCTGTTTAAAATATGAAGCAAGAAGAGAGCTTTGTCTAATTGTTATAGTGAAGAACTCTGACTCTGTGAGTGCGTAGCATGATGATATGTTACTTTGGTTTAAATTTTCTAACTGCCTGCCTAATTTTCAGTAGTTCTCAGCATCCACAGCCTGCCGTTTGCCTCTATTGCTTGCAGGCAGTATAAAGAAATGACTGTAGCATGAAATCAAGTGCTGTCTCTACTCTTTCCAATCTTTCAATAACCAATGTGTTTGAAGACAAAGCTGTTGAACACACCATTTTCTTTTAAAGGTAGAGTATTCTCTAGGGTTAGAGACTTATTCCGAATTACAAATGATGAAACATTTGAGGAAATAGTATATGCTTTTTATTCAGTTGAACTAATCTGATTTCTTCTAATTACATACTTCATCTTGTGATGTGTTTTGTTTCCTCAGGTATGACTGTGGGCATAAAACAACATTTTAGTAATCAAAATAGCTTTGATACCCAAACCACAAAACAACATGCTTGCAAATAAACAAACAACTAAGGCTACTTATTTAGGTGCCATGGTAGCAAAAGTTTTAAACTGAACCCTAAGTAACACACAAATATCACACAACCAAATTTAAAAATGAAATGCTAAAGAAACAGAGCTTAAGCCATTTTTCTCTGTATTTGTTTTATTCCAAACTTAAAAAAAAAAAAAAGAGTTAAGAAAAGTCTGTTCATCCTGTCTGCCTATCCAAGTAAAAGAAATATAATTCTCAAGTTGCTGCAAAACAATAACAAGATGTAGAGAGGTACAATTCCACTGACTTCAGAATTCATCTGTTAACATCAGTTTTGAGTGTGGTTCATGTACTCTACAAGGAAAAAATGTTTGTTAATAATTTTCTTCTATCATTATAGCCATCTTCTTTCCCAGTACAAGCTTATTGTATTGACAGTCAAGATCCTGCTTTTGAGACACTGGCATATGATAAATATGAAAGAAGCAGAAGTTCGTAGCTTACAAACCATAAACTTTGGTCAGTCTTAAGATTTTAAAAGTTTCTTTTAATCTAGCCCTTTTCTTAAAGAAAGTATGTGTTCTCAGCGACATGAAGTTCCATGGGAATCTGAAGAGTCTGTTGATTTGTTTCTCATTTCTTCAGATAGAAGCCAAGTCAATTTCCTTCTTCCAGTTCATAGACCCACTGCCCAAAACCAAACTCTGGCAGGAAATCAAAGCAGCAGCCTCCCTACTTGAATTCAGTGGCAGAAAAAACTGTATCTTGTCAATTTCCAAAGGGATAGCCATGTTAGTCTAGTCCAGCAAAAAAAAAAAAAAAAAAAAAAGCACACACAACAAGGAGTCGTGTGACACTTAAAGACTAACAGATTTATTTTTTGCATGAGCTTTTTGTGGGAGAAAATCCCACTTCATCAGATGCTTCAAAGATGGGTGAACTTACAGAATGGAATGAAAATAAATGCAAGTGGGTGTAAAACATAGGATCGGGTCATACAGTAACAGCAAATAAGAGCAGTTTACTCCTTCCAGTCCTCCTGTCACTGGTCTTGACTACTCTCAGCTCACTGATGTTCCCGACTGCACCACATTTGTGATATTACAAAAATGATGGCTTTGAAGACCAGCTGTCTGTTCTTAGAATTCCATGGACAGATTGCAGCCAATAAAGTGGCTCCAAGCCTGTTATTTGGAAAAGCATAGTAGCATGCCATCTAATCGATCTCAAGGAAATGACCACAGATAAAGGAGTCATCTTTGGGCTTTTTGGTGCATATGCCCTGCCTATTCCTTCTTAAGGTTTGCCACCTAGTGTGACAAAGCTCCTCTTCTCTCTACTTCGGTGGGGCTAGAACTTCCTTCTAGCAGTAGGTCAGAAAAGTGCTTCATCCTTGAATGTTCTCATAGGTTCTTGCCTCTCTTCTGGGGCTTTTGACCCAACTCAAGGACACTACAAGCCATTGCCTCACTCTGTTGCTTCAGGAAACTGGCTAATTTACCTAGCTTACTTCAACATGACATATTGATGCAACGGCTGAACTCTGTTCAGCCAAGAGGCCTTCTTGGCCTCATTGCAAGGGGAAGCCTTTGGTCTCTGACAGTCCCACTGAGTGTGGTTGTGCCCATTTAAATCTAGTTCTGGCAGGGTCTGTTAACCTCAGGTCTCCAGAATTATGAAAGGTCCTTTGCCCGCCCTCAGTCTCCTAGGCCAGGGGTGAACCATCAATGATTTCCACCAGATCCAGAGAATTCTTACACACTCCTGGGATCTCATGGCCTTAGTCATGCACTGATCCAAAAATTACATTAGGCCCCTGAATTGACCAGAGCCTCCAGGTAGACAGTTGGACTTATCAGGAGTAAAATCTGTAGTAGCAATCAGATCCAACAGTGGTGGATACATGGCTGCTGCCTTCCCCTGAAAGGGCCACGGAGGTCAAGAGTCTGTGAAGAGAGAAGGCGATCATCCCCCTTATTGTGGCTATGGCTTGGTCTGGTGTTTGCCAGTGCTGAAGCTGATCTGACCTTTGCAGGG
Source organism: Podocnemis expansa (assembly GCA_007922195.1). Taxonomy (NCBI): domain Eukaryota; kingdom Metazoa; phylum Chordata; order Testudines; family Podocnemididae; genus Podocnemis; species Podocnemis expansa. The sequence continues at coordinate 18,517,550 of ML681979.1, forward strand.
CATCTTAGCTGTCCGCTGTCTCCATGATACAGGTACAGGTCTGAAGTTTGGCGTTGGTGATTCTCAGGATTAGAGAGATTTAAGCAGGCCTTGGCTCTGAATGGGGTGCATAATTGAGAGACAGGAAGCCAGGTCTTTGTCAGGGCTTGAGAGACTGTGCCATGTCCATGGTTCCACTTGGTAAAATGGCTGTGTGTTCTGATACATAAGCTAATCATGTTGTCAAGACAGAACAGCAGCTCAACCTTTCCCAATTCATGTTTTATATCAGTTTCAGACCGGTCTGAATGATGATAATACTGTGTGGCATCTTGGGCTATGTCTACATCTAACTGCTTAGTGTTTGGACTTGCTTAGTCTGAATTAAGCAGTTCAGAGCTAGTTTGAATTAACCATAGTTTTTTTTCAATTCGAACTAACTGTTTAGTTTGAACTAGCTGTGTGTGTGTTTTTTTTTTTTTTTAAGTTCAAACTAAAAAGTTAGTTTGGACTAAAAGTTAGCTTGAATTAACCACTTACTTCAAACTTATTCATTCAAGCTAACATAACTACATCAAACTAGTGTGAACTAAGTGTTAAGTTCAAATTGTTTGAACTAACCTTTGCTTAGTTCAACCAATTTTTTTTATTTTATTTTATTTCACACTAGGCAAAGCCTAGTGTAGATAGGGACCAAATTAGTCCAGATTAAGTCTCCTTAAACCTAACTAATTTGCTAGTGTAGACATAGCCTTGGTGTCCACAGAGAGACAAGAGAACTCAGCAGCATATTGGACAACTGATCAATTTCAAAAGGATAGCCGTGTTAGTCTAGTCCAGTAAAAAAAAAAAAAAACAACAAGGAGTAGTGTGGCACTTTAAGACTAACAGATTTATTTTTTGCAACTGATCAATGCCTTGTTATATCATTAACTATGTGGCTTCTGTTGTTTGAGTGCAATGAGTGTCATTAAAGATAACCTAAATGGAATAAATGAACTGTTCCAACTGACCCAGGAGGGGATTGGAGTGTTCCAAGACATAGGAGGCCCAGTCCAAAGCTTCCCCAGCGAGCAGAGTAATAATAACCCCTATCTGTGATTGATCTTTGGAAAAATATTTGAGGGATGGCAAGAAAATGAGCTGGCATTGCTTTAGAAAACCTTGGAACAGTCCACAATCACCACTAAACTCATCTGAGATTGGGATCTTTGGCTCCTTCAATAGAAGAGAAAGGGTTGCTAGTGAAGCCACCTGACTTGTAAAGGCATATTTTGCACTTGCACATGCAACTTCTGTATGACCCTCCATCAATTCTGCCTAGGAAAAAATCAGTCTGAGTGGGGTCTGTACTGCTGAGGTGGTCTCCTAATCTTTATATATGACTGCTCAAACTGTAGCTGACCAGTCTATGGCAGCTCAGACCTAGTAGTGGAGGACAGAGTTCCACTTACCAGGTGGAGCTAGATCAAGGATGGACAGAGTCCAGGAAATTAACCAAGGGTCAGTACTAGATAACCAGATGACAAAAGCCAGAGCTGAAGTCAGGAGAGCTCCTGGCCCAGGAAAAGACCCAGGGCTCAAGCACTGTAAGTGTGCTGCCTCTTAAGCTGCCACAGCAAACCTGGAACTCCGGCACTGGGACTTGGGGCTTCAGCCCTATAAGCCCAGCACCAGTGATGCCACTGGCTGAAGGGTAAACTGATGTAAGGAGTACTTCCCCCCCCCCTTTTGGGAATGGTTACAACCTGCTGAATTTACAACACAAGTTTGAATGTAATGTTGCAACAATATTCCTGGAATCATTGCATGGAGCTCATTATGCAGTTGCAGTTGGAAAAAAAATCAAACGTGATGATAGGGTATATTTACACTGTGAAGGAAATAATATGAAAATTGTGTCATTATAGAAGTAAATGGTGTGGCCTCACTTGAAATGTTGCTGGTCACTCCATTTCTCAAAGGATAATACAGAGTGTTCAAACAAGGGAGACAAGAATAACTTGGGGTTTGGCATTACTTTCACATGACAAGGGATTGAAAAGACTTGTGTAGTTTAGTTGATAAAGGAGATGTATAAGGGACAGCATGACAAAAATATGTAAAAAAAATGAACTATATAGAGGAGGTACCTTGAGAGCTTCTGTTCTCCCTTTCTTATTACACAAGAACCAGAAGACAGTGAATGAGATTAAAAGTCAGCAAATTCAAAATTCGTAAAATGAAGTGCATTTTTCCACATACCATAGTTAAACTGTGGAACTCACTGCCATAAGAAATTAAGGTCAAGAATATAACAAAATTCTGAAAGATATTGGAAATAGATAGGGATATCAAGAATATCCAGATTTCTGAATTAATGACAACATTGGTGGAAGGCCTCATGCCTCAAGATTTATGCTAATGTCTAAGTATTAGAGACTAGGATGAAAGCTAATTGCCTAATTGTGGGACTGGCATAATATTCCACATCTTAATAGGCTAGTGCCTTCCCATATTTGGTTAAAATCAGACATGGGATATTGGATCAGACAGACCTCATGTCTGATTCAGTATAGCAATTCCCATGTTCCATCAGTATCAATATCCATCAAAGAGAAATAGTAAGAAAAATAAAAAGTTATACAACAGTGCTTAATAGTAGAAAATAATATTTTTCTACAACTGGTTGAGTGGGGAGGGTTTTTTTTTTGTTTTTTTTTTTTTGTAGTTTACAGACAGTGCAATTTCCCCAGATTTCCACAATTCTACTCAAAACAAATAAATGAAGTTTAAAAAGCTATAGTCTGGTATTCCAGAGAGATTGGCTACCACTGCCTGGGGTTATAGTACTGTAGCTGCTGAAGGAAAAGATCTATCCCAATGAGATAAGCTACAAAGTACACGTATTAATTCTCCAGTTCAGCTGAACAGAAATCTTGTAGAGTGAGTAGTGACCTTTACCAGTACTTTGTATAATTCAGGTTCAGTATTTCAGCAAGAAATCTTCTTCCAGAAAGAACTATCATAACTAATGGTATAGAAAGAGATAATGTTTTATGTCTAACTACATTAATATATATTTATTTGTGCAAGGCTTGCAAAATTTTAGTACAATAAATGTGTCACATGGGGACTTAGAATTTAAAAGACTTTTTTTTGCGTGTGTTCAGCTAGAATCATAGAAGATTAGAGTTAGAAGGAACCTCAGAAGGTCACCTAGTCAACCTCCTGCTCAAAGCAGAACTGACCCCAATTAAATCATCCCAGACATGGCTTTATCAAGCCAAGTCTTAAAAAACTCCAGGGACAGAGATTCCACCACCTCCCTAGATGCTCCACCCCAATCTTTCACCAATCTCCAAGTCCAACCTCAACCTCCATGTGACATTCCTGTCTGCAATCCAGACTGCTTTGTTGTGGCATCATCCTAATCTCTAACTCTTGCAGCCAGTCTCACTCTGTTCTACTTAGTGAACCACCATTCCTGGCCAATTCACACACAGCCTCCAGCAAGCAAGCTACTTTTACATCAGTGAATGAATGTTTCTGGTCAGACATTCATGGGATTATGCAATAGAATAACCAAAGCAAACACTCACAGTTCCACCTGCCTTGTTACTTCCAATGGAGTCTCTCTACACCATCAGCTACTTGCGCAATGTTAGATAAACAAATTTATTAAGTGCAGAAATATTTTAAATGATTATAAGTCAGAAGGCGGCAAATTACTTTTGAAATTAAATTTAACACTTTCATTCTTAGATGATTTTCACCACAGGATGGGTGGTGTGCCTTCAGCAAGGCCCTCCCCCTATGGTCAATGCTGCAGTTAACTGAAGATGTCCGTAGATGTGAGCAGAAGAGAAACCTAGCAGCCAGAATGATCTTCTTTTTAATATGTTCCTTTGTTTCTCCTCTGGGCTTCTCCCACCTCCCACATACACATTTTAGGATCAGGTGACAAAAAGTATCTGTACATGGCCTTCTCCACATCATGAGACACTGTGGTTCTTTGTGGGTTCACTTGTGGACATCTGGGCTGCTACTTTGCTCTTGGAATCCTGAGTTAGTTTGTTCTACACAAGTATTAGTGAGGTATGAATGCCTTCTGCAACCTCTGTAGAGTAGAGTTTTCTGAGCTCTGCTTCAAGCCAAAAGACACATATTTAAGATTACAGAGTGAAGCCTCATAAGCACACACATAACATAGGAACAAACATACTTTTGTAGACATACATTTCAGCACATCATAAGCACTCCAGAAATATCAAACATGACATATTTTGCATTAAATGCTATACAACTACAATATATGGTGAAGCTGAATGATATACAATCAAACTATAAAAAGGTGCGGAATAGAGTGAACTGCATCTCACTCAACCACTGAAACTTTAGACCATTGCTCCTTGAACTGTCATCTACCACCACTCAACAGCCTAGCGCCATCCTGCCTGAAAATCCTCCTTCAGGTAGTTGAAAATCACCATCAAATCTCCTGTTACTCTTTTCTTACACACACCCCATAAGCATAGTTCCCTCAGTCCCTGCTTATAAATCCTGTTCTTCAGCACCCTAACCATATTTGTTGCACTCCACTGGATTCTGTCCAACACCCTCCTGTAGTGCAGATCCAGTTCTGGACACAGTGCTCCAAATGTGACCTCACCAATGCTGAATAGAGAGGAATGATTACTTCCTTGATCTGCTGTCAGTTCTCCTCCTGATGCAGCCCTGTATGCTGTTAGCTTTCTTTGCAATAAGAGCACACATTGGATTCATCTTCAGCTTCTTGTCAACTATTACTCCCATGTCCTTCTCTACCGAACTGTTACCTAGCCAGTTGGTCTTTAGTTTTTCACATGTTAACAATAGTAGCTAACTAAATACATAAGTGTAAGATCAAATTCTCAGGTAGTGCAAGCAAGCGCTTGTCAAAATAACGTCAGAAAAAATAGTATGAAAAATAACTACTGAAGTCAGATATTTAAAACATGACCTTTATTTGTCCACATGCAGCCTCGTGTTTTAATCAATTTGATAAATAATTGTGTGTTTTTGGTGCTTTCAAGTTACAGAATTTATATTTACAATCCATATTTATGTTTTGAAATTAAGCAAAAATGTGGTTTGCATATGACAATTCTATTATTTGTATATGAGTGACTGAAAAAACTGCTTGAACTCAAAATGAAGAATCTTGTAAGGCAACACAAAAATGAATATCCTCCTGCCAGATCTAGCTTGTTGATTAGGTTTATGTTGTTTCATATGCAGTACAACTAACTCAACTACTACTGGGCAGCTCTGTGATATCTTCCCAGAGGTTCATCTTCTTAAAACAATACTTCTGGGATCTATATAATATATTATCTATATATTTCTGGCAGAAAAAAATCCCTCTCTATTTGGGAAGATTTCAGATGCAGCAAGTATTCAGAGGTACATGCAGTTCAGAAATTGTCTATCTTTCATTAATAAGACATGATTAAACACACTATCTTCTGTTAATACTGAAGTATCATTGATATGATTTGCAATGCTACTCTTGCATTTGCTTGTCTCATTTTGTACTAGAACATGTAATCATGCCCCTTGCACTGTTTCAAAAGACTCTAAAAAATTTTAATGACCTGGATCTTCCATTTGAGCTAACAATTTTTATGCAGCATCAGACTCATTTTATTTTTTATCATACAGTCTTCCAGTCATTATACAGTGATATCTTTTGCTTTCATCCAAATCATGGCAAAGGTGACAGGTAGGTTTGAAAACAGTGTGCAGTGCAGTTAAATCAATCAAGTGCTATCATATGTTTTACAATATTCTCCTTTAATAAAACCAAGCTTAAAAGCTTGCATTTTAAAAGGAAAAATGCTTTAATATTCTATGGGAGATTTATCTGTCAAAGTTGCCAGTTATGAGTTGTAGGTGACATGAGCCTTACTCTGATATTTGTACCATTTATAGATACAGAATGTACTTATTATAAGGATTAGAGTGTGTGTTTGTGGGAGTGGGAAGTAACATGGCAAATGCCACAATAGTTGTCAAGACTATCAGCAACTACCCTTAAGAAAAGCTTAAAATACTAGAACTGATACAAGTTCTTAAAGAATTTTGAACATTAGTATACTATGTGTTAAAATTCTTTGTAAGAATATGAGTAAGCAGCACAAAAAAAAGTTATAATACACACAGGATGAGGTTTTTAAATCTTCACAGGTGTTGTACTTTCCTTATCTTTGTATTTTAGGTAATGTTGCATTAGATATTTTGTGTGAGGCAGGAAAATACTGAAACAGTCTGTTACAGGCATCTGGCCAACTCTTCAGGCACCATGTCGTCTATAATTGGTGATGTGAATGTGATAGCCAATGGCTGTTCTTCTGGTCATGTTAGTCTGTCATTTCACACAATCTCATAAAGCCAGGAATAGCCTCACTAAGAAAGAAGATATGGCAGGAAAAAGGCTTTCTGGATCTGCTCAAGCAATGAATTTTTAAAAGGTTTTCTTAAAACAACACAATATGTCATTTGGCAAGATCAGTTCACATATGAGCTTTAAAATCTTCTTATTTCAAGCCTGAGCTGCTGGATGATTTGTACTAGATTTGGTTTTTTACTTTTAAGCACCTCATTTTCAGTCATTGTTATTTGCATTTTTATAGACAATGCTAATCCTCAAGCAGACTTCAGTTTGCTGTTATATTTTAGCAGCTCATCACAGTAAAGGAAACGGATAGGTTGAACTAGATACAGCAGTGTCATTTTAAATATCACTAGTACAAAGTGGCAGCACAGGATATGAATATGGTCCAAAAGGAGAAGAAATATGTTTAGATTATGCTTTTCTAATTACGTATTTCCTTCCTTCCCTGCATTACATTCACAACACCTTAGCTAATTAGAATTTTCCTAGTTCCAAAGGGGTACCTGTGTCCATTTTCCTTCAGGAGGAGAAGGGAGTAGAGTTAGGGGAGGAAAGCTCCTCTAGATTTGTAATATAGGCTTGACTTGAATGCTTTAATACTGTTATGAGCTCAAATTTGTTACAGGCTCAGCTGAAACCTCATTAAAAATGTGGGAACATACCCTTCATTTAAAAATAGTTGTAATAGACAGTGAAGAGGCCACACTCAAAACAAGGCATAACAGGCTCTGTTAAGAAACTAGCAACATCTGAGTGTAGTGTTTCACTCAGCATTGCTCTGCCCAGGTGACTGGGTGTATCTGTAGGTGTAGACAAGACTGGATGGGGAGGGCAGACAAAAAACAGAGAAAGAAATGGAGATAGGAAGGAAGCCAAGCAGCGGCCTGTAAGCATTGTGTGCTACTAGTGGAAGGTTCTCAGAAGGCTAAAGATGCTTGCGGATGAGACCAAAGAAGCTATCCTCTGACTTTTGAGGGTTTTTAATTATTTATTTGTTCCTCCTTATAAATGAAAACATTGCATCCTAGCAAATACCGGACTCCATCATCAATTTCCGTTTCAGGCTAGAGCAACCCCAGTGCCCAGTAGTTTGACTAGTGGCTTGGATCTAAAGGGGCAATAATATAAAAGCTCACTTTTGTGGCATAGATTATTTTTTTTCCTCTGAAGCACTAACAGAAGCTGCCCCCTCATGGCAGAAGAGCAGAAAGGTGCAGAAAAACTGTCACACTCCCTTTATTTCCTTATAGTTGAGACAGCTGTGGTAGCTGAGGGCTCTGAAAGAAGGACAGAGGAGTTGTGGGATGCGTTCTGACTTCAGTATCTCAAAGAACCACAGTTATGTGGTGGGGTGGGGGTGGGAGTGGGAGGGCATACACTAATGTAGGTTCCACTATAGATGAATGGCAAATATTCTTTAGAGTAGTAGGGATGAGGTTTATCAATGGAATCATCTTTTATCAACAGCTTTGAGCAGGCACTTGGGTAAGAAGATCTCAAGAGGTCCCTTCCAACCCTAATCTTCTATGATTCTGTGGTCAGTCACACAGGAGTGGCTTGACCTTTGGAATGACCAGTTATTACCTAAAAGATATGTGGCAAGGTGAGGCCACAGGCACCCCTGTAGATACTGTGCTTTCTATTGTGCAGCAAGATTTGCTTGACCCTTCTTAAGTTTTCCTTCCCCCAGGTAGTAAGGGATTGACTGATGGGAGGGAGTCAAGGGGGCCCGGTCCCACCCCTATCCTGGGCCCTGACCTAGGGACTCATTTAAGTAGCAGTCGCCACACTTAGTCCTGGAGGGCTGCTGCCTTCTCTGGAGCTCCACTCAGTGGCCCCACTTCTCCTGGACTACCTTCAGACTCTGGGAAGTCCAACAGTCTCCCTCAATTAAATATAGTGCACCCTAAGGCTGCAGGTCCTAGCTGTCTAGCTTGTAGGGTTTTCTCTTCTAAATTCCTCACTGTACCTCTTGGTGTTGTGGCAAAACTCCAAACAAACCATCAGTGTCCTCTCAGCAGCTCTACTCCTCTTTAGTCTCCTTTCAGCTGCCCCACCCTGACTAAGAACAAGGCTTTAAGTAGCAGGCCTGTTGATTGGGACACCTGGGACCAATTATTCTAGAATATTCCAGGCTAATTTATCCCAGTGAACAAAGCTCTGTTAAGTCTGGGGCTGATATATATTCCCTCCATCACTCTCCTATACCCATCCAGCCTGACCCTATGACAGATACCATAGGAGGTAAATTGAGTAGATCAAAAGCAGCTCAATTCTCACTCAATTTTCTGAGCCATCCCACCACCCATGTACCTGCCTGGGTAGAGATGGGAAGCCCTGCCTCTGACAGTACCACAGAAAATAAGGGGATAGGGTAGGCATCCTAGGAGGTCCTGTACCTTGAATTCTTGGTAGGTGGAGCTGGATTCTTTAGTCCTAAGTGGTGGTTCCTGGGAATAGTCACAGTGCTGAGGTGACCAGAGAGGGAGGGGGGAAGGGGAGGCCTCAGAGAAGGGAGGATCTTGAGGTGGAGGCCTGGGGGAAGATGGCATCCTGACATGGTTGTGAGGGAAAAGGAATGCTATGGGGGAAGGAAAAAAAGATCCTGAAGCCCTATGACCTGTGGTGCTGGGCCAGCCAGGGTGATTTTCACAGGGAGTGGGCTCTATTTGTGCTCTCAAGTGATGATGTGGGGAGCTCCTCCAGATCCCTGAGTGGTGAGAGCAAATGGGCCACTGAGAGGATCCTGGCATAGCCCTGCCAGTCAATAACAACAGAAAAGACGAAATAAGTAAAAGACCCCAAGGAACCATATTTCAAGCAATGGGAAGTTCTCCTATATTTCATGATGCTCATTGCTTTCTCTGATCCCTTCTTTCCTGTTCCTTCATTTTCTGATCTGGTATTTCTCCAATTTGGACCATATTCACTTGGGTTCTTGTGCATTTTACCATCCTGTATGACTTAATTTTTCTCAGTTCTGCTTTTAGCACATCATGCATTTGTCTTATGTAACTCATATATTATGTATGCGTCAACTTCAATTTACCCAAGTTTAACATTATTTAATGTTTATCTGATTTTTATGCCATATTGCTTTGTGTCATCCTCTTTTGGGGCTAGCCAAATTTAAAAAAAAAAAATATATATATATATATATATATAAAAAAAAAAAAAAAAAAAAATATATATATATATATATATAGGTTTGTATGCTTTTACCTCAAAATTTCCAGCATAACAATCTAACTTTTTTCTTTCAGCAATGACATCCTTTTAGGCAACTCAGCAATTCTATGTGAAAAAAGAATTGGCCAAACAACATTTATGTCAGAAAGTCTCTCATCCCATGTAAACTCATTCACTATTAATGATTACTTATCATTAAAGTACAGCTATTAAAGCTTTAAAAATTAACAAATTTTCTTTTTTATACCTATTTCATGAGATTTCAACCAAAAATTTAAAATAATGGAACTCTTACCAGGTCAATTCCTTATGTAAGATTTCCGAAATCTTCTGTCTAACATCATTAAAGCATTTCAAACACACCCAAACTGCAGTTGTAAAATAAGCCCTATTAAGGTTTTGAAAAACTAAATAGTACAAGAGATGCTGATCTGTAATTTTTTTTCTACTGATGGTACCAGGCAAACCTTAAAACCTTCACAAAAACAGCTTGAAACCTCAAATGGGAGATCCTTGATTCTGTTTTGCAGTTTTTGGGAGATGCCTAGGCCAGGTGACCAACAAAATGTTTATAGTCATAAAATGTGAAATGGTTTCCAATATGTCTACTACTGTTTGGAGAGACAACCAAGTGGCAAGTTGTCTTTCAAAGACTACATCAAGAAACTGGTGCTTGGTGTTCTTCAGGTAATTCATCCATAAAATTGTGACTGCTAACCAATTAATAATCATATATTTGGACAAAAATATGAGAGTTTCACACCTGCATATGAAGCCTTGTGTTTTATCGACCTTTCCACTAATATGGATCAAGTTTCTTACGTTCTTTTTCCTTCAGGGTGGACTTTGAGTGAGATTATCTTGATCAGTGACTAGCTGCCATGTCTCCCAAAGAGACTGGTATAGGATAGTTGAAAAAAAAAAAAGATATTTAGGGCATGTAATAGCACTTGTTCACACATTTGATGGGCGTGTTATAGAATTTGGAACTTGTAATATATTTAAATCTTTGTGTAGATTTTCTTGCACAACCTGCACCTTAATACACTTAATAATGTGACTAACTGCCTCATGAGATTGTGAAAGACTTTGAAGTTCTCAGGCTAAGGAGAAGATGATTCTGTAATAACTGGCCCATCATAGGAAAATAAAGTGATGTGGAGACAACTCTCCATATCCATGTGCTCCTTCATGAATTAGTCTCTCTGTGGTGGTTCCAAACTTGGAGACAACTGACGAAGCAGATGGTCCTCCCTGACAGATACAAGGGGTAGATTAAATGGCTCTCTCTTAGATTGTGTAGTAGATGGTAAACTGAAAACTCTGGGTGAGTAATCAATTCTTTATACTCTCCATGGTGGTAGGCATCTCACATGGGCATCTCTGTAAAGACAATGTCCTTGCTTCATATCACAAGAGTGAGTGTTTCTTGAGTGTGACACGTTAACAGTGGCTTGAACCACTCTGATGGCAAGGGAAATAGACTTCATTCCATTGATTTTTTTTAGAAGCATCAGTGTGACTACAATTTTCTCAAAAACAAGGTTTGAGATATTTTGTGGACAAGTTACAAAAGTGAAGGATATGTTGTTTGTTTTACTTACTTTTGTGATGACACTGCCCACTTTTTAATTATAGAAAGTTAATTAGACAGGTTGATGTTCCCATATCTATTGAACCATGAATGAGAGCTCTGTGAAGCTCAAAAGCTTGTCCCCTACCCTCAAAGCAGTTAGTTCAATAAAATAAATTCTCTCACACACACCTTGTTTCCTCAGCAACACAACTACCACAACACTGCAGGTAACAATGGAAGTTACTTGTTCAAAAGGAATTTTTAAATGAGCTTGATATGTTTCTATTCTAGCACCCCCCCACACACACTCACTTCAATGTGTATGAAAAGCCGTTAAAGGATGGAATGAGGTGTTATATGCCTGCCTTACCACCAGTAGCCAAAAGTATCTTCTAGTTTCCATGCTAGCCAGAAGATATCAACCTTTACTTTCAGATATGGACTTCGTTGCAGTAGTCATGGCTTAACCACCTTCAGGCTGGACTCCTACACTTTCAACCTTCATGACTGGGATGGTTTAGTGGGAGTGGTCCTGCCTCTGGCAGGGGGTTGGACTAGATGACCTATGAGGTCCCTTCCAACCCTATGATTCTATGAACTCAGAGGGCAACTTCTTTAACCCAGGTGGAAACTTCTGAAAGTTCAGATGGTGTCTGCATACATAGTAAGCTGTATTTATCTCAAAAAGAACATTAATTTTTGGATTTGTGTTCTGCATTAGCTGCAGAGTTAAAGGGATGTTTTACATCTATATGGCCCAAACAACTTTTGGTTCCTGAATACCACAGCCAGTACCTCTCTCTTTGCATATCATAACAGAAAATAAGCTTAACAGAGTTCCCAGGATAACAAGGCTTAAGTAGGAGGGAATAAGAAGTAGGAACTTTTTTGGTAAGGGATTCTCAACTCCTCGTCAGTCTACCAGAAGTGCCTGAATTCACTGTTCTTCAATTATTATCCTAGACTTTCTCTAAGAAGCAGGTCTGAGTAGGAGGTGAGAGAGCTCTAGTTTGAGTGAGTTTGGTAGAATTGTAAATTAGGAGATTTTGGTTCTGTCTGTCTGTCTACAGATGAAATTGACCACGTGTTGTACAAGAAAGGGCACTGGATAGGAGCATTTCAAAATGAAACAAAATACAGAATGACTGTTAATGAAATTAACATATGCAAGAGAAGCCTAATTTTTCCAGTAGAAAGCAGCACTGAATTGCTCCAGAGGGTAGCCTGTGATGTGACCTGAGGATAGAAAGCGTGTATGAACAAAAAAAATTCTCTTCTGTCTTTGATAGGGATATGAAGGACATCAGCATAGAAAAAAAAGAAACCCTTCTGTAGTTTACAAGCTGCTTCTTTTTTTTTTTTATGAACCCGATTATGCTTAATATGATGCTGAGTATCACTTATCCTAGATGCTTATCCTCATCTCTTATCTTTACCAACAAGGGACAAAAATCCCAACTCCAAATCATATTGAATACACAGATTGACACACTAAACTTGACATACGATCTCCCAGTGGTGGTTGGGATGCAGCTATGGCTAAATCAGTCTTATCCTACTCTCTTTTTGAAGAGAGCACTAATTAGACTAAACTTGTTTAGTGGCTATATATTAGTGCACTTCTAATGAGTGGTAAGGTTCCTTATACAACTCCTCCAGTGTACCTGATACAACAAAGAGAAGGATTCTGCCCTTTGTCAAAAAGCATTGCACCCATTATCAGCAATTTACAGTGACGAAGAAGAGGGATGTATATACTATAACAGCCCTTTCAAACACAGTATCTCCCTTTTGTTCACAGGAAAGTAGGACAAATCATTCCTGGTGGTTTGTTTCATTAATACAGTTCTGTGAACTTGAAGAAAAATCTTGCAATTCTGTTATCAAACAGATAATCTTCAGTGACCTTAAAATGAAAACCAAACCAAGAGATATTTTAATATAAATATAGATGTCTTTGAAAGAAGTGAGCAAAATAGGGGTCAGTACAACGCTAAAGACAACTCCAGGATAATCTAAAGAGGGGTTTAGATACTTTTCAGACATGTAGTCTGGCATTTTATAACCTAACATATTGCACATGAAAAATCCTTCCATTTCAATACGGACAGCTCCACCACAGAGAAGTAACACTGCTCCTGAATGCTATTCAATTAAGATTGAGAGGGAAAAAAATGTTTTGCACTATGCAGAAGAACATGGAAAAGATGAAAAAGAAAGATCAAGATTTGAAAAAAAAAATAATGGTTCAAATTACACATACTCTTTGCAAGCATCATCAGAAATGGGAGAGCACACAGGAATTACTTTCTAATTCAGCTGTATAATTTTACTGGAATACCCTTCAGAACACATGGCTATTCTAGGTTCTAGGGCAGCAACCCTTGGCATGTGTGCCAAAGCTGGCATGTGCACCTATTCACAGCAGCACATGGAGCTCCCAGCTCTGTGCTGCTGTGATTGTTCCATCCCGCTGGCCCCTCCTTCAGCAGGGCCTGGAGCCATAAAAGCCGCACATGCATTGCAGCTCCTGGGCCCTGCTGGCCCCGCTGCCCAACTAGGGGGTAGGGTCAGCAGCAAAAAGGAGCTGGCATGCACGTGCATCTCCTGGCTTCACCCCAGCAGCTGTTGAGGGCTGGGGTGGGGGGTGGGGCTGGCACAGGGGCTGAAAAAGGTTGCCAATCCCTGTTCTAGGTGAATGTATTTGCATAGCACAGGAGAATGACTATAACCTTAGGGATCCCAGCACTGGTTAATTGAAAAACTGGTGCAGTATGCAGCAGCTAAATAGACGTCGTATTTTCTCCTGGTTTCTAAAGACATACATTCCTCCAGGGAACCTTTTCTAATTGTGCTTCCCAAGGCAGAGTCCAATGACTAACAGAATAGCTAATATTTAATTACTACATTGCCAATAGGATGTATTACTGAAATTCCTTTAAAACCAGTCACTATCTTCTGGACTATAAACAGCATTGATGAGCATCATGACTCAGAGGATGGGATCAAACTTGTATACAATATTCCACATTTCCAGAGTCAATAAAGCTTCCTTAAGTATCTAATAAAAATCTTTATTACAAACAACATGAGTCTAACATGCAAGGAAAAGACTAAGTTTTGACAAACATTGTTCTTTCTTCATGTAAGAAGCAAACAAAGTCACAACATTATGATTTAGTGGTGATAAATTATTTTCTATTAAATAGTCAAAAGACTCAAACCCAATGCCAAACTAAGTTTTCCTTTGAGATTATTGGGACTTCCTGCTTCTATATAGGTTGGAAGCACAAAAGAAACAGTCCTTTCAGGATAGTTTGGCCTTTCCAAATTGAGAAAATGAGATGATCTTCAGGCATAAATTAAAAACAGTGAGGTAGGACTAACTGGGTTTTCTTTTTTTAAGTCTGTCTTTCGGTTTGGATCAAATACTGGGGAAAAGGTTGGAAATAATATTTTATCTGAAATAGTTTTCCCTTTCCTAGAACTATATTTAAAAAATAATTACCTATGGGCCTAACAGCTCATATTAACTTACCATTTTATCATCTGTTTATAGCTGAGGTTTGCTTCCTACTGCAAGTCCCCCAGAGCCTATGATGGCTTTGTTACTAATTTGATAATTTTTATAGTGTCTGCCACTCCAGCAGCTAGTCACTTTAATTAAAGAGATTAGACTACAAAACAAACTAATAGGGCATCCTTTCAGCTAGTAGCCTGTTTCCTGAAGCCTCCTTTTAATGGCAGTCTGCCCAGGATGGAACTGAATGACAAGTCTCAACACCCATCTCAGTTTCAATGAGTTGTTTTACCCTTAAACCAGAGGTTTAAAGACAGAAAGATACCTTAGGGTACAACATAAGGGCTCTTTGAAAATGGTCTTTTTCATATTTTCTTGAGAAGCAGGTCAGTAGGACTATTCATGCAATTGGTTCCCATGTAAAATCAAGAGAAGATGGATTAGGCACAAACCCTAGTGGTTAAGGTATCATTTGTACATTACTGGTGTAAACTGTAGCACTGCTTTTAGTTAAGGTTGCCTGACACATTCTGTCATCACTGGTGTACAATACATTATATTATTGACATAACCCTGTTTTTAGTTGCTTCTAATTTGATAAACTTTAACCATTTGGGCTGAAATTTTCTATGCCAGGGGTTTGCCACAAAGTGAATTTTTAAGGCAAGTCTCAGCAAAAATGGAACTTTTTTTTTTTAAATGAGAATAGGGAAAATTAAAGTGTTTCACACAGATTAATAAACCCCATGTATGTGTGTACATATGCATATGTGTGTATAAAGAGACAAAGGCTTTCTCCATGCTTTGAATCAGTTACTCAAAGATTCACAGGTTTGCCTTGATGTCAAAGAAGTGCCTTGTACTATTTTGTGAAAACCTACACAAAATAGTACAAGTTATGAACCTTTAATGAAATCTCAGTTTGCACATGCTCAGGATAGACTTCTGGAGAATTTATTATTAAAATTCCCTCAGATTGTCTGCACTGAGCATGCTCCATCACTTCACAACTCTTAGGTGACAAATTAGATTGCATATACCCTGTCATAAAAATTTGACTGAGTGCATGCCAACCTCTGGATGCAGGAGATGAATGGGACTTTTCCTGAATTTGTTCCTTCTAGGTTCCAGGGACTGTTGTGGTGCTGGGCAATGGAACAGCGAGCAGAGGACTCTCTCCCCTGTGCTCTTCGTGTTGGTGCCCAGGCAGTAGGGATGAGAAAGTCTGAGCACCTGGTTTGAATGCAGAGTATTAGAAATGGGAGGACAGAGGCAGGCCAGGAACCAGAGAGTGGGGGGGGGGGGGGAAGGAAGAGGAGAGGAAAAGAAATGGGTGATGTGGGACAGGATAACAATGGGTGTGAGCAGGCGCTAGAATGACAATGACGACGACTTCTGCTTCAGTTAGTACACAGAATGAATCTTGTTCCAGGAATGAACCAAGGCTGTGTAATGAAGGGTCTTCAAGACCAGCATTTTTTTTTCTAGAAGTTGGAAGGTTTGTAGCGCATGCGGCAAGGGATTGCCAGAAGATAAAAGGAGGGTTTCATAGTTGAGGCAGGTGAATGCTGCCCTGGAGTAAATGACTTTATCCATGCCACTTCCAGAGAATTCCTGTATTAGGCTAGTCAAGCCATTGCAACAAAAAATTTGTAGGTGGCCACTAATTGTGTATTCCCCATTGTTCCAGACACTGAAAGATAAAGGACAAGAAATGTGGTATAATTAGTCCACAGCTTTATAACTTAACTCTGGGCACTAACTGGCAATATGTTTCATGGTGCTGTTTGTGATTCCTGCCTTAACCCCGTCCATGCTGGGAAACCCCAAACTGCCACAGCTGATTTCAGTTAATTGCTGGGACCCCCCAATCACTTCCCTGCAGAAGTGTGAAAAGGCTAGGGAAAGCAGTTTGTCTCCCTGCTATATGAGACATTAGGAACCGTAACCCTATTTGTTGCTTTCTTGAGGAGATGCCTTCCCTTAAATCTATTTTCAATTATGATTTATCAAGGGATGGCTAGTGTCAGGCCCTCGGTTTGAGGCTATCATACCATGGTCAGAACTTATGGATGGTGCACCTGTGCATTTCCAAGTCAGTTCAACATCCCGGGGAGGGGCAAGTCACAAGATGTGATTGTGGGGCTGGAATATGTCAGGAACAAGGCCAGAACAGGGCACAATCAAGGATGAAGCATGCTAGAACAGGGCTTAGGAAAGGCCAGGCAGGAACAGAATCAAGTGCAATCTGGAAGGCTAGGGAGTCTAACGCTGGGAGGCAGCAGAAAGGCTTCTGTCAATAGGGCTGGCTCAAGGGATTGTGGCACCCCTGAGGAAGCTTTATATGCCCCCTCGGGGGGTACAGAACCCAGCCTCCACTCTGGGCCAGCTTACCCTGTTCTGGAACAGCTGGCCCAGGGGCAGAATGGGCCAGCCAAGAGACCGGGCTCCACTCCCCCCCCCCCCAGGGCTGATTGTTCTGCCCGAGGGGTGGAGAGAGCCAGCCCAGAGATGGAGTGAGAGAGCAGAGTTTGCCCCATGGGCTGCCTGCTTCGCCCCAGGGGCTGAGTGGCTGGCTCAGGGGAGGGGCTGAAGCATGGGTCCAGCTTCTGGGCCAGCCTGGGCCACCCTGCCCCCAGAGCCCTGAAGCTGTGGTGCCCGACTCAGTGCCTCACTGGTTCATCAGTAGAGTCGGCTCTGTCAAAGTAGTGTGGAGTCACTGCAGGCTCTGTTTATAGGGCACATCTGTGCAGCTGAGCTACTGCAGCATGCTTGAACAATGAGTCATTGCAGGCTTTGTTGGTAGAGTAGATCTCGGCACTCGTTGACAGTCCAGGGATGGGCGGAGACAAGCCTGCCCACTTCTAAAGGTCCCATCCCCTAGCGTAATTGACGATGCTGCAAAATCCAAGTCTCAAGTAAATACAGGAGACAACAAATGAAAAAAACAAGGACTGAAATGAGGGCCATGAGGCAAAAGAAGAGAGCTTGGGGGTGGAAAGCCCCATATGCCATCTGAGCACCATGAGGTCCACTCAGTCCTCCAAACATAGGGGTTAGTCATGGCAGCTGAGTGAGAAGTGTAGATTTACCTCATAACCAGACCTGTTTCTGAATGAACATCTGCACGGGACTAGTAAAGCACTCACAGTCAACTAAGAAAAAAATACCCTCAAACTCCAGATACAATGGTTATTCTAGAGGTGGGAGGGGAAACACTTTTTTGCCATCGGTACAAACAAAGCCTCCCCCCTCCCACACTCACTGAGTGCCCAATATGGGACACTGAGGGGGGGTGCCAGATGTGATGTTTTAGGATTTCAAAACTGAAATCAAATGGAGGCATGCTGTGAATACACAATGTGCATTCTAAAAAGTAAGGCCACAGGTGTTATGCTATGGGGATAATGATATCACCTAATTTCTTAGGGGGAATTCTGAAGATTGCTTCACAAACATTAATGAATTTTTCAGACACTATAGTGGAAGCAGCACTGAAATGGCAATGAGGAATTAATGCCTTTATATTCAGCAGAGGGTTTGGTTGGCATATGTTCATTAGCAGTGGGGCCATACATTGAATGAGAAAGATAAAAAAAGAAATACCATATAATTGCTCCATTATTGAGTGAGGCTAAGGTCTGGTGGAAAAAAAATATGTGATCATGTAATTAAAGATTAACATAACAATTTTTGAGGGGGCTGAATTAAAGTCACATGGATAATATTAATTCTGGCAATTCCTAACTTCTGAGTGCTTGGCCCTGAAATCTGAATGTTCTTTTATTGTGGTATTTGGGTGTTTAAATATGATCTGTGTGAGAGATAACTAGTCCTACAAGCAAGCTTCATGACAGATTTATATATAGCAGATAGAATGAAAAATTAATTAGAGTGTTTGCCTTTTTTCTACTTAAATGTAAGCCTTAAGCATAACAGACTCAGGAGATGTTCTAAATCTATGAACAAACTGCCAATTTAGCTTGCCAGGAAAGCAGATGCTACTGCTACTTAATTCCCCACACTTCCAGCCCCCATCTTTCAGGGTTCTGTTACAACACCTGCTTATTCACACTGGTAAGGTGTTCCCAGCACAGAATCCATACAGGCCAGTAGTTAAACTGCATGAAATATAGAACCAACCAACCAAACAAGGGTATCCATGCAGATGAGGAACAAAACATGTAATACAATTGTATAATTCCACTGATGATCCACTACCTGGTGCATTTACTACAAATCCCATCTAAAACATCGCCAAAATCTCTCTCTCACTCTTCCCACCTTTTTTCCTCCCAGCCCCTAGTAAGCTTACTTTAAAAGAAAAGAACTCCTTTACAGTCCAATGGGCCTTGTTCAGTACATTGCAGGTTAAACTCCATTGCTTTCAATGGAGGGACATAATATTGAATCAGATTATGTCCTAAGAAGAATTGGAAATGTTTATGTACTGTATTTTATTAACCTTTGTAGAAGTTCCCATTCACTGTGAGAGTCTCATTCTTGAGGTAATATTGATTATAGAAAATGAAGTCACTCATTTTATATTAAATATCAGCTATTGTGATGTTGAGATATGTATACATTCAAAATATAAATATCTTTCATTTCTAGAGATTTATAATCCCACTGAAATTATTGTAATCTCTGCATTTACAATGTAATCCTCCAAGTGCATTATATCACAAGCAAACATATTGTTAATACCATATATAGTAAAAATATTTATTCAAAATATAGTCAACTTTAAACATATACTTGTTATAAAATGAAAACATTTATTAATTTGTTAATACATTGAGTATACTGAAAATACACAACAAAACTGTATAATGCATGTCCTGATCTAGCAAAACACAAACACATATAATGAGTAAAATAGCTACTGTATTCTATTATCCACTGTATTACTGTCTGTCTTGTCTCCTCTAGATTTTTCTGCCATAGGCCTTGCTTAACATACATAACTTTATAGAAAAGAGGTTAAGTTGCTATATCAATCAGTATTCTTTAAAGATGGATAGCTAAGATCAGCAGGAACATCCTGGTATTAATAAACTACCCTAAATAAAAATAAGGGAGAGATCAGATTATGCTTGATCAGCATAGACAGAGAATGATGTGCACAAATTGGTTCCTAGAAAATAACCACGCCAGTCCCAAAATGTGTGATGCAATCTGTAGTAAATGCAATAAAATGTGTCAATGTATTTAAAGAGATATGCTGTGTAACTTCGGTTGTGTGCTTTGCTCTAACCACCCTTCATGCTTACCAAAAGAGTTCCTGAGAGATAAAATTGGGAGTCAAACTGAATTCATTCAAAGCTTTGTTGAAAGAGGTCTCAGGCGTATTCACATCTGCAAAACTGACCTTAGTAATATATGTTTCCTTATTGTTAGCTTGGCTAGCCAACATATCTGGCCTAGAACTTATATTTTTCCACCTTGTCTACCCACAGTACCTGACACTGCCATCTATCACAGCTTTCAGTTAAGAATACTAATCTTTTAATTAGAGCCCCACGCATCTCCACAAATACTCTCAGAAACAATGATTAAATCAAATCATAGGGCTGAAAAGGACCTCATCGAGTCCAACCCCCTGGGAATGGAACCCAGGACCTTTCTGCATGTTAAGCAGAGGTGTTAGCCACTACACTATTTGCAGGGCCTAGTTTTATACCCCTTGCAACCAGGGACAAATCAAGGCCCAGGGGAGGAGGAGCAGTGCTGCCCATCCTCATGGGGCCCCCACTGTACCCACCATTGCATTGGTACCCTGCTGGGGGGGACAGCCCCCCTGTTCTGGGAAGCAGGGTCACTGGTTCAAGTGGCAGAGGAGGTTTGTTGGGGCTGTAGCCAGAGCTGCTGTAGGGGAGGGGGTTGAGTGAGGAGTGCAGGCTGGTTCTGTTTGGGGGTTGCAAGGAGGCATCTGGTGCCCCGGTGGGAGGGGGACCAGAGGACTTGGTCTCCCACACTCCAGCCCCGCTCTTGACCTGGCTGGTCTGGAGCAGCCAGCCTGGAGGCTGGGCAGACAGGGAGCAGTGACAGCTACCCACTCAGGCCAGGGACAGATTTTTGGGAGCACAGGGTTCCCATTTAGGCTGGGGTCAGTGGCTTCAGTCTTTACCATGCCTGCCTTAATATGGCCCTGTTTGCAAACATTTTAGCATGTCCATTTGGCAGGATTTAGTTACTGTACTAGCTATAAGGACTATTTGTAAAGTACTTGGGTGACTTTTGAATGAAAAGTGCAACTCAGAAATGCCAAATAGTTTTAATATTAAAGCCTCTCTTTTATTATGGAAAAAGATTTTACTCTATATTATGTAGCTTTTTTAGGCAAAGGGCCAGATTCTCCTCTCTCACTTCCACTGGTATAAACCAGAAATAATTAAAGCTGGAGTTATGCAAGAAGAAAATGGTGTAAACTGAGAAAAGAATCTGTTCCGGAGTATTTTCCTGATTCCCCATAGTGCAAAATTCCAGAACAAGTATACCCATTTTCTATAGCAAACATTGCTATCAGATACACAATCTGAAATCCTGCTTTTTCCTGCTTCCACATTTTTTGAAAGGAAAAAAAAAATATGGAACAGATTCACAATCTTTTGTTTAGTACCGAAGTCAACTTTACAAATTTGAGTTCTATAAATTGTTAGGGACTGAAATTTTACATATTTGCAATTGATGTCTGAACTTGTAAAAATACAGTAATTCCATTGATCATAAGAACAATGATGTTTTTGTTCTTCTTTTTGCCCTGGCTGACTCCTTTTAAAATGAGGCACGATGAAGCTGAAATATAAAACGTTGCACTAATCCTTTATTCCATCCTATCAGGTAAAGCACAGTTCAAATACTGTCCCTTTTCCTACTGTGTTGCTCTACTGCCTGAAAACTTTCTGAATTTTGCTTTTTGATAATACGGTGAAGCAAAAAATGCTCAAACAGACAAGAAAGAATCTCATTGTATGAATTTCCATCTATATTGTGTGTGTGCTTGCTAGAATAATAGTAAGGAAGCTACATGTAGTGGTTTGAAGAGAACAGAATGCTGAACAACTTAAGTCTGCATTTTGCATCAGAGGCACACTTCAGTATCATTCTTTTTTCTCCCAGATTACATTGCATTACAATTAGCACTTGATGGTACTGTGTCATATATTATATGCATTCCTCTCTAACTACCATTTAGTTCCTCCTCCCACACAAAGTAGACGGACAGCTCAAGAAGCTATTTAATATAAAATCAACATAACGTATAAATACCACTTTCTTTCAATTTGGTGATAACTTACTCTTTCAGGCTAATTAATGACAGGCTCCATTTATCCATCAACAAAGCCACCTACTACAGGACAGACTCAACAAAGAAAACAGCAGAACACCAATGGCCATCAACTACAGTCCCCATCTCTAGCCAGGTGGCCTGGCAGCAGACCTGGGACTCAAGCCCAATAAGCCGAGCGCTAGCGACACCCCTAGCTCTAATCCCTCTGATACAGCAAAGATCTACAATCTATCCAAAAAATGATCCCACACTCTCTCAAGCCCTGGGAAGCAGGTCTATCCTTGCTTACAGACAGTCCCCCAACTTGAGACAAATGCTCACCAGCAACCAAGCACCATACAACAAGAACACTAACCAAGGAACACATGCAAGGAGTCCTGTGGCACTTAAAAAACTAACAAATTTATTTATCACATGAGCTTTCATGGGAGAAAATCCCACTCTGTCAGCAGCACTGCTGTGGGTACCTGTATGGCCCCACAATATGCCAACATGGGTGACTTAGAACAATGTTCTCTCAAGTCAGATACTCACCAGCAACTACAGACCTAACAACAGAACCATTCAGGCAGGCACATACCCCTGCAACAAAACCACATTGCCAACTTTTGCCCACATATCTGCAAAAAAGATGCCATCATAGGACCTAATCAACCCAGCTAACTCCATCACGGGCTCATTCACCAATGTGATGTATGCCATCATGTGCCAGAAATGCTCCCCTGCCTTATATATTGGTCAAACAGGACGGTATCTGTGTAAAGGAATATATATGGGCACAAAACTGACAACTCTCAAAAATCAGTTTCTGAGCACTTTCATGTTCCTAATCACTCAGCTGACTGTTTGTTAACAACTGTGCTCAAGCAAGTCAGTAGGACATCAAGAATTCAAAAAGAAAACAGCCGCAACTGGAACTGATATGCAAATTGAGTTGTGTGAAAACAGGATTAAATTGTGACTATGGCTTCTTCTCCCATTACAACAGGTGATTTGACCTCACCTCCTTCTATGTGCTGTTTCCGAGTGTTTGAATCTTAACTGCTTTGATTTGCTATTTCAGTATGACCTCATCCCAAGAGTTGCACTTCCCTGCTTTTATTTTCTTCCCATTCTTTAAGATCTCCCATCTTCGAAGCATCTGACGACGCAGAATTTTCTCCCACGAAAGCTCATGTGATAAATACATTTGTTAGTCTTTCAGTGCCACAGGACTCCTTGTTTGTTATTCTTTCTTGTGTCTGCTATCCTTTTGTCTTATTAAAGGAGTACACTATCAGTTAATGGTGCCAGTTTATTTTGGACAGATGTTTGCTTTCATGTTGAACTGCTGAATTTAAATCTTTCTTTAACTACGCAATAAACAAATAGATACATCCTTATGTGTGGAGTCACTTACAATGCTTCCAAGATAAAGGCAACAACACAGAAATTTGCAGCACTGTTTAAATAATAATCATAATCATAATAATAGCAGCCCTCTTTAACATATAAAGCAAAGAAACTGCATCTGATGATGTGGGTTGGAGCCCATGAAAGATTATGCCTGAAGAAATCTGTTAGTCTTTGAAGTGCCACAGGATTCTCATTGTTTTTAAACCAAATCTATTCAATCGAAACAACACTACAATGTTATCCTAGCTTGTATTTACAAGATGTAGCCAATTACCACCTTGACTGCTTTGTTTGTATGTTGTATCCTCTTCCAATATTTTTGCCTTAGATGTCCCAAAATAATATTCTCACCATATTTCTGGCCTGATGGAAAGCTGAGCTAGCTGGAAATCTCACAGGGGAGAATATTTCACCAAGATCACCAGCCCACCATTGCTGGGGTGAGTTTTGAAGGCATAGCTGAAGCAAACCACTGCACATTTTAAGTTTCATTTTACAGTAATAACAACAGTTTATCTAAATGAAAAGAATCTCTCAGCAGCAGGACAAATGTAAAAAAAAAGATTGTAAATAGAAATGTTAATTTAAAGTTAAGGTGAACTCTGAGATAACACCAAAATACAAGCAATAAAGGCTGAAAGTTTTAATTCCCACTGTGTCAATTCATATTACATAATGTCCAGTCACCTGAATCATACTGAGTTCAATTTCTATTTCAGACACTTGAAAGCAACTTCCATTTCCTTTGTATATGTGCTAAAATATATAGGAATCACTAGGTTAATAACAATAAACCTCAATCTTAATTCTGAGTTTCAATGCTCTTGTGGGTTTAAGACAGACATTTTATGTTACTTTAGCATAGTTTATGATTTAATAAATTGTAAGTTCATTATAAAGCTAATAAATTGTTATACATGGCTAATAATCTCCTCAGAAGTGACTATTACACTTAGCAGAAGCATTAACATTGTTCAGCTTTGCTTCTGGCAATAAACCAAAAAACAGATGGTGAACATCTTGCAATGTATGGTTTAGCACAATGTTAGAGCTTCACTGTCACATAGGTTTATAGTTATATTTATTAGTCTTTTCTAAATTTCAGTCAGCGTAATAGTCAAATTGAGCCTTAGACTGTAAAGAGTCATTATATACACTAATATTACTGGAGCAAATTTTGAAATATAATATAAACAGCACAAACTATGTGAAAGCCTCATATAGAAAAGGCTTTCTGACAACCAGAAAATAGACTATGAATAGTTAAGACTTTGCCCTTTCCCATTAGAAAATTCAAGGTCTGATATTCATAAGTAGTTGTGAGCATACGAGTTTACAGTTTATTCATGTTATTACAAGTCTTCTATGCACTAATCTTAGAAATATATTGATTATTATGTTCCAGGTCAAATCATCATGTTAAAATGGTAGGCAATTTAAGAACAATACTCTCTTGAGCATTTGTTTGTTGTGTGTTAAAAGTAACTCTTAGAACTTTCAGATTTTGCTATACTTACAGTTTCAATATTTTGAAGTAGTGTTTTCTTCTTGTGTTAAATATATTTCTAAAAGTTTGAGACAATATGATCATACCAGAAAATTGTGAATATATCCATTATTTAAAACACTGGCATGTAGATATAGTCCTTAAAGTATTAAATCAAATATAGTTTATATAACAGTAGTAAAATCTCTCCAAATTCAAAACTTAAACCACTGTATAACAACTGCTATAGTTATAATTAAACATACTTACTGACCTGCAATGGAAAGTTCTTCCAGGGCCGTCAGCACATATGCCTCCATTGAAACAAAGGGTTGAGTTCAGAGCAGGTTCATTGCAAATGTCAATATCCACTTCACAAAATTTACCAGTGTAGCCACTCAAACATATGCATACAAATGCATTGACCAAATCTTGACAAGAACCTCCATTGATGCAGGGAGCTGACTTGCATTCCTAAAAGAGATAAATGATAATATATTGATAATGGATATTTAAAGGCACAATGTTTATACAGAACAATTAAAGAAGAAAGAGGGTTTCTTTTTGTTTTTAATGTCTGAAAGATTGGATTTTGGTCATATCCATTAACTATATGCTTTCAACACTTAGTTATGAAAATATATGTGCTAATATCAATTAATACTGGAGAAATATGAATGCACCTTTTTTATAGATTTTCTCAATAAAATTAAAATTTCATTTATTAAAACCTCAAAATAATACAGCCTCACCAAACACTTTACAGTGCATGCTCTTTCATTCTCCCCCTGTTCTTATACTGGTAATCATCACTTTAGCATCAGAAATTTGGGTCTCTTCAGAATAATTATATAGATAGATAGATAGATAGATAGATAGATAGATAGCTATTGATTATTACACAAGTGTGTAGGTAGGGTATGCAACATTTCTTTCTATGTCAAATCTGAACTCAGCATGTGCTGAACATTATCTAGTGAATGTGTTAAATTTCCAATTATTAAACATTGCCTAAGAATAACTGATAATTGCTAGAAATGTCATCTATTGCAAATCTTTACAAAAGATGCAGTGATTTGTTTTTAAGAGTTCACATTATACCAAATTGTTCTGACAAGGCTGATGTGAAACTCATGAAATTCATACCATGTAACACAAAGGCAAATTAATGATTTGTCAGAAATTATAGTAAAGTTGAATTAGTGTAATGGTCACTATAAAAGAGATTTTTGCCCTTGGACTCAGAATCCAATTTATGTGTAGATGTAAGAATTTGTTTGTTTGTTTTGTTGCTGCCAACCATGTAGTCTAGCAAAAAGTAGGCTTTTAAAAGTTAGCTTATTTTCATATTAGTTTTAACTTTTCCAGAGGGTAAACCACCTTAGGGATAACCAAGGGCACTTAGTACATTTCCTGCAGGTACTGCCATTACATTTACAGAATGTAAACACATATACCCACAGGGAGCTGTATGAAAATGACACATTTTTCTATCAGCACTCCAGCTGGATAGGTATAGAATGATTTATTAGAAAGCATTACATAAATAATTGAATTATATAACCTATACGATGATAGGGATAGTTTGTAGGCAACCAGAAATTATTCACTGAGGGTATGTCTACACAGCACTTTTATTTCAAAATAAACACTTGTTATTTCAAAATAAAAGATATTTGGTCCACATGACGTTTTCTTATTCCAAAGGAAAGATCCATCCTTTCAAAATAAGAACTGCTGTTTAGAAACAGGTTAAAACCCGATTGTTTCGAAACGGCTGTCATTTTGAAATGGTTATTTTGAAATAAGGCCGTTTGGACATGTTTTTTCAAAACAACACGTCCAAACGGCTTTATTTCGAAATTATCATTTTGAAATAACAGCTGTTTCAATAGCAGGCTTTCCCTTAATTCAAATTAACTTATTTTGAAATAACTCATTTCAAAATCCTTATTTCGAAATAATGATGTGTGTGTAGACATAGCCTGAGGGTCTAAAAAAGACAATTTTTAAAAACATTTCAATCTCCTATTTAAACTTTCTGGCCTTGTCTGTCTGTTCTGATAAATGAAAAAAGATGTTTCTCTGTTCATTTTCTTTATTCCACCTATGCTTCTGACTATTTATGCAGTCTTGCCCACAATTACTATAAAATTAATGAAGAAAATGCTTTATCTAAAATAATAATTCCAAAAAGAAAGCATAAAAACAACTCATCATGATAGATCAAAATTATAAATGCAGTTATGGATAAGCAAGCTTCAAGCATGCATACAGTGCTGAGGCTAAACAAGCAGATAATAGTCGACAATTTTCAAACAATGGAAAAATCTATTTGTTTCATTATGTGTTTTAAGAATCTTCAGAAAGATATATAATGGAATTCTTGTTCAGATCTGAGTCCAGGACTTGGCAGGACTTCAGGACTTAGCATCTAGAGTAACAGAAAAAATATTGGAAGCAGAGGGAAATCTTTGTAGAAGAAACACAACATCAATTAGTGCCTTGGCAGGTACTACAGTATATGGTTTTGTTTAAATAAACATTTAATATATTTGGTGCATTTCATATAAACATAATTCTTAAACAAAAGGCAAAATGTGCAGTGAGTTCTACTACTGGAAAATTGCTATTCTTCACCAATCTTAATTGAGGCAAGAGAGTTCGTTCAGTAAGCAGCATTTAAAATCATACAAATCTCAACTTGATGGGCTGTCACAATTAATCTAGGAATTAGAAGTTAGTCTCTCAAATTGCATAAATTTGGTAGGTTAGCTGGGGGGGCCAAACTCTGCCAGTCTCAGTCTCACAAGTAACCACAATTAAGATAACAGGACCACATGCCTGAGTAAGATGAACAGATTTTTATCACCATTTATGAAACCACTAGAACATCTTGTGTGAGTCAAGTGAACAGGATTAGTATCTCTGTACCTGTCTACACTAGGCTTTCACTACATTGAATTAAGGAATTCCTTAATTTAAACTAATGAAAGTTTAGTTTGAATTAGTAAAACCTGCCAGTTAGTTTGAACTAGGCCCTTAGTTCGAACCAAGGACTGTGTAGACTATGATTAACCCTTAGTTCATTTAATAAATTCAAATTAAGAGCAATTAGTTTGAATTAACAAAGTGGACTAATTTGACAATGTTAAGTCAGGTTAATCCACTTTGTTAATTCAAACTTATAAGTTTCAAGTTTAGTTTGATCTAAACTCAACTTATTAGTTCGAATTAACAAGCTCAAACTAACTTTTCCTCATGTAGAAATATGCTCTAAGATATAGAACATTTGCCTGTCTATGGAGGAAAGGCTTTTTTAAAGTGTTGATTCATAATAATTACTACTGCTCGATTAATTTTTTTCTTACCTGTAGACAAGTGATTGACTAAACACTACATAAAGTGGTTCTCATTAAAACAGTATTTAGCAGCAGTCGAACATTGGCCTATTTTCCTATGCCTGATACCTTTTGTGGTCACTAACAAGTTGCAGTAATACAGATCACTTGTGGGAGAAGGAAATCTCCTGTGCAAGTGTTTCAGAATTACACACGTCTAGCTCTAAGAAAAAATATATTCACTGTGTAATAATCAAGCATACAGACACCCTTCTGTACTTTAGATATGCACGCTTTTTTTTTTTGGTCCCACACACACCTATGCCATTTTACAAAGCACCCCAAAAGGGTTTTGTCTAGCCTATATTTCTTTATCTTAAAAAAAATATATTAATTGAATTCAGATTTGCTGGGACTCCACATTCACTTCTTGATTTAAAACTGAGTTTGGGATACACTAAGCAATTTTTATGTAGGGGCCAAGAGAGAAGCTTTCCTAGCAGTTAGACACAAGCAATTGTTGGTACCATACTCCCAGATGATATGCTGGCCTCCTCCATTTTAAAAGTCATTCTTCCTTCTTTCTACAATCTAAAGGGGTATGTCTACACTTACAAATTAATTTTAATTGATGAGGATCAATTTGAATTAAATAAGCGCATGGCCACGCTGGTTTTCATGAATTCAAACTAAGAAACTCCTTACTTCGAATCGATGAAAGCTGACTTCAAAGTGACAAAACCTTGCTGAACTTCGAAGTGACTGTCAATTTAAACTCAGTAGTTCGAATTAACCCAACGTAGTTGTATTAATTCAAACTGTTAGTTTGAGTTAGCCATGGCTTGATTTTGCTGGTGCAATAATGTTCCCTACCTAATTTGAACTAGCAAGTCCTGTGCATGGACATGCTAGTTTGAATTAGGGTTTCAAGTGTGGCCATGCTAATTCAAATTAACTGAATTCAAACTAATCATTATTGATTGGTTCAAATTCAGTTAATTCAAACTAACATTCTAAGTATAGACATACCCAAGAACAATCCAGAATGAAGGGAGATCCTCTGTCCCAACTGCTAGGCAAGAACTATCCTTGTCCAGAAAGAGGGCAAAGAGACAGCAGTTGCTGCTTACTGCCTGCTAGTTTTTATATTGTGGATATGTTTAAGAGAAAATGGCCAGCATATCTCTAGCACACACAATAAGGAGAGGAGATCTAAAAGACCAAGAAAATCACAAAAATGTAGAGTTATGTGAAGGAGTCAGTATATGCATGAGTTAAATCATGAGAGAAATGTATCAGCAATGGTATAGGTGGTAGTGAAAACTCACGGTGTTAACTATAGAAAAGCTAAGTGAAGTCTTGGCTATGGCCACACATACATCATTATTTTGAAATAACCCATTTTGAAATGAGTTATTTTGAAATAAAGTCCTTATTTCGAAATAAGTTAATTTGAATTAACAGTTTGTTAATTCGAATTAAGGGCAAACCTGATTTTGAAATAGCCATTGTTTCGAAATGGTTATTTTGAAACAAGGCCGTTCGGACATGTTGTTTTGAAACAGTTGTTTTGAAACAATGGTGTTGTTCTGAAACAACGTGCCCGAATGCCGTTGTTTCAAAACAACCGTTTCGAAACAATGGCTATTTCGATTAGATGCGAGGTTTAAGGGTTTTGAAATAACAGCCATTATTTCAAAAGAATGGGTCCCGCTGTTTTGAAATATCAGTGCATCATGTGGACATGCCGCTTCTTATTTTGAAACAACCTCTGTTGTTTCGAAATAAGAAGCCTATGTGGACAAACCATTTGAACTGCCTCTGAGGAGCAACTACTGCTGATATTAGCAGAGGTAATGGCTCTGCCATGTTCCTTTTCTTAACCTATTATTCACAGAGAATGTCTGTGTGCCCTAACCTTTGTAAGAAGCAAAAGGGATTGAGGCAGAAGACTTTCTTTTCCCGCTCCACACACAAACTATACGCTCATAACATCTTTATGGCATCTAAAAGCCTGTTTGATTTACAGAACAATTAGATGTGGAATATGATTTTCAAAAGCAAGGTGAAAAGGTCACAAAGAAATTCTTACCATCTAATACTAGCTGTGATGTAACTAGAAATGTAGGAAGGGTATAGGGTGAGGAAGGACATGAGTTACGACAGTGAAGTCCTGTAGTTACTTGCTTGAAATGGAACATATCTTAATAACAAAGTGTTTTTTTTTTTAAACCAGTTCT
This sequence comes from Podocnemis expansa, assembly GCA_007922195.1. Taxonomy (NCBI): domain Eukaryota; kingdom Metazoa; phylum Chordata; order Testudines; family Podocnemididae; genus Podocnemis; species Podocnemis expansa. The sequence continues at coordinate 18,547,985 of ML681979.1, forward strand.
TTTAGTAGTACTGTAATTATAAAGATTAATGGCATCGGGAGCAGCTCCTCTTAGAAATATGTAGAAATATGTGGCATCATCTTAATTTTGAATAAATAACCTTCTTTGGTAATATTGTAGAAAAAATAACCAAGATGCAAGTCTGTGTCTAAGTTGCAATCCCTTGAGCAGACCCAAATGAACTCAGCAAATTGGACTGATCAGTGTTTTCCTTTTGTAAATGTACTATTTGCAAGATGACAGGATGCAGTGGCAGACTAAAAGTTCTCTAAGTTAGTTTTATAATTTTGGTCTTGACATCAGACAAGACACATATAGACATCTCAACAAAAGAGGGAGAATTGAGCATGCGGGTACTAGGGCAAGCATCAGTTAATATGTCCAGTGGCTCCTGAACAAAATTGCCAATACTCCTGATTGCAGTATCACTTATAATAAGATTAATGCTATGAGCACAGAACAAGTATCTCATTACAATGAACATTTGTTTCCATTTTGTACCACCTCTGCTGATGCCTTGATGATGATGAAAGTCAAAACTGTCAGTTCTCGTTGTGGTCCACAGCAGAGGGATCCCCAAAAGTTGAAGTCTGTGTTAGGTCTCTACCACAGATTACAATATTGGTCCCTGCCTTTGACCATTTGCTAATGGTTGTTCTTGATTATTTTGACCAGCCTTTTTATTCAAGGATGGGTGGAAGACGTGCAGCAATTGAATGATGTATGGTACTGCTTTTTCTCCTTATAATGAGACAAATATTTATAAAATGGAGTAGGACACTGGCAAGATGTTTGAAGGAATTTGGGCATAAATTGCTGATTCATGGACAATGTCTTACCTTGATGGTCAATGACATTCATTCAACTCCCATGGTATATATGCATTATGTTATAGTCTTTAATAACATGATCCCGTATTGCTCTTTCCACAAAACTCTGCATGAGTAGCTATTCAGTATTTCTTTTTATATTCCTGATTTAATTGGTAGTTCCAGGCCTAATTTACTTAAGCACACCAGCCAAACAATTTCTTCTTGGGTGTTTCTATGGTGCTCTTCCTATAGTGTTTCACAAATTGTCCAAAAGTATCCACTAATTTTGAAAGACCAACTTGTGACCCATAAGGTCTGATTTTTCAGATTACTCAGCAATGTATATCAGTCTGTGTAAACCATTGCTCCCATTGACTTCAGTTGCAGTGTAGACACTCAGCACTTCTACAAATCAGAGCTCACGGTCACTCAGAAAATAAACACATAGTTAATGGCAAATTAATTTTTTTTATGCAGTTGTCCAGCATCCTTCAGAAACTCTGGCAGAGACAAAGATAGAATCCAGTTCTACAAGATGACATTCAACCACTGTCTTAACCGTGAGATAATTCTTTCACTTCCTACAATCCGGTCTCATTCACAACAGTTTTTCCAATGTCTGTAACATTGAAAGGTGCCAGAGCCAACATCTCTTTTACTATCCAACACTAATTCATCAGTGCACTAAATTAAGACAGATGCAGTGGAAAAAAATAGCATGTGACTATATAATTGAAGACAAATAATCATATGCAAACAAAAGTGCTTTACTTTGTAACCATTATTCTTTTATTTTAATATTTTTAACAAAAGCTTTTAGAAATATTGTATACCAGGTGTGGCCAAACTTATGGAACTCAAGAGCCACACAAAGTGGATTATTAAACCTTCAAGAGCAGCACTGAGGCATATAGCCTACTTTTACCTACTAAATTGATTTGCTGATGTTCTTCCATGAGCCACACTTTTTCATTCAAGAGCCACATGCAGCTCCCGAGTCGCAATTTGGCTATACCTGTTATATACCATGATTTTTTCATTCTGACTATAGTTCACAATGTAGTCTAATGGCTTGTCAAAGTACATGTGGCTGAATGACAAAAAATATACAAAATTCCAAAAGGAAAAAAATACATAGATTTTCCCTAAGTGCCTTCCATAGGCTATAAATAGACAGTGAGCATAGCTGCTCCTACAATCAGTCCAAATTATTGAACCATATATATCATATACTCTATAAAACCAGTTACACTCCAAGAAATTGTTCAAATAAAAGGCTTCATAGCTTAATAACTTGCATTAGTAGCTTAAGACTGAAATATGAATATTAAAACAATTAGAAAGTAAAAATATGGAGGCTGTGGGTGGTTGACTTTTTTTTTTTTTAAATGTTCTACAAACATTAAAACCTTACTAACATTATGGTGCTTTTCTTTGAAATAGTGTATCTGTTGGAAAGACCTAGTAATTGGTCAATTTTTATGCCAAGCAAGTCACTGGTTTTTGGTTGATTTATTTGAAAGCATCTCAGCAAAAGTGAATTTTAAGGAGGGGATTTACAGAGAAGACAGTAATGGACTTATGGATCAAGAAAGAAAGTGGAAGCAGACACCTAGATGTTTGGGAAAGAGGTGTGCAAGTGACAGTCAATGTGGACATCATTGGCGCATGGAGGAAGTGGACCTGGGAAAGACAGAAATGTGAAGAGCTTTGAAGCATGAAAGTAATGAGGTGGAAAAAGGAGAGCCAATAAACAAATTCAAAAAAGGAGTCAGTGGAACAGAAAATGATGATGCTTTCAGTAACTGCTTTTTCAGTGGATTGTGGTGGGGGCCATGTAGATGTTGGGAGGTCAGAGGGGAAGGAAATGGGTGGAGTTGACAACTGGAAGAGAGGATAGAAGAAAAAGAATCAAGATTTGGATACCCTATTTGAGGAACCAGGTGTCAGGGAGGATGGGCTTCTTTTACCTAGATAAATAAATACTTTTAAAACCAATCACTTGGTTAGTGTGTGTACATAGTCTCTGTACATGTTAAACAACATATAATTGCTAAGTATTATTATTTCATATTAAAAGAGTTTTTGTATGTTGAATTTAGTTTCCTGAAGTATAACATTTTACAGTACTATTTTCTAGGCACCCAATAACGCAATGTTTTAATAGCACTTTTTCAAGGTTACATCAAGCAGGTCCAGCTAGATGCATTAGTGACATACTGTATATGCTTTTTAGTGCCTTGGAAGGATATTGTACCCTGGTTTAATTTCTCAGAAGTGCAATAATCTGATGCAATGCTGAATGTTCTTAGAAGACCAAAGGGCACAAGATTCTTTGTGAAGATTAAAAAAGGCACTTAGCTTAAGCTATCTGGCACACTATGTTGTAAGATTTTCAGATCACAAGAGAATTCAAAGTGCATTCATAATTTTGAATAAATCTCTGTAAGACTGTTTATACAAATCTAAAATGCATAATAAGAGAATATAGAAATATAGTGTTTTTTCTGAAAAAGAATGTTCCAGAAATTGTGGTTTTTCCAATGTTACTTCATTCAAAATATGTCACAGAATAACTGCAGCAGACAAGTTGTTAAATTTGGATTGTAGAGAGAAACAAAAAAATGTTATTCATGGACCTGTGTAATATAGAAATTTGAATGAAGTGATTGGTTGACTGATAATGCCTTTTTCCATTGAATTAGACACCTTAAGTTTGATAAAATCATTCATTATGAACTTCTGAACAAAGAAAAATTAGAACTTTCACTGTTATCTCAGATTATTACCAGATGTAATTTTTATGAGATTTTAACCTTTCAAATGCCTTTTTAAGAAACATTGCTAGAATCTGGTACACGGATTTACCATTTCTTTCTCTAGAATCCTCATTTATGGTATAAGAAAAGAGGGAAGTCTAAAAGCAGGTAGGAGCTAGCCGTGAGAGACTAGCAGCACACTAACTCTTCCAATGTCTTTATAGATGAACAGTTCTTCCTCACTTAGTGTTATCAATTGCTACCCAATGAGGCCTCTTGCTATTCTCTCCCCCACACTTAAATCTTGGATCCTTACTTACAAAATTGCCAGTTGTCATACTTCTTGCTTGACACAATGCATCTGGCACATTCAAGAGCTTGGAGTTGGGTGTATACAATGGAAATCAGTGACTCTCCTCTGTGAGGAACACCAAAAATGAAGCTACACAAAACTCAAACATAATTTGCATTATGGCAGCACCCAGAGGCCTAATCAGGCCTCAGAAATTGGACTAAGCATTGTCAAACAATGAGATATAGTCACTCCTAGTGAGCTTATCATCTAATTTAAAACAAGTTAAGTGGATATAAATAAATATATTTTCTAGCACGTGGGGAAAAGCAATGGCAACAATACTATTCACACTACAACAGAGGCCTCCTGTTGCTGTGGTCAGGATATTTTCTGAGTGACTCTTAGCCCTAGTCTACACTAGAGGGCTTTTCAGTGGCAGCTGACCACCAGTTATGCAAGGAACGTAAAATTCCTTGTGTAACTGGTGACAACTTTGCAAGCCATCAGTACATATCAGAGAAAAGCGGACTGCCAGTACCTTGTGGTCAGCTTTCCCCCACAGCCTGACCCCCAGGACTTCTGGGGCCAACTTCCAGGAGTGGCTCAATGAGTTCAGACTCGCTGAAAACTGCTCCTGGATAGCGAGCTGACGGTGGTGAATTTGATATACCCTTAGAGACTGTATAAAATATAGGTCACTTATAGACACACTGTTAGAGACTGTATACCGATATACCCTTAGAGACTGTATAAAATATAGGTCACTTTCTCCAAGAAGACTACTCAAAATGCCTTTTGCTTACTCTCCTAACTACATGTCATAGGATCAGCTAAGTAGGCAAATGTGTATATTGAAACTTGTAAGATGACATTTTAAATGCTCAGGTTGATTTCCTAATCCTGCTTGTAGGCTGTGTGTGTGTGATCCGGACCTAGAAGTGGTCAAATTTAGAGAGAAAAGTACACAGATTTATAGGTGGTGTGAATTGAGCCTCTGGTGTTTTGGATAAGCAGCCTGTTTTCTTTGTTTTCAGTTCTTCTGATAAGAGTATGGATTTTAAGAAATAAAGTAGTATTATAATACAAACTTCCAGAACTCTTTAAGTATTTTATGTTTGCTTTTAAATCTAAGTTCTCTGGGCATATGCCATGAACATAACAGGAAAGAGACTCAATACAGCATGACTTTGTGACTAATCACAACAAAAAGACCTACCTCGAAATTTGAACATGTAACTTATATTTGACATAAAATTCTCCCCTCATCCTCAAAGCAAGAAATGTTTTAGAATGAAATATCCTAGGGAATTTTCTATTTTTGTTAACACTGTTTCTATTTAGCAAAGCAACTTTCAACAGTGTGGTTAGTCTGCTACTTATTTAAATCAAGACAATTGCAAAATAGATTCTTGTATAATTACATCACTAAAAGAAACATAGCATTTAGGTTTCATATTAAAAACCTAGTTACAAACTTATTTTTTGTTCATTTATAATGTGTTCCTAAATCATCTTATTCAAGCATTAGATATTCCAAGTAGTTCTTTATAAACTGTACTTCAATCATTAGCATTATAATTCCAGACTATCAGTTGTAATATGTCCCAGGAATAAATAAAATTATCATGGATCAGCTTAGTTGAAACTACTGTCTCCCAAATATCTTAATTTCTTTCTTAAAACCGTTTTGTTCTTCAGAATTTTTTTTTACTATGTTACAAGAAATTTTAAGAAATATGTGGGTTTACTTTTATATTATCTATCTATCTATCTATCTATACTTAAACCATTTTCTGGATGAATCACTGATTTTACAGAATAGAGAAGCTGGCCTCCACTCTGTACTTTAGTCTGATATAAACAAAAAAACCCAACATCCACTACTTCTACTAATTTAGAGGAAGACATCCAGGTAGACATTAGCTAACCAGTTAATAATGACTCTGGGCAGATGCCTACATCTGCATGGACACCCCTGATTTCAGCACGCTTTGGTGCAGACACAGTGGTTTTCCTGTATGGAACTGCTTATAGTTTTAGGGTCTAAATGTTTTTAAAAGATATCTTCAGCATAATCTAGTAAACACAATGCTCACAAACAGCATTAATACCACAAATCAAGCCATATCTTTTACAGACATGTTAGACATTTCTCTAATATCTGTATTTTCATCACATCAATATAAAATGTAATTATGTTCTGAATATGATTTTTATACAATTTTCTACAGGTGATTTAATTTCTCATTTTTCAAAATAGACATGTAAATCACTGACACCAATCACTCATGGGTATTGTGTATTAGCATTGGAAACAGCTGATAATCATGTAGATTTTCAATACAATGTCAAAAGCTGCATTTCAAGCTGACTTGCAAAATAATTAGCTACTTCTAAAGCTTTTTGCTATAAAGAAAAGTTGGCTGGTAATTTTCCAGAGACATTTACAGCTTGCATGAGACCAACTGTCATGCATTTTCAATAGCAAGGTCATGCAACATACATCTTTTCTGTATTGTAAGAAACTGCTATTCACCCATCTAGGATATTTGGCTGTAGATCAAAATTCATGACTGTTTCCTACCTGTTTAGGCAAGTCAAAATACCTCAGATAAACTGTGAAAATTTCCAGAAGGGTAGCTGTGTTAGTCTGTTACATAGTAAAAACAACAAGAGTCCTGTGGCACCTTAAAGACTAATAAATTTCTTCGGGTGTAATCTTTTGTGGCATAAGCTTTCTGATAAAGTGGTTTGGAGCCCAAAAAACTGAAATTTGTTAGTTTTTAAGGTACCACTGTACTCTTGTTATTAGATAAACTGCAAAATGTTGGATTGCACTTATTTGAACTAAACTTCCAAATTGCAATTCAGCCATTTTAACCTTCAGGTGGGCTAGAACTCATTTAATTGCCCTTCTCCAGTTCCTTAAAAGAAATAAACCCCACTTCCTATGAGGAAGCAACTGGAGATCAAGGATTCACTCTTTAAAGGACTCACAATAAACACTGTTCAGAGTTACCCTATATCTATCTATCTACTGGAAGAATCCAAGTAGATGACTCTTCCTCTGCTGGAACCAGTATCCAGTCATCTTACTGATTAGCCAGAACTCAGTCAAATGCACATAGGAAGAAACTCTGCTGCAAAATGCTTCAGAGTAAGGAAAAAAAGATCTTACTGCTCACCCCTTGCTCAGCTTCTCCTAGTCACACACTGAGTGCATGGGCTCTTCTCATTGCAGTTCCTGTAGCTGCTGCTTTCATGGCATCTGACCACCAAAGCAGCAGAAAACCTCATGGAACATGCTCAGAGCTACTAGACCCGATTTTCAAAAGCTTCTGGTTCTGGGCAGCTAAATCTGCCCATCTAGAGAAACCCAGCCTCAATAGGTTTCTTAAAACAACAGTGGTGAGTCATACAACCTGGAATGAGGCAGATTTGCTTTATTTTTATGACACCAATTTTATTGAAAGTTGCAGAACCTGGGATCCAAACTATGGCTAATACAAGGCCAGAAATGTGTGGAGAAAAGTCTACGCCATTTTCCAGTTTCCCAATCTCAGAGATAACTACTTAAGAGCTCTTCTAAATTATGTCAGTTTTACTCATCTCCCAGGCTATGTCTACACATAAATGTAACTGAATTCAAACTAATCAATTCCAACTAATAATTATTAGTTCAAATTCAGTTAATTTGAACTAACATGGCTACATTAGGAAAACCAATTCAAACTAGCATGTCCATGGACAGGACTTGCTAGTTCAAACTGGAAGAGGGACACCATGGGAGCTGGGGCAACATGGCCCACAAGATGGGCCCTGTCACCACCCAATCCCCAGGTAGGCTCCAGCCCTCTGAGCCCGACACAGTGAAAAGCATCCCCTGCCCAGCTCTAGCCTAGGTGCAGCTAGAGCTGGGCAGGGGATGCTCTTCCCCATGCCAGGCTCAGAAAGCTAGAGGCTGAACAGGGATGTTTTCCCCTGTCAGGCTCTGTGGAGCCAGGGCACCCCACCCCACTCCCCCACTCTGACAGCACTGGCCAGGCGGGGAGAGAAGGGATTCCCCCTGCCTGGCTCCAGCAGTGCTGCCCAGCTCAGGGAAAAGTTGGAGCCCAGCTTGCCAGAGCGGGGATGGGATCCCTGCAAATGCTGGAACCTGGCTTGCTGGCATGGGGACAGGATCCCCGCATGTGGCTGGAGCCCCCCTTTCAGGCGTGGGGATGGGATCCCCACACATGGCTGGAGCCCCACCTGCTGGCATGAGGATCCCTTCCCTGCGCTAGCAAATGGGGCTCAAGCCACGCATGGGGATCCTGTCCCTGTGCCTGGGGATCCCTTCCCCATGTCGGGACGTGGGACTCCAGCTGGGCATGGGGGTCCCATCCTGACACCCTGTGAGGGTGGCTGAAGCCATGCGTAGGGATCTCTTCCCTGCACCAGGCAGTGCTGCTGGAGCTGGGCAGGGGGAATCCCTTCTGCCCCTGCCCTGGCAGTGCAGCGCTCCAGCTGAGCGGGGGGAATCCCTTCTCCCCCCACCTCGGCAGTGCAGCTCCAGCCAGGTGCAGGGGGAATCCCTTCTCTCCACGCCCTGGCAGTGGTGCTGGAGCTCGGCACAGGGGTCTGGGGTCCCCACCATCCGAATCTCCCAGCCAGAGAACCGGGGCCCCATCGGCCCTGTGCAGATCTGATGGGAGGTATCTTCCTTCGAGAGTGCCATGCCCCTAGGAGGAACGTCAACCCATGTTAATTTGAACTAATGTTAGTTTGAATTAACATGGCTACACAGCATCAATTCAAACTAGCTGGTTCAAATTGATGGTCACTTCAAAGTTATAGGTGGTTTTATAACTTTGAAGTGTCCTCTGGTCAATTCAACTTAAGGAAAACCTATAGGAATTAATAATAGCTAGTGTCTATGTGTATTTTTTTGTTTTTTAATTCAACCTGACCCCATTAGGTTGAATTAAAATGTATATGTAGACATACCTGTACAGACTGCTTCAACCATCAGAGATTACTGAAGCACAAAGAGATACAACATTCCCTCCTACCATCAGCCATGCCCCGGAACTATCTAGCAGTACCCTGAGCGGAGAGAAGTATCCAGGTGGCATAGAGCCAATGATGATAATTATATGACACCTAGAAGTGCCCCTACATTAAAGGAAACATCAGTTACTAAGCCTGGGTGTTTCTTCATGCTATTGGCACAAAAGAACAGAGAACCATAATCTAACCCCATGTAATGAATGGAAGATAATGCCACTTTGTTTCTTAATTGCTCATCGACTGTAATCAATAAGATTTGTACTTTAATTAAATATAGTAATCAAAGAAAAATCTCTGGGTCTATATCAGGAGTGTCAAACTCATTCAATGGGGGGGGAGGGCACACTGGAAGGCAAGACAGCTGTCATGGGCTATTCAGCCACATGGGCTCCCCAACCCTTTCCCCTCTATGCTCAGAGTGGCATGGGTTCCTCATTCCCCTACCCAACTCCCCAAGCTCTGCAACATCGTCTCTTTCCTCTGCCCTGTGGACTCCCCTTCCCTGCACTGGACCTCAGGACCCCGCCCCTCCTCTTCTCTACCTCCTGGTGGCAGACCAAAAAAAAAAGAAAAAAGTCATAGGCACGGGCAGTCAGGCTGGGCTCCTGCCTCTTCCCCTCCCAGCCCACTCATTGTCAGTCATTCAGAATGCTGAACTGACTTGTGATTGCCTTGTTCCCACATGGGCCCCAGCCATTTTCTTTTCTTTTTTATTTGTGATTCTTTCAATGTGCTGTCAATCAAATTAGCATTCTGACTGACTGATGGTGAACAGCTGTGATGAGTGCCAGTGTGGTGGCTCTCCGGAGCTGGCCTAGCCTTCTGTGAATGAGACTGATTGGTTGGCAGACTACATCAGAACTGAGCTGGGATTGGCTGGATTGCTTCCTTTGTTTCCCTTTGCTGTGAGTTGATCATATGAGTGGGTCAGAAGCATGCCCTGCTGTGCTAGGAGACTGTCTTTGGAGTTTGCTGCTGCAGACAGCTTCCAGGCACAGCCCAGGCAGCTGCTTCACAGGCTAGATCAGTGCCCTTGGTGGGCCTGATCCTGTCCTTGGGCTGTGTGTTTGACATCCTTGGTCCATACAGAACTCAGCATTTTACGGTTGGCTGCTTCTTTCAGGATGAAGGATATCAGCCTATATTTTAGATGTAATTATAACTTTACATTGAAAAAAAAGAGTACATTCTCTACTCCAACCATGAAAGAAACATGGAAGTATTCTTTATTTATTTATTTATTTATTTATTTATTTATTTATTTATTTGTGGACGGATAAAATGTCACAATACAAACGAGTCTTATGTTGATCCCTATGGTAAAGCAAAACAAAACTAAAAAACAAACAAATATAAAAGCAAACAAATAAAAAGAACCAACAATACACCAGAGATGTATCATGATATTTCTAATCCCTGGACGTATGACCTAAACTCCTTCATAGATTTCCACCATAACTTCAACCACCATCACCCATCCATTAAACTCTCTCTAGAACACTCCCACACCAGCACTGACATCCTGGATACCATGGAACCCTAGTGTAGCTATGTACAAGATAACCTGTATGTCACCACACTCTTTACATATCCAGTAACTACCCCAAACACAATAACAAGAAACCTGTTCTTGATGGCCATGCACTCAGATACCACAGAATACGCTAAGAGGCGAAACCCTGGGTTACACACCTTAACACACGTATAATGTCTTTCGCCAAACAAGAACTCTCAAACAGAGAGGTCACTTGTGTTATGGAATGGGCCACCCAAATACCCTTAAAGAACATGCTGCAATATGGAAATAAATACTGTCCCACTGCACATCCCCAGTTGACATCTACCACCCCACAGTGGAATCCACATAGGATATCATTAAACAATCACAACCCATACTTGATACATTCCTTAACACACATACACAGGCACGTGCGCTCACACAGGCACGTTTTCCTGAGCTCCTCTTCTGGCCTTCAGATACCACCATAGACTCTCCAAACTCATCATCAGAAGCACAGTCCACACAGACCAGAACACACCAGCTCCGAGTGGCATCAGACCCTCCAGAGCAACAGATGCAAAACCTGGAGATGTAGCTCCACTACAATGATCAATACACTCCAAGACACACCTTTCAAGTTGCATGGGTATTACAAATGCATATCACATGTAGTTCACCTCATTCAGTGCACTGATTGCCCCAAACATAACTATATGGGTGAAACCAGACAAGCATTATGCTCTCAAATGAACTCACTCAGAAAAATGAAGACAGACAAAAATAACATACCACCCCAAGATGAACACTTTTTGAAGAACAATCACTGCATATCTGATATTCCTGCCTTTACTCTCAAAGGAGACTTGCACAACATTTTGAAAAGATGACCCTGAGAGTTTAAATTCATAACTTTGCTATGAACTAAAAATCATGGACTGAATAGAAGCGTTTTATTTTTGGCTTATTAGAGCAAAGTGTAATACAGTAACTTCTGTTCCCCCTCCCCACTTGCCTTTTGTCTCCCTTCCTTTTTTCCCCTATGACTGGAGAGATGGTAACTGGCTAGTTTACCATGAAAGATCCTTGAAATATGTATTAAAAACTTATACTAAACTGTTCCACTTTGTATTTAGCTGTGGCTCCCTGAGTATATGTGGCAAATCTGAAGAACTCTGTGTGAAGAAGTGAACCTGAAAACTTGTCTTCCACACCAAAAGAAGTTGATCCAGTGAAGACTATTACATCACCCACTTTGCCTATAAGATACAAAGTAGCTGTGTAAGTTTCTCAGTGGAAGAGCAATAGCATGTAATTTTATAACCCACAGTTTTATGTCACCAGCATATAAAGCTGCCTAGAAACTCATTTTAAATATATGGATTATGACAATCTTCAGGAAAAGAAATTCAGTATGTACTTTTTGTCCACTGGATTAATTTATAACATAAAGCTAACACAGCCCACTGTTAACAACTCAAAATACAGTTATGTTTCAGACAACTGTGTCAGCAATGTTAGAGATAATAGCTATGCTAAACTAATGCACAACTGATTTTCAGGGAATTTAGAGTTCATCCTTCTTTGGCCTTTCATATTACCACGAGCAGTTTGTTTAAAAAAAAATCTGAATCCATTTTTTAATACTATTTCTAGTATATGTTGACAAGTTCCAAAGAGGCAGCCATGTTAATCTAGTTCAGTGAAACAAGCAAGCAGTCCTGTGGCATTTTTAAAGACTAATCAATTTATTTATTGCATGAGCTTCTGTGGGAGAAAATCCCACTTCATCAGACACTTTGAAGATGCAGGGACTTACAGAATAGAAGGAAGTAAATGCAAGGAAGTGTAAATCATGGGATGTAGTCACATTGCAACAGCAAATCAAAGTAGTAGTTAAGATTCAAATACTGGGGAACAGCATATAGAGGAAGATGAAGGTCAAATCATCTGTTCCCTATTTCCTCCCATTCTGTAAGTTTTTCAAAGCACTGGACTAAGTGGGTGTGTTCACACAGCATTCTTATTTCAAAACAACAAGGTTGTTTTGAAATAAGAAATGCCATGGCCGCACGGCCATTTTGAAACAAGCAAACCACTTGTTTCGAAATGGCCACTGTTCTTTCGGAACAGCTTCAACCTGGTTTCCTTGTGAAACAAGGTTGTTTCGAAACTGCTCGTTTTGAAACAGCCCTGTGTGGACATGTTGTTTTGGAACAAAGTGCTCCCCTGGCAAGAGCAGCTGCACCGGGGATTCCCGGGGCCACGCTCACCCCCGCCCTCGCAGCGGAGAGCTGAGTGGGGTGCCCCCAACTCTGCCACAGTGTTTCCAGGAAGCCCGGGGTTTAAAGCCCGCGGGGTGAGGCGCGGCTCGGCTTCACCCCGTGGGTGCCTACAGTCCCCTCCCCAAGAGAAATAGCATGTCCACACTGTGGACATGCTATTTCGCACCCTTATTTCGAAGGCACTGTTTTTGTCTTTCAAAATAAGGTGTTTTGAAATAAAGAGTTATTTCGAAACAGCTTGTTTCGAAATGTCTTGTTTTGAAACAAGCCCTCTGCGTGTGAACATAGCCAGTGGGATTTTCTTCCACCACAGCTCATGCAATAAATAAATTTGTTAATCGTTAAGTGCCACAGGACTCCTTGTTTGTTTTATTTCTAAGATAGGTCTTTTTAAATTAGTAACAAGTAGCAAACGTTTCAAAAATGGATTCAAACAATTCAATTTCTGACTTGCATTTTCATTAAACAGAAATGCTTAAATGTTATTGAAGTCAAACTGAGTTTCAAATGGGATATTATCTTTTCCCCATGTAATTAAAATTAAACACTTACATTAATATTGATCTCACATTTTGAGCCAGTCCATCCTGTTTCACAGTAGCATTGGTACCCATCCACAAAATCTATACATCTGAAACACAAAATACAACTATAAAGATCATAGTTCATTCATAATTGTAACTCCAGCACTAACTGTAACATTCTCTTATAGCCACACATTTACTAATCACTTCTGGATCTGATCTAAATCTTACTGAATCAATAAGTTTGTTTTTAATTAAACCTTAATTGGTTTTGGATGAGGTGTATTATGCAAACTGAAGGGATTTTTAAAGGGCAGGCATACTACTAATAAAAAAAGGCTTCTCATTTTGACCTATTGGTATGTAATAGCTGAAAAGTTCTTTTTATATGTTTTAAAATCTGATTAATCCACATTCATTTAAAATTGCTTTATGCTAACGTACACAAATGAAAGAAGAACTGAGAGAATTTACTAGTATATTACATTATCTTAAACAGGCAACATCTGTCATCCTTAAGTGTGCTTGTACTCATACTTTATGGGAAGAGCATAATTAAACCTAACTTTATCAACCTTCACTTGTCAATAAATTTTAAATATTGCTAGTTAAGTACATTTTCCTGGAGATAATAATAGTAAAATAAAAATAGACACCTTCCATGAAGACAAGGCTCTGGCAAACATTCATCAACATTTGTCTCACAGTTTGTTCCAATAAAACCTCTCTTGCAGTGACATTTATAGAAGTTTATGTCATCAGTGCAACTTCCATCGTTAAGACAAGGTGCTGATATACATTCATCTATATTTACTTCACATCTGTTGCCTGAGTAAAAACAAAACACAGTGATGACTGGAACTTTCAAATGCAAAACACTGCCACCAACAAAAACCAATCCAAATAACTTAACATTTACTTGTTTATACAGTATTAGAAAATCCAAATTTTGTATTGCACATTTCCCTATATTGTTCACATACTGTCTTACTGTATCCACATGCATATATTATTCTAATATGATATTCTTTATTTATATTCAAGAGGAATATGGAGATTACAGTATGTTCCACAGGTAGCATCTGCAGTTTTATTATGGCATAAAGTGCCTTGGCTAGATGGGTAAATTGCTAACGGAATGACTAAGTACAGAGACACTGGGAAGATCTTGAAGAAGGTTTTATAGTATTTTGTGAAGAATTAAATGTACCAGTATAAGGTTTTTGGTGTTACTGAAACGAAAATAATGGAGGCAGTAGGTGATGCAGGTTAGCACAGGTGTTCTTGTGATATGATGAGATCTAGGGATTAATTAAGGTGCGTCAAAGATTGTGATATGAGATCTGGGTCACATGAGATCTTTGTGTGAGTTATCACAACAAAGACCTTAAAGTTCCAGTCTGCCATATTTCAATACAGAATTGTGTAAGTTGTAAGTCAGTACCCAGGCTCAGACAACACCTAACTGAGGGTAGGGAGAAGGGCTCAGACTCCCCCAGAAAGGCAAGCCCTTCTAGGTCCCAGATCACATGAACAGGAACAAAAAAGAGTATGTCACTTCCCAAAAAATCATGGCACACATGCACTAGGGAGGTATGTGGGGTGACTGGGAACTTCTGCACCAAGCATTTCAGTGGGTGATGATCCTAACAGGACAAGGGAAATCTTTGGGTAAAAAAAATTGTCATTTGATTTTCATCAACAGACCAGTGGAGGTCTTGCACTGTGCTGGTATAATGCTCAATCATTTAAAACTATGATGAGATGATCTGAAGCTGGTTTGCTTTCTTATCTAGCAAAATATTTTTGCCTGGAATGTGTGAACTTTAAGAAAACCTTTTTTTCTGAGGCCTGGGTGGTGGGAGGGAAAACAATATCTCAGAAAATTCTTGTTCAAATATCCCCAAATCTGGGTCACTAACTAAACCCACACACTACTGAGGCACCTAAGATTTCCAGACAAGCGGAGTAACTGTATAGATTTTAGAGTATTCAGAAAAGCCACACTTTAAACAGAAAGCTGGTCTTAACTTTATGGTGAAGGAGATATAGAAACCTACTACAGTGGAGTATGAGAGAGAGAACACAAATTTATCATAAAATTAAAATGACATTTTTAGTGAACTAAATGCATTGTTAATTTTCTCAAGTTAAAAATAAAATGTAACAGCTTTCAGCAAATGATCCAAGAACAATAACCCTTCAAATTCTTTATGAAGACACCCATTGTTTGAGAAGAGCTGACATACTTTTCTTTTTTGTAACTTATCTCTAAATAAATCACACACATCTAACCAAATACTTGATATACTTTATAAAATGTTCATGAATTCAGCACCAGAACACACCTGGGAGGTAAATAGCATTATCTCCATTCTACAGAATGTGGAAAATGAGGTATATGAAGAACTAGTAACTTACAAAAGGACATAGAAGACTTCAACAGCGCCAGAATTAAAAACAAATCGTCTTGATGCTCAGTTTTGATCTTTATCCATAACACATCATTCTCATTTATGATAATACCTCCACTCAAATATCTTAATGCAATTATTAGATTTAAAATACTAGTGACTGTCATATGTGCACATGTGGTTGTGACTGAGACATTTTTCTGTTAAAATCTTGTTTCCCACTGTAGAACACTTAAGTACTTAAGTCTATGTTAAATGTTGGAACTGTCAACAGAGAAGCCAAAGTATTATTGCCAGGCATGTTTGTGCTCCAATCTAGTTAGAGGATGCAAACAATATGTT
This sequence comes from Podocnemis expansa, assembly GCA_007922195.1. Lineage (NCBI taxonomy): Eukaryota > Metazoa > Chordata > Testudines > Podocnemididae > Podocnemis > Podocnemis expansa. The sequence goes on from ML681979.1 coordinate 18,563,963, forward strand.
ATTTATCTGTTCAGATTATGTGCTCCTATCTTTACTCAGTTCTCTTTGCAATCTGTGTTTCAGCTCTCTCCTAGGTTTTGTCTGTCTTTGTAGATATTAAACAGCAAAGGTTCTACCGTTGAAGCTTGGGACCACCCAATCTCAAGTATGCCATTAATTTTTATGACCATCCATCTCAACAAAGAAATATTGGTCCTGGAGCAAAGAATAAATGACTCAGTATCTCTTTCTCAAAATTCTTTCCAGTTCCAACAGAAGTGCATGTTGGTTCACAGTGTCATAGCCATCTACAATGGTCAGCAATCCCCAGCACATGTGCCAGCAATGGCACACAAAATGATTTGGAGTAGCACATGGCACCCTCTGCTGAAATTGCCACTCTTGCCCCAAAAAAACAAGAGAGAGTGGTGCCTCAGACACTCCATGGTCATAAGGCATGCCATGGAAAGCAGCTGCTCAGACATGCAACAGTTTCTTTTCCACGGCATACCTGGGGACCCCACCCCAAGTATGCCATAGAGAGGAGCCACTGTGAGCAGTTTCTTTCCATGGCGTGCTTGGACACTCATCCCTGGGTATGCTGCATAGTGGAGTCACTCAGGCAGCTTCTTTCTGTGGCATGCTTGAACCCCCTCTCCCTAAAACACTTCAGCTTTGGAAGCCACCGAATTTTCATGCAGCAGCCACTTTTCTCGACAGAGGGGACTTCTGGCACTGACTGAAATTCAGGGAGGAGGGACTGGAACAAGGGTCAGGAAAGGTGCAGACCCCTAACAAATCAACAAACACAGCTCCTGTAAATTTTACAAGTTCAAATACATCTTTCATGTATTGAGCTTTGTCCACACCTTGATGATAGCATGAACACCCTGGTCATCACTCAGCTACCTTTCCACTACTAGCACTATTACACCCATTATTGTTTGGGTACTTAGTTTGTGAATTGAGCACAGTCTGGATTTTGAGCACAATCCAGATTTTGGTTGGTAATTCTTGGTTGTCATGTTCCCACTGAAAAGCTCTGAGTAAATTTAATTTAAGTTGTATCGCCATGTACACACATGGTAGCATAAACTCTCTGGAAGGAATCTCTCTTTGTTTGAACAGATCTAGGCACAATGAGGGCCTCATCCATGACTAGCCTTTCTAGGTGCTACTGCAATACAAATAGTTTGGAGATAAGGAGCACATGGATCAGAGTAGTAAGGTCTGTATCTGAGACAAATGATTGCAAATTCCTGGACAAATGTATATGAAGAAAGGTCAGCTTGGTCACAGCTGCTATATAACTGTCAAACAACAATTGTGTATATAAACAAAAACCCAAATTTCCAAACTCTTATACCAAATGATGGGTTTATGACATCAGTTAAAAGGGAAGATATAATCCCGTCCGTAATTTGTGTCTGATTCTCCTATTCTTCCAACACAAGCTCAATTTAAGTTCAACAGACCTTCATCTAACTAGTGCTCATCTATGTTCCCTATACCAAATAGAAATAGGACATTTGTCAGCTAAGTGAGACACATAGAAATGAGTATCATCCTCTCATTGATATGCCAGTACCCCATGCACATACTGCATAAGAGTAGGCACGAGAATAGGTGGAGTCTTAGCAAGCACTGGGGTGCACTCCAACTTTCACTATGTGGTCAATTTTCCATCTACTATTTAGTTCTAATCACTTTTATTATTATTCTATCATTCCAATCCTCTTGTTGGTAAAAATAATGGTGCATGTAGAATAAATATTTTTGGTATTTGAGTACTCAGTGAAGGACAGAAATAAACAATGTTATCCTTCTGTACTTGTCTTGAGCTCTGTAGAACAGAGATGTGTTAATTGATGAACCCATATAACAACAAACAATAATATGAATAGATATTTCATGACTACACTGTGAAACTAAGTCACTGAACAGAGACACCAAATCCATTTGTTTTGCTACAGAATACCTAAGTAACACAGATATATTTTTCCCTACAAGTCAACAAGAAGAGGGAATATACACTGCATCAGGATGAGATTTTCTTGATCTGCTGTTGAGTTGCTTCTAGTGCACTGACAAAGCAGGAGCATTGCACAAAGTGCTGTACCTTCAGTCTGTATTTAGCCCACAAACTCCAAAGCCTTTCCTTTAGAAATATTCTCTCTCATATGTTTTTTAAAAAAGTGAGAATATTTGTGTAATATCAGATTTCTACTGGAGAGAAATTCATAAGAAAGGTCACACTGTTTTTGACTATTCCAGTACATGTAAATCAGGATTATGCAGCTTCAAGCAAGTTTTGGTGAGTGTATAATGTTGTTTCTCCCTTCACCTAACCAGCTGCAATGCCATTTGCCCTGTTTGTATTCCTGATCTCTTCAGTGCTGATGATCACTACTAGTACTAGCTCTCTCTTCAAGTAAGGAAGACTGTTCCCACAAGAACTCTCATTAAAGTTGAAATGAACTGTCTCAAATAGACGAAGATTTAATGTACTGAATTGCATTCTTATGCATGCATCATCATTTTTTACTGCAGCATAAAGATCTTGCTGAAGTAATAGGCATTGCCTTCTATTGTTTGTTTGGTTTTTGTTTTGTTTCTTTTTTCTTACATGGAGCTAAGCCAATGGAGTCTTTCAGCTTCCATGATATACATCTCTATTTTGAGGCTAAAGGTTTTGATTCAAATCTAGTCATTTACTGTTTCTAATCATACATATTCAGAAGCACTAAATCATTTTCACAAAACAGTCCTGATCTGCATTATCCTGTGTTTTAGTTCTGAACTATTCCAAAGAAGAAATGTCTGGTCTTGGAGCACTCTCTGGTACTTTCTTTTGTTATCTGAGAAACAAAATATCTTTTATAACCATTAAAATTATTTTTATTCATAATTTTATTATTATTTACTATTTAAATACATAAACAATTCGTTTTTGCTTGCTGCCTGAATTTCAAGAAGGTATTAGTTTCCCAAAGAATACATTTTCCAAAATCAGTCTTCAGCTATTTTCCAATGCAGTACTGCTAGACTTGCCACTAAAACAAGATACTTTACATGTATGGCCCAAAATCACTTGTACCTGTTGATACTGGGACCACAATTTAAAGGTGTGACTGCCCCTGGAACAACCTGAGTCATGCATCCACCCCTGGCAACTCTCCCACTCTTACCATCAGGCATCTCTCCTGGAAAGCAACACTCCTTCCCTATGGATCATAGATGACAGATTCCAAAGAGGTAGCTGTGTTAGTTTAGTTCAGCAAAAGAAACAAGGAGTCTAGCAGTACTTTTAAAGACTAACATTTATTTATTACATGATGTTTCTTGGGAGAAAATCCCACTTTGTCAAATACTTGAAGGTAGAGAAGTACAGATGAGTGGAAGGAAAATAAGTGCAGGGAAATGTAAGTCATAGAATGAGGTCAGACTCTTACAGCAAATCAATGCAGTTGTTCAGATTCAAAGGCGATGTCCACATGATGCTTTTAAATCGAAACGATGACTGTTGTTTCAATTTAAAAAGTTGTCATGTCCAAACGATGTTTCGTTATTTTGAAATGACGAGCCCCATAATTTCAAAATAATGAACCTTATTTCTAAATAGTAAAACCTAGGCTGAAATCAAAATAGTCATTTGGACATGTTATTTCGAAATAACCATTATTTCGATTTAACACTTTTGCCCTTCTCCTTCCGAGGGTGCCTTCCTTTTTCTATATATTGGCTGGCAACATGGCCCTGCCAGGGGGCCATGTTGCCACACCTCCTATGCTGCCCTTCTTCTGATACAAAATAGCAAGTCCTGTGTCCAGACCTGCTATTTCTATTTGAGATGACTTCTGGGTACCCATTTGGCTCTGTCAAACTTTCTTCCTTTCCCCAGCTTGGTACTGTAGTTTTAAGAATGCTTGATAGAGATCATGAAGGTGTCTGTCTCTATCTCAGGGCCTGGAGCCAATGTGGTAACATGTTAGGGCTTGGCTGTAGACAATGGATTGAGTGGTGTGTCCTGGATGGAAGCTCAAGGTAACTGTAGCCATTTGTAGGTTTTTGGTATAGGGTGGCTTTTACATGTCCATCATTAGTGTGTACTCTAGTATCCAGAAAGTGGATCTTGTGTGTCAAGTGTTCCAGGCTATGGTTGATCGTGAAGTGGAAATTGTTGAAGTCTGTGGAAATCTTCAAGGGCACCTTTTCCATGGGTCCAGGTGATGAAGATGTCAACACTAATGTCAACACTGATGACATCATCATCATCATGATGTGATTTCTAACAATTGTTCCAGTCACAGATTTTACATGATTCTACCATCTAGTCAAAAAAAGCCAAGAGTAGGTTTTTCCCCTTGATGATTAACATCTTGTAATTAAAAAGTTTCTTCTATGCTTTTCTGATCCACCCTTATTCCTGATGCATTGATCCACTCTGCAAAAGCACAGAATTTTTGCTTGAACAGCTCAGTACAAATGTAATGAAAGCAGGCTACAGACAATATTTTTACATTGTCTGTCTCCTGCAAATATTATTGCTCCTGTTACTGAGTAGGCCCCTTACTCAGACACTTCTAAGATATAATTCCTAAATAGGATTAAAACAACCATTTTTGTTTTGGATTTGACAGATTTTCAGGAATCTACAGGTGGAACTAATAGAATGTCAATACACGTCCTTAAATAGCAGACCTTTCAATGTATCATTAAGATGAGAATTCTGGGACTGACAGCACAGTATGGTCTAGGTAGCTTCAACCTATTCTTTTAAAATTGTCACATATCCTTCCCATTTCCCTGATGAATCTTCTCTTTAGAGAGGCTGAATGCTGCAAGAGCAAGTGTGTGAAGAGTAAGCTGCAGCTATCTGCACCCACCTAGATACATCACCAGTCCTGAGGGCAGATACCACCTGTTGTGTGTTAATAGAAAAGGGTATAGGAAGTTCTAAGGGAGCTAGACTATATTTTAATTAGTATATAAATAAGAGTTTCTACTGAAAACAAACAACAAGCCCCTTCCCTCTATTAGCTCCTACAAAACATTTAATGCGATGCTATCCGCTGCTCTTTCATAGTTTAGATGCTTCTTTAATTCACCATTTCCTGGCATTTAGGCTCTAGGGGAAGTATCCAAGCAAGTACTGAGCAGGCAATGCTCTATCTAAACAGATTGGCAGAAAAGCAGGACGACACAAGTTGCCGATCAGTATGGGTACTGAGGAAATGATGATGAGTCAAAACATAACAACAACATTCCCTGCCGATTTTCCATATTTACAGGCAAAAAGGTTAGGACACTCAAGTAATGCACCCCTGAGATGGCGGGTAGCTTTTAAAAATTAAAAAAAGCCCATCTAAACCACATGAAATTAGATTTGGAACCTGCCATATTAGATTGAGCTACAGAGGAAGGACAAATTAAAATTACAGTAAAATATACAAGTTTTGCCTGTACATGGAAAGCCTTAGTACTAGTAATTAGCAAACCTGGTTGTTGGAATCCTGCCACTCCTCACAACAAAAATATCCACAATAAGAACAAGCTTAGTGTGATATTTTCATCCTAAGAAGAATTTGCAACAGTTGCTTTGAAAACAGATGATAGTGACTATAATTATGACTAGCACAAAATAGGTTGATGGATGAATGTATATACCTCTTGAAACTTTGGCAGACCCAAGAGGCATGTATAGCCATCACAGAGACTCTGCTGCAGGAAAACAACCCACATGAACAGGTGAAGATATCCCCCAATGTAATGCCAATACAAAAGGCCAAAGCAGCTGAGATGGTCAGTTGAAACAGATGTATTCTCAACAAAACTCAGCCGGACAACAGAAACTGATCACCACATCACCACAAAACCTGGGGCCAAAGTAACACCACCACCTTACAGAATCCCAGAGGCAAAATGAGAGGAAATCAAGGCTGATGTAAAGAACATGTTAGAACTGGGAGTCATTGAAGAATCCCACAGCCAGTGGTCCGGCCAGATTGTGCTGCTACCTAAACCCCATGGCACCACAAGTTTCTGTAATGACTTTGAGGTTTCCAAATTCAATGCATATCCTGTACCACAAATAGATGAGTTAGTTGATGAGTTGGGCAAGGCTTGATTTCTGACCATGCTGGATTTGACAAAAGGGTATTGGCAAATTCCCCTGGCCAAAGAAGCAAAATAAAAGACTGCCTTGTCCATACTTGATGGCCTATTCCAATACACTTTTCTCCCTATTGGACTACATGGAGCCCCAGCAACCTTTCCGCACCTTTTGGACAAGCTGCTGTGCCCCCATTCCAGCTATGCTGCAGCATGCCTAGATGACGTGATTATCCATACTCTAGACTGGGAAACCCATCTAGAAAAGGCAGAAGCAGTACTGAATACCCTGAGACAAGCAGGCCTTACAGAAAATCCAGCCAAATGTGCAATAGGATTATCAGATGCTAAAGACCTTAGATACATCATGGGAAGAGGTGTTGTGAAGCCCAAAGTGAATAAGCTGGAGGCCATCCAAAATCAGCCCTGACCAAACTGGAAGAAACAGGTTCATGCATTCCTTGGTGTAGCGAGGTATTACTGGTAGTTCATCCCACATTTTGCCACCAGAGCAAGTCCCTGACAGACCTGATAAAGGCTTAGGACACTGAAATGGTGAAATGGACTGATGAGGCAGAGGAAGCCTTCACAGACCTACGGACAACCCCCTGTAGTAACCCTGTATTTATGACCCCAGATTTTATAAACAATTATAGATAGATGCATCTGAGGTACGACTGGGGGCTGTCCTATCACAGATTGAGAGAGAAGATGAACAACCCATACTACACATCTGCCAGAATCTCCTTCCGAGGGAACAGAAATATACAGTGGTAGAAGAGGAGTGCCTTGCTGTCAAGCAGGCCACGGAAACTCTCAGATATTATCTGCTAGGCTGAAAATTAACCTTTGTGACTGACCATGCTTCCTTCAATGGATGTGGTAGAACAAAGAATAGAATGCAAAGGTGACCAGATGGTTTCTCTCTCTTCAATCATTCCACTTTACCATCCAGCACAGGGCTGGGAGCCACCACAGCAACATGGATGGCCTGTCTCGGGCTCACTGTTTAACGACTCAAGTTACCCAATCCCATGGTGTTAAGCAAGGGGAAAAATATGGGATAGTCAGTCTGGATGGCTTTCAGAAAGTACTAGAAGGCCAATATATCAGCTCCAGGATCAGCAAATCACTTTTCCCCTTGTAGCTCAGCAGTGGTCATTCCAGGTTAATTAGGCACACCTGGAGCTAATTAAGGCCCTGCCAGGATCTATTAAACTTTGCCTCCAGAGAAAGTGTGTGGCTGGAGTGAGAGTGTAAGGAGAGCTACTAGGGTGTGTGAGAGGAGACAAGGTGTGGTTTGAAAGGCAGCAGATCTGGAGAAGGAGCAGAATGCTGGTGAGGAAGAGCCACACAGGTACAAAGACGAGTGGAAAGAAAAACCCCTGCCTAAGGGGGCAAAAGACATTTCTCAGGCCTGAAGGCGTGAGGAAAACAAGCCTACTGCTATGGGAAGTGTGGGATCCATCAGGTAGAAGAGGAATTTTGTCACAGTACTTATGATGGTAAAAAAGCACCTGTCATCTTTTGCCAATTTGCTCTTCAAATCATTTGAAACCTGTCTTGTTTTGAATACTAGTTAGTATCAGTGTGGAAGACTGTGAACTTTTATTGAACATCAACTTGCTACATCATACATAAACAGCATAGAATGTCAATGTTTTGTTAATCTAAGTCGAATAGTCTTTGGTAGTCTAGGAGGTAGTGTGTGGTATCATGGATTGAGCATTTGACTAAAAGTATGCAGACCCAGGGGCACATCCACAAAAGTACTAAGGTATTTCAGCACTTAATCATTAGGTGCCATGCCACATAGTGGAATACTCATCCCTGAGTTAAGCACCCAGGCTTTCCAGATAGCACATGGGGATAATTGAGCATCTGGTGAAGAACTCTTTCGAAGCCAGCAAGCAAGTGGAGGGACTCCTAAGCCAGTCAGCAGTAAAATGCAAAGGAAGGGGATGAGACTCATACACAAAGCCTGAAAACTTTTTAGAACCTAGAAAACTTTTATCATTAACCCAGATTTCAAACATTGTTTTGAGTGCTGCATCAGGGACACTGAGTGGAGAAGGAGAAGGGGTAAAAATCTGGGATAGTAAAGATGCCAAGAAGAGAAGACGACAGGAGGGAGCCTTATCCTTCCCTAAGCCACTGATTCAGAGACAGCCTTGCCTATTAGGGGAAAATCAGAGAAGAGCTCTCTCACTCCCCCACTCCCACCCAGTGTCCTTTTCCTTAACCAGACACCACAACTGCAGTTACCTCATTCATCCCTCCCCCCTAGGATATTTATGTCCAAACCCACACTCCCCACCACACACACTCATATTAATCATCTCACCCTTTTGTAAGGGGACTGATAGGCCCTTACTGAAACTAAGTGGGCTTTTTTCAGTGGCCATTCTATCCCAGAAGCAGGTCCATGAAATAGACAGCCTCAGGGCCAGTGGGGACAAGCCATTGTTCCAGGATAATTTCATTGACTGGGTGGACAGGTCAGTGAGGGAGCCAAGAGAGTGCTCCCCTAGCCCTGAGCTGAAACTGCAGGTTGGACATGCCTGGGCAAGCCAGAGAATGAGTGGGGCTGAGCTAAGGAGGAAGCAGTCAGCAGCTGGGAGGCAGAGAACCCAAGCAAAGGAGATGGGTTGAATTTAGCTGTGGAGAGCAGACCCACAGCAGCGAGCCAAGCCAAGCTGAACAGAGCAGAGCTGGAGCTGGGTGCAAGACACCAGAGAAGGAGCCAAGCTGATATTTGCAGACCCACAGAAGTAAAACCAAAGGGGACCGAGGAACATCCCAGTGAGCCATGCCGAAGCAGAGCAGGGCCAGGAGCCAGGGCTGAAGCCATCTGGAGCTGGGTGCAGTCAGCAGCTATGGAAGAGTGAAATGGGGGCTGATGCTGGGGAGAAAAAGGAGGGGAGCCCTTGAGGTCAGGTAGGCCTTTGGGTAAAGGCAGTAGGAGCCAGGACTCGGATCTTGTTGCAACCCATCTTCACCATAGTGCTGTATGAGCCAGGAAAGTTCTCTACAATAGCAGGTACATGCTCCCACTTACATTTTCCTCCCTCTTGCACCCTGAAGACTTTCCTTTCCAGTTTTCCCCAAAATGAGGATTACTCTATCCCTCTGTGCCTTCCAGGCTCCTTCGCTTCAACTCTCCCCCCAACTAGAGAACATCCCCACTCTACCACCACTACAGAATGTGCCATCTCTCCTCCACTCTACTCCTTTCCTTTCTTTTCTCTTCCCCAAGCCACACTTCTTCTCATTTTTTTTCCAGGTTGGTGAGGTTGTCAATTAAGCAAGACTGCCCCTAAGCAGGACTGAATTATCTGCACTCTCCAAGTGAATGAACTTCTTCTACACCACAGAATCTGATCCTGTACTAACATTTAGAAAACTAGAATGCTTTCACCAATTGCACCTCAAAGAATTCTTTCTGAATGATAGCACCACCAACTTTTACAGTGCCTTCAACAGTTATTTTTAAAAAAGAATCATTTAATTTGACATCCCACAGTAGATGAAACCACACACTTGGTCATTACAGTGATTGCTTCTGAAAAAAGTTGTCTGTGACATTCTTAACAAGCATCATATCCAAAAAATCTCTCCACCACAGATAATTCAGCTATACAGTTCCTGCCACCAGACAGTGATCAAACCACCGGACAAAGTGAGTGTAGTCTTCGGCCATGATTATTATGTTAATAAGGCCAACTGACAACTCTTCAACACCACTACTACAGAGAACTCAAAAAAGCCACAATACAGTTCTTCTAGGAATTTAAGGACATCATCAAATCCCTCCTTGTACAACTCCAAGAGACACTTAGCCCCCCATGAATACATACCAGGGATCTTTACATATTTCCCAAAATACACAATAAAAGGGAACTCAGGAAAATCCACCCATATCTGACCATGGAACAAAAATAATACCAGAACTCATAGAACACACCCACAAATCATAAAAGGTGTCTGCTTCCAAAAGTACAAAACTGATTTCCTCCATACTCTGCAACATTAACAGCCTCACTCAGAACACCATCCTTGCCAACACAGACGTCACTTCCCTACACACTCACCTGCACATTTGTCTCCCTCAGATATCTACAAGGTAATGAACATCTCTCAGATATCCACCCAAACTCAATGCCAAATGCATCCACACCATCCTTACTCATAACATTTTACATTCAACAATAAGTACATTGTCTAAATCATGGAAACAGTAATGGATACTAGGCTCCCCAGGACAACAGTCTCCTCTTAGGCTGCTTTGAGAAAGAATTTATGGACAAATGCACATGGAATTTCTGGATAAATGCATAATTTGCTTGAGACATATCAATGACATTTTCATCCTCTGGAGAGGTGCCCTGAACTGCTCCACAGATTTCCATCACGACTTAAACAACCATCACCCATCTATCAAACTCTCTCTAGAACACTCCCACACTGGCATCAACTCTGTGAACACCATTGTTTAGTTCCGAAAATAGAATTGTACAGAAACATATAGAATAAACTCACAGATCACAATTATCTTCATAGATACATTAAGTGCACTAAATACACTGAGAAACCTATTGTCTGTAGTTAAGGCACTCAGACACCACAGAATGTGCTCAAAGGGAAAAGGTCTATGATATATTCTTAAATACACTGAAAATCACCTTCACCGAACAAGGACACCCCAACAGAGAAGACCATCATGGAATGGGCCATCCAAGTACCCTGAAAGAACCTGCCTCAGTACTTCTGATTGCATAGTCCAAGTTGTCACATAGCACCCCACACTGGAACCAAATATGAGAAATCACTAAACAGCTAAAATGCATGCTCCCCTTGAATATACCTTGAAAGAAATAATTCCTGAACTCTTTCTTCTGGAGTCCAAAGAACACCCACCCCACTCCCAAACTCTCCAAATTCAACATCAGAAGCAAGCTACACAAAGACCAGTACAAAACAATGCAAAGTGGTACCAGCCCCTCCAAAACAACAGATGTAAAATTTGCAGACATACCTCCTCTACGACAATACACTTCACAAGACATCTTTCAAAGACCTATGGCTCCTACGTATGCCTATTACAACATGTGGTGTATCTCATCCACTGCACTAAATGCTACAGTGACAACTATATGAGTAAATTGACAATTACTGAACCCTTGAATGAAGTCACCCAGAAAACTGATAAAAGAAAAAAAAACATATCTGACTCCTTACTCCTCATCCTCATCCTCAAAGAATAAGCCTGGGAGATTAAGTTCATTACTTTGCTAAAAACTAAAAATCATGGATTAAACAAAGTCATCTTGGTTATAATTCACTACAGTAATCTGAAAACTATTACTTCCATTTTCTATCATATGACTAAAGAGACGTTAACTGGTCATTTCACCGTCAATGGTCTTTTACAACATGAGTTAACTGCTTACACTAAACAACGTATTCTACCTTGTATTTAGGTATGGCACTTGGGGAATGTTTTCACAGGGATAAAAGGCCAATAACAAGACTGCAGCTCTCCCTGCTCAGCTGATTTGGTTTTGCAAATCTTGGGCTGTGTGTGTTGGAAAACCACAGCACAGACATCAGGGCTCAAACTGCATCCTGAGCTCTGGGACCCTCCCATCCTTCTGTTGTTACCCCAAAAAATATATCGAATCGGTTAATTTACTAATTTTCAGACTGTCCAGCCATCTGGGCTTTAAATTTGCAATGTCTATGGGGTGACTTAAATAAGGTCTTTTCGCCTAAACGGACAAAAATCTGTACCCTGGGGTAAATGTCCCAAGTGGGGATTATGGCTACAGCCCACCGATCAAGCACAGACCCAAAAGCAACAAGGATTTAGAGCCAATAATTTATTTTGAGCAAAAGTGGCTTTATTTTAATATCTATTGTAAGCAATGGATAAAGCGCTTCTATCTCTAAGAAAAAACGCTACTTAACATCAATCTTAATACATTAAAATTACTCTAGGCAATTACAATATAAAGACACCACTTCACTTATAACTATAACATAAAAACACTAAGGTCTATAGATACAATTAAAACATAGAGACAACACTTAACTTATAACTATAACATAGACAATGAGGTATTTAAAAGGACATTCAGCGAGTGAGGGCCAGTCACTGGCTGAATGGAGAGATCTCAGTTCTTAATGTTACTCCTTAAGGTCTTAATCTGGGTTACTTGTCTCACTTATCTTAATCAATTTACTGTTAAAAGTTACTTTGTAAAGCTTAGACTTCCCCTATTACTGCTTCCTATGGGTATTCCTTCCCTCCTTGGGGGCCTTTTGCTTACCCCAAAACAGATGGAACCAGGTATCCGGATGTAGTGAAACAGGCAGGAAAAGAAAAGCAGGATCAGTCCAAAGACAAGCTGGAGCTGAGCTGCACACAGGCCTCGCTTCTTCTCTCAGCTCAGGACTGGTTGCTGTGGAGACTGGAACTCAGGCAGGGCTCAGCGGCAGGCAGGTGCAGTTGCTAGGTGACCGGAGCTCAGGCGCGGCTTGGAACGTCCAGAGGCTTGCTGGTGCAGTTGCGGGGAGCCCGGAGTTGCAGCATGGCTCATAAGTTAAAGGCAGGACTTGGTTATCTGCTTACTTATGAGTTTTATTGGAAGCCCTTTTTGAGACTGAGCACAGAGACTCAGCTCAAGGACAATGTCCTGAGTCACCGCTCAGAGACAAAGCCCCTTTTGCCTCTCAGAGACTAAGTTGGAAACTCAGCTCTCAGAGACTAAGTCAGACAGACCCAGCTCTCAGAGACTAAGTCCAAAATCTAGCTCCCAGGCTTCCACTAGAGATGTTGTTACACCCTCTAGGGCTGAGTGTGAGTGAGACTCCTAGTGCAGCGGGAACATAGCCAGAGGCCAGTGGAACCCAGTAAGGAGCGGGAGAGATCTCCGTAGAGCTTCTCTCTGCACCGCCTTTTATTCGCTGTTCTGCCACTCCCAGTTTCTTCTTGACCAGTCCCAAAGTTATGAGTTCATCTTTATCCAGTTGAAAAAGGGTGACTTCACTGATCACCTGCCTAGTGCATGATCAAAATCAATACTTTTGATGGGTCCCTTTGACAGGGGGTGGACACCTTAAGATACTTGATGGGAGGGGACTGAGTGAGTTCAAAAGTTCAGAATCTTCCTCCATCTTGACCTACTTAGATATCTATTGAATAGAGATATACCTAGTGAATCTACTGAACCTATGATCTCTCCATTTCACTTGCTGAATGCCCCTTGAATACCAGCTTTGCTTTAACATTAATAAGTGATGATTTATAAAAATTCTTTATCACTAATTATTGCATGTTATACTGTTTTGATTTTTATTTTAATATTAGATTGCCTTTCACTATTTCTCCTACTCATATCTTTATTCAGTCCAAATTTGCTATGATGCTAAAGAGATGGCAAAAATCTCAGGCTACACTGTGATCCCAGAGCTTGGTGCCCATCCCAAGTCCCAATGCCTACACAGCAATTTCTCAGTCCTAGAGCCCAAGCCCTGCAAACCTTCATCAGCTGACTTGGGCTAGCAGTGGGTTTTTTTTTTTTTTTTTTTTTTTGCTCACTCTCCCAATATCTTTCCCTGACCTGAAGAAGTGCTCTCTATAAACATGAAATCTTGTTTCTTCCACCAACAGAAGCTGGTCCAATAAAAGATATTATCTCACCCACTTTGTGTGTCTAATACCCAGAGACCAACACACCACCACCACTGCAATCATCAGATAACATTGTCCAACAATATTTTGGTGGGTGGATTTCTTGTTTCTCTATTTACTTTTGAAATTATTTCAGTTTAAAAAGCTTCAGTTAAAAAAGTTCAAGCTTGACAGATTTTCTTTTGGCTTGGAATGACTGATTTCATATGACATTAACCATACTTTCAATATAACAATGTTTTGAGGGTGTTCTGTTTCTTTAATAGCATTTTCCTAGATACTCTATGTCTTCTCCTGCTTAGTATTCATTTTAGGCATTTTCATGACGTAGATTACTAAGTTATTTCTGAAGCTATATGTCATGCTGCTGAAGGAAAAGGTATTTTTTATTTTATAAACCTGAGCACATATTTTGTTTTTCTTTATACCAGATTTATACTGAGTGCAAAACGATGCTATTGTTAAGGCTCAAAACTGAGGAGGATTCTCTTTCGTAGGCAATTTAGTTAGTTCTGTTGCTAAGGAACCAGATAAAAGATTTAGTGCGATGAGTTGGTGTCTTCAAAGATATTAGCAAATACAAGTTATTCATTGAAGACAAACTGCTACTTTTTAGATACTGAGAGAATACCAGAGGAGGAATGAGAGTGATAGTGTAGTTGTAGAATAATTACACCAGTGGCACAATAAGGGGCATTGGGTGGGCTGAAGGGGACAAAAACAAAAACAAAACACCTAAATATTTAAAGCAGTGACTTGCTTATGGCAAACACAAGTAGTGGAGGAGAAGTAAATAAATATAGTGTATAAATTCTCACATGGTACTATATAAAATAGTGGTACATTTATGACATTTGAAAAAATCCTATATCTAAAAGAAAAGGACTGAGACAGGAGATATAGTGTATAGAATTTTCAAAAGCATTCAGTACTGTTCTAACTCTGCTCCAGTTGAAAGCAATGCAAGATTTATAGAAGACATCAAGGGAAACAGAGTTAGGAGCGTGCTGAGTGCTTTTCAAAATACTATCACATATAAGTAGTTTGGCTAACACAGAATAGTGGACATAGCCAATAACATGGAGGCATTAAGAGAAAGTAAACTGAATGCTTATTTGACTGGTAAAAGAGACTCCTGTTGTCCTTAATCTGACTTTGCAGACATATTGGCTGTGTCTACACACCACTTTTATTTCGAAATAACACTCATTATTTCAAAATAAAAGAAATTAGGTCTACACGACATTTTCTTATTTCAAAAGGACGGATCCCATCCTTTTGAAATAAGAATAGTCATTCCGAAACAGTAAAACCTCGATGTTTTCAAAACAGCCATTATTTTGGAAGGGATATTTCAAAATAATGCCGATTAGACCTGTTCTTTTGAAACAACATCGTGTAGACTTGTTGTTTCTAAACAACTTTTCAAAACAGCAGTCTAATTGGTGTTATTTTGAAATATCCCTTTCAAAATAATGGCCATTTTGATTTCAGGGTTTTCCTTATTTCAAAATGAGCCCTTTCAAAATAAGGGTTTTATTTCAAAATAAGCCATTTCAAAAGGACTTATTTCAAAATAAAACTGTGCGTGTAGACATAGCCATTAAGAAGGTATTGTCACTGAACATTCAACAACATATAGTATCCACCAACACTGTGGAGTTTTTTAAATCAGTTTTCAGATTAGGATGCTGAATGGATACAACTTTTGAACAAATATGAAAACTCAGTACTTAATATTTCTCAGTCATTCTATAGCATTTGAGATACTTATTAAAAGTATGAGAGAGGTAGCTGTATGTATACAGCAAAAACAATAAGGCTATGTCTACACACACACATCGTTATTTTGAAATGAGTTATTTCAAAATAAAGTCCTTATTTAAAAATAGGTTAATTCGAATTAAGGGAGAGCCTGCGATCAAAACAGCTGTTATTTTGAAATAACCATTTTGAAATAACAGCCGTTTCAAAATGAATGGGGTTTAAGCTGTTTCGAAATGACATTTCTTATTTTGAAATGACGGATTCTGCCATTTTGAAATAAGAAAATGTTGTGTGGACCTAATTTCTTTTATTTTGAAATAACCAGTGTTATTCTGAAATAAAAGTGGTGTGTAGACATACCCATAAGAGTCCTATGGCACCTTAAAGACTAACAAATTTCTGCAGGCATAAGCTTTTGTGAGCTTCAACCCACTTCCTCCCATGCATCTGGCAAAGTGAGCTGCAGCCCCCTAAAGCTTATGCCTGAAGAAACTTTAAGGTGCCATAGTAAACAAAAAAAAAAAAAAAAAAACAAGGAGTCCGGTGGTACTTAATGAATGACAATTTTTTTGCATGAGCTTTTGTGAGAGAAAATCCCACTTCATCAGACGCTTTGAAGATGGGGGAACTTCCATCTTCGAAGTATCTGGCTAAGTGGGATTTTCTCCCATGAAAGCTCATGCAAAAAATTAATTTGTTAGTCTAAGTGCCACAGGACTCCTTGTTTGTTTGTTTTATTGAACTAGACTTTTTGGATATTGGCAAGGTGCCATAGGACTCTCATTGTTTTTGCAATAAAAGTACTACTGATCAATTTCTAAAACATAGTCAGGATAGACTAAACAGAATTAATGAACACAAATACTCCTTTCCAACAGAATAAGATCTTTCAATCTGGCGGTCATACTTTTTAAATACCAATACTGAAAAGCTATTTCCATGCAACTTCTGAAAGTTGCAATCGGTACTGTCACTGAATTGTCACAATGCCTGCAAGAAGTTAGCAGTTGATTAAGAGCATCAGGATTAAACTGAATTATGTAGGAATAGTGAGGCTGGGAGAAAGGAAAACATCTTGAGACCTGTCTATGGCACTGATCCTTGCCACTATCAAAGAGATTTGTCTTTCATTGTCCATTAAGATAGTTGTTCTCTCAGTTGTTAATAGTCTTCGATACTCAAATAGCTAGAGTAGCAAGAAAGACTTTCCAGTACTTCCTTTTTTTTTCCAGAAAAATACATTCCTTTCTCTGAAATTGAAATAGTGATGCACATATTCACCTGGACTATGTTATTTTGCTGTGCCTGGAACTAAGGTTGGAAGCTATAGAAAAACCCTGTTTTGTACAAGTGGAATCAACCTGCCACCTTAGAATGACAAAAACAAATAGAAAACAGCAGACCTGTGAAATATATACGGATTAGATTCTCAGTTTATTTATGGAGATCTTTTCTTTGTTGTGTATCTGAAGTTAATAATGATTCAAGATTCTTCAATAAAAGGTCAACTGAAATTAGTTTAAAAAAGTTTATAATCAGACATTAGTACAACACTATACAGAAGAAAGAAAGAATAGATATATTACCACTCGATGTGAGGTATACAATTGGCTGTGTGTCTCTTCTTCACTGTAACTGGTGGCATGCCACAGTTTCATTTCCCTATAAGTTCCAAAACCTCTTTCATTATGTAAGGCTTTTAGGCAAAGAGCATCTTTGCCAAAAATGCTCTTCCACAACCCAATCTCCTTGAACATGCATACATTCTTAGCTGACCTGATTGATGTCTGAAAGCATAATTATTTATAGCTGAGAGGACCAACTGGTCAAGATATTTTTTTCCTCTTCTCCCCCATAATCATTCTTCTCTGTTGATTTTCCCAATTAAAAAGAAAAGTTGTTATAACAACCATCTCTCATAAATCTCTCACTTATATATATGCTGGTATAAGCATTCATAAATATCTGGACTTCTAGAGTGATGGAGGCATCAAGGATTATTAGATACAACTTAATGCATAGAGTTCTTTAAAAAGGTTATTATAGGTTAAAGACCCAAACTCGGGTCTTATATTCAAACATACTCTGTTAATATCATTAAGATTCTAAAGAATAGTTAATATAAAAATGAATAAAAATATAGAAAGAACTAAAAGAACTAATATTTACTAACAGTACTAACTGTCAATGGGCAGGGGCACAGTAACATTAGTCATTTTCTACTTATTCAAAACCATCTAAGACAGCTACATTCCTCTGAAACAATGCAGCATATAGTACCTAATGTGAAGCTTTGAAGGACAAAATAAATGGATCACCATTAAGGGAATCTCATACCAGAGATAACACTTCTTAGCATAACTCTCCAAGATCCAGTTTCTTTGCAAATCTTATTTCAGTAGCTGATCACAAGAAATTACAGCCAAGGACTAAAAATAAGAACAATAAACCCACAAATCACAAGGAGGAATGGTTTCTGATCTAGATAGAGGTGATGAACAGATTCTGTTATTGAGCCTACTATGGGCAAATCTCAGTTACTGTGACGAGTGATAACTATGCTAACGACTGTCATATGAATGCTTAAAACATGATTAGATAATATACCAGGATAGCCAAATTTACCCATGGGCCAGAATTCTCTAGCACCACTACCCAGCACAGGCAGAAACTCCCAAGCTCCGACCCCAGTCTGGAGAATGGCGGGGGCATAAATGGGTCTGTGAATTGCACTTTAACTGTAAAAAAGAGCCACAGCCAGCTCATAGGCCACAGTTTGGCCACCCCTGTAATATACTCTATTGATCTGGATAATAACTGTACAAAAGCTAAGGAAAAATACATATTTTAACAAGTGTGCAAGATTGCTTTTTCATGCCGTTTGTTCAATAACCTACATGTAGTGAAGCCATTCTTAACCTAATCTTGGAAAAGGAGCTAAAAATGATCTTTCATTTCACGGCTTCAGACTGGAGAGGGCATAGCTCAATGATTACAGAATCATTCAAATGTGTAATACTCACTAAAATTGGAGCTGGAAGAAACAATACAACAGTTTGTTTGTTTGTTTGTTTTGTTTTGTTTTTTTGAGGGAACGTGACTAGATAAGACTAAAAAAAAAAAAAAAAGGTGTCCAGCAAACACTTAATTGGAGTTATGCAGTTTATCTAAAAACTTCTGCAAAAAAAGTGACAAATATCTAAGAACAAATAATAATAATAATAAAGGCAATAGAATTCCATTCAGGTCTAACCAGAAAAGGGCAACAAAGGCAAGTACAAAGTGTACTATGAAATAAACATTTTTTAAAGAAAAAGATTTAAAATAAAAAATACAAAAAAGGAAAGTTATATAAATCCCAATAAACTAAAACCATAATATGAATAGAAATACCACAGGCCCTCTTGTAGAAACTATTTCACCTATAGAAAAAAATATTAACACACTTCTTAAGTAAATTTAGATCAGGAAAAGAAAGAGCTTGAAATCTAATTCGACCAAAGTAAGGGATAACTTCCATTTACTTCACTGGGACAAAAATTTCACTCAGACTTTTGAGTGAATGTACATTCCAAGAACCCTTCAAGTTCTCTTATCAAGGTCTTATATAATGAATGATTAGTAAATGTAGCTACTACTAAGTACAAATATTACAGAAAATAGGAGAAAGGGTGTTTCTAAATATTTTCCTAGCCAGCTTAAAATATGTACAACTTCATCCGTAATAAAGTTAGGAAAAAAACACTTTGGTTACAAAATTATCAAGGAATACAGTCAAAAACTGGGTATTGATACTACAGTAAAAATTAGGAGTGCATATCACAGTAACATTTATAGTTGTAAGTAGCTTCATGTACAAATTACTCATTTTTTTTAAATTAATTTAGGCCTAGATAAGAGAATTGAAGAGTAGAACACAATATTCTATGTTTAAACTTAATTCACCATAGAGTGGGTACAACTAAAATCTTGACATTTAATGCTTGTAGTAGTTTAAATAACCACAACACATATTCTAAGTTTTAGAAGCATCATAAATACAACTGATAAGGTAACTATCAAGGAGTATTGAACATCAAGGGTGAAATTGGTCCCCACTGAAATCAATGGGAGTTATTTAAGTGGGGCCCAATTTCTCCCTTGATAGTTACTTTATCAATTTTATTTATGATGCTTCTAAAACTTAGAATATGCGTTGTAGTTATTTAAACTACTGCAAGCATTAAATGCCAAGATTTTAATTTGAAAGAAAGAAAAAGAGAGAGAGCTCCCTCTAAATATTATCTCAGTATAAAATTTAACAGAAATTCATCCATGAGATAAAACAGATAAAATTATAAAAATAGAGAAAAAAATGTATATTAAATTACATGAGTTTCAGGATAATTTTGGCAGAATACTGTTGATTGCAACTTCATTAATTCTGTATGATATAATACACCATAGTCATTACAATACTAAATGTAAAGAGATCCTGCTTCTATAAATTTGGCTAAAATTAGCAACTGCCTGCAAAGAAGTCATAGTCACATTCATTTTGTGTATGGCACACCACACAACTTTTTACAATCACTTTTAGTATTGCATCATCCTATGTAATACAAGTAAATAGCTGTGAAAAGAGGGGTTTTTTTTTTTGGTATGTTATGCATAAGATAAACTAAGGTTTTTTAGCTTAATTTGCTATTGATTTCAACTAATAAAAATGTATTACACATTAATGACTAATACTAAAGGTTTAGAATTTGTATTTTGTGGTATTTATAGAGTTACTGAAAGGAATTTTTCATCTTTGTTATATTCAATTGAAGTAACCTACTACTGATCATATCACTGACATTTGAACTACTGGGATCAGCTTTGAGGTAAATAAGTATGTAATCATGTGTCACAAAGTAGGTTCATAGTTTTCAAATTTGAATGAAAATCTGAAGAAATATTGATTGCATTGCTAGACAAGGCTAGATTGCAGAAACATAACAACTATAATACAGAGCTTAATTTGCTTGAGCTGAAAACTGAAGACATTACCGCTCAGTGTCAAAGTATGCTCTTGGACATACAAACAAACCGAGTCTTCAAGGCCATCTTTGTCCTTTTGATCTTTGAACATGACTGTGTGAACTATGCGGCTAAAAACATAAATTTTATTCTCTCTTGATGGTTGAACTACAAGTCCAAGAGCGGCGGAGCAAATTGTAAGTACAAAAAATCTTGCCCCACAGAACTGTTCATTTATTGATGATGATGATGGCTATTCAAGTAGGCATGGAGACCCAAAGGAACACTCTGGAATTATGATAGGTACTATAAAAATGAGTAGAACAAAGGAAATCACTGTCCTAAAGACTTCACAATCTAGGGTTTGGATCTACAAGGAAATGGAGTGCAGTAGGAGAAAAGATAGCTGCAAAGACAGAAACATTTGTATAAATAAGTTCTCTCAGTGAAGACTGTAGTTAGTTCTGTTAAGGGGGATTTCACTGTAGGAAGTAATCCACCATAAGTACTAATTATATAGCTATAATAAAACAGAGAAAACGTCAACTTTTACTTCAAGCACATAATCTTTAGCATCAACAAGCGCTAGAGGTTCAATGACTCACAAAAAATGACGCAACTCAGATTTTATTTCTTTCTAGTTATGAAACTAGAATCTCTTCTATAAATCAATAAAATACAGTATGTGGAATTATATTTATGCTTAGTCTATCTGAAAGTTTAGGACTTTCATCTTTCCCACTTGTCGTTTATTTTACAGAAGTGCTGATTACTAGGAACTGACACTGTTGCATTAACATTTTGACATTATACTGTCAAACTATGAAAAATAAAGTGAAATAATTTATGAAAGTTAGGAAAATATATAAGACTAAGGTGAATGTATGGAGAGATCCAGTATACCTTTTGATCAGCCTAAACATATACATTTTTAAATCATATTCTGTGCACTTATATGACTTTACCATTATCTTACTTGAGTGGCTCCAGGGTATTGTAATTTTATGATCATTATTTCTTTTGTCTTCTTGATCAGGTGTGCTGTCTATGGAGTTTAGTGTTTGTATTTATATCTGTAACGTATTGTTTATTTGTACAGGAGGAGTGATATTAAAAAGGTAACTTCTACCAACAAATAATATATTATGGTATCATTTAAACCACAGTTGCTCTACGCATAGACTAAGACTAATAATGATTACATCATCATATTCCTTATTTATATTAACAGCATTTATATAAAGTCTCAGTAATGGATTAGATCTCCCTTGTATTAAGGGCCATAGAAAGATAGCTTTTGCACTAAAGAAGGTAAAATATAGGTTAAGGGCAAAATGCAATGGGTGGATGAAACAAATGGGTAGAGGTGAATGAAGGAGAAGACAAGCTATCAGAAAGATGAGCACATTTGTATAAAGAATTGTAGCAGTACAGTGGTTCTGCTATGGCACACCAGGGGTTAAAAAGGTGTGTGTAGCAGCAGCCAATGGGCTACTAGTATAAAAGTAGGGCAGCAAGACTACCCAGAGTCACTCTGCTGTGGGAGCTGCAAGGGGAGGGTACTCCTCCTGGCAGGCTGGCTGAGAAGCCAACACCCCAAGTGGGAGGAGGACTTGGAGCTGACCTGAGCTGAGGATCCCAAAGGAGTGGACTGTGGTAGTGTCAGGAGCAGCAGTCTGGAGGCAAGGAGCCAGGGAGCAGATGGCAGTGGAACTTCAGTAGTGAGATTACATGTGGCCGGGGCTGTGGGAGTGGCCTAGGGAGTCAGCATAGCACAGTGTGGAGTGACTGGGGGGGAGGCGGAGCCCTCAGTGGAGGCATTTAGGGTCCTGGGGCTGGGGCCTGGAGAAGTGGGTGGACCTAAGTCCCTCCCAGCTCCCCCAGCATGCCAAGAGTAGCATGGGTGTCTGGACTGGCATAGGCTCACAGGCCATTGACTGTTTCAGTAGCCAAGACAAGTTAGTGGGGCCATAGACTGTTTTACTGGCTGGTACCCCGGACAGGGTGGACTACAGGGCTTAGCTGGAGGGCTAATGTCTCAAGACCGGACTTGGAGCAGAGTTGGCGTGTCAAGAAGCAGAGCACAGACTACCTGGAGGGGACCACTTGTGCTAAATTCCTTAGAAATACCACAAGGGGGTGCTCTCCAGGTGAGTAGAGTGCTGCACCCACTCACAAAAATCTACTTTGGCACACAAATTGATCACCACTTGCCTAATGATTGCTTTTATGCTACTTGAAAAATGCTCTGCATAAAACCCAAGCCTACAAACAAGGAAGCAAGTAAACAAAAAATCCTCAATGCTTCCCACTGCTAGAATAGATGCTGCCACTAATGTAAATTAGAAACTCAAATACAGCTGCTTATTTTAGGTTGGTTCTTCTGAAAACTATTTCTCCTGCTAATTTTGACTCTACACAGATTGCATGGTGCTTCATTACCAAGTCCAATAGCAAACACACTCTGTCCATTGGCTGGAAAGTTTGTCAGTGGATTGGTATTTAAGTTTTGGATCTTTGACTAAATGTGACCATTGAAGCATAACAGTTTCAGCAGTAAATATGTCTCAAGGGGACAAATGTATCCACTGAAATTTAGAGAAACCTTTAGGCTGCCCTGTCCTTAGAGGAGTGAAATGGTGGTGCTTGCAGTGACAGCAGCTAAGCCACATGAAGCCACTGTTCTCACATACGCTGTCAAACTGTTTATGAGAGAGAGTTATTAGCAAGATAAAATCTTGCTCAATCTGTTTATATGTTTTAGTTCAAATATTGCTCAAAGAGATCACCTGGTTCAGTGAACCCCATTGAACATTGAGGACAGAAACTGCTTCCTGAGATGGTCTTAGCAAACTTACAAATGTTTCCATGATGCTCCTCTTGTCATGATGCTACAAATGTCATGCTTGACAGCAGAGACATGAAAAACCACTTTACAGTAATTGTTCCAACATATATAAAACAAAATTCCAGTGAGTGAAAATCTCCTGTATAAAATGGCATTGTGGAACATTTCTCTCAGACAATGCCTCCAGATAGTCATTGATTCTGACTGATGATGAAAGATTTTTCATCCATCACCAATTATGTTAGATAGTGAATTGTGTGGGTAGCCATCCAATAACCTAATTATTGGTTCACTATGTGCAAAGCAACAAATATTGTCAAAATGCTCATTAAGCATTGTTTTAATTGTATTTTGAGCATTATGCCGGGGGGGGGGGTAAAAAAAAATACAGTATCAGAGATAGATATCAAGCGTACTAGGACCTAGCAGAATTTAAGAAATATCAGGCTCACATTAGAATATTACATTATATTGTATTCCTTCAATGTGCTCTAGCTATAAGACTGCTTAAATAAAACTGTCTTTTCCACAGATTTCACAGCAAAACCAATGTTCTTTTATAAAAAGATTTCAGTCCCCCAGTAGACTGGTAATTAGTCCAGCAGAACAATTCTGTTAAACACATGCAGTGGCACATGAAAGTACATTAGAAGACCTGTTTGAAATTACAATAGAAGCTCAGGCTGTCCTAATTAGTCATGTTAGCCATAGGATTGACCAGATAGCAAGTGTGAAAAAGCAGGATGGGGTGGACAATAATTGGCGCCTATATAAGACAAAATCACAGATATTGGAATTGTGCCTATAAAATCAGGTCATCTGTTCATCCTAGCCATTTGCAAGATCTGTTCTCCAAGCTACATTAGCTTCCCTATCACATTTGCCTCCAGATACAAATCTGAGTGCTGACTGTGGTCTGCAATGCCCTAAATAATTTGGATCTTTACTACCTAAAGATTGCTTCTAAACATCATAGATGACTACTGAAACAGAGTTAATAGAACCTAACTTTAGACATTTGACTGCAACTTCCCAGTCAGTGCAATGCTCTCACCTGTAGAATTTGCTTTCTAACTGATCCAACAGAACTAACTCTTTTTGCTTGTAGGACCTCATTTTCTCCATGCATTGATCTGAAAGGTTAGGCTTATGAGCAGATATGGTAAGATGTTCTCTATTATATCAGCAAGGCTTTTTATTTTGAGGACTTTTTTTTTCTTTTCTTAACCATATTTACTTTAACAAATATGCATGTGCTCTGAGACAGGTTCTGTAACAGGTCTTGATTTAGAAAACAAATAAATAAATGAAATCAAAATACTTCACAAGAGGATTTCCTTGAGTAGTAGAATCAGAGTAAAATGTTTATTGCTGATAGTAATCCCGTGGTATGTTTTGTAGGGAAGAAATGTATATTATATTTTCATACTTTGGTAGCTGTATCGTTGGTTGCAGAAAGGGAAGAGGTAGCCAGATTGATAGAAATCTGACACCAATTATAAAAAGACAAATATTTTTCCCCATAATGTAACTTCATGGAAGAAATAGGTTCAACACTGTAATCAGCCAGATCTACTTAGAATATGAGTGATGCTCTATTTCAAATTCTTCCAAAGACTTCCTCTGTGACCTTGGGAAAAATCACTTGACCCTATTGGTGTTTTAGAGCCTCCTTTGATAAAACCTTGGATACACATACCGTACTCATCTTTCCAAAGCATTTTGGTTTCTACAGCAAAAGGCACTATGTGCAGCATACTATGTGTGCAAAGTATTTTTACGATGATCTGGGTGAAACTTAAGTGTTAAGTTAAAACTGTTGAGATTGTCCCTACTAAAGACAAAAGTTATAAGCTGAGTTTCAGAGGGGGCATTGCTGAGTATGAGTGTAAATAGGTAGAAGAGAGGATCAGAGCGACACGGACTGTCTCAAAGAAATACTTGACTATCCCCAAATTCTCTTCTTAACTTGAATAACCTGCTAGACCTGAAAATTTTTAACTACTTGCTTGCCTTGTTTTTAAAAATAAGGCCAAAGAAGTGTTATTAACTGTTGCTATAAAAAGCCAGTCGTATAGTTTGCTGTTAATCATAGAGCTTTCTCATCCACCTTCAGCAGACAGTCACTGTTGCTTTCATTTCCTTCTTTTTGATTATTATACAGTTCTAAATAGAAGCTGGTTGAATTGTACTTTTGAAGATAAACAGTAAAGAGCCACCAGAACTTCTACCACCTTATACCAACATAGAGTTGCTATACTAAACACACATTCAAATTGCACAGTAAAATATGCTAAACCAACACGACATTTAGATATTTCCCCACCAAAAGAATAGTGGTTTTGTCCCTATAGGCATAGACCTGTCACCCAAAGCTAATGATGTTTGAGACAGCAAAAGGTACATGTCAAAGTTCCTAAACACTAAATTCAATTTATATTGTAGCAGGGCCGCTCCCCCTGCTGGCCTGAAGAGACATTGCCTAGGGGTTCGGACCGGAACAAAGGTGAGGGCTTGGGGGAGTGTGAGGACTATATAAGGGGCCGGACCAGCCAACCATGGGGGAATCAAAGAGGGAGATGGCTGCTAAAGCTGAGAGAGCTCCCTCCCTGGGAGCCGCTGGGGCCTGACTGACAGCAAGATCCCCCCCCCCCCCCGAGAAAGCCAGAATGGGGTACGCTGGCTGGAGAATCCCCTGGAGATAAATACCCCAGGGGAGGACCTAGAGGAGTTTGTCAGCAGAAAGTCTGGAGGAACGGTCCCCACTGGATGCTCACAAGGATCTGGAAGAGCTTCCCTCCTCCGAGGAGGCCAGAGAAGAGCCAACTGCCTCAGGACCCTGTGATTTGGAAGAGCTTCCACTGGCGGACGATTTAGATGAGCTGCCGGCCCTGCCTCCGGATGACAGTGAAGGGTTGACTGGGATACCCTGGGGGAACTTATCCTGAGGACCTGGAACTCCACCTCAAAAGGTACCCAGGGGGGGCAGAAAGGCAGTAGCCCAGGGCTGTATGGTGAGTCAGTGTGTTTTGGCTGGAGCCCCACTGAGCCATTGGCACTTTGTCCCTGCCGCTACTACGGCCCTGGGCTGGAACACAGTGGAGCAGGTGGGCCTGCATTCCACTTCCCTCCCCTGCTGCCGTCTGGACTACTGGGTGTGTGCATTACCCCTGCTGGGGCTGAAGGCCTCAAACTGTACTATTGTGATTAGCCTTACCCCCTGCTGGGGTTGAAGGGCCAGAACTGTTATTGGGACTCGCCTTACCTCTTCTGGGGTTGAAGGCCTAGAAATCTTAATATGAAAGGACTGAAGGCTAATGCCTGTCAGACTCCGCTTCACGCCTGGCTGTGCCAGAGGACACCGAGCGTAGCGGAGTTTGTACCCGACCCCACTCTTGGACACGCCCTGCCCACCAGGAGGCAGCAGCGTTGAGGCACGTCCCCCTTTACAATATACATAGCAACAAATGCTGTTGTAAAAGTCCCATTATGAACAGAGTTTACTACAATAAAATACATTTAGAACATTATCTATAAAAAAAAGCATCAAACTGCATCTCCTTAAGGACTAGATTCACTAAGCTATCTGCAGGGATTTTCCCCTTTCTAAAAGCGAGATTCTGGATTCTCAGTTGGCTGATGTCTCTACTTATTTGCAACTTCTTCCGAGGCTTTAGCTCCATGCCAAATGGTCACTGCCTAATGACACAGCAACCCTTACAGCATACTTCAAGGCAGGGCTTAAATTCTTATAGAGTATTTCCTGCAGGCTGCCCTTCTCTCCCCCCCTTCCTCAAAATGCTATACAAAATCTAGTAGTTTGAAAATGTTTACGGGAATTCTGCTCTGGACAGATCCAGCTGAATAAGTCTTTCTTCAAAGTAAAAAAAAGTGCTAAATCATCTTTTCCTGCTCCTGTTAGCCATGGATATGGGAGGAGGTGAGCAGCATTTAATGCTGAGAGAAAAGCTTCAGGACTATTTAGAAAGGTTGGACATAGACACAAGTCTATGTCAATGGGGCTAGATGTAACAAACCTGAGGATGCTTTGGGAATTGTAGATACAATGCCTGTATTTTAAATAAATAAATAAATCTGGCAAATGACAGCATAGTCAGCCTCACCTCAGTCCCTGGCAACAAGATGGAGTAGGTCCACAAGGAACTCACTTTGAGGCACTTGGAAGAGAACAAGGTTATCAGGAAAAATTAGCAACAGGGGTAAGCCATGCCAGACCAATTTGATTGCTTTCTATGATGAAATGACTGACTCTGTGGATATGGGGAAAGTAGTGGACATGATGTACCTTAACTTCAGCAAAGCACTTGATATGGTCTCCCATAGTACTCTTATCACCAAGTTAAAGTAGTATGGACTGAGTGAATGGACTATGAAATGTATACACGTTGACTAGATCACCAGGTTCAATAGGTAGTGATTAACGGATTAATGTTTAGCTGACAGCCAGGAACAAGCCAAGTGCCTCAAGGGTCAATGCTGGTGTTGGTTCTGTTCAACATATTCATGAACAATCTGGAGGATGGGATGGATTGCACTCTCAGCAAGCTGGAGATAGTAGATATGCTGAAGAGTAGGATAGGATACAGAACGACTTAGACAAATAAGAGGATTGAGCCAAAAAAAAAAAAAATTGAGGTTCAACAAGTAGTACAGAGTTCTGCACTTAGGATGAAGAGCCCCATGCACTGCAACAGATAGGAGACCAACTGGCTAGGGAGCAGTTCTGCAGAAGAGGATCTGACGGTTACAGTGGAAAAGAAGCTGGATTTGAGTCAACAGTGTGCCCTAATGCCAAGAAGGCTAACAGCATACTAGACTGCTTTATTAGAAGTATTGCTTGCAGATCAAGGAAAGTGATTATTCCCCTTTATTCAGCACTGGTCTGATCACATTTAGAGTACTGTGTCCAATTATTGGCCCCCACTACTAAAATGATGTTGACAAAATGAAGAGTCCAACTGAGGGCAACAAAAATGACTAGGTGGATGGAGCACTTGATTTATGGGAAGAGGCTGAGGGAACTATGTTTAGTCTGCAGAACAGATAAATAAGGTGACTTAATAGCAGCCTTTAACTACTTGAAAGGGGGTTCCAGAGAGAATGGCTAAGGTGTTCTCAGTGATGGTAGACAGCTGAAACAGGAGCAATGGTCCCAAGGTGCAGTCGGAGTGGGTCTAGACTAGATAACAGAACCTTTTTCACTAAGTATGGTAAACTACTGAAAAGAGTTGCCTAGGAAGATACTGGAATCCCCATCCTTAGAGGTTTTTAAGGAGTAGCTTGACAAAGACCTGGCAGGGACAGTTTAGTTGTGACTCATCCCATTTTGAGTAGGGGGTTTGACTAGAGGACCTCCTGAGGTCCCTTCCAACTCTAATCTTCCTTGATTCTCTAAGGCAAGATCTGAGCTAAAATTTTCAAATAGTTTAAGCAACTTTAGCTCCTAAATTCTCATTTTCAAAAATGACTTATGCAGCTAAATATTAACTGGAACATGGACTTTAATGCAGCTGTCTTACATTTCAGGTGAGCACATTAGACACTGGACAATAGCCTCAATCTCTCTTGGCACCAATAAAATTTTCATTATTTATACCAAGTGAAACAGCTTCAACTGGAAAAGCCTAACGGCCTGCACATTCATGAATTTCTATAAGACGTAGATGGCCCGATTTCAAGTCCCTGCTCCATATCAAATGGAGTGGGAATTGGGGAAGAGGATCCCACATCCCGATTGATTCCTTTAAGGAAAGAAAGAGAAGGATGGCAATACAGTATGCTAATTTCACAGGAAGCTAAACTGTGCTGAAGGTCTGGCTTTATTCAGATTAGCTGAAACAGGGGAAACTGAAGTACAGGCCTAGTTAGCTTGCACCCAAAATGAATCATTTTTGGTTGGTTCCTGAATTATTCTACTTCACATGTAGTAACCAAAAGATATCTACAACACTTCTCAGGTCATAAAACTTGTCTCCTTAATCCATCCATCATCCCACTGACACTTGCATAGTGAACCAATTTTTTTTATATTGAATATAAAATTCAGATAAACATGAAAAGCCTGCACATGAGGGATGTCCATGACATTTGAACTCTATTTTAGTTGACAAAGATTGTTCAGATAGTAAAACTTAGATAAGAGAAATGAATAATACTTCCATCAAGGAATAAACCTACAGGGAAAGTAATCATCATCAGACATTGTATATAATTACATATTCCTCTTAATGTGTTAATATGCAGCAGTAAATAAAGTAATATTAATGGTTTGCATTTAATTCAATACCAAAAACACCAGGATATGCATGGAATTTGTCTTGTGCATTTCATAATAAACTGTGCACATTCAGAATATGACATCACATATTGATTTGTTGTAACTGAGATGCTGTTCCATTATTTATATTCTATATTTCATTTATTTCAAATTGTTGACTACATTTCATAAGTTCCAATTCAGAGAAGCTAAGCTATGTTATAATTAAACAGGAAAAAAATCTGTTAATAAAGAGTTAAGGTTGTCTGGAGATAGCTAATACCCTTCTGGAAGGTCAAGCTCAGTAAATCTCGAACTTCTGAATACCAGGAAATATAGAGGTAAGGCAAACACAAACAAGGAGTCCCGTGGGGCACTTTTAAAGACCAACAATCTTATTTATTGCATCTTCAAGCACCTGAAAAAGTGGGATTTTTTTCCCTTTGAAAGCTCATGAGAGAAATAAGTGTTAGTCTACACAAGTGCCACAGGACTCATTCCTTGTTTGTTTTGCGAACTAGACTAACACAGCTATCCCTTTGGAAAGAGTAAAGGCAAATGACCACAGTCTTAACTCTGCCCTCCCCCAGCTGCCAGTCCACATTTCAGTACAGAATTGTATCATTAGAAGGGCACTGGGGTCTTCTTTCTGTAGATACTGTCAGTAATGAAATGGGATATGAAAGCTGACTGTGGAATTAGTGATAGGTGGAGGAAAACATATGTTTAGGGGGTATCCTGAATGCAATTGTGAAAGATTTAGAAAATCATAAAAGTGGTTGTTAAATTTTATAGATGGGAAACTAAGAAAAATGTGACTTGCCCATGGTTACCAAACAGGTCAGTGGCTGAGCTAAGTATAAACACAGTTTGCTGTACTTTCCACTAGGTCATACAGCTGCTGTGTGATTCCTTAGTTCTCTTTCCCTTACTGTATAATTTGTTGGTGGTGCAAGAGGATAATGGTCATATTTTAAAATGTTAGTGGTATGCTGTTGCTAACTAGGTAGGTGAGAGGAATATCATCCATGGTATATGTTCTAAAACCTTAACTTTTTTTTTTATTACATAGTTATAGTAACTTTAACCATGTGAAAGGATTGCTTTATCTGTCATCTTCTCCACTTTCTACCCTACCTTTCCCCATAACATGTCATTTATCCCCCTCCCACAGCATTTCTAACTCCACCTCTTCTTCCTGCCCCATTAAGTCCTTAACCTTGGACCCCCCATTCCCACTACCAATTTCTAGCTGAGACTTCTTACACTGCTACAACAGGCTCACAGAGTTGTTCCACAGATCCAACTCACCACCCCTCCAGACTTATGCCCACCCCTACAGACCCAGAGATGATGCATATCTTCAATATTCATTTTCTGATTTTCAGATGTTTCTATATATGTTAATTTAATTTCCCCAAACCAGCTCAAACAGTGTCATAAAGAGGAGCTCAGACACTCCAAGAAGAGGAGGGTTTTTCAAAACACCTAAGATGTAGGGAGAGGCTGTAGACCACCTCAGAATAGGTACCCCTCAGTTCTCACTGGAAAGCAGAGAATTCAAGCCTGAGAGCTCCCTGAAATGTATCCTCAAATATCTTCTGCTATCCCTTATATTTTCCAGCCTCTTGCATCTCCTCCCATCCACTGTTCCTTTTCATTGAGAGGATACCGGCTGCTGGGCAGCTTAGAAAGTAAACAGTAAACCACCATACTCTTGCTCACCACCAGTCTTTTCCTCAAAGTCAAGAACTGGTATGCAGTACTGGCAACAGGAGATGAAAAACAGACCCCCATGATGAAGGAAGAGCAGGCACCTGGCTCTAAACGTGGTCATCTTATGGACACTGGACACAAGAGAAGGTGGCATAGAATGCTGATGGGTCAGGGAATCCTTCTGACAGAAGTAGAGGTGTTCATCTGCCAAACCCTCATGATGTCAAAGCAAGTGTGCTGCCTGAATGAAGCCTGCATCCAAAATATTGCAGAAAGGTTGCTGAGGTGCTTCCATCCCTCTCATTACTCCATGCTGCTCAACTGCTAAGTATAAAACTGAACAGATGAGCAGTGACTACAGTGCTCTGGGAACAAGTGTGAAGAAGTTGGGGATTCAACACATGTTCTTATCCATTCTCCCAGCTGAGGACACAGGCCCAGGCAGGCACATCTGTATTTTGGAGATTAATGTGTAGCTACCTAGTGGATGTTGATGGGAGGACTTTGGCTTTCTTGATAATGGGATACTGTTCTGGGAAGGAGGACTGCTGGCAGAAGACAGAGTCTACCAGACCAAAAAGTGAAAAAGGACCTTTGGGCACTTGCCAAATTAAACTGTTAAAAAAAAGGACAGGTGGCAAATAAGCATAAAACAGAAGTACAAGAATAAATTTCAGATGAACATGAAGAGCCTCCACATGAGGCTTGTCAATGACATTTGAACTCTATTTTAGTTGACAAAGATTGTTCACATACTAAAATTTAGATAAGAGAAATGATTAATACTTCAACCACTTTCCACAGGAAAATCAATCATGATCATGCACTGCATATAATTACATATTCCTCTTAATATGTTATAATATGCAGCAGTACTGCTGGCCATTATCTTTGAAAACTTGTGGCAAACAGGGGAGGTGCCAGAGGATTGGAAAAAAGCAAATATACTACCTATCTTCAAGAAAGGGAAAAGGGAGGATCCGGGGAATTACAGACATGTCAGCCTCACCTTAATCCATGGAAAAATCATGGAGCGGGTTCTCAAAGAATCCATCCTGAAACACTTGGAGGAAAATAGAGTGATCAGGAACAGTCAGCATGGATTCACTAAAGGTAAATTGTGACTGACCAACCTCACTGCCTTCTATGATAAGATGACTAGATTTGTGCAGGAAGAGCTGTTGACGTGATATACTTTGACTTTAGCAAGGCTTTTGATACTATTTCCCACAGCATTCTTGTCGGCAAGTTAAGGAAGTATGGGTTGGATATGTGGACTGTGAGATGGATACAAAACTGGCTAGATCAATGGTTTCAGTGAGTAGAAATCAATGGCTCCATGTCTAGTTGACAACCAGTAATGAGTGGTATGCCCCAGGGGTTCGTCCTGGGGCCATTTCTGTTCAACATTTTCATTAATGATGTGGATGATGTGATGGATTGCACACTTAGTAAGCTTGTGGAAGACAACAAGCTGGGGGGGGGGGGAACAGTAAACATGCTGGAGGGCAGGGATAGGATTTAGGGAGACCTAGACAAATTGGAGCAGTGGGCCAATAGAAATCTCATGAGGTTGAACAAGGACAAGTGCAGAGTCCTGCACTTGGAATGGAAAAGCCTAATGCACTGCTACAGGCTGGGGAACAATCAGCTAAGTAACAACACTGTAGAAAAGGACCTGGGAGTCATGGTGGATGGGAAACTGGATATGAGTCAACAGTGTGCTCTTGCTGCCAAAAAGGCCAATGGCATACTGGGCTGCATCAGAAGAAGTGTTGCCAGGAGATAGAAGGATGTGATCATTGCCCTCTATTCAGGCCTGGTGAGGCCTCATCTGGAATACTGTGTCCAGTTTTGGGCTCCCCACTACAAAAGGGACATGGACAAATTAGAGTCCAGCAAAGGGCAACCAAAATGATAAAGGGGCTAGAGCACAGGACTTACAAAAAGAGACTGAAGGAACTAGGCTTATCTAGCCTGCAGAAGAGAAGACTGAAGGGGGATTTGACAGCAACCTTCAACTACTTGAAGGGATGCTCCAAGGAGGACAGAGCTTGGCTGTTCTCTGAAGTAACAGAGGACCGAACAAGTAATGGCTTCAAGTTCCAGCTGGGGAGGTCTAGGTTGTATATTAGGAAAACCTTTCTTACTAGGAGAGTGGTGAAGCATTGGAATGGGCTACCTAAGGAGGTGGTGGAATCTCCATCTTTGGAGATATTTAAGGCTCGGTTAGGCAAAACCCTGGTTGGGATGACTTAGTGAGAGTGAACTTGTTTTTTGGCAGGGGGGTGGACTAGATGACCTCATGATGTCCCTTCTAACCCTATGATTCTACAAACCTTGACAGAGGGCTGGATGTTGGGCAACATAGAAAATAAAAGTGATGTGCTAGGACCACAGGATAGAAATCAGTTAGGGAATATGTTCAGCACCTTAGATGATGATTCAGAAATACTAGATGTATGGAAAATAATAGAAAGATCAATGCATAAACTTACTTATGATGTAAATAGCATGACAAATATTTGGTGGGATACATCTCATGATTGGGATACTGTCATTAATGGGTACAGCTTTTCCAGAAAGTACAGACAAAGGAGGAGAAGTTGCATTATACATCACAAATACATACACTTGTGCTGAAGTCCAGAAGAAGCAAGAGGCAGACCAGTTGAAAGTTTCTGGGAAATGGTTAAAGTGGTTAAATTGAGGTGACATGGCAATTGTCTTCTACCGTCCTAGGAAGAGGAGTAGGTGGATGAATCATTTCTTGGAACAAACAAACCAGAACTATCCAAATACAAAAGATGTGGAAGTTAAGGGTGATGTGAAGTATCCAAACAGCTGGTGGAAGAATAACATTTCCAGTAAGTTCTTGGAATGTATCATGGATTTTTTTTTCCAGCAAGCACATGAATTAACCAGGGCAACAGCCATTTTAGACTTCATTCTGACTAATACTCACAAATGAGTTGTGAATTTACAGTTAGATGGCAATTTGAGTGAAAGTATAAAGAAATGATTGCTTTCACAAGTCTAAGCAAAAGAAGGCATGAGCAGCAGAATGAGGAAAATGGACTTAAGAAAAAAAAGAGGACTAAAAATCACAGAACTAGTAGGTAAGGTCCCATGAGAAGAAAATCTGAGGGGTACTGTTAAAATGCACAACTATAGAACATCCTGACACAAAAGATAGATAGGAGGAATACTAAAATGAAAATAAGGTTCGACAGGGGGGCCAGGTCCAAACTCCACTATGCTCGGTATCTTCTGGCATGGCCAGGCGCAAAGCAGTGTCCAACAGGCATTGGTTTTCAGTCCTTTCGTATTAATAGTTGTGGACCTTCAGCTCCAGCAGAGGTAAGGTGAATCACAACAACAGTTCTGAGTCTTCAACCCCAGCAGGGGTAAGGGACACACCCGGTTGTCTGGACGGTAGCAGGGGAGGGAAGGGGAACGCAGGCCCACCTGCTCCACTGCGTTCCAGACCAGGGCCCTAGTAGCAGCAGGGACAAAGTGCCAATAGGTCAGTGGGGCTCTGGCCAAAACACGCTGACTCACCATACTGCCCTGGGCTACTTCCTTCCCGGCTCCCCCTTGGGTACCATCGAAGTGGAGTTCCAGGTCCTCAGGATAAGTTCCCCAGGGTAGCCCAGTCAACCCTTCACTGTCAGCCAGTGGCAGGGCCAGCAGCTCATCTAAATCGTCCGCCAGTGGAAGCTCTTCCAAATCACAGGGTCCTGAGGCAGTTGGCTCTCTGGCCTCCTCGGTGGAGGGAAGCTCTTCCAGATCCCCATGAGTGTCCAGTGGGGACCGTTCCTCCAGGCTTTTTGCTGATGGAAGCTCCTCTAGGTCCTCCCCTGGGGTATTTATCTCCAGGGGGTTCGCTGGCCAGTGTACCCTGTCATGGTTTTCCTGGGGCGGGGGAGGATCTCACCATAAGTCAGGCCCTGGCAGCTCCTGGGGACGGAGTTCTGCCAGCTTCAGCAGCCATCTTCCTCTCATTCCCCCATGGCTGACTGGTCTGGCCCCTTATATAGTCCTCCCAATCCCTTGAGCCCTCACTTTGGTTCCAGGCCGAACCCTTATGCAACGTCTCTTTGGGCCAGCAGGGGGAGTGCTGGCAATTAGCTACCTCCTGGCCAGTGGGTAGTTGTTCTTCCCTGCTATGGGTTGCATCTGGAGTACTTTAATGTCCTGGAAGACCTGTGACACCTTCAAGACTAACAGATTTCTTGAAGCATTAGTCTTGAAGGTGCCACAGGATTCTCATTGTTATTGCTGTGCACAGATTAACACAGCTATGCCTCTGGAAATTAATGACCTGAAGATCCAGAAAAATCCTACACAGACAAATCGCTAAGGAGGAATACAAGTGTATAAGACAGGCATGTACTAAGTAACATCCAGCAATGGACATAAAAGGGAACAAGTAAGGTTCTATAAATACATCAGGAGCAAGAGAAAGATGAAGACAAGTATTTAACCTCAGCTTAATGGAGAAGAAATAATTGCAGATGACATCAAGAAAGTTGAAGCGTTTAATACCTATTTTCCTTCAGTCTTCACTAAAAAGGTTAATGGTTGCAGATAATTAACACAATATTAAAAAGTGTACAGAATAACATGCCAAAACAGAAGAACAGGTTAAATAATTAATATTTGATGTATTTAAGCAGGCAGTGCCTGATAAAATTAATCCTACTGTACTTTAGCAACCATCCAAAGCAACTGCAAAACCATTAATAATCATTTTGGAGTACTCATGGAAGATGGTGAAATCCCTGAGGACTGAAGTAGGATGAACATGTTACGTATCTTTATAAAGGGCAATAAGGACAACCCAGAGAATTATAGGCCAGATAGCCTAACTAAAATACCTGAACTGATATTGGAACAAACATTTGAAGTAACAACTTTAACACCAAGGGGATATTAGGGTTATAAAGAATAGCCAACTTGGATTTATAAAGATCTAATTAGGCTAAACCAGTTTAATTTCCTTCTTTGACAGGAATGTCAGCCTAGGGTACAGGAAAAAAGCAACAGATGTAAGATCTTGATCTTAGTAAGGCTTTTGACCCAGCCTTACTTGACATTCTCATGAGGAAACTACAAAAGTATGGTGTAGATGTAATTATAATAAAGTGGGTGCACAGCTAATTGAAAGTCTAATAAAAAAAGTAATTATCAACTTTTTGCTATCAGTATGGGAGGATGTATCTAAGCGGTCCACCAGAAGTATGTTCTTAGTCTGTTATTGTTCAATATATCCATTAATACCTTCCATAAAGAGGATTGAGAATAGATTTATACAGCTTGGGGATGATACCACCTTGGGAAGAGTTGTAAGCACACTGGAAGAGAAGATAAAAATTCAAAACAATCTTGATCAATTAGAGCATTGGCCAGAAATCAACAAGAAAATATCAAATAATGCTAAATACAACCTACACTTTGGAAGAAAAAAATCAAATGCACAACCAAATAAAGCAGGATAGTTGGCTAGTGCATGCTAGATCTTTCAAAGACAATGTGTGTACTCAATCTTATAATTAAACAAACTAAATATTAATTAACTAGGAAAAATAAATGAGTTAAGTGTAAAAAACAAGCAAGCAAACAACCATGCCTGCATGTGCATGCGACCACGTGCGCGCGCGCACACACACACACTAAACTTATAGTGTTAAGTTGAAAAAAGTAATAGAAGTTGCTTTAACATGCAAGCTCTTTATATCTTTCAGGGCTAAACAGAGCTAAATATCTATGGACACCATGCTGATGTTTAGAAATCTTTCCTCTCCCTGATGTCCAACCAGTATACAGGCAACATTTTTTTCCTGACAGATTTTTATTCCCTTCCAACCAAAGTTCAGGGTCGTGGGACATGTTTGTGGTGACATCTCTTCATAAGTTAGGGTACTGAAAGTGAGCCAGATTGGTTTCCAGCTATGGATGTGTCAGTGTGCAATGATGCCTAGGGGCCTTGGCATGAGCTGGTTTCCTGTCTGCCACAATCACATCATCTGGTCTACACAGGACTTGAGACCTCACGTGGAGCACTGCCTTTAATTCCAGGAGCCACACTCTAGAAAAGATGTGGAAAAATTGGAGAGTCTTGAGGACAGCAGCAAAAGTGCTAAAAAGGTTTGGAAAACCTGACTAATGAGGCAAGGTGGAAAACAAGAAAAAAAAAAAAAAAAGCAGCCTGGGCATATTTAGTATTGAGGAAAAAGAGTTTCCCCTCCCTATTGTCCATTCCATTTACTTCCTGCTGTGAGACACGCCATCTCTAGCTGCAGAGCAAAACCACTTCTCATTCCCACATTACTTTTGGAACTTTCCCCTCCCAGACAGAATTTACGTATGCAATTTTCTTTTCAAAGTTCCAGCATCTTCTAAATATTCTGCCATAGCCAGAAAGAGCCTTGAAGAGGCAGATTTCTCCTCAAGTACTAACAATTCACTTCCAGATTTTTGCCCAGGATCGGTTTTGAATATCAAAGTTTCTAAAAATCAGTGAAGTTAATGAAACAACAATTTTTGGTTTTGTTTTCCTGGAGGCTGCATCATGGCAATCCCCACCTCAAATGATCGCGTACTGAATCATTAATCTTCCCATGAGGCAAATTTCAGGATAATGAATGCGAGCATGTGGATTCTAGAGCAACCAAAAGAGTCACACTTTCAAACAGGAATCATATTGCACAGTATCAGTAACATAACAGGCTTTAGGAGAGGTAGGAAGAGACTCACTCATCTCAATTAAACAAACAGAGTCCTGTGTTGCTTTTAAAGGCAAACATTTATTTATTGCATAAACTTTGATGGGCATAATCCCAATTCTTCAGATGCATGAAATGAAAACTGCAGTATGTCAGGTATATACGTACTGCACTTTCCATTTCATGCATCTAAAGAAGTGAGATTATACCCACCAAAACTTAAGTGATAGATATATTTGTTTGCCTTTAAAAGTGCCACAGGACTCAGTGTTTGTTTTACTGAAACAGAATAACATGGCTACCCTTCTGAAATTCATCTCCTTTAGATGTTATCGTATGAAAGAAAACCCCAGTGAAGATAATACTGTCTGAATCAACAGCTCTGTGATACATGAATTGCTCCATTCACTTTTGTGGATGTTTCCATTTTTCCTTCTCAGTGCTGGATAGTTTCTGATGTGTCACAGGCACCGAATCATAGAATCTCTGAATGTCTATGTCACTGTCACCCAGCTCTGTCCTTGACACTCCCTTAGAAGACACCACCCCTTCCTCCTTGCACCTGATCCCCCAACTCTTCCCCTAAATCCAGCCTACTCTTTCATCCTAATCACCCTCCTCTTCCATGAAACATATGCTTGTGAAGATTCTTTTTTCTTTTCATTTCAAAATATAGCTTTAGCATCTTCTGAATATTCTACCACACTTGAATTATATTTCCCTTAAGTAAAAATCCTTTTGAGGGAAGCAAATTGGGCAATGCATCATTTATTTTAAACCTAAGATTCCTGCTGTGGGCTGAAACTGAAGCAACATTCCCTAGGCAACCCATGGCAGGTGTGCCAACAGTGGTATGTGAGCCCATTTGTAGTGGCATGCAGCATCCCCTACAGCGCCAGAGAAAATTGCTGCTCCTGCTACTGAAATTCACTCCAGGTGACTTCTTTCTGAGGTAGCTTGGGTGCAAGGTGGTGCTGTTATGTACATGCCCCTGCCTCAGGCATGCCATGGAAAGAAGCCAGTCTGAGCAGCTTATTTGCATAGCATGTCTGTGGACATCCAGCCCAGGAACACCATCAAGAGGAACCATTCCAGGTGGCTACTTTCCACAAGCGGTTCCATCCTGTGACATTTCTGAGAAGTACTTCCTACATTCCAGCCATGGCCGCTGCTGAATTTTTAGGTGACTGCCACTTTTTCTCAGCCAAAGGGACCACCAGCACTGGCTGAGTGTCAAGGAGGAGGGGCCTGCACAGAGTTTGACAAAGGTTGCCAGCCTCTGCCCTAGGTTGTTGCAGACATTCATTTACCAGAATGTAGCCCCAGAGAAATTACCCTACATCTGAACTACTAACAGAACCACAG
This sequence comes from Podocnemis expansa, assembly GCA_007922195.1. Classification (NCBI taxonomy): domain Eukaryota; kingdom Metazoa; phylum Chordata; order Testudines; family Podocnemididae; genus Podocnemis; species Podocnemis expansa. The sequence goes on from ML681979.1 coordinate 18,603,448, forward strand.
GATCCCATGAGACACACCAAATTTCATGTCAATCTGATTAGCTTTAAGGATTTTAGACCACTTAGAATAGTTGATCTCTAAACATAAAGATGGTCTTATGATTAACAATATCTCTGCTATATTTAAGGTTAAGGGTTCTATTTGGCTAAACAGTAAAATAGTATTTAAAAATTCAATATTTTGCAGTAAGTGCTTGCTTGCAACTATACTATGTCTTGTAAATTTACATTTATGAATACAAACAAGGAATATGTTAGAAAGAAAACTATTTGAAAGAGTTTGTGTACCTGTTTTAAACCACTTAACTTCGTTTTGGACTTCTGAGAGTAGTTTAAATCATAAAAAAAGGTCTGTTTCAATCAATATTCTCATCATAATACATTCAAAAGACACTTAAAGTAGCTTGTGCAGTTAAAAAGAACTGAAGGCTGAAATTAGAAATAGTAATTAAAAAAGAAAAAAATAGAAACCAAGGTAAATGTGAAGTGCAGTCATTTTCCATCTTCTGGTTTTCAACAATGCTCATCATCATATTAGCTAAGCACATTTCTTCTCTGAAAAGTGACTCCAAAATATTCTCTTCAGTTTTCATGTTTATTGGTTGTCATTGAACTCAAATAAAATATGCCCAGTTTTCAAGAATAGAGATGTTTGTTAACTGCCTGCACTGCAGTCTGGGATCTGTAACTCATGCCTGTGTATGTACACAGAAGTTGCATTCAGTTTAACTTAGACTGGATTTTAAACAAAGTTGATGTAAACTGCTGGAAAAAATCAGACTCAGGGATCTGAAAGGAAACTTACGTGATCTTCTGTCAAGTCCCCTACACTCCAGGCAGAACCAAGCATTATCTACAGCATCTCTGACTATTGTCTGTCCAACCTGCTCTTAAAAATCTCTAATATAAATCTCCAATTTTGGAGATTCCACAGAATCACTAAACAATTTATTCCAGTTCTTTGTTGCCCTAATAATTAGGAAGTTTCCTAATGTCCAGTCTAAACCACCCATACTACAGTTTAAGCCCATTGCTTCTTGTCCTATTCTTAGAGGTTAAAGAAAACAATTTCCTCCCTCCTCCTAACAACTTCCCCAACAACCTTTTATGTACTTAAACCTGGTGTTTATGTTCTCCCTCAGTCTTCTCTTCTTCAGACAAAACAAAACCCATTTTTCCCCATTCCCTTCAAGGGTTCTTTTCTAGACCTTTAAGTATTTTTCTTGCTTCTCTCTGGACCGTCTGCAATTTGTACAGATCTTCCTTAAAATGTCAAGCCCAGAACTGAATACAATAATCCCCCTGAAGTCTAATCACTGTGGAGCAGAGCAGAGGAATTACTTTCTGTGTCTTGCTTACAAAACTCCTGCTATTACATCACACAACGATTTTTTACAATAATGTGACACTGTTGACATGTTTCATTTGTGATCCCTAGTATTCCTTCCTAGGCAATCGTTTCCCATTTCTCTATGTGTGCAGCTGATTGTTCCCTGTGGAGTACTTTGCATTTGTGATTATTAAATTTCATTCGATTTACTTCAGACCATTTCTCCAGTTTGTCCAGATCATTTTTCATTTTAATCTTATCCTCTAGAGCACTTGAAACCCCTCCCAGTTTGGTACTGTCCACAAAATTTAAGTGTACTATCCATGCCATTATCTTAATCAGTGGCTCTCAACTCTTAAGATGATGGTACCCCTATCAGCAGCCTGATTTGTCTTGTGTACTCCAAGTTCCACCTCCTTAAGAACTTCTCTCTTACAAGTCAGACATAAAAATACAAAAAAGTGTCATAGCATCTTATTGCTAAAAAAATTACTTACTTTCCCATTTAACCATCTAATTATAAAATAAACCACATACAATATAAATATTCTATTTACATTTTGGTGTAATGTATAGAGAAATGGTATATAGAAGACATTTTCTATAAGAAATTTTAGTTTTAACTGATTTTGCTAATGTTTTTCATGTAACCTGCTGTAAAACTAGTCAAATATCCAGGTGCTTGAATAAAAAGAATAAAGCAATAGGGATATACTATTGATCACCTGTCTATAACAGTGATCATAACTGTGAAATACACAGGGAGATGAGAGAGGCTATAAAAGTAAAAATAAAATTAAAAAAGCACTCTCAATAACAATAGGTGATTTCAACTATCCTCATATTGACCAGATACATGACTCCTTGGGATGGTATGCAGAATTAAAGTATCTTGATACCTCAAACTGCTTCTTAGAGCAGCTAGTTTTAGAAATCACAAGAGGACAGGCAATTCTTGATTTAATCCTAAATAGAGCACAAGATCTGGTTCAAGAGGTGAATATAGCTGAACCACTTAGTTATAGCAACCATAATATAATAAATTATAACATCCCAGAAATAGGGGAAAACAACAAAGCATTCCATCAAGCGGCATTTAATTTCAGAAAGAGTAACTACACTAGAAGGAGAAAGTTAGTTTATCTGAAATTAAAAATATATAGTGTCAACAGTGAAATCCCTACAAACTGCATAGAATCTTTTCAAAGACACTATAATAGAGGCATAATAAGAGGACAGGGGGGAAAAATGCTACAATAACTAAACACCAAAGCAAAACAAGTAAAAGAGGCAAAAATGGCATATTTTAAAAAGTGGAAGTTTAATCCCGTTGAGGAAAATATAAAAGAACAAACTCTGGCAAGTGATGTGAAAAAATATGTATCTCAATCAATTCTTTGAGTATTCTATTTAGACACTCAGTCTGGTTTAAGACTGGCTTATTTCAGTTAACATTATAAACTGTGTCTAATTAACTTAAGCTAAATTGACATAATTCAAGTTTGGCCTGTTCTAAATATACTGTTTTCCAGCATAACTATTACAGCTAGGGTGTATTTTTTTTTTCTCTAAAATAGTAACAAAAGTACAAACCTTAGAATGGATGTTGTTATACCAATACAAAGGTATATTATATAGTTATAACGGACCTTCCTTTTTTTTTTTATAGGAATCAGGTATACTGATATGAGCACCATTCATAATGGTATATCATTGTCCACTTTACCATTTTCCTAATGTCATTGTAATTAAACCAGAGTAATTTGCATAAATAGATGACAGTGACCACAGAGCATTTTTCACTGGTTTAGCTAAATAATTTTAACTCTCACTATTAGTTAAACTTGTGCCTCTAGCTATATCCTCAAGCTTACTTCTCCCCTATCATCACCCTACTAATAACGATGTAGCAGGCCAAATAACGCTTTCATTTAAACATGGTCAACCCTACCATCACCATGTATTATTGCAGAAGTAATTACTTGTATTACCATAGTGCTTAGGAGACCTAGTCTTTGACTAGAGTCATATTGTGCTAGACACTGTACGAACATAGAACAAAAAGATGCTCCATGTGTCCAAGACCTTACAATCCAAATAAAACACAGGAGACAAAAGATGAATGTAGATAGACAGGGAATCATATAATCACAGGCTATGTCTACACTGCAAAGGTTTTTCAAAAAAAGTTTTTTTCAGAAAAAAAATATTTTGAAATAAATTTGAACTATCCATCCCGAAAAAAACATTTTTGAAAAAATGTTGGTTTTGAGAAAGAGTCCTCCCGGATGCCTCTCTCTCGAATAAAGTGGTATTTTTATTTTTTTCAAAAAAAGAGTCCACACTGAACTCATTTTTTAGAAAAAAAAAGAGTCCATTTTGAAAAAAGCCTTTTTCTCAGCAGGCAGTCAGGTTTAGCGCTTTCGAAAGAGTGCTCCGGTGTATTGAAATATTGGGGCACTTTTGTTCGGAAAAGGCTATTTTGAAAAAAAAAGTGCTTTTTCGAAATAAGCTCTCTTTAGCTTTTTCGAAAAAGCACTCAGGTGTTTCAACGTACCAGAGCGCTTTTTTCTAAATAGTAAAATGGGCTCCCTAGACATGGAAAAGGTTTTTCGGGATAAGACTTCTTATCCCGAAAAAACTTTGCAGTGGAGACATGCCCATAGGGTTCAAAGGAACCTCATAAGGTCATGTGGTCCAACCCCCTGCTAAAGGCAGGGCCACTCTCACTAAATCATTCCAGCCAGTGTTTTGTCTAACCCAGCCTGAAATGTTTCCAAAGATGAAGATTCCACCACCTCCCCCGGTAACCCATTCCACCATCCTCCTAATGAGAAAGTTTTTCCTGATATCCCTCTTGTAAGCACAAGTAAACAGTGAGATAAAAATCATAGAAACTGAAAGGGTCCATGATAGGACATCGAGTCCAGTTCCCTGCACCCATGGCAGGACCAATTACCCCTATTAAACCATCCCTGACAGGTGTTTGTCTAACCTGCTCTTAAAAACCTATAAGAGATTCTACAACCTGCTGAGGCAATTTATTCCAGTGTTTAATCACTCTGACAGTTCGGAATTTTTTCCCCAATGTCTAGTCTGAACCAGCAAAGAAAACAAGGAGTCCTGTTGCACTTGAAGACTAACAGATTTATTTTTCACAGTAGCTTTTGTGGGAGAAAAATCCCACTTCATAAGGTGCCCTTGCTATAATTTAAGTCTGTTGCTTCTTGTCCTATTATCTGTAATTAAAGAGAATATTTTTTCTCCTTCTTCCTTGTAACAACCTTTTAGGTATTTGAAAACTGTTCTCATATCCCCTCTCAGTCTCCTTCATTCTATCTAGACTAACAAATCCAGCTCTTTCAATCTTCCCTCATAGGTCAAATGTTTCAGACCTCTAATAATTTTTGTTGCCCTTTTCTGGACTTTCTCCAGTTTCTCCACACCCTTTTTTGAAATGAGGCACCCAAAACTGGACACAGAACTCAAGCTGAGGCCTAATCAGTGCAGAGTAGAGTGGAAGAATTACATCTTGTGCCTCACTGACAATACTTACGTTAATACACCCAGAATGGCGTTTGCTTTTTTTACAACAGTATTACACTGCTGACTCATATTTAGCTTGTGATCCACTATTACACCCAGATCCCATTCTGCAATACGCCTTCCTAGGCAGTCATTGCCCATTTTGTATGTGTACAATGGGTAGTTCAACCCTAAGTGGAGTACTTGGCACTTATCTTTATTGAATTTCATTCTGTTTATCTCAGATCATTTCACCCGTTTGCCCAAATCATTTTGAATTGTAATGAAAGATGATATTGGTCAGCTGGATAGACAGTGGTGTAAGCACACCAGCTGCCTAACCACTACTGTAGGCTTGTGCCGCTGTCAGGCTGATGTCTGATTGAGTTTGTGAAAAGCCACTCAGTCTCTCAGGAAGCTGCCACTGGAAGACCACCCATGCAGAAGGAATAGCCCTGAGTCAGAAAGAAGGGGTTTCCTTCTGATTCAGGCTACTGAGGACAGCACAGTAAGTAGTTGGTAGACAACTGGAGGAAGATACACAAGGTATTTTAAATGCTTTCCATATCTCGCTCTGATTGCCACCAAAATCACACAGCAGCATAGACAAGGGCCATGTGTATGTAGGCATAACAGCCAAGGAGAGTTTTATGGAGCAATGCTAAAGACAACAGTAAAGTGGCTTTCTGTATGTTTATGGATTACCATCCTCCCTCCCCGAGTGTGAGGTGCAGCACGGAAGAAAGCACAAAGATGTCAGAAGACTATGAACTCACATTTGTGCGAGTCCACTAAAGGGTAATGAGCTTATTCTGCAGCATTATTTGGCTTAGAGTATATCTACTTTGTAATGCTTTTTCTGGTTTCAATTATGCTGGTTCCTTGAGCCAATGAAGGGGGAATAAAAAACCCAAAAAACAAAAACCATCACCATTATACTGGATAAAGCCCTTTTTCCCATTCTGAGCTACAGCTACGCAGGGAGAATTTGCCAGTACTTTCCTAGCAGGTCAGATCCCCTATTGAGCATACAGAGATGGCAGTTAGGAGAAAACAAACTCCTTTCCTTGTAAATGAAGATATTAGACAATGAACTTTTGAAATAATAAACATGGAACATGAATGTAATTTTTTAGAATCTCTCTTCAAAGGGAAACCACAATGAAATTCTGAAAGGACAGGTATGGCAGTTTTTTCTTTTTATTAAAATGTGTACTTTCCTTGATACTGGTATGAGAAAAAACACATTTCTCTTCTGCTAATACACCAGAGAAGAGACAAAGAGCTAACTTTAAACTGCCCCCAAGATACCAAGTAGCTCATGCTGTTATGAATATTTCTGGAGAGGTAGCTGGTGAAGCTTACAGTGTTATATTGCAATATTCAGCGGGTAAAGGTAACAACAATGGAGTATATAACCCCATATTAGCAGGGGAGGGGCATGAGGATCTGCTTGGGCCTGGAGTAGTCCTATCCTACCTCACTGCACCTGAAAGTCATGCCAAGAAAGGAAGAATTTAAAAGGAAGAAGCTCTGCTCTATGGGAAAGGGAAAAGGCTGCTGAGCTTTGAACTCCCAGAAAGGGGCCAGATAACTAGCAGAGCTGCTGCCCTCAGCGAACGGGAACACAAGAAACTGTATCCTATAGTCGCAATGATATTTATAGTCTGTGGTAGTCTGTCCAAGGCCCCTCTAAAGGAAGAGAGGCTGGAAATCCTGGCTACAACTGGGTACTGCCTTCCCCCCTGCCCCTTTTTGTTTTCCCTTCCATTTAATCTCTTTTGATTGTTTTACCTGCAATTTGAAAAAGGAGAGAAATGGTGTGAAAGCCAAGGCCAAAGGCTTGGCTGCATTGAATGCTCCCACTGGAAGTACTGGACTTGTGTATGTGCAGTTTTCATGTATTAAATTAACCAGCTGACTCATATTCATTATTTACTGGTTGTAATAGAATATAGGATTGTTGCCCAATTATTTGCATGTATCTTCTGCGGTCCTATCCAGTATGAAACATATTATGGATAAGTTTAAATAAAACTAAAAAGCCTTGTAATTCAAGCATAAATGTCTGCTACAGCAGTTGTACAACTTCACTTACTTCAGTGAAAATGTCACACACAATAAATTAGGAATGCTAAAAACTAGCAGCTAACTTACTTTCTTTTCTTTAAAAGCAAAACAAAACAAAATTCACACTAGAAAAAAGGCATACTGCTATGCTAGCACACCAAGCTCAAAACATCATGACAGCAGGCAGTGAATAGAGGTTACAGGTTGTCAACAGAAATTATACTTCATATCTACTTGTGAACTATAAAAATCCATCTTTTCATTTTAGTTACAGGTGTATAACCAGGTCTACAATTTTAGTTATTTAATTGACCTGGAAACAAGAAATCTGTATGCAGCAGGTGAACAAAACTAGCCTCCTACATTATGATAGTAATTATTAATTATTTGTTAGAATCTGGAAGTACCAATCAAGAACTAGAACTCCATTGTTTTAAGCATTTCACAGTCATGTAGCAAAGAAACAGTCTCTAAATGGATTCAGTTTCAATGTGCTGCTCCATTCTGAAATGTGACTAAGCATGGCACCTTCTTACTTAACAGCCCTTATGTTGAGATACCTTGTGTGCATTTGGAGATTTGGAGTCATATCTGCATATTTTAGTGGAAATAAGTTTGTGGATTTTTTATTTTTTTTTTTACATTTCTATAGAATATCAGGGTCAACACAGCTGAAAGAGAATTTGCTGTATTCCACTTCAATTGGTATTTCATCTGCAGAACTGTTTCAAAATTGTCAGAACTGTTTAAAAATTTTTCCTTCCAAAAACTATCACAATATTTTAAAATTGTAACCAGATCTAAAAACAACCAAGGCCTTCAGATCCCTGGATAAACTCGAGAAGCATGTCTTCCTTTGTGTAAGACAATTAGGTAGATTAGCATAGGTCATAACTGTCATAGCATCTAATTGTGCCTTATTTCTACACTCCAGTCTCCTCCAAAGTTCAGTAGGAATTTGGGGTGCATGTGGTATGTTTAAGTTCTTGATAAGAATGGAATCTACCACCAAGATGCATTTGTACTCATGGCCAAATCTTCATCTTGCTGAAATCACTTAGAATTTGGCCACTGATGTGAATGGGATCAGGATCTGGCCCTAAGTAAATATATATCTCATAACAAGTCCTGTGGCACAAATTCATTAGTCTTTAAGTGCCACAGGACTCCTTGTTTGCTTTGCTGATCTAGAATAACATGACTGCCCCTTTCTTCCACTTATTCTTTCCTACTACCAGTTTAAGCAAGGTCAGAATTAGACCCCATGCTGAGCCAAAAACATGACAGAATATCAAAACACTTTCATTCCATCTTCATCTCTTGACTATCTTTTACCCCATGTATGTGGATGAAGTTAAGGCAAGCATTTGTTCTCATAAAGCTAACAATGTCACAGTTCTAAAAAGGGCAACATTTAACTGCCCTAACCTCTTTTTAGTGCTTGGGGTGCCTTTCTTTCGTAGATGAATTTGAAAATTCTGTCTGCAACTCTATAGTTTTGATTGAGCCAATGGAGAATGGCAGCACTAACTTTGTTGGCATATGCTGATCAGAAACAAGCATAATTCTTTTCACACTTTTCAGTATTTTATTTTTTAATTCCATTTAAATTCTGTGTTCTTTTTCCTTTCTTTTTGCTGGTAAGTTATTCCTAGGAGTCACCAATGCTGAGATTTTCAAAGCTGCAGATGGCATCTGCATGGTTAATTCCCATTACAAGTAATGGGGGTGTTTAAATTCCATAGATAGCTTTGAAAGTCTCAGCTTAAACGTTATACATAGATTTCCCATATGCACTGCACATGACCTGGTAATTCCAGTCTTTCCATTATAAAAATGCAATACTGCTTTAAATATAACATTATTTCTGTCTTTTTTTTTTTTTTTTTAAGAAAAAATGGTGAATACTAAAAAATTTTTGAAACCTTAGCTTTTTTTTTTTTTTTTTTTTTTTTGCTGTCTTTTCAGCGATAACCTGCCTCATAACAGCAACAACACAAGCCTATTTAGCTGAATTTTAAAATCTGTTTTAGTGTCAGGGCTAAACAGTGCCCTCATATCTCAGTGCACAATTCCCATTGTTTTCAATAAGAATTACACGCAAATATCTGAGGGCAGAATTTGACCTTGAATCTTCTTTGAGTTTGTTGCCTGGCTGTAATTAAGCCTTGGAGGTTTTTTTTTGTTGTTCCTGTTTCTAGAGGTTGTCTGGGATTATCTAGCAGCAGAATTGCTATTTTATTTTTTTAAAGGTGGAATTATATAAAACATAGTATTCAAGCATATATTGTTTATCGTGTAGGGAGTGGCTGTGCAAATGTTAGTGAATTATGTTGTAATGGGAAAAAAAATCCTTTGGCAACTTGTCAGCTGGAAAAAAGTCCAGATCCGGGATACATAATCCACTATAATGGAACATGTGCTGATTTGCCCTGATATCTTAAGTGAACAGGAGTTAAAATATAAACATCAATAAAGTTTTGCAGCATCTGAAAGCAGTTTTTGTGTGAGCCTTGCAGTTTTAAAAAAATTAAAGGAATTTGATTTGGTGTCAACCCTATGACAGCTTAGTCAAATCCCAAAGCAAGTGCTGAAAGTCATCTAAAATTCAGAGATCATGGAAGAATAATAAACAAAGAGGATCACTTATAGATTCATGTAATGGGAAAATAAAAGACTGCAATTTAGTCTCTTGCTCAGTGATAGACACAAAATGACACCAAGTGTGAGCTAAGATAAGGAATAAAAATTATTGTGTTCTATGAAATGAAAAATATTACATTGCAGGGGTAATTAATAAAGTATATCCCTGCACTTTGATACATGACATACACTGCAGAGGTATACCCAAGGATTATTAATCTGAATACAAGATGCACACCAAATCAGTTAATTAGCTAATGGATTAATTGAGATATTTTTTTAAAAAAGTGAAAAAAGAAAAAAGAAAAAAGTAAAACTAAGTTCCCTTTCTAAACATTAGCAACGAAATGCAAGATGAAATGGGTGAGGATTTCCTTTAAATTAAAATATTCTGCATATATTAAATAAAGGTCTTGCAGAACACTTCTTGAAAAATATCCTTAAGGCATGTTTGCATTACAAAGTTCCAAAGGGGTAACCATGTTAGTCTAGTTCAGCAAAACAAACACAATCATCTGTCACTTTCAAAAACTAACCAATTAATCTACTGCATGAGCTTTCATGGGACAAATCCCGCTTTGTCACTGTTCTCCCATGAAGGCTCATGTGATAAATGTGTTAGTCTTGATAAGGACTATTGGTTTGCATTACAGAGGGAAGTTGATCTATTTTTAATTGACTTTCATCTGCCAGATTCTGTAAACTGCAGCAGTGTGATCACACCACACTCCTTGCATCAGGCTCTTTCATCCCCACTTGCCACTGCTGGGTTGCCATTTAAAGTGCACCATGTGTAGCTATCCCACAGTGCAAATAAATGCAGACACCTGTGAGAAGGCTGTCATACACCCACAATGAAATGGGCTCCTTCCCCCTCCCTTCTTGTCACAAACAAACAGGACATGATTTTTTCATGCCTTTTTTCCTCCACTATGTTCACCATTGCCAGAAAAGCATGGAGCCCAC
>ML681979.1:18614380-18647149 GCA_007922195.1 Podocnemis expansa
CCCCCCCTGCTCCCTTCTCAGTTCCATGCTGTTGCTCCCCTGTTCCCCAACACCCTTTCCCTGTCACCCCCCAACCCCTGCTGCTGCTCTTCCCAGCCTGCCAGGCACCCCCCCATCCCCAGTCCCTGTCACTGCTTCCCTGGGCTCCCCAAAAACCCTGGGTCCTCCTGCTGCTTTCCTGGACTCTCCAGCTCCCGCCCCTCCCCAATGTCCAAGCCCTGCTGCCCCTCCCCTGGCCTTCCTGACCCCCCCCAAACCCTCCCAGCCGTCCCATCACTTTCCCCAACTCCCTGACCCCCTCCCCAACCCCCGGTCCCTGCCGCCACTTCCCTGGCCTGCCTGAATCTCCCCCTCAATGTCCAGGCCGACCCCTCTCCAGGACCCCTTACTTGGCCGCTCCAGATGCCGGGGTCCCCTCCTCACTCCAGCCCCAGCCCCAGCTGACTGCCCGAGATGGCCACCCAACAACACTGGGGCTCCAGACTGCCACATGGTCTGGGAAACTCCTGGGAGGGGCTGTCTACCACATTTCCTTGAGTATAAGCTGAGAGCCTGTTCTGAAGCCAATTTTCAGGTACAAAATCTTCAGCTTATACGTGATGATATACGGTACCTCATGCATGTGTTGATAACAAGCCAGAAGAAGAAAAATGTTTATCCTTTCCAGCTGCTATTAACATAAAATGCAAGAATCAGAATGACTCTCGCTATAGAGCAGGGGTGGACAAATTACATCCACAGGAACCTTTCCATCAGGACTCCAGTTGGGTCTGGCAAGAGCAGGAGAGCTGCTCCCTGCCACCCCCGGCCCTGACCCTGTCCCACACATAGGGTTCATAATGCCTTGGCAGGAGCACAGTGTTTGTGCTCCCTATGCCCAATGTTGGCACAATGGCCTGAGCACAGTAGCCACTTCTCTCCCACCATGCCCTAGCCAGAGCATGGAGGCTACTCCCTGACTGGAGCACAGAGATCTCTTTCCCCTATCCAGTTCCAAAGGAGCCTAGCAGCACCCTGGCCAAAGCACAGCAGTCACTCCCCTCTGTCACTCTACTCTCTTCTACACCCCTCTTCCACCGACGTGGGAGATGTGTCCCTCAGGCCAAAAATTTTGCCAACCCCTATCTTAGAGAATAGAACAGAAGAGAAACTGTAGCAGTGGTTGTCAATAAATGATAATACAAAATGATTTTGCATTCAATCATACAATTGCATTGTGTTGCTGGTTTGGTGAGTAAAGAGCATATTTTCTGTTTTATTTTTTCACCAGATCCTTTATTTATATTAATAACCAGTCAATGCTGACTTAATATAGATAGTAGATAGCAGCTTTACTGTGTAAAGATTATAGAAAATAAGAAAAAGGTTAGAGCAGTTAATTAACTTTAACTTTAGTACTCCAGATTCACTGTTTCTTATTCAATGTGTACACTAACTATAAAAAAAATCAGTTTCATTTTACTCATACTATGCATCTGCATAGTTAATCACAATTGGGAAAAATAGTCACCAACAATTTAAAATAGCAGCAATAAAAGACAGCTATAAACAAGACACCAATTCAAGTACCCTCCCTTGACAATAATTTTATTGGCAGTGTAATAATGCACATGCGTGCATATATATGTGCACATAATTTAAATTCCATTACTGTTAGCTATTTCATTACTGGTCAAAAGCATATTAGAAAGAAGAGGCAGAATCTTCTTTTGAAGATGTATACAATCAACTGTAGCTGTTCTCTCTTTTTGACAGCTGAATGGATGGTGGTTGGGAAAGAAATTTGTTTTTCCAGTCAAGAAGCACCCAAGCCTAAGGAGCCTAACGGAGTCCAAGGGAGCATATGAACCAAGTACAAGCAGCTCAGTCATAGTTTGATCACCTACATAGTCTACAACATGTGACATGCTGGGGTCTTGAGGACAATTTGGTTTTGGATAGAGCTTGGTTTGAGAGGGGTACTTGGAAAGAGGCCTTGCTAGACCCTTTTTTAATGTGGTCTCTGAAGCAGAAAGGTAATCCTGCTCTTTCTAACTTGTGTGTTCAGAAGATAAGAAATGGAATTTAAGAGACAAAGATGCAGAAGGAAAGTAAGAATTAAGTACTTGAAAGTAGTCATTAATGTTTGGCACCAATGACTTTTTAAAAAGTTATCACTTAAAAAAATAAAATCAGGGTCTTACTTCTCAAGTTAGGTACCCAAAACAGAAGAATATAAAATTGCATCTTTAACAGATTTTGAACTCAACAATATTCAGTATGTTTTGTATATACTAAATTAACCACCCTATACTGAAGCAATTACCATAAATGTAAAAGGCAAATTTGAATCCTGTGAATTTTGCCAATTATGTTACAGAAGGACCTAATTAATTTCATGCTGATAAACTATGAATTCTTAATATTCAACAATGCTCTACATGGTCTCTGATGGTTTTCACATTATGAAGCACCTGACCATGAGGTGCAGCACTAGCAAAAATGGAAAGCCTTTTATTGGACATTTCTCAAAAGTAATTTGCTTACCTCCTACAATTTAACCTTTTTGCACACACTGTGACAAAGAGGATTAGTTAAGAAAGTTGGAATTCTTTTAGGGGCTCAGTCCTTCCTACCTTCTCTCTCCCTGCAGTCTCAGATGTTTTTGCTAACAATTTAAATCAATTAGCAAATCCTGTGATTTAGGCTTCACTGCAAAAATATACTTCAGTGTAAGGAGCCTTGTAATAAGTGGAGGAGGGAATGACAAAAAACCAAGAAATGTGGTTACTTTGAATTATTTTGATACAACAAGTAAACAATGGTGTGAACCTACCAATTTAATTACAAACAGATCAAACTGAAAGATATATCAGTTGCATGTACAAAGATCAAATACATCTCTTTAAAAATTAATATAGAAGTTCAGTCACAGTTCAATGATTTGTTAAACAAGGGCAGGGATTGCTTTTCTCTATGTATTTACTGAGGTGAAACTGTCAGAATTTATGTAAAATGATTAATTAACCAAAATAGTTTAATTTTATTCAACTTATTTGATATTATGTAAGAGTTAATTTCACCTTTTACAAATAGAAGGAAGAGGTGAGAGTTATGAATCAACTGATGGTCTTAATTAAAGTTCCAGGGAAGAATGGGAGATGTATCCCAAACAGTAAAAGGGTGCAGAGAGTCAGAGAGATGCCACAACATTTCACAAATGGAAAGCTAAGAAATTGAAAGATGATACTTAGCACATACCAGCCAAAATCCCCCCCCCCCCCAAAAAAAACCATCTTTCCTGTACAGCATGTCAGATTTCTTAATGAATGCATACTACATCATCATCATATCTTTTTCTTTTGCAAAGAATGAGAGACTGTGAGAGTTTGATGGGACTTCAGGAGATCATCTAGTTCAACCCTCAGAGATGCTAGGAACTCCAGATGTACCTCTGCAGAGCCAGGCTGATAGATAAAGCTGATTTGGGGGAGGAGGGGGGGTAAGAATACAGAGTATACTTAGGACAGGAAATTTGTTGTTAAGGGGAAGGGAACTTGTAATTTTAAGATACTTTCAGAGGTCTACCTATCAAATGTTTCATGGGGAGTCTAAGACTATTAAGGTAATAATTGCCTGATCCTGACTTACCTTGCCATCCCTGAAGCACAGTGTCTGCTTGCCACCTATCTTTTGGGTCCCCTTTCAGACCACAAAGGACTCAAACCTTTAAGTTTACAGTCACCCATGTATTTTTCACTATGTGCATTAGAAGCTCTAATCACCACATAGCACCCTGCCTAGACAAACCATCAGCATGGCTGTGCAGGAGCCAGACTATACCACCATACTCCTCCCAATGACTTTCCCCACTAAAACTCCTGGAGCTTAACTCATTACTCTGCTGGGCCATCAGGACACCTGCAGCTCCTGGCCTAATCAAAGCCCTAGGAAGCTGCTCAGCCTATGCATGCATAGCTGCCTCCCCTCAGGCAATCAGTCAGGTCTAGCTACCTGCTCTGCTGCTTCTGAGCTAGGGGGGCTGAGCAGTTTTATTTGCAAAAGTCTCTACTGAGCACCCACAGGTAGAATAAAGTGGTCCTATGAGTGATCATCTATGGCACAGGCAAAGCATACTTACATACACCTGGATAAAAAGTGTCATAAAAGGGAAATTATATTATGTTGTACAAAATTGTCAGCTACTTTGCATTTCCTTAACATCCTGATATCTAGGATGAGTCAGAGATAAAAACATCTAATTAACCTATGCTCAGGATATTCTATGAGTCTTATAATGAGGCATTATTTCTGTAAACCTAGGCTATATCTATACAATGTGCTCTTCCGACTGCAATTCAGGGGTCTCTCAAGACTGCTCAGTCAGTCTGGAATTGCAGTAATAACTTCAGCCCCGGAAGTGGTGTAGCACTAAGACGACCCAACAGCATTGCAATTTGCATAAGTGCAGTGTGTGGGGGGAGGTAAGTACACAACAGGAGCTGTGCAAGTTATTTTATGTACCTTGCAAATCTCCCATTGACTGTTGCTGAGAAGCATCACAAGTGTAGATTAGGGCCTAGAATCTAAGAGCAGAGACAAATCTAACTTCTTAGCTATGTAATGGACAGAGGGAGTACAAAAATTCTAGGGGCTACTACTGAGATCTTAAAATCCTGTTTTAAGGCACATTACTTTTATTATTAATTGCATGCAATAAGAGTAGATGGAAAGAGGGATTGTTTGTTGGAGCACCTGCACTCCCACTCATGGAGACATGTAACTCACTAATCAAAGTTCATAGCACCTATCAGTCTAAGTTATTTTGTCTATGCACAACAGTTTTAGTTTATTGACAATGAAAACATATTTCATGTTTTTCTCTAATCACTTATTGTAAAAGAAACTTGCTTTTGCTATCAATAACCTGTCTTAATTATTGGTGATAATTAGGCAGGACTCCTCAATTTCTTTTGGGTTTAATTAACTTCTATTTCAGTTTGTCTAGAAAAAAGTGCCTAAAGGAAAAGGGACTCTATCTGATAGAATGCACAATCTCAGTTACAATGCAACACAGAAATTCTCCAATTCAACACAGAAATTGTAACTAAACCAATACACTTTTTGTTCAGTTCTTTTGTTTATTTTCAAGGTAGAATAAAGATTAATTTTGAATAAATTTGAGTTTTCTTAATTGACTGTGTCCTGGTGTTCCCAAGAGCCTGGAAGATAATGCTATTTTTTAAAGAGTGGAATTTTAACACTGAATTCTTATCACAAGAAACAGTTAAAAATACATCCCTTCTGATCTGTTTTCCCCAGACTAATTTTTTTTTGTTTTATTTTGAATTATGTGGTGTTCAAGAATATAATTCACCCTTCTTTCTCACCAATGTGCCCCCCATCATACCAGGAAGATCTTCATTTTAGTAAGAAGATACAGAATTACATTTGTGAAAGTATAGTAGACATGTAGCTTGTACAGGAATGGCTAAGTTCACCTGAAAATAAGATAAATGAAGAGGCAACATATTTTGTCTGTGGATTTTGTATAACATTAATGATTTATTCCATACAAAAGACAACCTTTAGATTCCAGTAATATTCATTGTTTAATTAATGTGACAGATGATATGGGATTGCATGTGCTGCAAATCACTTTTAAACAGATCAAAATCCTGGGCTGTATAGAAACAAAACAAAAATCTACAAAAAAATCAATATGACACTATTCCAGACACTGAACTCAATACAGAATGAGGGCTTTGATCCATGTTATGAAAGAACTCCCATTTTGGGTTCTTCGTAATCCTTTATCTCCTTCTACTTCTTATGGAGGATATTGTCTAAACCACTTATGCTTTTTCTAAAGTATAAAAAAAAGTTATAAAACAATGTTTCTCCTGAAATAAAATGACTTAAAATAAACTTGAGGAAAGTGTTAACACATAGCCACTGTGAAATCATTATGATATAACTGATAAGGAAAACAAACTATAATTCACATTTGGAATCATTATGTGTCTGTCTTAAACTTGAAAAGTATGGAAATATACAGATAAGGATTAAACTTTTACTATCTAAGCACAACAGGAGGAAGTTGGTTAACATGAAGGATGGCAACCCACTGCGAGTAGATACTGGAAGCTTAATCTTTGAATATAGATGTTGGGAAGGAGCGTATTGTGTGTCTTTAAGTTATATGCTTCATCATTTCAAAAGTATTTGATTACTTTTCACAAGCAATCAGCATCAAACTAAACAATGCTCAGACATTAATAAAGGTAGCAAGGGGTATATGTTTATTTAAAATTAAAATGTTAAGTGCACTAGTAACTACATCAGACTGCCTTCTTTGTCTTTGACTTCAGGAAGAGTAACTACCCCATTAAATGGTTTTCTGCTTGTCTTTTAGACCACCTTTCTGCAATGTTTTTTTTTTTTTTTAATTTAAATAATTTGCAAACTGATCTCCAAGTATACAGGGTGAAAATTTCTGCATGATTTTTCTTGCCTTTCACCTCATGCAGTCATATAGAATCATAGGATTATACGGTTAGAAGGGACCTCATGAGGTCATCTAGGCCAACCCACTGCCAAAAAAGCAGGACCGCTCTCACTAAATTATCCCAGCCACTGTTTTTCCTAACCGAACCTTAAATATCTCCAAAGTTGGAGATTCCACCACTTCCCTAGACAGCCCATTCCAATCCTTCACCCCCCTCCTAGTAAGAAAGTTTTTCATAATATCCAAATTCGACCTCCCCAGCTGCAACTTGAAACCAGTATTCCAGATGCGGCCTCACCAATGCCGAAAACAGGGGCATGATCACATCCGTTGATCTGCTGTCAATGCTTCTTCTGATGCAGCCCAGTACACCATTGGCCTTTTTGGCAGCAAGAGCACACTGCTGACTCATATCCACCATGACCACCAGGTCCTTTTCAACAGTGCTGCTACTTAGCTGCTCGCTGCCCTGCCTATACCTGTTCACTGGGTTTTTTCGTCCAAGGTGCAGGACTTTGCACTTGTCCTTGTTGAACCTCATAAGATTAACTATTGGCCCACTGCTCCAATTTCTCAAAGTCTCCCTGGATCCTGTCCTTGCCCTCTAGCATGTCTACCATTCCCCCCAGTGTCGTGTCATCTGCAAACTTACTGAGTGTGCAATCTATCCCATCATCCACATCATTAATGAAAATGTTGAACAGAACTGGTCCCAGAACCAACCATTGTTCCTTGTTCTGTCCTCTGTTACCACCGAGAACAGTCGAGCTCCATCTTCCTTAGAACATCCCTTTAAGTAGTTG
Source organism: Podocnemis expansa (assembly GCA_007922195.1). Classification (NCBI taxonomy): domain Eukaryota; kingdom Metazoa; phylum Chordata; order Testudines; family Podocnemididae; genus Podocnemis; species Podocnemis expansa. The sequence continues at coordinate 18,621,671 of ML681979.1, forward strand.
AAGGTTGCTATCAAATCCCCCCTCAATCTTCTCTTCTGCAGACTAAATAAGCCTAATGCTTTCAGTCTATCCTCTTCCCAAAGGTTTTCTAAAGTTTCTGCTGCTCATTGAATAAGGACCTTGAATGACATTATGGTCTTACAGAGTGGCTAATGATAGGTCCAGAACCAGGCCTTTGCTTATGGAAGATGAGGATTTATTGACCAGAGCCAGCTGCAAAATCTCTGATTAGTATGGCTTCTGCTACGGTGGCTCTCATTGCGGACTCACAGAAGTGACAGGAGTTGTTGCAAGTGAGAAATGCTGACAAGCCTCGAGTATGCTAAGGAGGCTGAGTACATGGCAAACTGAAGTATGCATGGAGACAACATGCTCTGTAGCTTAAAGTCCTACCAGGGCCACAGAGACTGTTACCAGCCATCACGGTACCAATACTGGTCAGCATCAGGACCATGTTCCATTTGAGGCTGAGTTCCTTCCACCTCATAGTGGTGGGTGGTGACAGGGGTGCTGCTAAAGTTAAAAACTGGGGGGGGAGCCAGGCCCCCACTGGCTGCTAGGACCCTGACCCATTCCCTACCCACTCCCCCCTGTGCTGGTTCCCCAAGTCCTTCTCTAACCCCCTAACCCCCTGACCCTCCCACTGGCTCCCACTGCCCCAGGCCAACCCCCTCCCCCATGCCCCCCTGAAACTCAGGGCCAGCCTGCAAACAGCACACCTCTAAACTGCTCGCTTACCTGGCACCAGAGGCTGAGGCTCCCAGCACAACTTGGTCTTCCAGCTGGGTAGAGGCCATGGCTGCCAGCTGCATGAAGCCAAAAGTGAGTGTTCCTTGTGTGGGCGAGCGACTGTGCAGCCCTGCGCAGTTTAGAGGTGTGCTGTTTGCATGCTGCCCCTGGGTTCCAGGGGGGCTTAGGCCCCCAGAGCCCCTTGCTAGTGATGCCTCCTGGTAGTGATACAACTAACTCCTTGGGTATAGCTGCACATATATAAAGGCTCCTTTTAGTTTTAGAATGACAGGTAGGCACTCCTCTAGGATTGAGGAAAACATCCCAGTTATTGACAGATTTGAGGGTTTTAGTCTTGAGGGATATAGAACTCTTTCTGTGGGTGACACCGGAGCCACAAGTCTGGATGATGGCATTGAAGATGACACTGATATCCTAAAAGAAGCCAGATAACTTTCCTGGTCTATGAGAGGGGAAGAGTCCAACCCCCAGGTTACCAACACCAGCTGAGACTGCTTTCCAGCTTACTCTGTTGTCAACTCTTCCTAAGGTGAAACAGATCCTGCTACTGTGTGTGGGTGTGGAGGGTGCTTATTGGATCTTTATACCAATTAAGCCATTATGGCTGAGTGAGACTAGGTGACACCTGTAGCATGTGTGGGTCACTTTAGCTAGTAAGAAAGATCAGTTTGATGGCAGCAACTTTGCCACCATCAGTGTAAATATGACTGTAGTCTTATGAAGCTTAGTGACCAAGCCTTTGGAGGGCATTCTGTTCATCTTCTTTCCTGAGGACTTCCACTTGGTTCTCAGTGTTTACTCAGGATTAAGGTAGACTTAGATGGAACCTTGGGCCACTTTTGAAGATGCTATTGGTGTTGAGTTTGAGGACCTCTAGTCTTCTGAAGACGTTGAAGTTTGAATCCTGAGGTTCATGTCAAGAAATATGGACTGCTTCATAAAGAAGGCCCTCAAGTAAAAGTGACTTGAACACTGGGTCTGCTTTGAGAAAGATCAGAAAATCTTGCACCAGTCTTGAATGTTCCCCTTAACAAGGCAGAACTGATATATTGTATGGACATTGTTGCAAGGTATGAAGGACTTGTAGAAGGGGCAGTGCTTGAGTCCCAATGACTTGTGATCTGCCATGTAAAACTATTTCCACTGATGAATGGCTGTCTTTAACAACCCCAATGGAAAACTGAACCTCGTGAACACTGACAATTAATTAACTGGAGAGAGATGTTGCTCTAATACATGGCATTGCTAAAGAAAGAACTGTGGGTAGAGGAGTGTACATGCCTTTTATAATTTTGCTGAATTCATGGGGGTGTGAAGGTGTATGTGCCACCTCCAGACATTGTTAGCTAGAAATTTTTCTAGTATGTGTGCACTAGATGTACTACTCACTATGGAATAGGGCACAGACTATCACTAAATGAACAAGACCATCTTTTTTTACAGTGTTTTACATTTATAAAGCAGATAGTTTTAATAAGCATTGGAGAATGAAATGCTATAATATGTATCTTTGAACACACTCCAAAGTTCCAGGAAAAAAAATATACATATATATTATCAGTCCCTGAAGAGGTGAATGCAAATCTATTCTATAATCAGTATTATATTCCATTGATTATATGAGTTAATTATATAGTTGTATTGCAATAGATTCAAGACCATAGAAATGATGACACATTGAGTTTTGAAAGAGTTCTTTTCATTATCCAAAATTGTGAAGACTGGTGCTCTCACAAACAATGTTTTCCTTTTTTTTTTAATGAATTTGGTGATATAAAAACAATAAAAGTAGTGAAAGTAGGTATGCATCATCATATGTCTATTATAAATGCTAAAAATGGACATTTTAAAAGGCTCAAACTATTAATAGATTGCTTCAGATTGTAAATGTTAACCTAATGCATGATGAAAAATATGCTCTTCCTTCTGCTCATAGCCCAGTTCTAAATGTCTTTGTTGCAGTATCAGTTTCTTCAGACTAATGAATGGGAACAGTTTGTATTAAATTGGTGAAGTGTTTCCCATAAAGCGTCACAAGAAATGTAACATAGAAGTCAGTCACAGCATCAACTCACATTAGAAATTAAAGTTTTCAGTGGGAAACAACATAAACACATCAAAGGAACTAATATACTAAAATGTAAAGCAGTGCAAGTAATGTGAATGTAAGTGGCTCTTTAGAATGGATGGTCTCCATCCTTGTGCACAGCTGAAGGAAGAATGTGTGATATTACATATTTAGAAATTAGACTGCTCTATTTTCAGTTTTGTCTATTATTATTTTGAGCACCATGCAGTAGAGGCAAAAAAAAAAAAAAAAAGGTCCTCTGTTCTGATTTTCTCCAGAGGGAGATTTCTGTTCTCAGCTGAGTTTGCAGGAATCACATCAAACAATACATTATATGATACAGAATATGAAACTGTTTCTCCTGCAGGTGGGCCATAGATGTTGTTTTTTAAACTAGTCTCCAAAGAATTTTTTTTTAGATGCTTTCTCTTCTAAAGCTGTTAAAGTTGAATTGATAATATGGGGACAGACAGATCAATTCACAGCCTAAGAAAATTCTATACAGAAATCATATTGTTTTAGACAGTGAAAATTTGAATGTATGAAGTGTAGTAACCCCTGTGAAACAAAGATTAACATACCAATATTGCACTTCAACTTTGAGATCATCCTCTCAGTCTTATGTGTACTGAAAGCTATATAAGCCACACATAATTCAGTTGTAATTACACATTACACACATAAACCCATTTTATATAATCAAATCATAGTATTAATTACTCATGTATATATTACATGTAATATATAATTCTGCAGTAATTACAATATACTTAATTAAAAATAACAATAAAATAGTTAAAATGATTGATGTGGTGCTGTAAACATCCAATCACCACTAGTATTTTATTAATTCAGATGCATTATGTAAACTGTGTTTTCAATAACTGCAAACACCAGTTTTCTGAATACACTTGCACTTTTAGGTAGTTCAACAACTCTACCATTCAGGTACTTCTCAATTACTAATTACATATACATATTGAAGATGAAAATGAAAGGCAGTAAGTAAAATGTAAGGTCAAAAAATCACAGCCAATATTCTGCATTCTCCTCACATCTTAGGAAATGAGTTTCTTCTAGCAGAAAATTCTGATGAAACTGGTCAAAAATTCTGATTAAAATGTTTTGTTTTGTTTAATCATATATTTTACATGGCAAATATTGACAAGGTGAAATACAGAACACTGAACTCTTTGTTTAGGGGATTGCTTCCACCCCCTCCTTGAAAATATAGAAGTTTTCTACAGAAAGCAGAAACTTTTCAGTAATAGCTTTTCAAAACCCAATTTGCTACTGAAAAACAATTTCAGCAATAACTCTTCAACCATCTCTAAGGCTATGTCTATATTGATGGCAGCAATTTCACCACTTCAGTTCGCCCTTCTGGACGCAGATTGTGGCAAGTATGAACTTTCTACACCACTTCTGAATGTCGACCCCAGAAGTCTTAGGGGTCAGGGGAATATGGGAAAGCTGACCACAAGCAATTTGGGGTTGGCTTTCCCCTGATGTGTATCGGCAGCTTAAAAAGTCACCACCAGTTACACAAGGAATTTTATATTCTTTGAGTAACCAGTGGTCGACTGCCATTGAAAAGTGCCAAAATGTAGACTAGGGCTAACCCAAATTGTATCTGTTCTTGGTGCAAGAGAAAGATTACTCTTCCCCAGCTCTGCTATGTGGTGTCCATCTTAACTTGGATGGCCAAAACCAATATCTATTATATGAAATATATGAAAATCTATGCAGAAAATGGAGCAATTTAAAACAGCAAAAATATTAACTGTTATACAAATACCCACTTATACATTTTCCCATTTCCATATGTTAAATTTATCAAAATAGTAAACATCCACGCTGATGCTACTTGTATAGAAATTAAATGAGTGACAAAAGGATTTTAGAGATATTCATTGCAACTCTACTTGTTAAATACTCAATCATTACCTCTGTATAAATTCCAAATAGCAATCCCAGATCAATAATAGAAGCAGGTCAAGGTCAAGTCTCAGTACTCTAACAGTGTAATTCCAAAGGCAGAATTCCTTTTTGTTTGTTTGTTTGGTTGGTTGGTTGGTTGGTTTGTTCTAGTAGTAAAATTCTATAGATTCTAAGTAGATTTATTTTCTAATAAAAATTATGTTCAAATATTATAGAATCAAACTCTGTGAAAATGGACACTTTTCAAGAAACAGTATCTGAATCTACCTTCAAAACTTACTCTGTACCTATAGTGAGTTATTTTTCTTGGCTGAATTCACAAAACATTGATTTTCTTTTGCTCTATATAACCTCTTTTCTAATGCATTTCAGCTAAATATCTGGACTGTTGAGGAACCCATAAATCAAAACAATGTAAATAAAGACTTGAGATACTTAGCAAGACTTGGATCAAACACCCTTGTGAGTTAACATTGATTTCTCCTCTAGTACTCAGGTAATGTTCTGTTTTCTTCCCTGACACAGTTGAGACCATTGTTTATGCAGTAGTTTTAAAATGCAGAATGCAGTTGGTAAATTGCTTCTATGTGGCAGCAGATTGCTATTCAGGTAATGCACTATACCTGTGAATCCAGGGGGACAGAGACACTGGAAGCCTCCAGGCTTGTTGAAGCAGCTACCTCCATGCAGACAAGGCAAAGTTTCACATTCATTTACATCCAGCTCACAGAGAGGCCCATAGTACCAAGGTGCACAATTACAGAGGAATCTTGGGGAAAGGTGAAAAAATAAAAGATAAATCAATGGAAAGAAACAATATGATCTGTTAAAATGTTGTGATCCTGTCCAGATGTTTTGGTGTCAAGTTGTGGTCCCTTATTGCCAACCATGTTAAAATAATTAATAGACTTCTCTCATTTCCATATCTCTAAAGTAAACAGAGTGATTTATGGTTTTCAAATTAGTAGGGAAATTGTGTGCAAGAAATTAGCAGAAGCTATGAGGAACAATATAATGACTTGATCTGTGTCTTTTAATTGTGCAGCATCTTGAATCCAAACTCTTGATATAAAAATGTTGTTTCTTCCCTGTTCTTTAAACTTTACTTTTTTTATTAAAGATTCATACCAGAAGAGTTCATTGTGTAAAGGCAGATATCACTCTAGCTATGCCTCAACATAAAATCATTGTACCTAACTGATTATGTTCATAATTTTATTTTGCCTTACACAAATAAGGAGGAAGAAGAGGAAAATGGACGAGTTGCACCAAAGCCAATTTATTTTTCTCCCTTGGCCCAGAAGTTGCTGAAAATGTATTTAATGGGATATGTTTAACTCCTCTTTCCATAGTATTGTTGAATGCTCCAGAGGAAGGCTATCCACTCAAACTTTATCATCACCAACAAAGCTCCCTGTCGCTCTGCTATGTGTGAATCATTTCTTCACACACCCAAACAGAGAAATTTTCAGTCCCTCTTGGAGGGTGTGTGTGTGTGTGTGTGATACTCATGTTACAAACAGAGCAAAAGAGGAAAGGAAGCCTTCAGAGACCAATAGAAGACCAGGAGAAATCTGGGCTAAATGTTAATAACTAAATAAGCTAATTAAATTAATCAGTGAATAATTTATTTGATGAATAAGTCATTTAGATCATATCTGTTTGAAAGTTAACTACACAAAGCATGTGACTTTTACCTATCTGTTCCATATACACAGCTGTTCAATGAAGTAGTTTGTGTGAAAAAAAAATGGCTATTAGTTCTGTGGGAATTGATTGATGTAATTAATGATCAATGTCTGTGATTTGCTAACGGAGTGTATGTCTACACTGGAGGCTCTGTTAAGTCGACTTAACAAGGTTGACTTTAAGTCAACTTAATGTTGATATTGTTAAGTCAAAGTAGAGAGTCCACATTGAAAACTCCTGTCAACTTCCTGCGTCCACATTGGCTGGTGCTAGGTTGACCCTTCCTGGTGGCCAAGAACTCTGGGACTTTAGAGCTTTTTCCCATCTACATTGGTTTAAGTTGACTTAATATGGTCAACTTAAGCATTAAGTTGACCGTAAGACGTGGTTTTATTAAGTCAACTTAAGGGAGTGCTTAAGTCAACTTAATAAAAGCCCAGTGTGGCTGCAGGGGTCTGTAGGTCGACTTAAGCTTCCATAAGTCACCCGAAGACACCAGTGTAGATGTACCATAAGAGCCTGTCTGCACTATCAAGTTTTATCAATAAAAATCAGCTTTTATCAATAAAACAGTGAAAGTGAACAAACTGAGTTGTTCCTCCCACTGATGTAATTCCCCTGCCACACCAACATATTAAAACTACCTTAACAAGAGGTATAAGACTTACATCAGTATACTTAGAGTGATGCAGTATCAATGTACACTCTGTGTTGCTTATATCAACTCTTTGGTTGTCATTCTCTTCATTTTTGGAGCCATGACACTGACAGGAAATGCAGGCATCTAGAGCTCAGATTCCCCCGACTCCTCTGGACAACTGAGCAGCTGTATTCTACTTCCAGAGAAGGTGTAGGTGGCTTCCCCAACCTCCTGGCAGGGAACGGGGACTGAAGTAGTGTAACTTGCTGCACCTCATGTGCATCAAGTGTGATTTTTGTATCATTCATGTTTATCCTTATAGTGTAACTGTCTATTGTGTGATAAAAGTATGTCCTGTATGGTGTTTTTGGGATGCTCATAACATGCTAACCATTACTATAATGATAGCATGCTTCCTGCCATGTCAAAAATAAGCAGAAATATGAAAATCTGCCATGTCTTGTCCTCAAAAGTGTGTCTCACATGATTTGACTAGATGGAAACAAACACAAAGATGTGTTTCCACACCCAGGGGAGGCATAGAAATGGACTGGGCTAACACCATAGAGCCCTTGGGCTCAAGTGGAAGAAATCATGCCCATTGTCAGACACAGCCAATCACCTGACCCAAGGAGTGCTGGGAAACTTGTTAAAAGCTGAGGGATCTGTCTTGTGGCTCTGCCCTGGAATTTCTCTTCTAAGCAACACCCAAGGACTGAGAATCTGTCCACAGGAAGGGGATAGTCTGACTGCAAGACACATTGCAGCTGACTTGTGCAGTGAGCTGAGTGGAGACCTAGACAGTAGTCTTGGCTTAGAATAAAAAATAATCTTTCATTTGACTGTGACTAACTCCATGATTTAAATAATCTTTTAATTTATCTTATTCTAATTTAGAACAATGTAACATCTTAGTGCAGTTAATGAATTTGTTTGTTTGTTTTACATAAGAACTGCACAAGGAGTCAGTGTGTGACAGAGCTGGTTCTTATAAGTTTCTGTGATAGATCAATGGACAAGCATAAGTGTGCTTGTAGCATGCACTGGGCAGCACTAAACCTTGCAAGATAGTAGTTCCCAGGTTACATCTGGAATTGGGGGTATTTGCCAGTGGCCCATCCCATGTGTGGCTGGCCAGAGCACTCTTCCACTCAGTTAAGGATAAATTACACACAGGAGGCTGGACGTGAGCTGACCCAGAAGTGGGGAGTTCACACAGCAAAGCAGGGTAAGTCAGGGCCCAAGAGTGAAGATCTGGGGTGATACAGCTATAAATTGGTCCAGGTTGCAGAAGGGAAATGCCACAGAGGGTCAGCCTGCTGGGGACCTGGGAGTCTGCAAAATTTCTGGACTCCTGGCAGGGAGCTGGCAATGAAGTTGAGAGACCAGGCCCCAGGATGGTAGCATGGACATTAGCTACCACAGTAATTAATGCAATGACTGTAATTTGACCTAGCCTAGGTCAACCTATTTTTGTAGTATAGACAAGGCCTAAGTGATATGGTATTATTTCTGTTCACTAATCAGATGTCATAGATTTAATAAAACTGAGAGTTATTTCTGGACATTAATTACTGTCTTTTTAAGTAGAAACTTCTATGCCCACTAACAGTGTTGTGTTTGAGCACAAACTGGTCATGATTTAATTTGAAACTTTACAAGAAATGTCTTGTCCAATTTTAAAAAACTCTATGAACCTTCTACTGTGACCATTCTTGTGAATAATTACAACTTTGCTTCCTCCAAACATGCCTGTGAACAAAACCATTCACCCCAAATATTTGCAGACAAGAGGCATTACGTATACCAGAAAAGTTTGCTTATAAAAAAAATTGTGAATACTTTTCACTCAGCTTGAGTTACTAACCTGTTTATTAGATCAAGGCAAGTTCCATTGTTTTTGCAGGGTCTTGATAAACATTCATTAATCTCCACTTCACAAAGCGTCCCAGAAAATCCAGGTCTGCAGGAACACCTAGCAAATAAAATGTCCACTAAATGCACAAAAAGTTTTAATTAAATGTAAATAAAAAATATATAAAACCCCAAAGTGTTTCCAGATGAGATGACCGTAAGGGAACACACTAAAAGAAAGGAAGAAAAAAAAAGTTCTTCATATTGGTAAGACCTCAAATAGGAGAAATTCAAAATACTTGAATGCATTTGATTGCAAAAGGTTGGATGGACAGTGTAGCGATAGTAATGTCATTGGCACAGTTATACTGGCCATCCAACCTTTTGCAAACAAATGCATTCAAGTGTTTTAAAATTCCTCATATTAGAAATTTTACCAATGTGATATTTTTTTTTCCTTTTGGCGCATTCACTTTCAGGTTGTCTCACCTGAAAAATGTATTTTATATATTTATAAATAATATAATTCAATGAATATAATTTATAATGAATATATTTTTTTGTTTTAATAATTTTAAACATTATAATTATAATTTTTTTGGAAGACCAAAAGTTGAGGAGCCCATCACTGGGGTGCTGCTTGCCAGTGAAACCTATGAACAGCACTTGCCATTAAAAACCTATGAATGTTGTGCCATCTACTGGAGAAATGTGGGAAAGTACAGGGAACACAGGCAGAAGTGAAGTTAATATAAAGGCCATCTAATAAAACAAACAATGATGAAAAAGCATTTTATTTCCATTATGCTGTTTAGATCACTATGGTCATCATAAAAATGACATATTTTAGAGATACTGTGACTGTATAATGGGTTAGAAAGATCATAGAATGAGTGACCAGATCGTTAAAGTATTATAACAATAATGCACATACAAAATATAATAAGAATATCAAATTGAATGGTGACATGGTCCTGAATCATAACTGTAGCTTGAAAAGTTATCTTCACCTGAAACTGTTAATCTCATCCACACAGTGACCTTGGTTCCGGCATGGATGGGAGATGCACTCATTGCTATCAGTTTCACAGTAAGCACCTTCAAATCCTGAAATATACATGATATGAGTGTGGATCAACAATCTCCACTACACAGTGTGAATGTAAGGATCAATGATAACAAACCCCAGGTGAATGCCTTCTTAATTGAACTAGTAACCACCTAGTATTTCATATCCCTCAGGCTTAAGAGGCAGTGTTTCCCACAGAGAATTCAAGTCTAATCATTCTTTATTGAAGAAGATAGACAGGTTCAGATACAAGAAATGAGTACCTTGTTAAATCTTTTTGGGAAAATTAAGCCTGTTTTAAGGCTTTGAAAATGCTTTATCAGGAAGTGTGGGAATATCTCAAAAAGCAAAAACGTTCATGTGATGAATACTTTCTAATGTACAAATGAATTTGCAGAGATCACATTTATTCAAAGCAGTCAACAGATGAGAAAACTATTTAATTGGTTTCAAAATTCAAATGCATCAAAGAAAGCAGTTCATTATGATTCTTATCTGCACAAAAAGGCACACATTTAAATGCATCATACTAAATCACAATTCTTTTTAAAATTAATGAAAGGGTGGGAAAAATATATTCACAGTGTGAACCAGAAAGTTCAATTTACTGAAACATATACTATATCTTATATTTTAGCATAAAATAACAATTTTGTTAAACACAACTGTGTTAAAATGATACAGACGGAGATATAAACTCACAAAGACAGTTTTGATAATGACTTATACTGAAGTGTTTCATCTAGTAACCATAATGGAACTTTCTGCAATTAGGGTTTGATCCAAAGCCTAGTTAAGTCAATAACTTTCCATGGCTTTGGGGTTTGGATCAGATTCTTATCTATATTTTAGATATATTCATTCGCACAAGCAACTCAACGCACTGTACAAATATTAACATTTTGCCCCTCTGAGGAAGGTATACTAAGTTACAGATAGTTAACCTGCACCACAGTGTGTTAAATTGATGTGCCTAAAGACACAGATTGAGTCAGTGGTGAAAGAATGAGCATCTTTCCATGGCTTTGGGGTTTGGATCAGATTCTTATCTATATTTTAGATATATTCTCTCATACAAGCAACTCAACACACTGTACAAATATTAACATTTTGCCCCTCTGAGGAAGGTATAGTAAGTTACAGATAGTTAACCTGCACCACAGTGTGTTAAATTGATATGCCTAAAGACACAGAGTGAGTCAGTGGTGAACGAATGAGCAAACCCGCAGTGGCCCTCACTAAAAATCACCAGCTTTCACTTCTAGACAATTCATCTCTCAGGGGGTGTCATTACATCTATGCCTCTGGGTATTTTGCCTATATTTAAACAGCTGATACTCCATGATTCACAGTATGCTTAGGAACGGATTGGCCCCATCTGAATTCCATTTTACGCATTTCCCCTAGAACATAAGTCCTTTCTGTGGTTGCTTCTGCAGCTGCTCTCCATCAGCTGGAGTTTAGATACAAAGTCATATACTGTATGTTACAAAACCTAGGCACAATGGAACTTTGTAATTCTCACTACAACCAACACCATGATAAAGCCTGCAGTCTGCCAACAAATACAAAGAAAATCTGTTTATAACATTGAAAGTTTTCTACAGTTCATTGTGATGCACTGAAATGACAAGGGGAAGGAAAAAATATACAGAAGTCAACATATGAAATAAAGTACAATTGAGTTATTTATATGCTGACATATTCATTTCATTTTGTGGCTGGCATTCTCAGCAGCTACCACAAAACTGACAATTAAAAAAAAAAACAATTAGCTTCTCAGCTTTAATGTAGAATCATCTTGTTTATGAGATTTCATTTCATAACTCTAAATTATTGTAGTAGTTTGTGTTTAATTTCCTTTAAATTTATTTTAGCTTAAAACTAGTTTCAGGCAACAGGCACCAACAAAAGTGAGTTTGCTGATCAGTGGTGACAGTTACCAGCTGCATGTACGTTCTCCCAGAGAGTATGTTGTTCCAGTTCTGCACAGATAGCTGACAGAGCAAACCACATCCAGTAACAGGGCTGAATTAAGGGATCCTGGGGCCCCAGGCTGCCTGCCCACTTTTATGCCCCCCCCCAAAAAAAAAACACAACCCTCCCTGCCTGGCATCCTGACCCACCACCATGGTGGCCTCAGGGTAGGGTGAACTGGCACATGGCCACTGTGTTCCAGGATCAAAGGCGGGGCTGCCTGAAGGGTGGGGAGCCTCTGGCAATGGAGCTCCAGGACCCAAAGCACTCTAGGGGTATTGTGCCAGAGACCTGGTGGGGAGGGGGCAGCAGCACCAGGTTAAGCTGCAGGAGATCTGGTGTGGTGGCCTTTCTGTGCTCCAGGCTTTGGAGGGCTGTGCTGGAGGCCCAGGAGCGCCACAGTTGGCCACAGCTTCTGGCCCCAGGGCCCTGCCCAAGTGCAGCTGGCACTGTACAGACAGGCTGAAAAAGCAGGGGCTTTAGGGGCTGTAGCCTGGGGTTTCCCGTTGGTCCAGTAGCTGGGGCTACAGCCCCTGAAGACCCTGCACTGATCTGGCCCTGCCCAGTAACACCAGAAATCCATTTCTGGAATGAAAGCACCAGACCAGGTTTATTGTTAATGAACCATGGTTAAAAGCTGACTATAAACACTAAAAGAACACTTAATACATCAGACTTTTCATTCTTCACTCAGTCAGACAAAGATTCTACCTTCAAGACTTTCTCACAAACTGATACAAACTAGTCTTGAACTGTGCCTCTCAAGTATGTAGTTGCCACCTACTTATGTATACCCTTCACACTTTGTGCTGAATGGCTTGATTAAAACTCCTCTCTCACATTGACCTTGTTGAGGGAAGTATGTCCTTTTTATTTCTGAGGAATGAGCTTTCAGCATTTTTGGTACCAACATATTCTGGTGTATGCTTGAGGGTTCTTTGCCTAGCATTTATTTAGGAACAAGAGCACCCTTGGGCCTGAAAAAGACCCGGAGCTCAGGTGCCGGGATCCGGAACTTGGGCATTTTAAGCATGCCACAGCTGCAGCCACCACTGCAGCTGCACTGGGCCTCTGGCACTTTTTAATTATCATTATCTTTTTGTTTTTATGATGAGCCTGGGAATGCTAGGTGTGGGACTTTAATTGAGGTATGTAGTTTGAGTTGTAGTTGTTGATTGAGATCCTGAGGCATTTTAAAAATTTAATATATATAATATTTAAATTTAAATATTAAAATATTTAATATATATAAATATTAGGACGGGGGGTTGGTACATAGAAGTACATGAAGCACCACCTTCACATTTTTTTAAATTTGGTTTTGTAGTTTGCATATTTATTTTGCTTGCAGATAGCAACACACTTTATTAATTCTATTTTATTCTATTCTATTCTAATTAGCAGGCTGAGTGTTTTTGAAGTTTTGAAGTTCTTGAAGTTTTTGAAGCTGGCCACACACCTGCTTCAGACTAAGAATTACAATAATTTATAACTCTGATCTCATGGGACATTTAAACTCAGAACAGCGCATGGTAATAATTTATTTTTATATCTATTTTCCTGGGAAACTTACAAAGTATTTAATATTTTCTAAGGAAAGGAGGGAAAGAATGGACACAAGCTCTCTGATGTTTAAACTGAATTGACATATTTTAAAATGTTAATCATATTATAATATTAATGTTTTCAGTTGCAAAAGAATTTGCAGCATCTAAATAATCATTTGCTCAATACATGTTACAAAATGCTAAACTACTAAATGCTAAAATACTGCTAAACCTAATTTGTATCTTGTGTTGTGAATATAATTCATTCATTTAAATTATAAAACAGAACCATTTTTGGCTATTTGTATAAAAAGGTACCAAGCCTGGGAAATGTGCATCTTTTTGTAATGTATTGTGACGGTAATGATCTTTAGGAGCATGTGTACTAAAGTAATAGACACATTTAAATGTAACTGATTGCTGCCTTTGGTAGTGCAAATCAGCGAACCTTGGGATCTGAATTGTCAATCAGTAGCACATGTGAATGACTGGATGCAGTGCCTCACAAAAATGCTTTATACAGTGTCTTTTCTACATTTCAAAGCCAAGTGAGACATTGCTTAGAGCAGGTTTTCAAAACATATACAAACACCTTTGCTGTCTTTTAGGAGGACAAACTGAACTATTCTTATGAACTTTAAACTGACCTTGTGTATTTCTAAATACAAATATTCATCTGATCAATAGCCAAGAGCAAATGGCACTTGCTGCTGCCTGCCAACAAAGGATAGCAGTTAGAAACCTCTTCAGTATTTCCAGAACTGAGCTTCTTAGGAAATCATCCTATAAGAGGTGACTAGCTAGAGGGTAGCCTTTCCACTTGATTTCATCATCTTTTTGACACAAGGATCACAAAATCATATAATAGAATTTGAGAAATCAATGGGCTTTATTTGGCAGTCCACATTTTATGTAACTTTTGATATTATTTGGAGAAAACATTGTCTGTGAATAGATCCCCATAGCTAATACAATATTGTGACCACAGAGGTTTTTTAACAAAAAAACCCAAAACAAAACAAAAATATATATATATTGTGCACATTTTTCCACTTTTGCTAAAACATAGAGCAGGGGCATAGCCATAACTGATTTTCCAGCAGGGATTGTGATTGCCTCAGATGGGCCTAGGCCACATCCTGCTTCTGGCCATGTGACCAGAAGCAGCAAGTTCAGAAGCTGCAGATGCTCCAGTTGCTATGTAACAAATTAAGTGGAACTGGAGCAGAAGCAGCAGCTGCATTTTTGCTTGTTTTTTGGCTGATCAAACTTCTGTTGGCCAAAAAATTGGTGAGGGCTGAGGTTCCAGCACAGACAGGGCAGCATACACTCTTACTTGCTTTTTGGCTGGGGGAAGTATGACTGGCCTAAAAAACAACCAACAGCAAAGCACAGCTGCTGCTGGAACTCCATTTAACTTGCTACCTAGGAACTGGATGGAGCATTGCCATGCAGCCTTTTTCAGCCAGCTGCCTCCTGAACATCTGACTTATGGTCACATGACTGGAAGCAGGCTATTTAAAGAAGCAACCACCCTGAAGCTGCCTGAGACACTCTAATTGTCATGTAGCAAAGAAAGCAGAGTGGTTGCAGAAGCAAGTACCTGATTTGGTGGGTCTCTTTTCAAAGGACCACAAAGGACCATAGCTACTCCACTGGCATAGAGAACAACCTTTTTTTTTTTTTTTTTGGTATGTTTTGTTTTGTTTTGTTTACTATGATTTTATTTTCAAACTGGGACTTCAAAACCTAAACTCTTCTGTAGGCCTTGTCTGACCTAAGAGTGTGTGACCCTGGCCTCAAGGGGAGCCATACTGAGATAGCTTAAACAGAGAAAACTGAAAAGAATGGGGCAGGCAAAACTCAAAATACAGGTGTTTTTTTCCTTCGTAAGATATACCAAGCCAGCAACAAACAGCTTTTAAGGACCTCAATGGTAACTCAGTAAACACAAATAGTTTCCTTAAACTTATCCACTCTTTTGTCTAACCCCCAGACAGCCAAGTAAAACATGATGATTTATTACTGAAAATCATTATTTATCATATGGAAAAAATTCTGTGAATTTCAAAGGATTGGACATGATACGAAATAGAAAAACAAATAAGGACTTCTGTGGCACTTTTAGGCTATATTCACACGTAGATGCTTATTTCAAAATAAGCTAATTCAAAATAAACTAATTCAAAATAAAATCCTTAATTAGATTTAACTTACATCAAATTAAGGAAAACCACCAAATCAAAATAGCAAGTCCAGACACAGGACTTGCTATTTCAATTCAGAAGAAGGGCACCATGGGAGGTGTGGCAACATGGCCCTAATCCCCTGCCTGGCTTTCACCTGGAGAGCCAGGAAGAGGAAGACAGCCCCTGGGGCAGGGTTCCCCCTGCCTTGCTTCCCCTGCTGCTGGTGGGGCAGCGGGACAGGGACCATCAGGGGGCCCGCAGCCAGGTCCGCAGTCTTGCACGGGGTGCCAGCTGCTGGCAGGGCGGCTAGTGCGGACCCAGTTCACCCCAGAACCTGGGGTCCACATCTGACACCTGGGTGGTGGATGCAGGAGCCAGATCTGTCCGCAGCCTGGGCTCCGCGGCTGCCGCCCAGGTGGCAGATGTGGTAGCTGGCTCTGCCCGCAGCCCGGGCTCGGCAGCTGCTGCCCAGGCTGTGGATGCGGGAGCCAGCTCTCCCTGTGGCCCGGGCTCTGTTGCTGCCACCTGGGTGGTAGATCTCCGAGCCAGCTCTGCCTGCAGCCCAGGCTCCACAGCTGCTACCCGGGAGATGAATCCCTAGAGCCGGCTCCTGCATCCCCCACCTGGGTGGCAGCCCAGCCCGGGCTGCAGGGTGAGCCGGCTCCGCACTGGCCACCCTGCCAGTGCCCGCAGAGCCCGGGCAGCAGGGTGAGCCGTCTCGGGGATCCCCCACCTGGGTGGCAGCTGTGGAGCCCAGGCTGCAGGCAGAGCCGGCTCAGGGATCCACTGCCAGAGCTGTGGGCAGAGCCTGCTTGGGGATCCACTGCCCCCTGTGCCTCCTGCACCTCCCCTCCCTCCCTGGCTAGGGTGCCAGTGGGGGTGTGCCTTCCCCGCAGGGTGCCTTGCACCCTGGGAGGAATGTCAACTGTTATATCAAGCCAGACAGGGTTATTTTAAACCACAGTTTCAAACTAACCCTCATTTCACTACCAAACGAGGTTTTATTGTATCAAAATGATTTTCCTTATTTCAAAATAAGGTAGCTCCTTATTTCGAAATAAGGAAACATTGTTTGGATGCAACTATTTTTAAATCGAAACAATGGTGGTTGTTTTGATTTAAAAGCCTTGTATGCACATAGCCTTAGGCTCTCTACACTATCCACAGTTATTTCGGACTTCTTAGTCCAAACTAACCTCAGGGTAGTTCAAACTAACCACAAGCCAGTTAGTTTGAACTAACCATGTATTCTAGTTTGAATGGTGGGTTACTTACCAGTAACTGTCCTTCTTTGAGATGGGCTTCTCATATACATTCAGTTACAGGTATCTACGTGCCACAGTGCACAGTAGCTCAGAGAGATTTTAGCCTTAGCCTGTCAGGTCAGGGCACACGACCAACGCCCCTCATAACCGTGGCTATATAGGTGACTGTGACACTGACCCTCCCAGTCCCCTATACATTCGCCAATTCCATTAGCGGGGACTGTGGGAGGGACCTGAATGTATGTGAGCAGCCCATCTCGAAGAAAGATGGTTACTGGTAAGTAACCCACTATTCTTTTTTGAGTGCTGCTAACATCATTCAGTTACAGGTGACTGCTAGCCATACCCAAGGATTGTGGGAGGAGTTACAATTTGCCCACACTGAGCATGGCTCTGCCCAACACAGCATCCTCTCTAGCCTGTTGGATGATAGCATACTATGTCAGGAAATTATGTACCACTGACCATGTAGCTGCCCTGCAGATCTCTTGGATTGGGACCTTCGCAAGGAAGGCCATTGATGGCATTTGAGCCCTGGTTGAATGGGCTCTAACAGTCCTAGAAAGGGGCGTATTCAGCCTTCTGTAGCAGTCTTTGATACAATTTACTATCCATTTGGAAATGCACTGTGAGGACACTGGAAGACCTCTTTTGCATTCGGCAACTGCCACAAAGAGTTGGGAAGTCTTGCGGAACAGACACGTGCGCTCGATGTACGTTAGGAACACTCTCTTCACATCTAGGGTATGCCACTTCCTCTGGTTCTCCATAAACTGAGGGTCTGGATCAAATACTGGCAAGCAAATCTCCTGGTTGAAGTGGAAGGGAGTAGTCACCTTAGGGAGGATGGAGGGGTGGTGTCACAGGACCACTTTGTTGGGAAAGAACCTCGTATACTGGGGTTCTGAGGAAAGGGTTTTCAACTCTTAAACCCTTCTAGCAGAGGGGATTGCTACTAAGAAGGCCACCTTCCAAGAAAGGACCAGTAGGGTGCACGAGTCTAATGGTTCATAGGGGGGCTCCGTTAGTGCCTGGAGCTCCACATTAAGGTCCCAAGGATGGATGGGTTCTCAAGTTTGTGGGGAAAGTCTTTTGAACTCTTTCAGGAACCTAGTGAAAGTAGGATGGGAGAAAACAGGGGCCTCATCTACCTTTTCATAGAGGGCTGAGATTGCTGCTAGGTGGACTCCCAGCAAGGAAAGAGAGAGGCCTTTGTCTTTAAGGTCTAGCAGATAGTCAAGGATTAGGTGTAAAGGGGCCAGTGCAGGGTCTACTCCTTTACCCCAAGCCCAGATGGAAAATCATTTCCATTTGGCTGTATAGGTGGACTTGGTAGATGGTGTTCCACTACCGACTAGGACCCTCCTAACCCTGTGTCAAGCAGAGCCTTTCCTGCTCGTTAAACCAAAGAGTCTCCAGGCTGTCAAATGCAGATGGCCTGAGTTTGAGTGCCACAGGCACTCCAAGTCCTGTGTCAGGAGGCCCACCCACCGGGGGAGGTGGAGTGGGGTCTCTACAGACAGGTCCTGTAGGGGGAAGAACCAGTGTTGTCCGGGCCAGTTCAGAGCTATTAATGTTATGTTTTCTCCATCCATCATGATCTTCAGGAGAACTCTGTGTATTAACAGGACTGGTGGGAACGCATTCATTAGAGGCCCTGACCAGATGATGAGGAAGGCATCATTGAGAGACCCCTCCTCCCGACCCCTGAGAGAGCAAAATTGCTGACACTTGTGGTTCTGCTGTGTTGCAAACAAGTCTGTCTGGGGTGTGACCCATTTGTGTATCAGGTGAGAGAACAACATATTGTGGAGCAACCACTCATGATTCATTAGGGGCATTCTGCTGAGTGAGTCCACCAGCCTGTTGTTGACTCTCAGTAGGTATGCAGCCACCGGGGTGAAATTATATTTCAGGGTTAGCTTCCAAAGTTTGCACACTTCCTTGCAAAGAGTTGGGGAGTGGACCCCTCCCTGCTGGTTTGTGATGAACGTGGCTGCAGTATTGTCTGTTAGGATCTGAACCAACCTGCCCTGTGTGCTGTCCAGGAAGGTCACGCAAACCAATCTGATGGCCCGCAGTTCCTTCACATTTATGTGAAGAAGGCTGTCTTTGTGGGACCAAAGCCCCTGGGTGGAAAGCTCCCCCGAGATTTGAGCCCCCCCCCCCCCCCGAGTCTGAGGCATCGGTTATCAGTGTTACAGTGGGCATTAGCATTTTGAAGGGAATTCCCCACATGGCAAACTGGGGATCTTTCCAAATCTGTAATGTCCCCAGGATATCTTGGGGAACTGACAGTACCTTGGATAGGGAGTCGCTCCATGGGTGGAACACTGTGGAGAACCAGATCTGGAAGGACCTCATTCTGAGGCATGATGTCCAAATCACGGAAGTGGAGGTTGCCATGTGCTTGAGCAGCTGTAGGCAGTAACGTGCCGTGGTGACTTGGGACTCCTGCAGCTCCATAATGATGGTGCAGATGGACTGAAAGCTTGAAGAGGACAGAAAGGCCATCCCTTTGCAAGTGTCTAGGAGACCTCCTATGAACTCTATACTTTGGGATGGGCAGAGAGTTGACTTTTCTTGATTTATGCAGAGGCACAGGTAGCCACACAGTTGGGTTACTGCTCTGGCATGGAGCTTTACCTAAGCTCTTGATTCCCGTGTATTAACAAATCGTCTAGGTAGGGGTAAATCCTTATGCCCCGCCGTTGCAAGAACGCCGCTACTGGCATCATGCACTTTGTGAATACACTGGGAGCCAGAGAGACCCCGAAGTGGAGAGATGTAAATTGAAAGTGATTTCCCCCCACGATGAACCTTAGGTACTTTCTATGGTAGGGATGTATTGCTATGTGAAAGTAAGCATCCTTGAGGTCAAGGTTTGCGAACGAATCCCGGGGAGACAGAGATGGAATGATCTGTGACAGGGAAACCATGTGGAACTTTATTTTCCTTATGTGTTTGTTTAAGGCTCTAAGATCTAGAATGGGTCTAAGGTCCCAGCTGGGTTTGGAGACCAGAAAGTATCAGGAATAGAACCCTTTTCCCTGCTCCCACTTTGGGATGCTTTCTATGGCCCTGAGGGAGAGGAGCTTCTCACATTCTATCTTGAGCAGGTCATCTAGTTCCCGGTTCCCGAGGCTTGGGCGAGGGGGTGGTTTTCTGACCCAAGGAGTTGAATGAAACTATATGCGATACCCTTCTGCTACCATCTTGAGGACCCACTGGTCGGTTGTGACGTTGGCCCAGTGGTGCACAAAACCATGCAGACAGTTGGTGAAGGTTGGGGTCGAGGCTGTGCATTCACTGCCCTCGGGGTAACCGTCAAAGCGCTGCTTCCTTCCCAATGAGCAGTCGGTACTTTGCCCATGCCTGCTAGACTGTGAGGCGTGGGACTTCCCATCCTTGCTCGAGCAAGCCTTGTCCATATCCAAATCCAAAAGATGTTGTTAGGGATATTGGTAGGACCAAGGAAGAGAACTCTGCATCTGGATTTGCTGCTTTAACTGCTGCAGCTGCTGTTGCAAGACCCGATGGAGTTTAAGGGAGTGCCGGGTAGCTTGCGGGTTATACATTCCCAGTGATCTGAGGGTAACTGTTGAGTCCTTCATGCCATGTAGTTGGCATTGGTGGACATGGCAAAGAGGTCAGGGACCTCAAATGGCAGATCTTGAATGATAAGCTGCATCTGCGGAGACAGGCCAGAGCCCTGAAGCCAGGCAGAGGAACGTATCACCATGGTGGAGGCCATAGTACGTGAGGGTGTGTCTGATGCATCCCATGTAGCCGTGAGGGCATCTTTAGAGACCAATACTCCTTCTTCAATCATTGCCTCATAATCTCTGGGAACAAGGTCACAGAACCCTTCCATGGCTCACCAGAGGTTGAAGACATATCCCATCAAAAAGGGACAGATGGTTGGAGATACGCAGCTGTAGAGCTGCTGTGGCATAAACTTTGCTGCCCAACAAGTCGAGCTTTTTATATTCCTTATTCTTAGGAGTGGCGCTTGGCTGGCCCTATCTCTCTTTCTGATTTATTGCGTCAACCACCAACAATCCCGGCATAGGGTACTGGAAGAGGAACACAAACTTGTCCTGGGGAACATGATATTTGCAATCTGCCACTTTCTACACTGGTGGAATCGAATATGGGGTCTGCCATTGTGCCCTGGCAATTCTGTATACTCCTTCATGGAGAAGAACAGATACCTTGGCTGGTGGGACATTTTCCCCCATGTCAAAGAGGGGGTTGGTTTCCTCCTGGACCACCCCAAGATCTATATTCAGATTCGCTGCCATGCAGCAGAGTAAGTCCTTCTGGGTGTGGGAATCGTCCTTATAGGCAACAGACCTTTGGAAAGTGTACTCATCCGGAGAGGCGGACAAAGGGGACCAGGATCTATCACGCCGTGTAGAGTCTGGATTGGGCTCATCATTGGAAATGTCCAAGGACTCCAGAGTCCGAGGTGGAGATGGTGCCACAAAGTTGAGCCATCATCGGCCATCATGGCCAGCCATTCATAAGACCAGTCATTAAAAGAATTTCTGGTCACAGCACAGCGCGTGGAAGAATGGCCCCTGCCTGAGGTCTCAGTGGTACTGGAGGAAATGGGCCGTGGTGTCCATACTGGGGCCAGTGGGGTCATCCTCCTCCATGGCACAGGCATCTGGGAGCGCTTCCAGTGATGCTTACCCACCCGTTCTCCAGCTCCCGAAGCATTTTTGGGAGACTCAGAGGAACAGGCAGAGGCCGGAGATGATGAGGAGGATGAGCTGGACCTCCATCTTCTGGAGCCTTGAGAGCATGGTACAGAGGGTTCATGGGACAAGTGCTGAGAGGAGAGTGCCTCGGAGCAGTTGTCAGCCCCATTTTGTGATGCCAGTGGAGGGGTCAATGGTACCAGTCTTGAGGGTGGTACCAATCCTTGCATTGACTGCTCTCTGGGTAACAGAGCCGGTGCAGTCTTCGACCTGCCCTTCTTGGCTGGTACTAGAGCCGGGTCCTAGACCAGAGCCCTTGTCTTTGCTGGGGCTCGTGGAGTTGATGGTACAGAAGACAGCCCCGATGCTGGTTCACCAGAGAGGGAATTTGACAACTGAGATGAATTGTTTCATGACAGTACTGAAGAGGAAGCCGACTGGGGCTTTGAACTCTGTGCCATGAGTCAGTGCCGAGACTCCAGTGCAGGAGTTGCTCAGGGTGCCGGCGAAGCACTAGTGGCTCGGGTGGTGTCAGAGGTGGGCGCACCGTCCTCAGCAAGAGTGCGTAAGCGCCATGCTCTGTCCTTGCGAGTCCTGGTTTTAAAGGCCTGGAAAATGGAGCAGTTCACTGCAAGGTGAGACTCACCCAGGAACGCGAGGCGTTTCTCATGAGGCTCGTTGAGTAGGAAAGCTTTAGAACACACCAGACACTGTTTAAAAGCCGGCATTTTAATTTTGCGTGAAGGAAAGACAGGCACTTGCTTCTGCAAGTTTTGGCTAATCTGAAACTGTCGCTGAGAAAAAGGAATTGGGAGGGTCAGGGTCACGGTCACCTATATAGCCATGGTTGCAGCGCAGAGGGGGCATTGGCCATGTGCCCTGATCTGACAGGCTAAAGCTAAAGACTCTCTGAGATACTGTGCACTGCAGCATGTAGACACCTGTAACTGAATGATGTGAGCAGTGCTTGAAGAAGAACTAATGCTTAGTTCAAACTAGAATGCACAGTTAGTTTGAACTTCTTAAGTTTGAACTAAACATTAGTCTGAGCCTTGCTTGTGCCTAGTTTTAACTAAAGTTTGAACTAAGCGTGTAAGTCCAGACCAACTGCTGGTACTTACAGGTTTGAACTAGCTTTCCTTGGTTCAAACTAAGAAATTTCATAGTTCAAACCAAGTAATGCCTAGTGTAGCCATGAGCTAAATTAGTCTGGTCTAAACCTCCTTAATCTGGACTAATTTGCCAGTATAGGCATAACCTTAAAGACTAACAAATTTATTTTTCACATGAGCTTTCATGGATGAAGTCCTACTTCATCAAATGCCAAAAAGTGGAAAAAAAGCTTACACTGAAAAAACTCTTAGGGTGTGTTCACACAGCAGTCTTATTTTGAAACAACAGAGGTTGTTTCAAAATAAGAAACGCCATGTTCACATGACATACCGTTGTTTCAAAACAACTTAAACCCCATTTGGTGTTGAAACAACATTGTTTCGAAAGGATTGTTTTGAAACAATCTCGTCAGAACATGTTTTTTCAAACGATGGTGACTCGTTTCGAAATAACTGTTGTCTGGACATGCTATTTTGCTTTGAGTTTTTTTCCTTAATTCGAATTAACATTTTCTTAATTTGAATTAACTTGTTTTGAAATAAGGCGTTATTTCAATACAAGTTGTTTTGAAACAGCTTGTATCGAAATAACCCCCTGTGTGTGAACATAGCCTTAGAGTATGGAAGGGAAATTAAATCTTATGATTATATTTCACTACGTCAGGTCAGATTACTTCAGCAAAAGAAAAAAAAAAACAGAAAAAAATAGATTCAATCAGTGTGTAACAACATATCAGAAAGTGGTGAGTTTGAAAGAGGTGGGATCACTGTAATGAACAACAAAGGAGTTCTGTTATACTTTAATGTTTGTAGTGAGAAAGTGAATTCATGTCCCTGTTCAAACCCAAGCTGATGGTATCAAATTTGCATAAGTATTCTAACTCTAAAGTCTTTCTTTGAAGCCTTGATTTAGAATGTATTTTTTTTTCAAGGATAGACCCACACAAATCCATCAGAGTGGCCTGGGAGATAAAAGTGATTTTCTGTTGGTTTTTGAATGTTCTTATTTCTGATATCTGATGTGTCCACTTATTTTTTTGAACAGAGAGAGTCCACTCCTTGTTTGTTTTACTGACCTAGACTAACATGGCTACTGCTTTTGAAATTACCAAGCAAGTCAATGAATAGTTCCAATCTTACCAAAATACACACTTACAGCCAATGTTTATTAGCTAAAATAATATTTATTAGAGAAAGGAAAGAGATTAACGGTTAAATGATCAGTACACACGTACAGAGGAAAATAAAGCTCTTTGGTCAGTCTTAAAGTAGAGATAACTGAATTGCAAAATTCTTAAATTGCAAAGTCTCTGATATTGCCCAAATAGCTCAGGTATTATCTGTCCTTGGTTACAGCTTGTTTTGTTAGAAATCCAGTTCAGAGAAATGAAGACTAAATAGTCCATGTACAGATTTTGTTCTAATTCTACCATGAGAATTAGCAGGATGATTTCAGGCTGGTGCTGGAATCTCAGTCTTGCAATCCAAACGTCCCCTGACAAACCTGGACAGATTTGAGATTAAAAAAAAAAAAACACTCTGCTAGTGGCCAGGCAGGCTGACCAATATCTTCCTGACAGCAGATACGTTCTTGAACTAATAATATCTGATTATTTGGAACTCTGAAGTATCATCTCTCCTGTCCTGAGCACACTGGCAACTAGTTATATTAGCAGAAGGTAATTGGTGATTCACAACCATTCATAAGTGTTTACTTTCTTATCTTTCAAGAATGCTCAGTCATTCTCTTTAGCACTCCCATAATCTTGCCAGAATACAGTAATTAAATTCTAATGACTTCTTTTGTTTGATATTTAGCTTCTTCTAGACAGGACTAAAGATACACAACAAGGGTCCTTGTCAGTCCATGTCTGATTTACGACAAATTGAGAGGCAGAGTTATAAATAGTGTTTGTAATATCAAAGGAAATTTATAAGTTATACATAGACAGTTCCCCCAAATTACATGTATACCACTCACACCAAAACGAACAAATTCAGCAATTATCAGACCATTCTAGTCACAGACACGATAACTGATACCCAAAATACTGAGTCTGCCTGACTGTACTGTGAGCTTCTTTGAACCATTACACCCAGCCAGGAATGTGTATTGGCCACGGAAACAAGTCCTTATAAAAAACCTTTACCCACATCCAACAGTACAGTAGTGTGTGTCCTGTGCAAATCCTGACACAGTAGTGTGTGTCCTCTGCATGTCCTGATGGGATCCTCTCTGAATCCTATGTGAATCTGGATTGGGTCCTGAGTTCTGATGCTTGGATCTAAAGCTGTATCACTTCCACTGGGATTTGGCTTTTCTTCTTCTTTGCTGATTGCTGTGGGAGCTTTGTTTCCATCCAGCCTCTGACCCTGATCTGCACAACTTGGAAAACTTTCTGCTACATGGAGTGGTGAGACCCCCACAACAACTTCTCTCTCTCCCAACCTCTCTCCCTTTTTCTTAATTATGACTCTCTCTAGGCCTGATACAGTAGAATCTGGGTAATATTGTAGCTGGGTGTTTTTCTTTCCTTGTATGTTTATCAATGCTGTAATTGGGTATTTTGGGGTATTCTTCTCTCTTTTTGTTGTTGTTGTTGTTGTTGTTGGTGTTGTTGTTTATTATTATTATTATTATTATTATTATTATTATTATTATTATTATTATT
>ML681979.1:18647159-18697944 GCA_007922195.1 Podocnemis expansa
TTATTATTATTATTATTATTATTATTATTATTATTATTATTATTATTGCAAGCTGTAGATACCTAGCAATAAAATGCTTTTTGTTATCAAGCCAGTTTCCAGACTCTTCTAAGACATCATTCCCTCTCCTTTGTGGTCTTGGTTTCTCTATATCGCTTTGCAGCAATGCTGCTATTACCTAGCCAAAGATCCCTGTGATGCCCACAACCCTGTAAGGTTTGCTCATTGATAGGGATAGTAGCTTGATTGACTCCAGGGGCATATAAGGTTGACAGCTGAAAAGTGCTGTTTTGACCCAACCTGATTGAGTCCAGGGGCATATAATGGTAGCAGCTGAGAAGTGCTGTGTGACCCAGCCTGCTCAAGAGCCATAATCAAGCCTACTTTGGTGCAGTACAGGGGCACATAAGGGTAGCAGCAGAGAAGTGCTGTGTGACCCAGCCTACTGAGTTCAGGGACACATAAGGGGTCAGCTGAGAGTGCTGATAGACCTGATCCGCTCAGACACACCTATATAGAAAACACAAGTGACACAAGCAGCACACTAATAGAATTATCATCTCCAAAGAGAAAGTAACCCTAATAAATGAGCATACCCCAAGCTGGGCAAAGTCAGTAACAGGGGTGGAGTGAAGATGGGGAGGTGGAAGGTTAGGAAGACTGGAGAGAAGACTTGGGGGCAGAGAGCTTAAGGAATGGGGAATGTGGCTGAGGAAGACATGGGGAAAGAAGTGTCTGATGCAGGCACTAGTGGACAAGGTTGGGGTGATATGGATTTGAGGGATCCTAGAGATTAGGAGGGTTCTGTGGTCTGTCAAATTATACTTTAACCAAAGGAAACTACCTCATTTTCACTTGCATTCGTTAAGTTAGATGTCCAATTGTCACTGAACTTTTTGGTGAAAACTGACATAAAAAATTCATTTAGCACTTTTGCCATTTCTACATTTTCTGTTACTACCTTTTCCCCTCATTCAGTAATGGACCTACCCTGTCCTTCAGCTTCCTTTTGTTTCTAATATATGTGTAGAATGTTCTCTTGTTACCATTTATGGCTGTGTTCACGCACAGGGGGCTATTTCAATACGGTTGTTTCAAAACAACTTGTATCGAAATAACACCTTATTTTGAAATAACTTAATTCGAATTAACAAAATGTTAATTCGAAATAAGGAAAAAAGCTCAAAGTGAAATAGCAGGTTCAGGCAACAGTTATTTCAAAACAAGTCACTGTTGTTTCGAAACACAATAATCCCAAGGCATTTTTTTGAAACAATCGTTTCAAAACAATATTGTTTCATCCCCGCATGGGGTTTAACTTGTTTCGAAACAACGCCATTGTTTCAAAACAACAGGAACCGTTGTTTCGAAACAACCTTGCGTCATGTGAACAGCCTAAATCTTATTTCGAAATAACCTCTGTTGTTTCGAAATAAGAGGGCTGTGTGAACACAGCCTATGTCTCTAGCTAATGTAATTCAGTTTTGTGCCTGGGCCTATATAATTTTGTCTAGACAAACTTGTGTTTTTTTTTTTTTTACATTTTGTGCCTTGGCTTATCTAATTTTGTCTATACAAATGCGATTTTTTTTATAATCTTCCTTTGTAATTTGATCTAGTTTCCACTTTCCATAAGGTGTTCTGGTTTGGTTTTTTTGGTTTTTTGAGTATCAGATCATTGGTAATTCCTTGTCGTCTATAGAAGTAGGAGTTAGAAGAGAGGAAGAATCACCAGAATAGGAACAAGATGTTAGGAGTGCCTTTCCAAGAACAAAGATGCTAAGAGGTTGAAAAGAAAGGAAAAAACTTTCTGATTCAGGGGAAATTTTGCCAACTGAAGCTGAAGGAACTTGACTGTAGCAGTCACACAGGAAACTCCATGATCTGGAGGAGAAGCTTGAACAGCAGGATTCATGTCCAAGAAAGGGGTTATGAAAGCTTGACGCTATGGTTATTACACATTGGAATAACTTACCAAGAGTTCTGATAGAATCTCTATCATTGGCAATTTTTCTATATCTATATCTATATCTATATCTATATCTATATCTATATCTATATCTAGATAGATATCTATATCTACGTCTAGATCTATATATATTTTTCCTAAGAGACATACTTTAGTTCAACCAAGATCTAATTCAGGAAAGTCCCATGGCTTATGCGAGAAGACCATCTGCATAAGCACAATTGTGACTTCTTTCTGGGTTTATAATCTATCTTTTGTTTCTGTGGTAGGGGCTTGTACTGTGAAGTTACATAACCAACAGTTATGCTTTCCTTCTAAAGCACACACTTTTTCAGTCTCTGAGTAGAAATGCCTTTCCTGGGCAGGACAGTTGTCTGGAATGAAGCATAACACACTGTTCTGAAGAAATTTGCACTAATATGGCCACAATACTAATATTTCAAGCCAGGCCACCACAATTTGATAGTGTCATAACATAATCTATCAAATTTCTATTGAAAATAATTTATCATTAGAATGGAGCAAAATATTTCTAGCTATATATTTTAATGCTGAATTTTTATTGTGCTCATCAAAGCATATTTAAGCAAATGTACATTAATTGCATTGTGCTTTGTAGACAAAAATATTCTTGAAGAATACAAGGCATATTTTTCTCCTGCCATATGTTGTCCTCACACCTACATAGGGGTGCATAAAATTATGCCGTGATCTTGTCTAACACTCAAGGAATATTTCCAGCACACCAATGATCCACATAACTTAGAGATACCTTCCTCCCAATACTTCAAGAAATATTTTTCATGAACTCCTCCTGATGTTCGGTACAACAGGCTACACTTCTACATTGATTGTTTCCACCACAGGGCAAAGGTTGAAACTGTGGACAAATAACATCTTACCAAATAAACTCAGCCATGCAGAATGACATGTCATCCACAGCCTCAGAAACAACTCTAACATTCTTATTAAAGAGGCTGACAAAGGAGATGCTGTCATCAATGTGAATAAATCTGATTGCTATCAGGAGGCTTATAAACAACTCTCCAACACAGTGTTGTACAAACCACTATTCTCTCACCCCACTGAGGAATACCAAAGGGAACTATACCAATTAATCAAGTAACTCAGTGGTTCCCAACCTTCTTCAGGGTGGGGACCCTTTTTTAACAAAAACAAATTGTTGTGCTCCCTCTGGCTGATTACATTGTCTGGCCCCCGCAGGCAGACTCTGGTACATGTCACTCTAGTGGTGCCACTGGGACAGCCAGTGAGTGGCACTGCCACCACCATGGTCCATGCTGTTGGGGAGTCAAGCTGCGGTGTCTATGCCCCCTGCCCTTTTCCTCCTGGGGAGCCGCCGCGGTCCCATCCATCTGGCCAGGGGTGGGGACAAGCAGCCCTGACGGGGAGTGTCAGGGCTGCAGCTGGATTCTTGCCCCAGTAGGGAGAAGCTCCGCAGACCCCCTGCAACATGTCCATGGACTCCTGGGAGTACCCAGACCCCATGCTGGGAACCACTGAAGTAACTCTCTGAAGGAGCACAGAAACAAATAAAGGCAGACGCACCACCAGAACCCTGACCGGTGATATTCTGTCTGCTATTAAAATCCATTATAAAAAAAGAAACCCAGGACACTCCATCACCTCAGACATTGGCACTCTTATAGCAGGCTTAGCTGGCTATGTGGACCCCCTCCTCAGACCCTATGCTATCAACACTCCTAGCTATCTTTGACACTGTGGACTTCCTGAGAAAAATCCAATCCATTGGTGAACTTCCAGAAAACACCATCCTGGCCACCATGGACATAGAAGCTCTTTACACCAACATTCCACACAAAGATGGACTACATAATATTAGAAGAACCATCCCAGATGATTTCACAGCACACCTTGTGGCTGAACTTTATGACTTTGTACTCACCCTCAACAATTTCAGATTGGGGGATAATTTATACCCTCAAGTCAGCAGCACTGCTATAGGTACCCATCTACCCCACAAAATGCCAACATTTTTATAGCTGACTTAGAACAATGTTTCCTTAATTCTCATCCCAAAGCACTTCTCATCACATTTATGATATCTTTGTCATCTGGACCCATGGCAGGGATGCTCTTGAAGATTTTCACAGAAATTTCAACAATTTCCACTCCACAATCGAACTTAACCTGCAGCACTCCATAAAGGAGATCCACTTTCTGGATGCTACAGTACAGATTAGGGTGGACACATAAACACCACCCTATACCAAAAATGTACTGACCTATATAGTTACCTTCATCCATAACCTAAAACAGATACTCACCAGCACCTATAGTCTCTAACGACAGAAACATTAAAGCAGGCACATACCCCTGCAACAAACCATGTTGCCAAATTTCCGCAACATATCTGCGTGAAAGACACCATCACAGGACCTGATCAGGCCAGCCATTCTGTCACGGGTTAATTCACTTGCTTGTCCACCAATGTGATATATGCAGTCATGTACCAGAAATGCCCCCAAACCTTATAGGTTGGACAAACATGACAGTCTTTGTGCAAAAGAGTAAGTGGATAAAAGCTGACATAAGAAATATTGACATTCAGAAAACAGTTGGGAAACATTTTAACCTTTCTTCCCAACCCACTGATGATTTGCTACTAGCTACTCAAGCAAATGAGTAACACATCAAAAATTCAAAAAGACATTGCAGAATTGGAATTGATACGCAAATTTAACAATGTGAAAGCTGGTTTAAATCATGATGATGTATTCTTTTCCCATTACAACACATGATTTGACCTCACCCTCCTCTCTGTGCTACTTCCCAATGTTCCATCTTAACAACTACTTTGATTTGCTCTTACACTTTGAGCTTTCCCCATGATTTACACTTCTCTGCATTTATTTTCCTTCCCTTTTGTAAGTTCCGCTATCTTCAAAGAGTCTGACAAAGTGGAATTTTCTCCCATGAAAGTTCATGTGATAAATAAATTTATTAGCCTTTAAGAGCCACAGGACTCCTTGTTTGTTTTGATAAACACTACCCTATACCAAAAACCTACTGATCGGTATAGTTACTTACATCTCTTGGGCTATGTCTACACTTAGAGTTTCAGTTCGAATTACTGAATGCAAATTCGTCAATTCACACTAATAATTATTAATTTGAATTCAGTCAATTCGAATTGACATGGCTACATTAGAAAATCCAGTTCGAATTGGCATGTCCATGAACAGGACTTGCTAGTTCAAATTCAGTAAGGGGCACTATTGTATATGGAAAAATCAAGCTGTGGCTAATTCAAGCTAACAGTGAGTTCAAATTGACATGGCCACACTGGGTCAATTCGAATTTGTCAGTTGAATTGACCCTAACTTCGAAGTCAAAAGAGGTTTGACCAATTTGAAGTCAGATTTCATCAATTCGAACTGAGAAGGTCCTCAATTTGAATTGAGGAAAGCCAGTGTGTCCATGCACTTAATAGAATTCAAATTGATGGCAATCAATTCGAATTCAGCTCGAAGTGTAGACATACCCTTGAGCTTTCATCCAAAACCCACCACATGATCCATTGTCAAGAGCCAAGCCCTAAGATAACCACACTTGTTTTGATCGCTCAGATGGAGACAGACACCTTCAGGATCTCTGTCAAGTATTCTTAAAACTACATTACCCACCTGCAGAAATGAAGAAACAGATTGACAGAAACACGTAGGTATGCAAAACTCCGCTACTACAGGAGAAGCCCAAGAATGAAAACAACAAAATGCCATTAGTCATCAGCTACAAGCCCCAAGTCAGACAACCAAAGCACATCATCAAGTATCTACAGCGTATTCTACAAGATGATCCCTCATTCTTTCAAGCCTTATGAGAAACACCTCTCCTGACTTGCAGACAGCCCCCCCCAACTTTGAGCAGATACTCACCAACAACTACTGATCAAACAACAGAATAATTAAAGTAGGCACACATCCCTGAAACAAACCACACTGATAACTTTGCCCACATATCTGCACAAGACACTATTACAGGACCTGATAAAACCAGCTAATCCATCAAGGGCTCATTCACCTCCTCATCCACCAATGTGATTTCTGCCATCATGTGCCAGAAATGCCCCTCTACCTTATGTATTGGACAAACAGAAGAGTTTCTGTGCAAAAGAATAATGGGTACCAATCTTACATCAGAATTCACAATATCTAAAAACCAGTAGGTAAGCACTTCAATCTTCATGATCACTCCATTGATGATTTGCTAACTGCTGTGCTAAGACAAATGAATAACAGCTCAAGGCTTCAAAGAGAAACTGCAGAATTGGAACTGATATGGAAATTTGACTGTGTTTCTTCAGTCCTAAATAAGGACTTTGGATTTTTTTCTCATTAGAATAGAAAATTTGATCTTGTCTTCCTGTATAAATGTTCCCTAGTGTTTGAGTCTTTAACAACTGCTTTGATTCGCTGTTACAATATGACCCGCTCCCATGACTTACACCTCCCTTCATTAACTTTCCCCTATTCTGTAAGTTCCCCCATCTTCAAAGCATCAAACAAAGTGGGATTTTCTCCCATGAAAGCTCATGCAATAAATAAATTTGTTAGTCTTTAAATGCCACAGGACTCGTTGTTTGTTTTGCTGAACTAGGGTAACACAGCTACCTGTTTGGAACTAGATATTAATGATTTATTATAAAGAAAACCTTATACTTCATTCAAATATGAATATCAAGAAAAATAATTATTTTATAGATTAAATGTGTGTGTTCAAGCACACTCACATGCATATTCATACATCTATTTTAATCAAATGGAAGTTTCCAGTAACTTAAAATTAATACAGCAAGATATTCCAACCACAAAATTTTCTTAAAAACAAACATTAAGAAAAAAATTAAATGTTTATTAGCCATTATTCTTTATGAATCATTCACAAAAAAAAACCCTCAAGGTTAGAAACTTGTATCTAAAGTCATTCTCTACTGGCAGCATTCAAAGTCAACCTTTCATTCTGTGAGCAACTCACATATCTCCACAATTAATGAGTTTCTTTTTGTTCACCAGTCAATAGTAAGCCTTACCAGATGAGTAAAATATACATAAATCCTTCTAAACATTCTATACAGCCTTTGACCCTCAGAGATACAATGCACATATTAACAATAAAGAAGATAATATTACAGTGTCTGAGATATTAAAACCAAGGTGTTTTCCAATTTCACTTTGCAGAAAATCTATTCCATTTATTGGAGTGGCGGCATTGACTTTAAAATCCTGAGTAAATACCAATTATAGTAATTACACTTCACATAGTTAAATTTCTACTGCAGTTTTAAGTAGTGTATTTTTCCATCCCTATCCTAAACTGTGCAGAAATGTTTTGTAGTGTAAATTGCTTATGTGTTCCATCCTATTTAATCTTGTACTTCAAGGCCTAGATTGGGTATGTCTACACTTGCAAATTAATTCAAATTAAGGAGGCCTAATTTGAACTAATTTAGTACCTGTCTACACTAGGCTTTCATTAGTTCAAATAAAGAAATTCCTTAATTTGAACTAATGAAAGCTTAGTTCGAATTGGTAAGACCTCCCGGTTAGTTTGAAGTAACCCCTTAGTTCGATCTGTAGTTCGAACTAAGGACAGTATAGTCTAGGATTAACCTTTAGTTTGAATTTAATAAATTTGAATCAAGGGCAGTTAGTTTGAATTAATAAAGTGGACTAATTCAACTTAATGTTAAGTTGAATTCATCCACTTTGCTATTTTGAACTAACGCTTCCTACTGTAGATATAGCCGATTGTGACTACTGGACTACTATACAGTGTCTACTATAGAGCTGCTGCTTGTGCATGAGAATTGGGGCTCAGTCTGTTCTACCTATTAAACTACTTCCGTAAGTTGCCAGCCCTTCTGCACACTGTAGTGTGAAGGGGTACCAAGGCTATGTTCCTGTCTCTTCCCACTTCTCTCTAACTCTTTCAAGCCCTACCTCTCTATTTCTGAGCATGGGAATAAGCAAAAAAATGAGCTTATAAACCTAAGTGTGGACTTTCAGTGTTAATGGGTATTTCCAAATGTCTCTTTTATTTCAAAATAACACTGGTTATTTTGAAATAAAAGAGATTAGGTCCATATGACATATTCTTATTTCGAAATGACGGGATCTGTCCTTTCGAAATAAGAGTCGTCATTTTGAAATAGCTTAAACCTCCTTTAAAGTGAAACAACTGTTGTTTCAAAAGGGTTATTTTGAAATAACACTGTTCAGACATTTTATTTCAAAATAACCATTATTTTGAAATAACACTTTTGCCTTTCTGCTTCCTAGGGTGCCTTTCTTTTAGCCTATATTGGCTGGGGGCATGGGCCACGGAGGGGGCCCATGTTGCCACACCTCCCATGGTGCCCCTCTCCTAAAGTGAAATAACAAGTCCTGAGTTTGGGCATGCTGTTTCGCTTTGAGCTTTTCCCTTAATTCAAATTAACATTTTCTTAATTCAAATTAACTTTTTTTGAAATAAGGACTTTATTTTGAAATAACTCATTTTTTAAATAACTTATTTCGAAATAATGATGTACGTGTGGACATAGCCAATGTGATATAAGCAACACATTTATTATAAGAAAGTAATAGCAGGTAAAATTACCACTATAAGATAAATCTCAACCTACTTTATAGAAGCATTATGAGGCATAATTTGTTAAAAGTTTTAGAAGTGCCTGGAAATCCTTGGCATGAAGGATTATACATGATTATTTTGCAAAACATGTATTTCAATATAACATATAGTTGCAAATTTTCTTTGTAATTCAGCAGGACTCCTAATATCCAATACTGACAATTTGAAATTATTTGTAAACCATCTGAGCTCTTACCTTTTTCACAAACACACAATGGATTCCCATCAACTTGTGCTAAACATGTTGAGTTGTTTATACATGGATTGTAGGGTATGTCACAAGGATTGTAGTGCTGCTGGCAAAAGTCACCAGTATAAAAGGGAGGACAAATACATATGAACTGTCCCTGGACAGCAGACTCCTGGCATGTGGCTCCATTTAAGCATGGGTAAGAATCACATTCATTTATATCTTCACTGCACTGTGGCCCTGTCCAACCTGCTGTGCATGTACATCTGAAAAAAAAAAGTGTTTGGATGAGTATAGAAACAGGGGTTAACTTATCATCAATTCATATCACTTTTATTCAGAACAATTAGTAACTCTTTTCCCTGCATAGTTATTTTTTTATGATTCACATTTTTTTCTGAGCTGCAAATAAATGAAATTATCTGAGGGTTCCCTTCTGTTCCAAACATTACTTTCCCCTTTTAAAACATGCAAAGAATTTCATACAGTTTAACATATTATTTTCCCCTGTTCATTGAATTAATATGTAAATGAGGGGTGTAAGTTCACTGGTGAGAGTCAAGAAGACTTACAGAATTCTACATTTCTGTGAATCCAAAAGAGTAATTTCTTGAGAGAGAAGGGAAGAGGAAAATCTCTAATGTTGTCACCTGTCTTTGGTCTTTCATGTCTCTCACAAGTTCTTTCATTCAAACACACAAGTACATACGATTTCCATGTGTGAATAACTCTTTAGAAATGGATAATTACAAAGTTTGTTGTTATTTTTAACAAATTTTATGAAGTAAATGACTATTGCAACAATATCATCAGGCATATAAACTGAACTACACATAGAAGAAGAAATAACATTTACAATGCACATTTCTGCTCAAACAACAATATTGATTATATATTGATATGCGATCTTTGAACTGTTCCCCTATATAAAAGAGTTTGAATAAATATATTAGACAAAGTAAGTTGGCAATAAATAAGTTCATTATTACATTAATTGTCTTTAGCTAAGACAATTCCTGTATAGTTGGCGAAAATGGGAGAGAGGGAGCTAAAGAACAGAAGAATCATATAGTCCAGTTCTCTCCACAGACAAAGTATTATTTATTCCAGTGGTTCCCAACTTTTTTCAGGCTGGGGACCCATTTTTAACAAAAAATAATCTTTGCAGCCTCCCTGGCTGATTATGCAATCTAGCCCACGCCACTCTGGCAGCGTGCTGGGACAGCTGGCAAGCAGTGCTGCCACCACCGTGGCCCACACTGCTGGGGAGCCAAGCCGTGACACCTATGGCCCCCTGCCCTTGTCCCTCCCAGGGAGCCATCACGGCCCCATCCCCTTGCTGGGATCTGGCCATCGGCAAAGAGAGGCATCCCTGGCAGGTAGCATCAGGGCTGTAGCTGGGTTCTGGCCCTGGTATTGGGAAGCTCTGCAGACCCCCCTGCAATGTGTTCGTGGACCCCCGGGGGTCCCCGGACCCCAGATTGGGAACCACTGATTTAGTCCATCCATAACAAGTGTTTATCTAACCTATTCTTAAATTTGTCCACTGACTGAGATTCCATGAACTTCCTAGGTAATTCATTACAGTACTTAACTACCATTAGAATTAGAAGGTTTTTCCTTTTGTCTAATCTTAATCTCCCTTACAGCAATTTCAGTCATTTCTTCTTGTCCTGTCCCTGAGGGGTTAAGGACATATCTCCTCCTGTTTATAATATCCTTTTACGTACTGAGGACTGTTATCCTGTTCTCTCCTCCCTTAGTCTTCTTTTCTACACGTTAAACAAACCAAATCTTTTTCAATCTTCCCTTATGGGTCACATTCTCAAGACATTTAATCATTTTTGTTATTCTCCTCTAGACTTTCTCCAATTTGTCCACATCTTTCCTGAAGTATGGTGCCCAGAAATGAACATGAAACTCCTATAGAGGCCTTATCAGTGCTGACTAGAGTGAAAGAATTTATTTTTCATGCCTTGCTTACACCAATAATATAATCCCAAAATAATGTTTGAGGGTTTTTTTTTTGCAACAGTATAAAGTTATTAGCTCACACCTCATTTGTGACCCATTTGTAAACCCTAGATCCTTTTTTGTGATGCTCCTTCCTAGAGAGCGATTTACCATATTGCATATGAGCAATTGACTATATACTACTAAATGTAGTATTTTGCATTTGTCCTATTTAAATTTCACTATATTGAATACAGACCATCTCCTGTCTGTCAAGATTTTCTTGAATTCTAATTCTGTCCTCCAAAATGCTTGCAACCTTTCCCAGATTGGTATCATCCATCAACTTTATAAGTATACTCTCTATGTCGTTGTCCAAATAATTTATGCAGATACTGAATAGAACTCGTCCTGGGACAAAACTGGGTCCCCACTCAATATGCCCTTCCAGAGTGACTTTGAACCAGCAATAATTGCTTTCTTGAGTATAGTTATCAAACCAGATATACACCTGCCTTATAGAATGTTCATCCAGATATTTCCCAACTTTGTCTATAAGAAGAATCATAAGAGACAGTGTCAAAAGCTTTATGAAAGTTTAGGTATATCACATCTACTCCATCCTTTCACCTACAAAGCTTACTACCCTATCAAAGAAAGATATTCTTCAAGGAATCCATTTTGAAGCACCTGGAGGAGAGGAAGATGATCAGGAACAGTTAGCATGGATTCACTGAAGAAAGTCATATCTGAAGTTTGCAGATGTTACTAAACTGTGGGGAGTCATAGATAACCTGGAGGGTAGGAATAGGACACAGAGTGACAAAAACAAATTGGAGGACTGGGCCAAAGGAAGTCTGATGAGGTTCAACAAGGACAAGCGCAGAGTCCTGCACGTTGTCAAGATGGCTATTGGCATATAAAGCTGCATTAGTAGGAACACTGCCGACAGATTGAGGAAAATGATTATTCCTATCTTCTGGGCACTGGTGAGGCTACAGCTGGAGTACTGTGTTCAGTTTTGGGACCCCACTGCAAAAAGGATGTGGACAAATTGGAAAGAATACAATAGAGGGTGATGGAATTGATTAGACATCTGGGGCACATGACTTTTGAGGAAAGGCTGAAGGAACTGGCCTTATTTAGTTCCAAGAGGAGAAGAATGTGAAGGGATTTGATAGCAGTCTTCAACTATTTGAAGGATGGTCCCATGAAGGATGGAGATAGGTTGTTCTCAGTGGCAGTAGATAACAGAACTAGAAGCAATGGTCTCAAGTTGCAGTGGGGGTGGTCAAGGTTGGATGTTAGGAAAATTGTTTTCATTACAAATGTGGTGAAGCAGCTGGTGGAATCTGCATCCATAGAGGTCTTTAAGGTGGGGTTTGAAAAAGCCTTGGATGGGATGATTTAGTTGGGGTTCGTTCTTTGAGCAGGTAGTTAGACAAGATGATAAACTGAGGTCCCTTTCAACCCTAATCTTCTGTGATTCTCTTACTTGAGGACATCTGACATGTCTAAGTACTTCTTAACTTGTTCTTTCCCTATTTTAGCATACCCATTAATATGGATGTTCACAATGTTAAACATCCAATCACTCATTTTTTTTCTTTTGAAAACAGCAATAAAAGACACATTTAACGTTTTGTTCATTGCTGTGATATCTGTTATTGTTTTTTTCCCCTCCTTGTTGAGTTATTCCTTGTTAACTTTTATGTCCCTACTGATTTTACCCCCTTTGTGTATTGACGTTTCAAATATTATCCCTATATGGTTTTGTTTGTGAATTACTAATTTTAATATAACAATGGGAAACAAACTAAAAACATTTATTTTTTTTAAGATTACATAGAAGTGTACAGAAAGAATTATGTAACTCAGTTCCCAATTCTTATTCTGTCTCTTCCATATTTTAGAGACAAGGTAAGTGACTCAATATCTTTTGTTAGACCGACGTTTCTTGCTGAAAAAGGCAAACTTTCAAGCTACACAGTGGATTGGCAGTGGTTTCTTTCTAAGGGAGAGCCCAATATAAGCCTGGAAGCTTGTCTCTTTTACCAACAGAAGTTGGTGACATTAAAAAATAATATTACCTCTCTTTCTTTATGTCTCTAAGAATCCTGGGGCCAATACAGCTGTAACACCACTGCAAAATGTTCTTATTATAGTCATTCACTTTTTGCTAGAAATGCAAATAAATCAACCATTGGTCATGTGGATTTCTTATTAGATGACTATTCAATTTTAATCAAAATAAGTAAATAATTTTTTGCAAAAGCTACTGGAAGAGAAAAAAGAAAAGAATGTGTGTTTACATTTAGTTTATGTTTCCCATATCTTGTCTCAAAGTATATTCTGTAGCAGATTCACATTCCTAAGACTCTTCAGAATGTAGACTCTTTAGGACTTTCATGAAAAAATCATATTTATTTAATATTTTAATGGTTATCGTTACAGTGTGCCAGTTATGAGAGGCTATCTGCCAATCCATTGAATGCCATTCCACAAAGGAGAGAGTTTTTAGTTGTTTTGGTGTACGTGTTATGAACATCCTTCCAACTGTCAGGAGAACTGCCAATAGTTCCTCACATCCAGAGAGAGTGAACAGATGTGAAAGGGCACAGTGAACAGAATGCTTTCACTCAAGAAGGATTAACTTTTAGTACATGTGCTATAAGCATAATTTTATCCCCCATAATCCTGAAAATTCTCATTGATCTTAAGGTGTAGAATAATGTACCTTTATGTGATATCTCACTACAGCAAATATCTAATATTATGAACACAGAGATCTGAGATAGAACAGAATATTAAATAATTGGGTATCAAATATATACTGAACTTCCACAATGAAGAGAAAGGATTAGAAGAAAAATAATTTAATTTATTTAGAATAGGGCATATTTTGACCCCAATAACTGCATAAGAATTCCAATTCTTAACTTCTTTTCTACTATGCAATGAATTTTACTTTAATTTGGAAAAGAATATTTTTAAATAAGTAATAAACTCCTCATATTTCCTATATATTGTGAAACAATCATTAAAATGGTTGACTATGTCTACACTTAGAGGGTTAGTTCGAATTAACTGAATTTTAACTAATTAATTCAAACTAATAATTATTAATTCAAATTAAGTTAATTTGAATTAACACAGCCACACTAGAAACCCTCATTTGAGCTAGCATGTCCATGTACAGGACTTCTAAGTTTGAATCAGGTAGGGGGCGCCATTGCATCTGGAAAATCAAGCTGTGATTAATTCAAACTAACAGTTTGAATTAACACAGCTACATTGGGTTAATTAGAACTAATTAGTTTGCATTAACCATCAATTCGAACTTAAGGGGGGTTTTATAGATTCGAACTAGGCTTTCCTTATTTCGAACTAAGGGAACTCCTTCGTTCGAACCAATGAAAGCAAGTGTGTATGTGCACTAATTTAGCTTGAATTAAGCCTCCTTAATTCAAACTAAATTGTAAGTGTAGACATACCCATCCTGATTTTCAAGGGTCTTGAATTTTGTATTGTCATTTATACCCATGCCAAATACTACCAAAACAGAACATTAGTTCTTTTTCATGTAATGATCCCTATTTGCATACAAAATACATTTGTGCATGCAGGCCATGAGCTGGAGTCAGAGGACTTCCACAACAATGTCCGTTGATCATAATCCCTGTCTTATATCTCCATGTGATTCATGAGAGGTTACAAGATGCTCTGCAAGGTGATGCACCCTCAGTTCTCTTTTACCACACGTCAGAGTCAGAATCTTCCTTTCACGATAATAAACTCTGAGAATAATCTTAGGGTGTGTTCACACGGCACTCTTATTTCAAAAAAACAGAGATTGTTTCGAAATAAGAAACGTCATGTTCACAAGACATACTATTGCTTCGAAACAACGGAACCCGTTGTTTCGAAACAATGGTGTTGTTTCAAAACAACTTAAACCCCATTTGGTGATTAAACAACGTTGTTTCAAAATGATTGTTTCGAAACAATCCCATCAGAACATGTTATTTCAAAACTATGGTAACTCGTTTCGAAATAACTGTTGTCCGAATATGCTATTTCACTTTGAGATTTTCTCCTTAATTTGAATTAACATTTTCTTAATTCGAATTAACTTATTTTGAAATAACGCCTTATTTCAATACAAGATGTTTTGAAACAACTTGTATCGAAGTAACCCCCTGTGTGTGAGCGTAGCCTTAGACTACAGTCTGTTGTGGATAGCTAGCCAGCTCTGTTTCATTTTTCCTTCTTACTTCTGTGAATTAGTTTGTTAGTTTGTTAGTATGGTAGCCTCATACAGGGGCACCTCCTAACCCCTTTTGGGGGATTATGTCTCTTATTCCAGGATTCAGGAACTGCTTTTCATTCCCTTGCTCTGTCTCCATGAGGAAGAAGCATACCTGTTGTCTCTATTGACTGGATCAGATACACCTTGTCATCTGTTGTAATATCTGCAAGTCCTTCCTTTCAAGAACCTGCAATATTTGACTTCCATGCTTCCTTATCTTCCTCATGGTGGAGGTGCTCTCACCTTGTGTGGAATCTAATCCCAGACAGTCACTACCAACTGTCCACTATTCATCAGGGGTGCTTCACTGTCAGCTTCAAGCCTAGGTCCATTGGCACTGTGGAGATGTGAGAAGGCACACAAAGATAGTTGCAAGCTCTTTGATGAAAACTGCAGCAGTCTCCATTACAGACAACTGCACAGCACCATATTTTCTCCCAGACCCTTGCTCAGTAGGGTGAAAGATGATTTAATTACTTCTCAGGGACAGCCCCAATTCAGGGGGCAAAGTGAAGTAGAAGCAAGACCTCCTGGCACTGCCAGCTCCTGCAATGACTGAAGGTCCTGACAGCCACCTGGTGTACAGCTGTGGCAGGATTTTCTGGGCTCTGTTCATCTTTGCATGTGCCCTGGACACCGGGGGTGGGGGATAGATCCACTTGTCCCCACATCCCACTTCAAGCTGCTATACCTGCCCTCACTGCTTCTTTTGACCTTCTCAGCCATCTGTAGACGACTTCCTGAGATCTCTTCCAACCCTAATCTTCTATGATTCCTCTGTGAATCTGCCATTCAAAAACATGCTGCTGTCCACTCTTTCACAGATCACTCTACCCATCAACCAGTGGATGGCTACAAATAGACTGTGCCATCCTGTAGCAGATTTATCCATTGTGTTTTCCCATTCATCTCAGAGCTGATCATTCCTCTGTGCTCACTGCATTTAGAATACATACAGAGAACACCAGTAGAAGATGCAGAGGAGATGACGTACCTGGAACAAGAAATTTTTTGAGATGTGTGGTCCTTATTAGTATTCCTAATACACCCATACCTTTATCTTTGCTGCAGACTCTCTATGACAGAGAAAGAGGAAGACTGGGGGTATATTGCCTGGCAAGGCATCTTATAACCTTACATGGTGCACATGACAACATAAGACACTGCTGCTGAATAACTTCAAGATTAGTACATGACAGACATGTGCCCCTGCATTTGGAATACCAATAGGGACCACACATTTCCTCAGTGACACCTGTTTTGCTTTGGAATAACCGGGAAAAGGTTCACCAAAGGAAATGGAATTACATTGTATGACCAGGATAATCAGAACTAGAAGATGAGTTTGTCAGGGTGCAATGCTCTTTGAACTTAATTTTTCTACTTACTTTAATCAGCACTGCATTGGAACCTCAGTGCTCTGGAGATTTCTGGGTGAAATTTAATTCTTCCAATGACAGATAAAAGGGGATATCAATGAATAGCCTTTTTCATGGGCCATTTTATTTCACATAGTCTCTGGGACCTTGATAGGTTCCTGCAATCCGTCTCACTCATAGACAACTAGTATTTTCTGTCTCTATATTACAAATATACTTTTGATTTGTTGCTACAGTATCCTATTATTATGGTTTCATTTGTCCGGGGGCTAATTAGTAAGCAATGACGGTTTTAATTTCTTTTTAAATGTAATCTGTAGAGATTTAAGATTTGAAAAAGTCTGCTTTTTATGGCAAAACAAAACACCTGAAACATATATGACTTTCGCAATCAGATAATGTGAAGTTTTTTCAGGGCATGAATAGTCCACTTCAGAAGTCTACGTTAAGAGTTAGGAAATGACAACAGCAGTTTTTCCAGTGCCTATTTGCAGAAACTTCACAATGAAAAAGAATGTGCCTCTGATCCACAGCAAGTCTATTGATACATTTATTTGAAAGATTTTTTAAGTCTCAGATTCAGTGCAGCTCTTTTACTTTGCTTTTGGTAGGTTTGCTGAACTTCATGCACAGACATAGCCTTAAGTATTTAAAAAATTATTACATGCATCTTAATTAATAATCCTCAATACATACTAAATCAATTTTGAATGAATGTGTCTTCCACACCAAAATAAATGAATAAAATTAAATAAAACAAAACGAACAAACAAAAATGACCCCTTTATATTTTGAAAGCTTTTAGGATAATCATATGAATGGATTCCATTATTTCCCCATACGTATCACTGGAAGCACATTAACAATATAAAACTTTTTCTGATTTATAAATAAATAAATAGATGCATATAATTATAAAGATGCAAAACTAAAGCCATTTCATATTAAAGTAACTGAACAAAATTACACTCTCTTTCTTATTCAAAGCTTTTGAAAGACGCTTTAAAACATACAGGTGAGAAGATATTTGCAACAATCATTTTTTTCAATCAAAAGTAGGAAAGGCTTCCCGGAAGATACCATACATGTATCCATTGTAATGAAGGTTTGTTAAATAAGACATACATAAAGAAACTGTCTATTATAACTGTGTTCATGAAACTCTATTCATTCTGAATGAAGACCCTTGTTACTATTACTAGCAAATGAACGAAAGGTACAATAAAAATGGAAAAAAGTTCAAAATACAAACTCTAAAGTAGGATACAACACATTTACAAGTTAAAAAAAAGTCTCAAAGTCTCATAGAGACATAACACACATTTAGCCACTCAATCGCCCAGAGTCACCAGTATGCAATGTGGAAAGTCCTCCTGACAGGCCACCAAGAGAAGAACAGATATTCAGTAAGGGTATAAAGTCCTACACCACACCACAGCTGCACAGAAGGTTGTTCCTAGGGCCACAGGTATGGTCATTTCTTTCAGATGTCATCACCCCACATCTGAAAGGATTGAGATTGCATCAAAGGATTGAGATGGCAGCTTAAAGCTATCAAGATGAATGATGCAGAAGAAATTTCTTACAGAAGGAACAGCTTGTTCCCATTCTTTTCATAATAATATGATCGGGGTTAAAGTATAATTTGTTAGGCTCCAGAACCCTCCCGCATGG
Organism: Podocnemis expansa; assembly: GCA_007922195.1. Taxonomy (NCBI): domain Eukaryota; kingdom Metazoa; phylum Chordata; order Testudines; family Podocnemididae; genus Podocnemis; species Podocnemis expansa. The sequence continues at coordinate 18,665,309 of ML681979.1, forward strand.
ATGGGGCCCCCAATACCCATCCCCAGAACCCAGTCCCTGCCCCAATACCCACCACCAGACACACACACAGCCACCCTCAGACACACAGAAAGACACAGACACACAGACACCCCCAGCCAACCCCCCCCAAACCCTTACCTAGGCTGTTTGCAGGCTGCCTGACCAGCTGGAAGCTGCTTCTGGCCACAAGCCTTTCCGCCCTGCAGGAGGAGATTCACAAACTCCCAGGCTATGGCAGCTCTCTGCTGACTGTGCTTAAGGTGGGGCAGGGTTTAAGGTGGAGCCACCAGAACTCTATGTTCCGGCTGCTCATGCTATTTTTACTGGGGCCCTGGAATGCAGCATTCTGGTGCATTCCTCTATTTCTAGGAGCCTCAGAACACTGCCAGTCTAAAAATAGGGAGCCCCAGAACTGTGTTCCAGTGCATTCCCCCTTACTTTAACCCCTGAATGCGATGGCATTTGTTGTGGAGATACATGCAAACATTGTCCAGACTGATCTTTTGCTAAGAAGTCAGTGGTCATCTATCTCTAAGAACTGTCAATTAGGGTATTGCCTGGATTTTGTCACAGAGGTTCATTGTTGAAATGTATTGCCTGATGTGAGGAAACAGGATATTACAAAGGATTCATAGCCACATAGTGTTTGTTGGTCTCATAATTCCTGTTATTATACTTATGGTTTGATTTCATTGTGTATCAACTAGCTTTGTGTGAGGTGAATTTAACCACACAGGAACATAATATTCATCAACTCATTAATAAAGAATTAGTGCACCCAGCTGCACAGTATTTGTTCATTAGCTCCCCATGTTCAGCCCATAGACTTATGTAAGAGGTAGTTGCTGATCTTAATCTTCTGAACTACCTTGGAGAGGTGGTCCTTTTAAGTAAGTGTGAAAGCTAGAGTTACTCCTGTGTATGCTGGTTTGTGGCATGTGCCACTCACTTGCCATTCAAGAAAATTTTAAGTTCTCATGACATATTAGTATTATTAAGAAGAATTCAAGCCAATGCTATCTGATATACTTGGCTGAAGTTTTCACTGCTTGCAATAGCCACAGACAATGGCTACCATGTTTTGGTTCAGGTTGTCCTCAGTCTTTCTGAAATCTCTGCCTCTTGAGGCTAGACAGATGTCATCCACATACTTGAATGGCCTTGAAATGTTTTTGGAGGCAAATCATTAGGAAACATTGGAAAAAAAATGGTCAAGAACAAATCAATAAGGGAATCCATTTACTTGGGTCCTCCATATGCTCAGTTTATTTACCAGTATTGCATGGATTTGTCTGTTTCAAAGCATCATTTCTGTAGCTGTAACAAACTATTGAGGTAAAATCTTTGACCTGCTGACCAGAAGGGCAGTGTATCAGACAGTGTAATATGTTGTTGCAAAGTCAGCAAACACAGCCCCTGTTTTTTCCTTCTTTTGAAAACCATTTTCTGCATGGGAAAGAAGAACAGGAACTTTATCACAAGTGCTTCTATTAGGCCTGAAATCTGCCAGGACATCAGAAGTATAACCATGCTTGACTTTCAAGAGAAAAAGGTGACTGGCTGTTTATAGTTATGAAAGAGATATAGATCATTCACAAAAGCACAGTCCTTTGTGGGGGAGGGGAAGATTTCTCTGCAGTGTTATAAGATGTGGCTGCCACTGAAACCTGCAGAATAGATGGTTGGCTGTTGAAGTATTAGTAGACGTGGACTTTTTCAGACTTCCTCAGAAGGTGTATAAATTTCCATATTTTTAATTTCACTGGCTCTTTCGCACAATGAGACCAAGTAGTTGACAAGCCCTCTGGCTCAACAGTGTCAAATTTTACACATATAGATTTGTTAGCACCAATCTTCATGAAAAATGTGGCAATTTCACAGCTGCTGGTTAAAAAAAGAACCTTTCTGTATTTCTTAGAGACAGATAATGCCCACCACATGATAGGCAGCAGTATGCTCTATTGCTGAGAGTTTTGCAGCTGACAGTCCATGAACACTGAGATGAAGAATTGAGAGTGAAGAACCAACAGGAACTGCTCCAGTATCTTTATAATCAGGATCCAGTTTGCCAGATTTGGTCGACTGTTGATTTACGGGGTTGCTATATGACATGAAAATGTTACGCCTTGTTGCTGTTTTTGCTATATGAATGACCTCTGTGTTCTCAAAGCCCCTTCTTGAAGTTAATATTAACAGCAATGACATATTAAGAAGACAGTTGATTATGTGTTGAATGCAAGCTGCTCACTGCCTCAGAATAGCCATCCACCACCCAAAAATTCCAGGCATTTATTAGGATTCAAAAATTCACCATCAACTATTTGGAATTACTGAGAGAGAGAGAGAGAGAGAGAGAGAGAGAGAGAGAGAGCATTGTGGAGGGAGATGAACTAGGTGGCATTTCAGTATACTTCAAGACAAAACAGATGGTGAAAGATAAATGTCCCCTTCTTCTTTCCATTCTTCAACCTCTTTGTGTATGCTTCCATGTGGAGTTGACATGGACTATGTGGAGAAGGACAATATAGTGGACCAGCATTTACAATATTGGGACGGAGACCTCCACTTCTCCCATGAGAGACCTCTCTCACCACTGTGAAACCTTTTTACTTGTAAACATTAGTGTATACTTTATTTGGAACTATCTCAATCCCTCTACCAATACATATCAGTGCATGCACTATTTTCTATCTTTCTGGGCTCCACTCCCATGGAGAAGAGGTGGTTAAGGTGACTGTACTCAGAGAGCTCTCTTATAAGGGTTCTCCTCACCTTCTCCCCCAGCCCCCATGCACACACTTCTTTCTCAAGTGTATCCTTTCTCTGTTCTTTTTAAACCACTTGACTGTCAATGAGCTAATTGACTCATTAACTTCCTAACTCCAGTCTGGCCTAGTTATCAGGCACATGCCCGGCCATTAGGCATTCTGTGGGGGAACTTAAGGGGTAGTAGTAGGGACCAGAGCATTGCCTCAAGATCCATCTCTCAACACTCCATCATATATCAACATAGTCCTCATACCTCTGTTTTCAAGATGTGGCAACTCTTTTAATATCTTTCACAATGTGCAGATTGGTTGACAGTTGTTGCAATTTAAACAAGTATTACAATTTAAATAGGTAACAATGGGACCACTGACTTCAAAGTGAGCAGCATCTTTCCCACTTTAAGTAGAGAAATATGGAGTTTACATGATTGCAAATAAAGAGGCATTAAAGCCAGTATTGGCTAAAAAGAAATAAAAATCAAAACACAGACTAATGCCTACCTTAACTACATAAGTGAATTCAAAGCAAAAAGTTCAAAAGGAGTAGCTGTGTCAATTTAGTTCAGCATCTGACAAAGTGGAATTTTCTCACATGAAATCTCATATGAGAAATAAATGTTCTAGTCTTTAAAAGTGTCATAAGACTCCTTGTTTGTTTTAAAGCAAAATAGTTTCTCTCACCATATGCTTACAATCAGTCTTGCTGGATTTCTCCCCAGCTAGGACCCCCTCCAATGATGCTTTTTTTTGTATTTCAGATGTTCTTGAAATAACAACTATTTTGTGCCTACTTTTATAAACTTGGAGTGGATCTCAGTAATATCGAAGAAACATAATTATAGGACCAGAATAGACCATGAGAGCACATTTAGTTGAGCAAAAAATAGAACAAAAAAAAAAAACCCAAAGAATTGTGTGGATCTTAAAGACTAACAGATTTATTTTTTGCATGAGCTTTCGTGGGAGAAAATACCACTTGGTCAGATGCTTCGAAGATGGGTGAACTTACAGAACGGAATGAAAATAAATGCAAGGGGGTGTAAAACAAAGGATCAGGTCATACAGTAACAGCAAATCAGAGCAGTTGTTAGGTTCAAACCCTGGGAAGCCTGAAGTCAAATTACTTTTTGTAATGGGAAAAGAACCCATAGTCTCGATTCAATCCTGCTTTCACAGAATTTAATTTGCACATTAATTCGAGTTCAGCTATTTCTATTTGAAGTCTTGATGTCCCAGTCACATCTCTGACAATGGTCATTAACAAATCATTTATCGAGTGATTAGAAAGATGGAAGTGCTCAGCAACTGGTTTTTTTGTTTTGTGATTTCTGATATCAGTTCTATGGTCATTTATTCTTTTGCACAGGGATCGTCCTGTTTGTCCAATGTCTAAAGTATTGGGGCATTTCTGGCACATGATGGCATAGATCATTTTACTGGATGAACAGGTAAATGAGCCTTTGATGAAGTAGCGGGCTTGATTAGGACCTATGATGGTATCTATTGTGCAGATATGTGGGCAGACTTGACAGCGTGGTTTGTTGCATGGGTGTGTGCCTGCTTTAATGTTTCTGTTGTTAGATCTGTAGTTGCTGGTGAGTATCTGTTTAAGATTAGGTGGCTAGACAGTTGTGGCCTAGTCAGCACAGAGTAAAGCTGAAACATTATTTCTAATACCCTGTTTACAACACTCCTGCTAATACCTCCAAGAGTGATGTTTGATTTTTTTCAACAATGTGATAATGTTGACACATAATTAGCATGTGATCAACTATGATCCCTAGATCACATTGTGCAGTAATCTCTCCCAAGGAGTCATTTCTGGTTTGTATGTGTACAACTGATTGTTCCTTCCTAAATGAAGTACTTTGCAATTGTCTTTATTAATTCTAATTCTATTTATTTCAGACTGTTTCTCCCATTTGAATAGATCATTTTGACTTTTAATCATATCTTCCAAAGCACTTGACCCTCTTCAGATTGGAATCATCCCCACATTTTGTAAGTGTACTGCCTGTGCCATTAAATAAATCATTGACAAAGATTATGAATAGAACCCAATTCAGAAGTGATCTCTGTAGGGCCTGACTCAATATGTCTTTCCAGCTTGACTATGAACTACTGATAAAAACTCTCTGGGACAGTTCTCCAACCAGTTATGCACTCAACATATTGTAGCTCAGTTTAGATTGCATTTCTTTAGTTTGTATATGAGAAGGTCACACAAGACAGTATCAAAAGCCTTATCAAAGATATACTACCACTTTTATATATCTACAAGGTTTATTATCTTCTCAAAGAAAGTTATGAGGTTGGTTTGAAATTATTTTTAAAGTTTAGCATATTATAAATTTTCAAATGAGACTTCTTAAGGTATACTTTCTATAAAATTTATTATAGTCTTGTAAAAATGGGAAACATAGGACTACAACCTGTCACAATCAGATCATGAAACTAAGGTTTTACTTTTCTTTACTTTTCACTCCCAGAAGCGTACAAAGGAGGAACACTGTAGGAGAATGACTTCTCTAGATATTCAAGACTATATATTATAAATAACTATAACAGTCATTTCAACATTCACTGGTTCTGTGCTGAAGGCCTTTTGTAATAATGTTTTCTTTTCATCTATCTATATGGGACTTTCTGTTCATAATTCTTCACTTCTCAGTGACCTTCTTTTAACTGGAAAAGCCATGAGTGCATTCCAAGTCAACTCATTTAGTAGCAATGGGAAAAGTTTTACTCAGGAAGCAGAGTGTCAATTCTGTAATTAGTACTGTAATGAAGTCCATTAGAAATGACCAAACCAAGGATTTGTGAACAAGCAGTTTTGTTTTCGGTTGTTTGACAGTAGATAAACAAAGGAAACAGGACTATTTAACTACATGTATTCTGTCCCAATTTTTCACAAACAATCAGTAAAGTACTTGTTTTTTCCCATAGCTACAGGTCTTTCAACATAACAAAGTGTTAAATGAAGCAGCACAAAAAGCCAATGTCAAGTCTGTTTCTTGTTCAACATTCCAAGGGAATGAACTGAATATCTGAGGTAAGCTCTTAGATATCTTGTGCCATCATTCACATGATTCTTTGTTTAGCAGGATCTTGATGAAAAATAATGTGACATTCAGTGAAGATTAAGTCAGCCTATTAGATTCACTGTGCACATAACAATGGCCCATTTTGCAGGAAGGTTTTATAATCTCCAACACATTCAAGAAAATCAACCAGCAGTTTATAGCTTTGCATTCTTGAGTTATTACTGTTCCCATCTGTAAGTTAGAGGCTACTATACTACATTTTTAAGTTAGAGGAAAACTGGCTTCTTTCAGCATGTACACATTTTGTGGGAACTTTAAATTCAGTTTGAAACATTAATGGAAGCGGGATATATCTCAGTTTGCTTTTGTGTGTGTGTGTGTGTGTTAATATGACCACATTTCACAGGTATTAGCTATTTGGGGTTCCTCATCATCACACAATGATACAGGTTATAAGGTCCCAACAAAGTAATTTTCCATATTCCCCCAGTCTCTCTCCTCTGAGTTCTCACCTACTTCCTTCCCTCTATTCCCCACCTCAGACCCTTAGTTCTCTCCTTCTCTGTTCCCTAAAGGTCTCCGTCATCCATCTATCATTTAGCCTTCTATCTCCCCCCTCCCAGGTACCTGAGAAGCTTTCATCCATAATAGTCCTGCTCAAATCATTACTAAGACCCCACATACCTCTGATATTTCTCTGGGCCTCCTCCTTTTCTGTTTCTCAGACAGCAGGAAATAAATCAGGGGCCCATGCAAGACACAACTGCTGAACCAACAAGTGTGAAGTCTCACTATGGGTCTCTTGGCTTTCCAGCACATGGACTATACAGTTCCTGCTACCAGAAAACTGCAACTGAGGCTCATGTTTCCAAGGACTGGGAGTTCAAGAAATGTTCAGAAGATGTACTAGTGAGGAGTCTGGGGAGATGGAGGACAGTTTGCATTAAACTAGGCACTGCCCTTTCCCTCCCCAACCAAACACTGTTGCCCATCTAAACTGGGAGGGGAGGAAGAGGACACAATTTGGTTTGCTCACCCATAATGACATGGCAACTTCCATGGGGATCATGCAGTATAGGATGGATTAGATTATTTAGCTTTTGAATGCAGTGATCAAACAGAAATATAGTTTACATTAAGCAAACGGATTCCTAACCAAAACCAAATATACATCACAGTAGAGATTTTACATATACTTGCTATTTTCTCTCCAAAAATTTGTGAGGAATTTTTACCTACTGCAAAAAATACTTTAGGGTCTTACTGTGCAAAGCTGCTATAGATAGGTACAGTAACAGTGGAGGAGCAAGAAGCTTCCTTAACTTTGTTTTTATATTGTACTCACCACCATGCTCCCTTAAACCTCTACACAATGTTCAGCTGCAAATACAGTCCCTGCAATCCCCACACATTTTGTGGAAGTCCCTGTTACATCCTGAAATACAAATGGAAGGGTCCAGTGTGGAGTAGGCAAGGCCATGTCATCTCCTTCCACTGCATTCCTCACACCAGCCAGCTAAGCTTGTCTGACATATAGAATTATGCTTCAGATTCCAAATAAAATGTAATAATGAGCACCTGTTTACTGCACATTGTGGAGGTCAATGAGGAGAGCTCCCAGAGCACTTACTAGGAGAGACGGGTTGCATGCAGGGATTTTCCGATACACATCCCTGAAATTTCTCAACACTCATGCCCCAGCTGTCAGCTAGTAAAAAGCAGAGTTATCAGTTTAGTTATTGACTCAAATGAACTGGGCTCACTGTGTTCCCAATCTTCAAAGAATCTGACGAAGTGGGATTTTATCCCATGAAATTTCATGCAATGAATAAATTTGTCAGTCTACATCCCACAGGATTCCTTGTTTGTTTTATTAGGCAGGGGGTTCAGATGCCAGATTGAGTCTCAGTTGAGAGATTGAAGGGAGAGAGGAGGGGAGAGGTGTTTGATGTGGGGGCTCTCCCTAAGAGTAACAGACACTATTTGACCTGCCCGACCTTTGTTAAAAGATAGACTTGATTATTAATCAGATCTGTCTTTTAACAAGGGTTGGACTATTGCTTGCAGCTTGTAGCTCTTAGGCTCCACAGAGAGTTTTTTGTTGTTTTAAGTGACCATTATAGCTGAAATCACTGATAACCAGGTCTAAGTTCTAGTGTTTAAACCTAGTATGTACCAGTAACAGTGTTTCTGTGGAGACACTGCTAGTCTGCATCCCCCACTGACACCTGAAGTCACTGAGAGCAATGGACCCTCAGAGACCTACTGCCAGATATCAGGTCACCATGGAGTTCGCAGCGGAAGGAAAAAGTGCAAGAAGCCATCCAAGAGAGTGATGGAATGAACAGTGAACCAGAATGAGCAGCAAGCAGCTGGAGGAATGGGCAAGATGACTTCTTTCCCCCTCTTCCCTGGGAGATAAACTTATGCAAAAGCAATTCTGAACTGTGGGTCTCTAGTACTGACCCAGGACAACAATGGGGTATCACGGAAGGAAAAGGGAGGGGTACATTAAAGTAACATTTGTTTGTTGGATCTGAGCATATTTTACTAACTTTTCTCCAGAATGCTAAATTTGTGACTGGAAAACTTATATATGTTCCAAAGGGGAGCCATGTTGGTCTAGTTCAGCAAACAAATATGGAATCTAGTAGAACTTTTAAAGACTAACAAAATGTTTATTCCATGAGCTTTCATGGGAGAAAATTCAACATCATCAGAGATCTTCATCTGTACTTGTCCATCTTCAAGTGTCTATTGAAGTGGGATTTTTCTCCCATGAAAGCCGATGCAATAAATAAATACATTAGTCTTTCAAAGTGCTACTAGACACTTTGTTTTCATATAAATATGTGATTCCTTTTATGCAAAGCTTTTTAAAATGCTTTATTCGCCAAGATCATTATATCACTTTATCACTATCTTGAGAGGTCATTATCTTGGATAGTTTCTGAATTAAAGTTTGTTATGTTTTAATTAATTTTTATGTAAGAGCATGAAAACAGCTATACTGAGTCAGACCAATGTCCATCAAGCTCAGTAACCTGTCTTCTGAAAGTGGCCAATGCCAGGTGTTTCAGGGGAACGAAAAGAAAAGTCAATCATGGAGCTATCCATGTTATCCAATCCTAGTTTTTGGTAGAAAGAGATTGAGAACATTTGAGAGTAGTGTTGCATCCACTCCTACTTATCCCAGTTAATACAATTGATGGACCTATTTTCCATGAACTTCTCTAATCCTTTTTTGAACCTATTAAAGTCTTGTCCTTCACAATGTCCCCTGACAAAGAGCTAAATAGGTTGACTATGTTGGGTAAAGAAATACTTCCTTTTCTTTGTTTTAAAGCTGCTGCCTATTTAATTTCATTGGGTGACCCCCTAGTTCTTGTGTTGTGTGATGTATCAAATAACATTTCTGTATTTGCTTTCTGCACACCACTGAAGATTTTATAGACCTCTATTATATCTCTCCTTTGTCATCTTTTTCCTAAGCTGAAAAGTCCAAGTTTTATTAATCTTTCCTCAGATGGAAGCTATTCCATATCCCAATCATTTCAGTCACCTTCCTCTGTTCTGTTTTCAATTCCAGTATATCTTTTTTTGAGATGGGAAAACAAGATCTTGATGCATTATTCAAGATGTGGGTATGCCATGGATTTGTATAGTAACATTATGATATTTTCTATCTTATTATTCCTTTCTTAATGGTTCATAACATGCCACTAGCTCCCCCACTCACACCTGCCTCTGACTCCAAACTTCAGCAAGTTCCAGCCACTCTGATTATGTTTTATACTACAAAGTTAAATTGATTTAAGTTACTTCAACATACAGCCACCACTAGAATTAACCACTGTTGCATGGCCAGACTATGCTTCTTGTGTCAGTAGAATGCATTCACAATAGTAGCTCTTGCATTGACATAGATACATGCACCTGACTGGCTAGCCCATTATGTGACTGACTGTGGGGTGTTTTGGGAAGGGTCTGCAATGCCTCATGGGGGAAGGTTCAGCATTACAAAATTCATTTTTTTCAGTCCCATCATTCCATAGACATCCTACTAGATTTCCAGCTTCTTTTTCAACTTCCCTGGTAACCTGCATGCCAACCATTTCTGTAGTGTGCTGGGCCTAGTATTGTTTGTACCATGCTATGAACCTTTTAATGAGATGTTGTGTGTGCCCAACTAATACAATGTCCATGCATCTATTGATATTGTCAGTGAATGTTAGCAGCAACACCATTGGATGGAAAATAATATAGATAAATTAAATTTCCATTAGTAGGTTTTTATTCTAAACCCATGCAAACATACCTATTTAATGCCGAGATAAACATACATTCATGGGGAAATTATCTTTAAAGGGGATGCAGAGAAGTCACAAGTACATATGCTAAAGATGATCTCACTAGTGAGTGTATATGTGATTGTTATTGTACTTAATGTTCTGTGAGGTGAAGTGCCTGGGGTACTACTGCTGGCTCAGAAGATACATGGAATGAAAGAAAAGGTGGAGTGCAGGGAGGTCCTTTTGATTCTTTCTGCATGCCTCCCTACATTGATTTCTCCACATAAACACAGACCTCTATATTCTCTATCCACAGACTTTGGAAATTCACTCCCCCCAAGTTGGCATGCATTTGCTGCATGGAAATGGCATGCTTAGCTGGGCAGTTGCTATCTGAGCACTCCATACTGAGTAAAAAGGAAAAGAAATTTCAAAATATCCTAGGGCTTCAAAAGGGGGGAGGGAGGGGCATGCTTGTGTGCATGACTGTAGGACAGCAGGCTTCAAAAGCGTGAACAGAACAGTCATAGTGATCATTACAGAATATGTCAAAGAGGCCACTTTCAATAATATAAGTGACATAGCACCTACACTGATATTTTGTCACTCTGACTACATTGGTCTAAGTTCTATGCCTCTGTTTGAGGTAGTTTCATTAAATGAGTGTAGCAAGACAGTTAAGGTGGTGGGAGGACCATTGCAGTTTGTAAGACTTCATGGTAGGATCCAAAAAGGTGCCTTATATCAAATTAATTTTGTAGTTAAAAAAAAAAAAAAGCAAGGAGTCTTGTGGCACTTAAAGACTAATAGATTTATTTATCACATGAGTTTTTGTGGGAGAAAATCCCACTTAGTCAGATGCTTTGAAGAGTGGGAATTTTGTAGTGTAGACAAGCATCTCTTAGGTCAAAATTCATTTTGTTGTAGGTGTGGGCTTGCAATTAATTTATTTTTAGTTAAGTTGATTGACGTGTGAATTCACAGCCATCAAGAAGTCTATGATTCACCTAGTCATTAGTCCTCTTTGTTCCATAGTAAAAGGCAGCAAAATGACACTATTTTTTGGAAGAGGCCTGTAATTCCAAAATCCATTGGTCAAATGACCCCAAATTTGAATCACTAATACTATCACATACATTTCTTAAGACATACTAAATTTTAAAGCAATATGACTAACTGCTTGGATTTTAGATCATGAGTTTAAAGAATATGACGACAGAAATGGAAACTCTGTAGCCATTTTATTCTGTATCGGCACATGCACAGTGCAAAACTATACATGTTTTCTTAAATACTGTTCTCAGTTTGAATCCAGTCAAATATTTAGTGGGTGCCATGCACTAATTTAGGTAAATCTCAACAGACTGGGAGTGTTTTGACCTTCGTCACATCAAGATCTTGGAGGCAGGGCAAAAGAAAAATCACATTGTAGAAACTTTTTACGCAAAGCCCATTTATTTTAGACTTATCTCTCTGGAACCCTGTGCTCAATTGACTCCAGATTTGGGAAACTAAACCTTCTCTGTACACTACTGAGTAAGATCAACTTTTTTAAGTACTCCAACTAAGTGTTGATTTTAGAGAACTTAGAAAGGTTCACATTTAAACAGATTTCCAGAGGCTATTTTAAATATAGTGGCACTTGACAGCCTTCTCCAACAAGCTAACGAGAATTTAACTATAGATTGCTATCTTTTCATGTCTCTGGGCTTGGGAGCATTCCAAATATATAATCACTCTTGCTTTTTCCTCCTAGCTTCAGGTATATTCCAGAGTACTATTATACAAAAATTATAGGTTTCCCAAATATGCATAAAACTGAAACTTACAAAATAATACATTTAAATCTTTAAGTGTATATCTGTGTTGCATGTCAAACTGTACTATTTTACTGACATATCTGTTTTCAATTGCTTGATCTGTTTTTCTCTAAGTTTGTTCTGGTTTCCTTTTGCTGAAATTGCAACAGTACATTTAAAATAGATGCTAAGGTTAGAATAGCAATTTGTATTTTCTCATTCTGAGCGGACAGTTATGAGCCAGTTATCTGTTTCCAGGTTTCCTTGATTAGAAATCAGAAAAGTCAACCCTTATCACAGTTTACCGTAATAATGCAAAGAACTATATTAAAACAAGCAAGCAAGCAAGCAAGCAAACAAACAAACAAAACATGTCTGTGAACACAAGCATACTCAACCCATATGTTTGTTGGAGATAAAATGGATATCGATCCTAGGTAAGAGTGAAGAAGGATTTGATAGCTACATAATCAGAGAGCGCTATAAAGAGACAATGCTTCTGCTACTATAACAGTGCATGTATGTGTCTCAGAGGGCTCAGATGGTTTTCATTCCTTTCCAGTTTAATTGGTTGAAACCTTTTTGCATTGCTGTTTTCCTCATTTTCTAGGATTTATTTTCTGTTCTCTATGAACTTCTGTTTGTATAATTCCCCACTCTTTTACCCTCCAATAGCAACAACAAAAATACACTATTCTGTGTACTCAACGATATGATACAGAGAAGAAGTTTTTGAAGTATAGACAGGTAATGTATTTGCACGTTCTACCGTATATTTCTTCCTTCATCGTTTCATTGAGACTGTGAGTTCAGGCAATCACACTGCTAAAATTCTGCTCAGTGAGACAGCAAACTACAAGTCAGCTTCAAGTTTTAGCTCCAGTTCAGCAGCAATGCACACATTTTTTGGGGGGGAAATAAAATATTATACTCTGAAAAGCTGCTTTTTGGTTTTAAGCATATTGGCAGAAATGTCATATGCCCAAATTGTTCAAACTTTCAAAGTGAATCAAGAGTTTGGAAGTAAATCTAAAACTTAAAAAAATATAAGATTTTAAAGGGCTCAGAACTCAGGGAAGTGGCAATGGGATGCAGAGTCTTGATCATTAAGCTGAATGTCAAGCAATACTGATGTAGAGGCATGAGAGAGATGTTGAGTATTCCAACTTCAGTTGAAGTCAGCTGATATACCTGTGTAAAACTTTCAGGATTTGGAAAGATTCAGGATTTGGCCCTAGGCTGGTAATAACTACTAAAAATCACTCATTTGATGGCAGGTGACTAATCTATTTTAAATGAACTGGTGATCTGCTCTGAGCTTGTAAGTGTCTACATCACTAAAAGAAAACACAATTGTGAACAGCAGAAAAGATCAAGATTGAATGGACACAGACAATGCTAATTTAGCAATCGTCTCCTGTGATAAAGGATGAGGCACAATTTGTGACAGAGGAAGTGAGCTTTCTCAACCTGATCTAGATCATATGACTGATTTGTCCATCACCATACCTGTATTCAGATCATTACTGTACAAAACATTGTTGCTGAATCACCTCCCCTCACAGGAGTCTCTTCCCTTATGCCCAGTAATCTCATCTGAGATATAAAGTGGAGCCTATGAAAAATAATATCAATTATAAGGGAAATAAATTGAAGATAATTAAAAAAAAACCCTTCTGGATGCTTCTCATAATTTTTGTTATATAGACTATTGTGAGGAATATCTAAATATTTTCTTTTCATATCATCTTAAAACTGACAAATGTAGAAGAAAAATCCCAAGCCATCAGTTTAGAAAAAGAATACAAGTACTATAAACATGGAAAAGCCACAAAGTGCATTTTTACTACAAAATGATGCTTACCAAGGACTAAAAATCTATTGAACAAGTCTCTCTAGAGCACAATTAAAAAAAACAAAAAAACAGAGCTATGTCCATGTTTGCCTTTTGAGATTGTTTTGTACTTAGGGTAAAATAAGCTAAAAAGACATTTATATATATATCATAATTTCCAGCATTCTGACTTTCTGTGAAGGGCTACCTGGGCCAACAGAATTCCAAGTCATAATCTTAATTATTGAAGTGCTAAGTTGTTAGTATAATAAAGGGTCAATCTGATAAGGGACCAAACTTTATTATTCCTGCCCCCAAGAACTTAACATTGGCCATGTTTCCAAAAGTCAAGATTCCATTCATGTGAAAGGATGAGTATTGAGTGACTCCAGAGTATAACATTATAAGAGAGAGAAAAAGATATGGACTCTATGGCTGCACTTGAAATGAGATTTACTGACATATTTTGAGTATTCTGAAAGAAAGAATGAGATGTGCTGGCAAAGAACCAAATATGGAACAAACATGAAAATTAAGAAAAATTAGGGGAAAAAACCATTTAGCAAAATTGTCCAAAACTACTTAGCTGATTTTGAATATTGATAATCTAGATATGGGACTTGATAAAAAAGAATGTGGTAGGTCATCAAGACATCATGGGTGTGAGTACACTCACTCGATATTTTGAATTAAGGAGCCCTAATTTGAAATAACCTACTCCCCAACCATAGAGGCATTTCATTAAGTTGAATTAGGCATTTCCTTAATTCAGAACAAGGAAGCACTAATTCAACTTAATAAAACCTACTTTTATTTCAAATTAATTCTTAATTTGAAGTTATCAATTCAAAGTAACCCTATTTTAGCCAGGAGTAGGGTTACTTCAAGTTAAATGGACTTCTTGCCATGCATGGCTCTTTTGCTGGAGAGCCACACACAGCTCCCAGTGGTCCCTTCTCCTCAGACCCACAGCTGTCATCAAGAAAGGAGCTGTGCTCCCTTCTCCCAGGACACGCAGGGGTCCAGAGGAGAAGGGAGTACAGCTCCCTTCTGCCAAGAAGCCATGGTTTCCCAGGAGAAGGGAGCCTGCCCCATCAACAGCAGAGCCCTGAGCAGTGGCCTCTGATGCTCCCCAGACAGGGGAGCCTCTGTGGGACCTGAGGAAGAGAGCCACTGGTGCTCTTTCTCCAAGGGCTCCCTGTCCCAGGAGCCACTGGTGGCTGTCTTCCAGATAGGGGAGTCCTTGGCCAGCAGGTTGCCTTCCCTGCTGGCCAATAGGATCCCTCATGGATCCCTTCCCAATAGCAGGAACCCCCCCAGGGTGCCTTCCCTGCTGGCCAGCGAGGGTCCTGGAGTCAGCTTCTGCTCTTGCTCCTTTGCAAGTTGCCAGTGGTGCATGTAGTCAGCTTCTTCAAGCCTGTGGCAAGAAGCTGGGAGGCTGACTGGACTCTCTGCCAGCCAGATATGGCCCCCAATGCCTTGCCGCCGGGTGTGAGGGCTAGGAGATGGTTGAGAGCCTGATCTGGTTCCCAGCTTCTTGTGCTGAGGCCAGGAGGCTTGGAGCCTGGTCAATTTCACAGGCTTGGACCCTGTGAAATTCACCATGCTCTGAGCTGCTTGCACTGAGGTGCATTCAGCTTGGAGGAAGATCAGGGTCCCAGCCAGCTCTTAGCCCCTGCAGCCTAAAGAGAGGGGTTGGGGGCCAGAAGGGGCATGCCAGCTGACAGGGAAGGCATCCTGCCGAGGACCCTGCCAACCTGGTGTGGATGGCAACCCACCAGTCGGGGACTCCGCTTTTTGGGGAATACTGGCAGCTCTCTTCACTGGCACTCACTGGACAGTGGAAACTCAGTGGCTCCCCTGTCTGGGGACCACTGGGAAAGACAACTGCCAGCAGCTCCCTGGTCAGAAAAACCCCAGGAAAGAGAATGGCGGTGAGATCCCTGGATGCTCCCCTGTCTGGTGATGCTGGCAGTTCTGTTATCCAGACAGGGGAGCCCCAGTGGCTGCTTCTTCAGGCTGCCTTGTCCCTGTGGAGCTCCAGTGGCTTACTTCTTGCCAGAAAGCTGCATGTTGGAAGAAAGAAGCCATGGCTTCCTGGCAGAAGGGAGCCACAGGAACTCTGTAGACAGGGGAGTCTCAGGAAAGAGGGCTCCAGATAGGGGGGCCTTGTCAGCCAGCTTCTCTGGGGCTCCTCTGTGGGGGTGGGACTGCATGGACAGAGAAGCCCTGGCTGCTTCTCCAGGGATCCCATATCCGGGGAGCCCAACAGGCTCCCTTCTCCCAGGGAACCACAGCTACCTTGTTGCCAGTGAGCAGTGGGTCCTGGGGAGAAGGGAGCTATGGCTCCCTGCTTGCCCTGTAGCCAGGGTTCCATTTATACCTGGAAGCTGTGGCTCCCCTAGCCACAGAGCCATGGCTCCTGCTGTCCCAGTTCAAGTCAGAGAGTCTAATGTAAACTCTCTAACTTGAATTAATAAATCCTTTTTTAATTTGAACTAAGAGTCTAGTGAAGACTCTTTAGTTCAAATTAATAACTTGGATTTAAAATCAAAGTAGTTATTTTGAATTAACTAATTATATATATAGGAATTATTTAGTCTTATGGGCTATGTCTTCACTTACGAAGTTAAATAATTCCAACATATATATATATAGAGAGAGAGAGAGAGAGAGAGAGAGAGAGAGAGATTCCAATATAAATATAAATATGAATATCAACATAAATATGAATATAAATATAAACAATTTATATATAATTAAACATATTCCTATATATATGTATATAGGAATTATTTAGTCTTATGGGCTATGTCTACACTTACAGAGTTATTTTGAATTAGTTCATTCAAAATAACTACTTTGATTTTAAATTCAAGTTATTAATTTGAACTAGAGAGTCTTCACTAGACTCTTAGTTTGAACTAAAGTAGGATTTATTAATTCAGGTGATACACACACACATAGATATATACACATATATACACATTTATTTATTCATTCCTTCATTCCTTCATTCGTTTCCTGGAGCACTATTCAAATATTAATTGAGAACCATTAGTGACTTAATGTCATAACAAATGCTAACTGGGGTATTAGTCACAATATAGACAAGTACTTCAGCCCTTTTCTGAATTGTGAATTCTAGGATTTTCAAAGGAGGTCAGAGGATTTATTCAGCCCAAACTCTTTAAAACAGGGGTCTCAAACACGCAAACCGTGGGCCATATGCAGCCCCTAAAGCTATTTCCCGCAGCCCGCAATGACACTACCATTACTGATATTTGCAATATTGTTGTATGAAAAGGTTTCAGTGGTGTAGCCCTCAGGCTAACATACTAGTCCTCACGCGGCCCTCTACTAATCCTCATGCGGCCGTCGTGGTGATTTGAGTTTGAGACCCTTGATTAAAAGATAATGAAAGTTGGTCATCTAACATCTGTAGGCACCAATGCAAATCTCAGTCTAAAGAAATATCTTGAAAAAAATATTCACAAGGAAAGATGGATGTTTTTCTCCTCCTCACATTATATAACATATAAGAAAGCTGTTGCATAAGACAAGGAGTGATTCTGATCCACCTTTAATGACGGTGCAGCAGCAGAGAAGCTAGTGAACATGGCTGCAAAACAGAGGAGTTTAAGTGGGAGCTTGCAGAGGGGATTTTGAAAGAGAGTATGTGGTGGTGTTCTGCTATTGCTGTGGTGCTTCTTGGGGAGGTTGGTGTGTTTGTGTGTGTGTGTGTGTGTGAGACAGAGAGAGAGAGAGAGTCATTGACATGAAGCAGGGGGAAAGGCTGTGATGATACAAAGGCTGCTGTGTTATTTATTCAAGCAGTGAAAGGGACTATGAAGATCACTGGATGTAGAAGCTGCAGAATGTATATGATCCTGTAAGTGGTAACTCAAAAGAGCTTCATTTATATGAACTGCCACCTCCTATTGCTTATAGAAGAGACAATTTGAGGGTTAGAGATGCAAGTGAAAACATTGGTTGAGTTTAGAGGGGAAATTGAGTACTTTATGGAGCAAAGAAATGAGGAGACTGACGGGAAAAACCCAGACCTGCACATGGAAGCAGGGCCAACAAACTCCATGGGGAGAATGCTAGGTGTGGTAAGTGACTGGTGGAAGTGTGTGATTACAAGAACCTGGCTGAGGAAAAGATGGGCTAATGAAGGAGGTACAGAGCTCAGGAATAGGTTTGTGAAGCTGGAAGATAAAGAGGCCCAGTGGGCATTTAATGAGGGTGGGAGGGTAAGGAAGAAGAGAAAATCAACTATTCCTATACAATGAATGGATGAGCCAATGGAGATACAGCTAAATAAGGGCCTCAGGAGAACACAGGAATGATTGAAGACAATTGCAAAGCAGAATAGCAGACAAGACGACTTGCAGGCAGAAAGAACATGGGATAGTCTGTGGAATAGCACCATTACCAAGAAAAGGCACATCTACATGATTAGAGATACCCTGCTGAGAACAACAGACAGGCCTATAACTAGACCTGATCCAGAGAACAGAAGGGTGTGCTATCTGCCAGGTGCTGCAATATGGGATGTGATCTGAAAGTGAAGAAGATTTTAATGGGGGAAAGAAAGAAACCACTGATTGTCCTTCATGTGGATTCAAATGATATCAGCAGATTTTCTCTGGAATGCATCAAAGAAGACTGGCTGGGAAAGACTCTTAAGGGCTATGTTCACACACAGAGGGCTTGTTTCAAAACAAGATGTTTCGAAACAAGCTGTTTCGAAATAATGCGTTATTTCGAAACAAGTTATTTCAAAATAAAAAAACACCATCCTTGAAATAACACAAAAGCGGGAAATGAAATAGCAAGTCCACACTGTGGGCTTGCTATTTCGTTACCTGCTTCAGGGGGCTGCAGCCCCCTGGGTGTGAGCCACTGCTGTGGCTCACCCTGCAGCCCCAGAAAGGGGGCTGCAGCCCCCAGTGGGGGGGGGGGGGCCACTGCTGGGTGGCTCACCCCCCTGCCTGGGCTGGCCCCAAACCCCGCCACGGGGTCGGGGGCACCCAGCTCAGCCCGCCGCTGCAGGGGCTGGGGTGACTGCGGCCCTGGGATTCCCTGGTGCAGCCGCTCCTGCTGGGGGTGGGGCCGGGGAATCCTGGGGCCACGCTCACCCTGGACCCTGCAGTGGCAGGCTGAGCCGGGTGCCCCCGACCCCATGGCGGGGTTTGGGGCCAGCCCAGGCAGGGGGGTGAGCTGCCCTGCAGAGGCTCAACCCCTGCCAGGGGCTGCAGCCCCCTTTCTGGGGCTGAGGGACAGCCCTCAGCACCCTGGACAAGATGCTGAGGGTTCCCTGGCCAGGGTGCTGAAGGTCAAATGTTGTTTCAGAACACTTTGTTCTGAAACAACATGTCCCAACAGGGTTGTTTTGAAACAACTCCTTTTGAAACAACGTTGTTTTGAAAGGGAATGGGGTTTAATTTGTTTCAAAAGACCACTGTTGTTTCAAAACAATGGAACCCGTTGTTTTGAAACAATGGTATGTCATGTGAACATGGCTTTTCTTATTTCAAAACAACTTCTGTTGTTTTGAAATAAGACTGCTGTGTGAACACACCCAAGGAAACTGAGGCTCAGGTGATCTTCAGTGGTATTTTGTCTCTCCCTAGAGGAAGACAAAAAAGGCATAACAAGATTCTGACCATTAAGAAATGGCTCAGGCAGTGGTGCGCTAAGGAGGGCTTTGGGATGTATGGTCATTGGGAGGCATTCATGGATGGAGGGTTGTTCTCTTGGGATGGACTTCACCTGAGTGAGGTAGGGAAATGCTCTTCTAGGACAGAGTATGGCATAACTGATTAAGAGAGGTTTAAAATAGGGAATTGGGGAAGATGGTTGGGAGAGATGCTCAGGTAATCTCCGTTCCTGATTTTGTCATTTTAAGGGAAGAAAATGAAGTAAGAAAGAATGCAACAAAAACATGTTGGCATAGTAGTTATGACCAGTGTCCAAATGTTGAAGGCTATGTGCTGCTTAAGAAGGTCTGATATAAAGGCAAATGTGGTAGAGTTGAACAGTATATCAATGATGTATTAAACTGTAAAGAAATTAGAAGTGATGCATAAGACAGAGTCTGTCTGGGTGAAAATCACACTGGGGAAGAAAACCTTTTGGGATACTTTTTGGGGTGTACTACAGACCACAGAAATCTGATATCAACATGGGCAGAGGCCTCAGTAAGGCTTTTAATAAAGTAAAATGAACTGTGTGATCATGGGAGACTTTAACTTCCCAGATATATACTTGTAGACATGTGCTAATAATAATAATAAGGCCCAGATTTTCCTGGATATGATAGCTGATGGATTCCTTCACCAAATAGTTACTGGAACAAAAAGAAGGAACACCATTTTGGATACGGTATTGGTTAGTAGTGAGTGCATCAGAGAAGAACTGGTGGGGACAACCTGGGTTGAGAGACCATGATTAGTTAAGTTCAAGCTAAATGGAAGGATAAAGAAAAATAGATCTGTGATTAGTCTCTTTGACTTCACAAGAACTTTTTTTTTTTTAAGGAAGTAGTTGGAAAAGTGAACTGGACTTTAAACCCTAGAGCTTTAAAGCTCAAGGACAGTTGGAATTACTTCAAGTCACAGTTGCAGGAACTATCTGTATCCCAAGAAAAGGGAGAGAAATCATAAGCAAGGGTGGTAGACCAAGCTGGATGACAGGTGATTATGAAAAAGCAGAAAAACCTATAAGAAGTGGCAGATGGGAGTGACCAGTAAGAAAAACTATCCCTTGAAGCTCAGAACATATTGCAATACAGTGAGAGAAGCAAAAAGTCAAATAAAGTTAGGGACAAGAATTGTTTAATTTCAGCATCAATGTGGACACAGGAACCAATGGATATAAAGTAACCATACATATGTATACTGACAGTTTGTCTAACTTGCTCTTAAAAAACTTCCAGTGATGTAGATTCCACAACCCACCAACACAACTTATTCCACTGATTAATCACCCTGACAGTTATGATTTTTTTCCTAATGACCAATCTAAACCTCCCTTGCTGTAATTTAATACCATTGCCTCTTGTCGTATCATCTGCAGTTAAGGAAAACTATTTTTCTCCCTTTTCCCAATGACAACCTCTTAGGTAATTGAAAACTGTTAACATGTCCCCTCTCAGTCTCCTCTTCTTCAGACTAAAGAAACCCAGCTCTTTCAATCTTCCTTCATAACTCAGGTGTTCCAGACCTCTAATGATTTGTGTTGCTCTTCTCTGGATTTTCTCCAATTTGTCCACATCTTTCCTGAAATGAGGTCCAAAAACTGGACATAGTACTCCAGTTGATGCTTAATCAGCATGGAGTAGAGTGGAAGAATTACTTCTTGTGTCTCACTTATAATGCTCCAGTTATTAAATCTCAGAATGGTGTTTGTTGTTTTTGCAACAGTATTACACTGTAGACTCATATTTAGCTTGTGGTCCAGTATGACACCCAGATGCCTTTCTGCAGCAGTCCTTCCTCACAGTCATTCCTCATTTTTTATATGTTGAATCGATTGCTCTTTCCTGTGTGGAGTACTTTGCATTTGTCTTTATTGAATTTCATTCTGTTTCCCTCAGACCATTTCACCAGTTTGTCCACATCATTTTGAATTGTGATCCTATCTTCCAAAAGCACTTGCAACTCCTCCTAGTTTGGTAGCATTGACAAACTTTATAAGTAGAGCCCTGCAAATCCACGCATATCCACTGCAGATCCGCAGGTATCTGCATCTGTGGGTGCAGGTGCGAGTGCGGATAACCGCAGATCCATTGCTGTGGATTGACTCACGGATGCAGCTTCTATTGTTACCTTATCACACTGCGATCCACTGCTGGAACTGCTGCACTGTTTGTTTCGGCAGCATGCAGGGGAACCAGGACGCGCTATAGCCAATCCTAGGTTGTGATCTGTCAGCCAATCAGAGTCTGAAGGTGGGACTTGGAGACTCACTGCTGGCCTTTGATTGGCTCATTTCCCTGCCCACTTCTTCCTCTTCTTGCTTCCAGTTGGCAAGCCATTGCTGTCAATCAGAGATTTCACAGGTGGGCAAAGAAATCTGATTGATAGCACAGCATGCAAACCACAAACAAGAAAGGGAAAAGTGGGTGGGACCCATGTGTGGAATGAACCAATCAAAGGCTGAATAGTTGAGTGTGAGCCCAAGCTCGGTTACAGCTGCGGTTACATATGCAGCTAAACCCTGACATGCAGATTTCGGATCGGATTAATGTTATCTCTGAGCGGATGTGGATCGGATGCGGTTCCACATTTTTGTATCCGCGCAGGGCTCTATTTATAAGTGTACTTCCTAATGCCATCATCTAAATCATTGATGAAAATATTGAACAGATTCTGATCCAGAACCAATTTCTGTGGTTCCCCACTCATTGTGTCCTTCCCACATGACTGTGAACCATTGATAACTACCCTCTGAGAGAGGTTATTGAACCAATTTTTCACCCATCTTACAGTAGCTTCATCCAGGCTGTACTTCCCTAGTTTGTTAATGAGAAGGAGATGTGAAACTGTATCAAAAGCTTTACTAAAGTCTAGATACACCATATCTACCACTTCCACTCTATCCACAAGGCTTGTTACCCCATCATAGAAAGTTATCAGGTTGGTTTGACACAATTTGTTCTTGACAAATCCATGCTATTACTTAGCACCTTATTCTCTTCTAGATGTTTCCTAAAAGATTTCTTACTTATTTGCTCCATTATTTTTCCTGGTACAGAGGTTAAACTGACTGGTCTATAATTCCCTGGGTTGCCCTTATTTCTGTTTTACACTTGGGCAGTATATTTTCTCTTTTCCAATCCTTTGGAACCGCTCCAATCTTCTATGATTTTTCAAAGATTACAGCTAATGGCTCAGATATCTCCTGATTCAGTTTCTTGAGTATTGTAGGGTGCATTGCTTCTGCCCTGGGAACTTGAACATATCTAACTTGTCCAGGTAATGTTTAACTTGTTCTTTTCCTATTTTAGCTTTTAATCCTACCCCATTTTTAGTGCCCTCCCCTTCGTTAGCTATCCAGTCACCAGCAACCTTCTCAGTGAAGACCTAAACAGAGAAATCATTTAGTTCCTCTGCCATTTCCACATTTTCTGTTATTATTTTTCCCTCTCTTTTGAGTAATGGACCTACATTGTCCTTAGTCTTTCTCTTGTTTCTAAAGTATTTAAAAATGTTTTTTCTTACCCTTTATGTCATCAGGTAGTTTGACCTCAGTTTGCACCTTAGCCTTTCTGATTTTCCCCTACATAATTGTGTTATTTGTTTATAATCTTCCTTTGTGATTTCTCCAATTTTTACTTTTTGTAGGACTCTTTCTTTATTTTTAGATTATTGAAAATCTCCTGTTTAAGCCAGGGTGGTCTCTTGCCATACTTCCTATCATTCCTGTGCACTGGAATAGTTTGTTTGTGCCCTTAGTACTATCTCTTTGAAAAACTGACAACAGTCTTCAGTTGTTAATCTTCTTAGACATGCTTCCCATGGGATCCTACCTACCAATTCTTCTATGAGTAAAATTTGCCCTCTTTAAATCCATCATCTTTATTTTGTTGTTCTTTCTCCTACCATTCCTTAGAATCATGAACTCTACCATTCCATGATCACTTTCACTTAAGTTACCTTCCACTTTGAAATTCTCAATCAGTTCCTCTATGTTTGTTAAAACCGAGCTGAAGATGGCCTCTCCCCTATTAGTTTTCTCCATCTTTTGGAATAAAAAATTGTCTCCAATACATTCTGAGAACTTGTTGGATAATTTGTGCCTTGCATTGTTATTTTTCCAATGAATATCTGGGTAGTTGGCATCCCCCATCACCACTAAGTCCTGTGCTTTGGATGATTTTGTTAACTGTCGAAAAAGAAAGCCTTGCCCATCTCCTCTTCCTGGTTAGGTGGCCTGTAATAGACCCCCTACTATGACATCACCTTTGTTTTTAACTCCTTTTATATTTGCCCACAGACTGTCAACATGTCTGTCTCCTATTTCCATCTCCACCCCCATCCAAGTATTTACATTTTTAATATACAAGGCAATACCACCTCCCTCTTTTCCCTGCCTGTTTTCCAAAGCAACCTATATTCTGCTATGTCATGTATTATCCCACCATGTCTCTGTGATGCCAACTGTCATAGTTGTGTTTAGCTACTAGCACTTCAATTTCTTCCTGTTTATTCCCCATACTATTCTAATTAGTATATAAACACTTAAGATACTGATTTGATAATTGGACAGTCCAGTTGTACAATTGACTGATCTTTGTCTCATGGTGGTGGATATGTTGATGGGACAATTGATGTGGTGGGTTCTGAGTTATTGAAAAAGGAGGGGGATGTCTAACTGATGATTCTGGCCCATATAGTAAAGATTTATCTTATCACCATATTGGGGTCAGGAAGGAATTTTCCTCCAGGAGAGACTGACAAAGGGCTAGTGGCTTTCACCTTCCTCTGTAGCATGGGGCATAACTCAATTGCTGGTTAATTCTCTGCATCTTAAAGTCTTTAAATAATGATTTTAGGATTTAATAACTTAACCATAGGTTAGGGGTTTATTACAGGAGGTGTGGTGTGGTTCTGTGGCCTGTATTGTGCAGAAAGTCAGACAAGATTATCATATTGGTCCCTTCTGGCCTTAGAGTCCATGATTCCATGAGTCTAAATTTTTTTAATTGAACTTTTTATAGCCTAAGAAAATTATTCAAGTTTGAAACAGGCAGGAAAGGGGAGTTTAAAGAAAAAAATGAGATCCCTGAGAGATAAGTGCCACAAATACAGGCCATATAAGCAGAAGGAAAAACACAACAATAAGTATTTATGACACTTATTCACATTAGTATGTCATAGTATGCAACAATCTGTGCAATAAGCTTTACACATTTTACAGTCTCAGGGTAAAGCTGATTCTATACCTTTCTTATGAAGTACAATTCATCAAGCCACACTCTGACAAGCAACATATCAAAATAGCTTTTTCCTCACAACTTGATACTTCTGGGTTAAAAAATAATTAAGAAATAAAATAAATAATAGCATTAAATTAATTGGTCTTCAAGAGAAAGTGATGTCTTCACTTATGCTTGATTCCTATTTGAGAGAGAAAGTGGGTGAGGTAGTATTTTTTAATAAACCAGGTTTTGTTGGTAGGAGAGAAGCTTTTCAGGTTACACAGAACTCCTCTTCAAGTCAGTTATGTATAAGATTGGAAGCATGTTTCTTTCACTAACAGAAGTAGGTCCAGTAAAAGATATTACCTAATCCACCTTTATCTTTAATATCCAGGTACCAACATGGCTGCATCAACACCATACCTACTGTAATACAGACAATAGTACTTTCTACTCGGGCTGTCTTACTGAATTACTTCAACAGAGCATGCTTATGACAATGTTGTGACTGACTGTTTCAAATACGGGCTGAGCAAACCTAATGGACATACATAGAAATACAAAAAGAATCTCCACAGGGCTCTTATTGAGATATGTGAATTTTATGTGTGTGGTCCTTTTCTTCTTTTATACGCTGCAGAGACAAAGGCCTTGATGAATTTCTACATACACCCAATGTGGCATTTAGTGGAAGAAAATGTGGTAATTACAGATTTTGCATTTGCCTGCCTTTATACTCATGAGAGGAAAGCATTGTTTTATAGAGGAATTCTAATAGTTCATTATTTGGAATAGTAGTCTAGATCAATCTTTTTATAATATTTTTCTTGATATAACAAAAGAGAACAATTTAAATCCTAGTAAAAAAAAATTAAAAAGTCTATGCATTAAAATTCAGTTATCTGTAGGAACTAGTTCTGAAGAAGATGATGTTGATTTTCTAATCATGTACATTGATTTCACAATTATATTATATTACCTATATAATCCAAAGAAGCTATTTCTGAAGTATAGTAATATATGCAACTCTTGTGTGTATAATTTTTGCAAATATACTCTACACATTTTTTTTAAGTTAGCACAATAGTTGTAGACCTTAACTGGGGTATGGGGGCATACAATATTGGTACAATCTACTTCACAAACATATGTTCTTTTTTCCTTTATCACTTTTTAATTTAAAAAACCCAAAAACTGCCCCCCACCACCATTATGAGAATCACCCTTATGTATGCTAATATTTTTTTGTGGAATTCTACATAGTTTTTTCAACTGCATTCATCATCTTACTATCTAAACATCTTCTTCTAGTGCAATAATTGATGAGAATAATATATGGTCACATGGATTTATTTTCTTTGTCATTGTGTGTTTCTGTTACAGAAGACAAGATCAAAAAGCATACCTTGGACTTCAAAAAGAATGTGGTAAGTCTTGTGATGGTCTTTAGATATTATTGAGTTTATTACAAGCTGTCTATGTTTAAATTATATATACAGTGGATTTGTCCCCCAGAGGTTTCATTGCAGGGCTCTATGGGCTTTATATGATCCTTTATATATGCTGGGTACAGGCCAACTGGGTGCCTTGAAGATAAAATCAGAGACCTTGAACTTTATTCTGTACTAATCCTGTGTATGGTGTGGAAGGTAGGTTTGATCACCTAGGTGGAAGGTAGGTTTGATTACCTAAGGTGGTCATCATAGCCCACATTGCTAATGAATTTCCTAGGAGCTGAGCACTTCATGCCTAGATTGTATTGCTTTGGGGTATTATAATTCAATGAGAAGGTTATAAAGGCAAGTTAGAACAGGTTAGAAAAAACTTTCTGGGCTATCTGGAGATGGTTGAAAATATTATCCCAAGTGTGTCATGTAAGTGCTTAATGTTAGCAAGGACTTCAGGAGCACTCCTAAACTATGGACAGAATTGATCTACTGTGGGTATGTAACTAAGACTCAATAATGGCTGCAAACACCTTAATTCATTTTCCTCTTCTCATCAGCATTATCTTCCTCAGCTTTATCAGGTGAGTTGGCCTTCCCTAAGTGTGAGCTGATCTTATCCAAGCATTGTGAGACCTTGAAGATAATAATATAATTGGAAATGGCAAAGGATAAGGACAGTTTGATGTCATACTCACACAACTTGAATGTGAGTCCATCAGTTATCTCAGTGACTGCATGTAGGTATGAAATAGGACCAGAAACAGAACTGAACTTTGTAAGATGCCAGAGATAATAGGCTTTTTGGTGGTAGGATGCATCTTAAGAGTAGTAATAGCAAACTTCACCTCCACTAACTAGACTTCACTCAAGTGAAGTTCTCTGCAGTCCTCCAGACACCTATCACCATTTTCAAGTGGAACAGCAATATCTCACAGTCAAGCAGCATTAAATGTTGCAAAGAAGTCCAGGAGGATGAGAACAGATGTCTATCAACAGTAAGAGATTATCCACCAGAGCCACTAAATCTGATTTTTGGCCCACATCCTTGTTTGAAAACAGATTATGCTTTTTTTTTTTCACTATGGTATTACGTGCTGAATAAGGTAATAGTGTGAGATATTCAAGCAGAATCTGTCCCAAGGCTAAATGGTATATCCTACGATGGTCTATAATCTGTCCAGCCCTTCTGAATTAGAACACCCTGAAATCAGTTTAGCATACTCATGTGGATGCTCTCACTCCCCATCTCCAAAGCTCTCACATCAGGAGGAGTGAAAAAGGGCTCACAATTACATTTCTTCATTCACCAAGTCAGCTGTGCTAAGAAAAACTAAGATCATTATATTTAAGATTAAACATATGTTCCATCTCAAACCCTTTCCTGTAGGCCTAATTTTTAAATATTCTACTCAGGGTTTTTTATACCCAGAAATTTAACTCAGATTTCTTTGCAATTTTCTTGTTTTTGCCACCTAACTGGCTTTGCATTTCCTCAGCTAAATTAATCACACATATAATAAACTGAGAGTTCAGCTATATATTAAATCTGTTCATTAGATGTCAGAGAAGTTTTAAGCAATACACCAGAAGTGAACTCAAACTTCTCATGGCATATATATTTTTTCTACAGATTGTCTTTGTAACTTGAGACTTACTAGTGCTATTGATATGTCACTGTTGCATAAACATCATCATCAATATTATCTACTTAGCCAAATTTTTATGGAACTGTACCCTTAAACATATGAAACATGCAAACTTTTTTGAGGTAACTAAATCCAGGGAAATAAATCTAATATTTGTACCTAATTTCTTTGGAAAAAAAGTGTTTTTTAGATCACCATCATAACTTCTGAGAGCAGCATATATATTTGTATAAATATGCCTCAGATCAACTATTATAATTACAAACTATCACTGTTATCACATCCACTTATAAGTTGCTCACTAAAATGATAAGACCTATGTTATATTAGCTGCTTTTGGTAGAAAGAAGAAGTAAATCTTTACTTTTAAATGTTACCATTAAGTGATATGGAATGCCACGATAACTGAGTCCACTAGGCAAGAAGGAAAGGCTGCTTATAGTTTTTCATTAGAATAGTTTATTTGAAATATAGCTGTATGAACACGTACGTTCCTTTCCAAAGTTATCCCTACTCATCAATTATTGTTGGTAATCTAAAAACACTTTTCCAACATGGTATGTACCCTGACTTCCAAAAGTGCTCATACACTGTTGTTTAAATTTAGTGTTTTACTAAACAACTCTGTTTGTGTAAAGATAAACTGTACTTTCAGAAAACACTTGAGTTAATGACATGTGCCTAAATAGCTAAAACATATTAATGACTCTTTAGTAGATATCACTGGTTATTTCTACACTTAGAACCTTAGTTCAAATTAATTGAATTTGAACTAATCAAGTCAAACTAATAATGATTAGTTTCATTCCAGTCAATTTGAACTAACATGGCCACACTAAGAAAACCAATTTGAACTAGCATGTCCTTGCTAGTTCAAATTGGAAGAGGGGCACCACAGAGGTGTGGCAACATGGCCCTCAAGAAGGGCCACGCCACCGCCCAATCCCCTGCCAGACTCCAGTCCCCTGAGCCTGGGGCAGGGAAAAGCACCCCTGGCCCAGCTCTAGCTGTGGTGCTGCTAGAGCTGGGCAGGGGATGCTTTTCCCCAACCCGGGCTCAGAAGGCTAGCGCCTGGCAGGGGATATGTTCCTCTTCCTGAGCTCTCTGTGGCCAGGCCACCACCACTTCTGGCCCTGGCCGCACTGGCCAGGCACCAGGAAGGGATTCCCCTGCCCAGCTCCCAGAGGGGTTGGTGGACATGGGGGAGCCACCCCACCAACATCGGGCTCCTGCACTTGCTGGGCACAGGGCAGAACAGGGCCCCAGCTCCTGGCTCCAGCTCCTGCTGGGGAAGGGGAAATAGGGACCCCTCTGGCCAGCTCCTGACTCACTTGCCGGTGCAGGGAGGACCCTCGTGTGCTGGAGCCACTACCTGGACACAGGGAAGGAAGGAACCCCCACATGTGGCTCTAACCCAGTTTGCCAGTGCAGGGGTGGGATCCCCGTGCACAGCTAGAGCCCCACTTGTCAGGTGCAGGGATGGGATCCCTGCACGCAGCTGGAGTCCTGCTTACTGGGCATGGGGAAGGGATACCTGTGTGTGGCTCCAGCCTGCTGCAGTGATCCTGTCCCTGTGACAATGGGCAGGGCTCCAGCCTGGTGCAGGATCCCATCCCTGCACCCGGCAAGTGGGGCTCTAGCCATTGCGGGGATCCCATCCCTGTGCTGGCAAGAGGGGCTGGAGCAGCGCCCATGGAGAGTGGCTCCAGCCCCATGGGGGGATCCTGTCCCTGCACCCTGCAAGCAGGGGTATAGCTGCAAATGCATATCCTTTCCCCATGCCTGGCAAGGTGGGCTGGAGCCTGCCGTTGGACTCTGTTGCCCATGTCCAGTAAGCCAGCCAGGAGCCGGCCTCGGGGTTCTCTGTCCCCAGCCAGGGGACAGGAACCCTACTGCTCCCTGGCCAGATCTGGTGCATTTGGGGCTTCTTGCCCCAGGTACTGGAGGGCTGGTCTTTGTTCCAGTGTGCCATGCACCCCAGGAGGAAAGTCAACCCATATTAATTCAAATTAACAGTTAGTTTGAACTAACACGGCTAAATTGGGTCAATTTGAACTAATGAATTTGAATTGACCATCACTTCAAAGGTAAACTAGACTTTACGGCTTCAAAGTTAACTTTCGTCAATTCAAACTGAGTTCTTTAGTTTGAATTCATAAAAGCAAGTGTGGCCATGCACTTATTTTAATTCGAACTGATCCTCATTTATTCAAATTAAATTGTGAGTGTAGACATATCCACTGAGATGGGAAAGGGATATTCTGTACTTTGCCTAGAGCAGCCAAAACTCTGGAACTGGAAATACATATTACAAAATGCCAGAGACCGTGGCATGTGTCCCCAGTGGCATGTAGCCCCAGCTGGATGAAATAGGGCAAATTGAAAAAAAAAGTTTATTTTGCCTAAGAAATAAGATGTGTCACTTGTTTTCTAATTCACACATTTGTTTACTGTAACTTTGTAAATCTCCTTCCCAGCCACATACAGATTTTGAAGGTGGACCAAGAACAAAACTTGCACAGAACTATGTAGTAATACAAGAACAACAGCACTCATTAAACAAATATCAAATGAAAAAATAAAGGAGTGTCAGTGGCGAAACAGCTAAGTCGAGACAGTTTTGCAGCAGTCAGAGAGAAAACTAGCCAAGGAGCCCAAAAGAACTGTCAGCAAAAAAGTCAGTCCTGTTGGGGAAGGAGAGGGGATTCAGAGTTTAGTTCCTTAGTTTAAAGCAATGAAAGCTGCTTTAGCCATGCATTAATTTAATTTGAATTAATCCTCATTAACTGGAAGTAAATTGTAAGTGTAGAGATAACCTTAGGCACATAAGTAATGACAATAAATATGAGCTCTTTGCCTAAGAAAAATGTATGGTGGATCTTCAAGATTTCATATATAAAAGGAATCTTCTCAGCTTATATTTAGCCAAGAAAATTTCAATAGGTCTTCTAGAGGAGGAGGAAAAGCATTTTCCAGGTTCTTATAAAAATATTACAGTCAAGGCCCAACAACAACACAAGACAAGGATTGTACCAAAGTCTTACAGATTCTGTGAATTCTTATTGATTAGCCCATCAGAAGAGATGCTTCTGTCAGTTTGAAGTCATTGCTCATAATGCTCAGGTAGTTTGCAACCCCTCTCCCCCCCCCCCGAAAAAAACTAAAGAGTTTAATGTGGTAAGGACAGAAATCTTTGTTCGATAGAGCTGTGACTAAATTGATGATATGTTCCTTTGAGAAGCTAAGTTCCTCCTTTGTGGGTTCCAGGCACGCTCAGGTTAATTAATCATTTCTATCTCATGCTCATGGTGAGTCAGTTAATGATTTTATTGATCTTAGCTATGTTTCACATCTAAAATTTGTTGGATTAGTTCAATATCTTTCAAGAGTATTGTAGGAGGCCAGCAGAGAATAAGGTTTTAAGTTACTCATTGTGAAACCTAGCAGTTATTGTAATACTGGTAGTAATTAAGTGTTGGGTTCAAAACAAATTAAATTGTGGACATTCAGGACTGGGCATATGTTGGGATCACCTTGCAAATAGTAAGTAAGGCTTATGCAAGCTGGCATGGAGATAATGACAGACTACAGAGCTGATTACTTGGGGCTGTCTAGCACACACACTCTCAGGTTGTGATTGTCCCATGTTGGGAGCTACAACAGCAAAACACTGTAAGACACCTATGGTTACAGACAAAGAAGTAACACAATTCATCACTGGTTCAAATTGCACCCTGGAATGTGACAACATTTTCACTTTATTTTTCTTCTATCAATAGGTTGTTTTGGCCAGGGAGACCCAAAGGTCTTTCTAAGGTCTGTTTGGCTAGAACATATTTGAAAAAATTGTACAGTTAAATCAATGACAGGTAAGAATTTGCAACTGTTCATGAGTGCATCTGGCTGTAAAAGCTTGGAGGCATAATTTGGAGTGTATGATCTACTGAGAATTAGAATGAGGGACACAGTAGTTAAAACAGCAAATTAATATGAGTCATGTGAAAATATCCTATATCATGTACTAAATTAGCATAAAATGGGGTGCAAACACTTTTCTCTTCATCCATAAACTGAACAACTTGTTTTGTACACATGCTTAAAAATAATTGGAGGATCAAAATTTGATTATTAATTTAATAAGCTTTCTTATTTTAAAATGTGCAGCTAGTAGTAAGCACTTTATAAGACAGCATGTGCTCAGTATATGTAATCAAGTAGCTGATGAACTTTCTCACTGTCAGCAGCACCATTTAATTTCAATAGCAATGGAATCAGGAAAATGAGAGAATTCTGTCTATGAATGCTAGTGAATCTTTATATTTTGACAGTGAAAGGCTATGTTCACACAGGGAGGGTTTGTTTCAAAACGAGGTTTCAAAACAAGCTGTTTCGAAATACCTCTTTATTTCAAAACACCTTATTTTGAGGGATAAAAACAGTGTCCTCGAAATAAGGGAGTGAAATAGCATGTCCACAGTGTGGACATGCTATTTCACTTGGGGAGGGGATTGCAGGCACCTGCAGGGTGCCTGCAGAGGGCTGCAGGCACCCCCCGGGTGAGGCGTGGGGCTGCGCCTCACTGGGCGGCTGTCTGCAGGGGACTGCAGGCACCCGCGGGGTGCAGTGCGAGGCTGCGCCTCAGCCTGTGGGTGCCTGCACAGGGCTGCAGGCAACCGTGGGGTGCAGAACCCAGCTGTGCAGCAACCCGTGGGTGCCTGCAGCCCTCTGCAGGCACCCGCCAGGTGAGGCGCAGCCAGGCACCTCACCCCTGGGGCTTTAAAGCCCCGGCTGCCCCCGAACCTGGTGGCGGGGTCCCGGGTGCCCGCTGGAGCCCGCTGCTGCAAGGCCGGAGTGAGCGCCGGCCCCCAGGATTCC
>ML681979.1:18698044-18723201 GCA_007922195.1 Podocnemis expansa
GCCTCACCTGGCAGGTGCCTGCAGAGGACTGCAGGCACCCGCGGGGTGCGGCGAAGCTGGGCGCTGCACCCCACGAGTGCCTGCAACCCTGAGCAGGCACCAGCAGTCCCGTCCGCCAGCCAGCAGGGTGCTGAGGGTTCCCTGGCCAGGGTGCTGAGGGGGCAGCCCTTCCTCCCAGGGTTCTTAGGAGGAAGGTCAAATGTTGTTTCGGAACACTTTGTTCTGAAACAACATGTCCACACAGGGCTGTTTCGAAACCAAACGAGGTTTTAGCTGTTCTGAAACAACGGCGGCCATTTCAAAACAAGCAGAAAATCTAAATGAAAAGGACCATTAATTTGATGAGACAAAAATGGTCTCTTCTAAGAGTTCCATCCCAGACCACATGTGGTAGAGAAGGAATTGAGGGTGGCTATGTACGTCATGATCACTAAGCAAGGCAGGGAGGTGCACATGTGCAGTGCGGCAGTCCCTACTATAGACAATCTCTAACTCTGAATGCTAAAGTACTGCTGGACCGACACAGAAGCACCAAGGGGACATCACTCAAAGAAGTACAAGCACTTGCAGGGGTGATTTGAATTGATTGTCTCCAATCTCACAAATTCTACTCACAGTGCTCTTTAAAATTTAAGTGTAATAGATGGATCCATTAGTGTCCTTTCTACTAAAAAATGACAACAAAGAAAATAAAAAAAGGTAAAGATATCAGAAATTCTTATAGAATTATAGGATTAGAAGGGACTTCAAGGGCTATCTCATCTAACCCTCTGCCAAGATGCAGGATTTGTTGTGTCTAAACTGTCCTAGACACATGGCTATACATCTCCTTGTGGAAACATTCCATGAATCTGTTTCCACACCTATCCTAGCCAGTCTGGTCTATTGTCCTACAGACAGGGATTTTTTTCCTGAGATGGCATATAGTTCAATTCTTTCCTTGTATGGATGCAGATGAATTATTCTTTGGTGCGAGAGAGTGATCTTTTTAGTTAGCATTGACCACAAAATTTGTGGATGCATTAGATGACTGAGCATTCTCAAAATTGTCAGAGATAATTATGGTATCCATCAAACCCATTAACCTTCTAAAGATATAAACCATAATTTTCAAAGGTAACAAGTGATGTTAATATAGTCATAGAAATGTAGGACTGGAAGGAATCTCAGTAGATTATCTAACTCGTTTCCCTGCAGTTATGGCAGCACTAAGTATTATTAGACCATCCTGGACAAGAGTTTATCTGATCTGCTCTTAAAAATCTCCAGAGACAGAGATTCCACAACCTCCCTAGACAATGTATGACAGTACTTAACTATTCTAACAGTTTGGAATCTTCCCCTACTGTCCAACCTAAACCATCCTTTCTGCAATTTAAGCTCATTGCTTCTTGTCCTATCTTCAGAGGTTATCAAGAACAATTTTTTCTCCATCCTATTTGTAAGAACCTTTCATATACTCAAAAACTGTTATGTCCCCTCTTAGTCTTCTTTTCACCAGACAAAAAAACTCAATTTTTTCTCTCTTCCCTCAGAGCTCATGTTTTCTAGGCCAGTGGTTCCCTTCCTTTCTCTGCCCTGGCACATCTTGATACCTTTAATTATTTTGAGGCACGCCACTACATAGTCTCCAAATGAACTCATGAATATTTATAAGCCAATCCCAAATTCTGAGTAATGTTTCCAAAAACTCTGTGGCACCCCTGCTCAGGCCTGAGGGCATACCTATGTACCATGGCACGCTGGTTTGAAAACACAGTTCTAGACCTTTAAACATTTTTATTGTTCTCTGTATTTTTGATTTGTTCATATCTTCCCTGACATACAGCAGTTACCAGAACTGGACACCTAATCCTTCTACTCAGCATGGGGTAGGATAGAAAAAAAATATTTCCCATGTCTTCCTTACAACACTCCTCCTAACATGCCAGAGAATGATTTTTTTTTTTTTGTAATAGTGAGACAATGTAGGCTCAGGGTTATCTTGTGGTCCTCTGTGACCTCACAGATCTCTTTCCATGGTAATCTTCCATGGGCATTGTAATAACCCTTGGGGAGGAAGGGGTTAACACTCTGGTCAGTGAGTCCCAGGACAGCCAATAGGAACGAAGCACAGCTTTTTGAATGGTAACAGCAGCCTAGCCTGGGCCTGTTTGGATGCAGCAGAGCTCCTGGAAGGATCAGGAGGAGGCCAGAGGGGCCTGAGGAAGAATCCAGCAACATCCTTACCAGAGATAAGTTAAGTTTGGTACTGACCAGGTGTGAGTAGAACAGGGAATGTTTATTTAGACGCGGTCAGGGTATTTTCTTTGTTTTTGGCTTGTTTTTTGGATTTCTCTGTGCTAAACACATGTAACCCAAACCCCCACCCCACTACCCTGTAACTACCTAAGTTAGTTCCCAGAGAAGCAACTCTCTGTGTTTATCATCTGTTCTTTTTGATTAAAGAGTTTACCTTTTAACTAAATTCTGGTTCTGTGTCCTGAGAGGCAAGAGGTTTGTGTGCCCGTGCCTTAGACTGCACAGGCAGCTACTAGAGGGAACCCTGTTCCAGTTCCAGCTCATATTGCAGCTGGAGTTCAGTCATTTTCCTGAGAGAGGAATAAAGAGGATTGCAAGTACCTCACAGGGAGGAATTCCCAAGTGCACCTTCCTGGGTCTCAAGAGGTTTTTTATGCATTTGGGTGGTGGCAGCGATACCACTCCAAGGCCAGGAATTGGAGGCCTTGGAGACTTCTAAGAGCAGGCTTTAAGGCCAGTGGCTTTTCTGGCCTGTTGCGGGCCCCCACCTTCTGCACTCAGAGTGCCAGAGTGGGGAAAAAGCCTTGACAGGCATCATTTCCCACTTTGTACATGTATAACTAACTCTTCCCTCCTAAATGGAGCCTTTGGTTTTGTCCTTACTGAATTTCATTCTATTTATGTCAGATAATTTCTCTACTTTGTCCAGATCATTCTGAATTTTAATCCTATCATCCAAAGCACTTGCAATTTCTCCCACTTTGGTATCATCAGAGGGATAAATACCAGGAAGGGAGAGGATTTATTTGAGTAAAGTGCCAGTGTGGACACAAGAACAAATGGATACAAACTGTCTATCTAGAAATTTTGGCTTGAAATTAGAGACAGGTTTCTAACCATCAGAGGAGAAAAGTTCTGGAGTAATCTTCCAAGGGGATCTGTGGAGGCAGAAAATCTAACTGACTTCAAAACTGAGCTTCATAATTGTATGGAGTTGATGGCATGATGGGATGGCCTAGTTTGGCAACTGACCACTTTTTGGATTATGGGTGGTGGGTATGCCAGTGACCTGAAAAGGGACATAGGATGGAGTTGTGTAAAGGAGACTAGCTTAACAGCCAATCCTCAAAAATTCTGGATCGGCTTCCAAGAAACCACCTGCCTGGGCTATATTCTGGGTCAGGGTAGATAAAACCATTAATCAGTAAGGTACAAGCCATCTGCAACCAACCTGACCCAACCACCAAAAAGGAATAAGACAATTTCTAGGTTTAGTCAGCTATTACCACCAGTTTTTCC
The DNA here is from genome assembly GCA_007922195.1 of Podocnemis expansa. Classification (NCBI taxonomy): domain Eukaryota; kingdom Metazoa; phylum Chordata; order Testudines; family Podocnemididae; genus Podocnemis; species Podocnemis expansa. Next base: position 18,701,585 of record ML681979.1, read on the forward strand.
CCAACTTTGCAACCCTCAGAGCCCCTTTGACCAAACTGTTGACCAAGAATGAGCCCAACCGAGTCCGCTGGACCACTGAGTGTGCACAAGCCTTCCAATCAGTCAAAGAGTGCCTGTGCTGAGAGCTGGTCCTACACAGTCCTGATTTCCACTGGGAATTTGTGGTACAGACGGATGCCTCAGCTGTTGGACTCGGAGCCGTCCTCTTCCAGGCCTTTGATGGACAGGAGCACCCAGTGTCATATCTTAGTCAAAAACTGTTTCCTCAAGAGAGAAATTATTTGATCATAGAAAAGGAGGCCCTTGCCATCAAATGGGCCCTCAAGACCCGCTGTTACTACCTCCTAGGGAGCATTGCGTGGTCATGATAGACCACCAAGCCCTAACCAGGGAACAGCTGCCAGTCACCTGTCTGTCAGCCCGGAGCTCAAAGGGTGGGACAGGAAGTATAAAAGAAAGCCAGGGAACTAAGTTGAGCTCTGGCCGCTGAAGAGGAAGGATGGCTGTCTCCTAGCTGTTCAACCCCAGCCATCCCTCAGGCCAAGGAAGAGGGCTCCACCCTGGTATCGGGAGGGCTGGCTGAGGTCTCCCATGGCAGGTGCCCCTGAGGAAGGGCAACCTCCCCTCACAGATGGTGAGCCAGATAGACTGTTGGCCTGTGTTTCTGGGACCCAGCCCCAACACCACCTTCCTGCTATTTGAAGGAACTACCACTCGCTGCAAAGCAAGACAACTTCTCTGTGGGCTGGGACCTGGAGGAGCTGCCCCTTGCAGAGGATCAAATGGTGCTCCTCCCCACTGGAGGAGATGGAGGTCCAAGTGGAACTGCTTGACTGATCCCCACTGGATGAAATGGAAGGCTCCTGCTCCTTGCCCCTGGACGTCTACCTGGAGGACTCTGCTGAAGGGACTAAACGGGTACTATTGGGAGAGGGGGAAGGCAGTGGCCCGGGGAGTTGCACATCAGGCACCCAGGCCTGAGCCCCATACTGAGGTCAGTGTGTTGCAGTTGGAGCCCCACTGACCCTGTGGTTGAATCCTTGGCCACTGTCAGGGCCCTGGGCTGGGATACAATGGAGCTGGGCAGGCCTGTGTGCCCTCCTCCTCTCCCCTTCCCCTAGACTGCACTACCTGTGGAGCTGTAAACCCCAAAACTGAAGCCCCATCTGACTCATAGAGTTGTTTATTCTGGAGCCAAGGACTTGTTATTGGTGTGCCCACTTAAAGGGCCCAGGACTTTTACTGGAGTGCCCTAACTCCGGGCTATAGACTACTTGTTGGCCCGCTGAGAGCCTGAAATGTACTGTTTCCACTTCTATCACTGGAAGGGGCTAAAGACTAGAGACTTGTATGATCCACCCACCCCAGGTGGACAGTTATCCCCAGAAGGGGTGGACTGTAGGCCTTAGCTGCTGGGCTAAGCTCCCCAGAACTGGACTCGAGACAATAGTTGGCATGGTAAGAGGTGGAGTGCTGACTGCCTGAAAGGGACCCTTTGAGCCTTAATTCCCCAACAGAACCACTAGGAGGTGCCTCCAGGTGGGTTGAGTGCTGAACCCACTAACAGGTGGGTTCTGTGTTAATACAGAGAATTTTTTATTGGGTGTCTGGCTAGTGAAACTTGCCCACATGCACTAGGTTTTAACTGATCATCATATTTGGGATTGGGAGGGAGTTTTCCCCCATGGCAGATTGGCAAGGACGCTTAAAAAGACATCTGGTCCAGAGAGACACCAAAGCATGAAAATAATGCCATAGTTTAGTGATTAGAGCACTCACCCAGGATCCAGCCTGCCTGCTTCAATAACTCTGATTCTTTATCATTCTTTACGAACACACAAACACACACAGAGGTGATTGTTTGTGAACTCACTTGAGGGGACAGATCCAGTAGGCTTGTTCAGAGGGTGCCTATTGGATCAAACCCCGTATGCAACTAAGGCAGCTGAACACCCATTGTCCCCTGATTTATGATGCTCTCTAGGTTTAGATGGAAGGTAACTGTACACATAGCTGCATGGAGGCACCAGCATGCATGCTCAGATACAGAAACATATGTGAATAGAGACTTCTTACTGAGAAAATTTAGGGACCAAGTGAGTTCAGGTACCTACATGGTTTCAGTGGGAGTTTTGTTCATTGCAGTGGTCCCAAAACTGGGATGTAGGTGTTTAGCTCCTTTTATGCACCCACACCTGTATGTGTGAACTGTAATGACTGTCTAATAATTTGAACTCATTCTGTCTGGTTCTCCTTTCTTTGTATTTTACAGAATATGCCATACATTGTAAGTGTACAGGAAATAATATAATTGTCCCTAGTAATTAGCCTATGTTGTATTCTTTCCAGATTCCAAGTGTATACCTGTTTAAAATTATATCCAACTTTAGAATTATCACCCTATACTGAAAGCCTACTCATTGGTATAGTTGGCTACATCCCTTAAGCTTTTATCCAAAATACACCACATGATCCATTGTCTACAGTCAAGCCCTAAGATATAATCACATTTTCTCTGATCCCTCAGATAGAGACAGACCTAACAACAGAAACATTAAAGCAAGGCACACATCCCTGCAACAAACCACACTGACAACTTTGCCCAAATATCTGCACAAAAGACATTATTATAGGACCTAATAAAACCCACTACTCCATCAAAAAGCTCATTCACCTGCTCATCCAGCAATGTGATTTATGACATCATGCACTAGAAATGCACCCCTGCCTTATATATTGGACATACAGGATAGTCTCTGAACAAAAGAATAAATGGGCACAAATCTGGCCTCAGAAATCACAAAATTCTAAAACCAGTGGGTCAGCATTTCAATCTTCCAGATCACTCCATTAATGATTTCCTAATTGTGGTGTCCAGACAAATGAATACCAAATCAAGGCTTCAAAGAGTAGCTGTTGAGATTGAATTTATTTGCAAATTCATTTGCATTGCTTTAGGACTCAATAGGGACACTGGATTTTTCTCTCATTACAACAGGTGATTTCACCTCATCTCCCTCTATATGCTGTTCCCCAGTGTTTGAATCTTTACAACTGTTTTGATTTGCTGTTACAGTGTGACCTGTTCCCATGACTTACACTTCCCTGTATTTATTTCCTCCCATTCTGTAAGTTCCCGCATTTTCAAAGCATCTGACAAAGTGGGATTTTCTTCCACAAAAGCTCATGCAATAAATAAATGTGTTAGTCTTTTAAGTGCCACAGCACTCTCTGTTTGTTAGTACTGATGTCATGAAAAATTAAAAAAAAAAAAACACTGCGTATAGCAGTGAATAACAAATACTGATTTCAATCAAAAATTGTTTTAACTGTGCCACTTAAAGGATTTTATAAATCATCAGATTAGATGGAAATAAAGATGTGAGACTGATTCATATTTTTCTATTTTGAAATAATACTGTTCTTTTCATCAAATCCTGACTCTTTTGTTTTCTCTGTGGCTAATGGTAAGGCTTAAATACTACTTTGTTATCTTCATCCACAAGGTGGCAGCAGTGATATAATCTCTCATACCTCTCCATGTTACCAAGGATAAATGAGCCCCACCCCCACTCTCTCCCTCCCAAAATCGTCTCTTGCAGCTGAAGGGCAGAAATGGTAGAAAGAGACTCCATATTTTCTTTGATGACCTGCAGTTCTGGACTGGATTAACTGTTAAAGGTTTTGGATTGATTCATTTGTTTAACATACCATCTGCAATTCATTATTGCTGCCTATTTCAAATGAATACATCAGTATTTTCAGAACTGTATCCATAACAGAATTATTGCCCATCTCTGTTCAGTAATTTCAAATTCAGCAAGTGCAGGTGTACATGAATAGCTTGGTGAATTAGTGTTATTGCAGAAAGTTAACCATTTAGTGAGGAAGATGAAGATGCTTACCGATAGTTATTGAACAGATCAGTGCAGGTGCCATTGTTTTTGCAAGGTTCTGAGTGACATTCATTGGATTCATATTCACAGAATGTTCCTTCCCAACCAGGCAGGCAGACACATTGGTAGCTCTGTAATGAATAATGGAAAATAAATCATCTCAGTGTCAATTTTTGTCTATTTGAGTACATTTGCAACAAGAGCTATTGCTGGCTGTTTCATTTTCTTTGTCTTTGAACAAGTACACTAGTTTGTTTCCTTCAGAGTATCAAAAACATGATAACTTGGCTCAATAGTAAACTGAAAATAACATTTTATAAAATATGCAAGCTATATTATCTAATAAATACTTTGTTTCAGGAAAATGTAGTGGAGACCATGCCTTTTGTATCCAAGGGGACTTATCAGTCAGTATTAAATTCTGAAACATATAAACTTAAGTAAGCAGGTTGTGAGGAATTTAGATCTGTCAGACAGGCTTAACACCTTAAATGGTAAATTAGCAATGTAATTGCGCAGCATCTAGCTGGTTAGACAGTAGGCAGTCTTTAAAGAATATGAAAATATAAGTCTTTCAGCATTCTGGTGACAATAATAAAAATAATAATTAACATGAGGTACAAATATAGACTATCACTCGTTGAACTACATAAAACCTTTAATCACTATGCATATTCATTTCTAAATGACAGGCATGACACACAAGTTCCAGTCATCTGTAAGGCGTTTATATCAAATCATTAGGAACCTCAAATCTTTCATAATCATTTCACAATTATGTATTAATGGGCATCTGTATACATGTGGAAAAGTCTCATAAAAGTGAAAATCAAAATAAAGCATGTTTTTGTTGCCTATACTGTATATAAAGAGAAACACTTCAGAACATCTTTTAATTGAACATTAATTTGAGATGGGCTTCAGAGCAAGCACTTTCATTCATCACTGATTCAACTCACTTCTTTTGACAAGACAATGGCTTCTAGTAGAATTTCCCTTCCTTCTCCCAAAAGTTAGGAAAACATTTCCACAGTAAAGATAGCTAATACAAACTACACCAGTGCTGAGTCTTAGTGGAAAGGAATTTTTAATTTATTTAATCCATACAACATGATATCCATTCATAAACAAAGACGGAACAAATACTTCAGGGTTTTGAATACATTGTTTCAGAACTGGAGCCTAAGAGCCTAACCGAAGTCCTAACATCTAATGATCAAAAGAATTTAATAGACAGAAGGCTTAAAACAAACAAAAGACTGTATTTCATGACACAGTGCACTAGCAACCCGTGGAACTCTTGGCAGAGAATGTGGTGAAGGCCAAGACTATAACTAGATTCAAAAGATCTATGCAAGTTAATGGGTGATTGATCCATCAATGACTAATAGCCAATGGGTACAAAAACTGATGTTTGCCAGAGGTTGAAGATGACTGACAGGATGGATCACTTGATGATTACTTGTTCTATTCATTCCCTCTGAAGCACCTGACGGTTGCCAGAAGACTGGTACTGGGCTAGGTAGACCATTGTCCTGACCAGAATGGTCATTCTTAAATATAGAGCATCCACTAATTTTGCTGAAGTTAATTGTACCTACTGGTGCTCAGGACCTTTGAAAATCATATGAAATGTCTCCATGTGAATTTAGGACTTTATTTGTTTAACATTGCACACCATGATTTCTTCCTACAACAGACGACTTTCTCTCTTGATATGTATGTGATTTACTTTTGTTTTTACAGTAAAGATTATATAGTTGACTGCTCCAGTTATAAAAAATTCTAAACTGACCAATGATAAGGAGAAAAAGTCTGTCAAAAGTCTCAAAAATACTGGTTGTGCAATGCTGACATCTTTCTAGGTACCTTTATTTTATTTTTCCATATTCAAGAATTGCATATTTTATCGAAGCCATAGAAACAAATTGACAAAGAGCGAAGGAAGAAGATGTTACCAATAATAAAGTTTCTAACAATAACAAATTCATCGGAAAATGGTGACAGTTGTTGGGTTGAAATCATACATGCTATAACTAAATTTGAAACGTCACTAAGCATGAGTTTGTCAACTGTCTTTTGTTTACCTAAAACTTCACATTCTATGTGTGTATATATTCTACTGCTAAATCTGCAGGGCACATTCAACTCGCTCAGATACATACTTTGAACAAGATAAGGCAGCAGACACACAACAAGTCTCAAGATTGAGAACTATGGTACATACTATGGCTGGTGAGACCAATGTATAGTAGGACCATGAAATAAAAATTAAAATAAAAAAAAAGGGGACCATGAAAAGTCAAAGAGGTTGCATGAAACAAAGACAATCATTGCTATGACTTGTGTCAGTATACCAAATGTACTGCAGACCCTACGGAAAGGTGAAAAAAACAAGAGATATTTCCCCCATATGTTTTGTCCTTTGGTCCCTATATACTTAACCAGCTCTCCTGAATATTTTAGAAGTTCTATTCCTGGTTAATACTCAAAAGTTGAAAAAAATTCCAGATATGTTTAAGTGTTTCTGATATTTGATTTGCTACCATTGTGCTCTTGAACTCTGTATCATTAATCATGTGTGAATGTGAATTCCTAAAAAGAAAAAAACAGATTTGGGAAGTGATGTAAGAAAACCAGCAACTTGTTGAGGTGAAGAGAGAAGCAGCAGAGACAGAAAAAAAATTTAGAGAAGTTCTTTTGTGGTTGTTGTTTTGCCCTTCTTTTTTTTTTTTCTTTTTTTTTTATGTAAGGGACAGTGATGAGTAAACAGAACTCTGAACAAACAGATAATTTTCAGGGCATTTTGCCAAAACAATGGAGAATAAAATATTTTTCAACACTCTGTATTTCTAGTTATCACATCTTAATATTTTCCAATATGTACATTCCCTCATCCAGCTGACCTTTTATATACTCGCTATGTCTACACACACATCGTTGTTTCGAAATAAGTATTTCAAAAAGAGTTATTTCAAAACAAGTTAATTAGAATTAAGAAAATGTTAATTTGAATTAAGGGAAAGCCTGTTATCGAAATGGCTGTTATTTTGAAATGGTTATTTCAAAATAAGGCCGTTTGGACATGTTGTTTCAAAACAGTTGTTTTGAAACAATGGTGTTGTTTTGAAACAACATGTCCAAACAGCCTTATTTTGAAATAACCATTTCAAAATAACAGCCGTTTCAAAATGAATGGGGTTTAAGCTGTTTCAAAATGACAGTTCTTATTTTGAAATGACGGATCCCGTCATTTTGAAATAAGAAAACATCATGTGGACCTAATCTCTTTTATTTTGAAATAACCAGTGTTATATTGAAATAAAAGAGATGTGTAGACATACCCACTGTGATGTTTTGGAGATGTTATTTAGGTACCTTCCTACCTCCATATGTTTCTCAGTGTCATAACAACTGTTAAGACAGTAAAAGAGACTGTGTTTTGAACATACAAATTTAAAAGGTGAAAAAATATTAGTCACAAACACACCAAGAAATCTGCACAAGGCTTATAAACAGTTATTCTCAGTCCATGTTTGCACATACTCCAGGCGTTAGAGACAGTATTATATTCACCATCCAACTGATTTTTCAGGGAAGAGCTTAAACAGATTGCCAAAAACCTATGAGAAAGCCAGCAACTGAGTTTAAGAATCAGTAGTTTATCTTTATTCATTGCTAAATACACATATTCATAATTAATATCTATTCATCATTAATATCTATCAGCTGTTAAAGATTTCTTGTTTTGACCATGGTAGGGTTATAAGGTAAAAGAGAAGGGAAAAATGTTTTTACTACAACATAACTCCTGAAAAGGGGGGGAAAAAAAAGTTCACACTTTTGATAATTTTGACTATAATCTTTCTTTGTGTCACTACCACCTCTGAGGCACAGAGAAATTACAGTCAATACTGCCCAAATGTGTCCAGTAATTGTCTTGGTTTGATTTTTTTTTTACAGTACTTCTCATTTTAATAGAATGTTTTATGTCCAAAGAATACCTCTGATTCACCTTCATTCACATTTACAAATTTTCCCTCAAATGTCTCACATTAGGCATCTGTGACAAAGAAACTCATCAGTTTTGGTGCTAGGAATGTCTTATTCACTTTGCAGACCTATGGTCCACAACTGCTAGAGTCCCTTTTTGCCTGACAACTTGGCCTTTTGGTAGGAAATCTTCAGTCACACCACCTTTGAGGTAAACCAGGATTTCCACCCAATAGTAGTAGGCCCTCACAACTGCTTGATGGTCCTTACACAGGCCCAATATTCCTTCTGGCCTCAAGCCTCTGCAAAGTCAATGCCAATCTGTGTACACCAAATAATATTGTGCAGAACTGATACAGCTTAAAGACAGTAGAAAAGACCATCTTTTCACAGGATTTTGGTGTTAATGGAATTTGCCAATATCCTTTAGTGAGATCTAGGATGGTGATGTACCAAGTGGCATCTGATCACTGCAGTCATTCATCTGCACTCAGCAGGATATAGACATCAAGTTTAGAGATGACATTCACCTTGCAAAAATCATGGCAATAAAAGTGTATACCATGTGACTTTGGGATGAGACATGTGGCTCCAACCATTCACAACATGATTCCTTCATGACCCTCAAGTCAAACATGATCTGGAACTTTTCCCTCATGACCTCCTACATTTCTTTGGGAAGCAACTGGTGTGTCTTTCAAATACATTGTTTAGTAATGCTTAGTAATATTCTCAATATAATGGTACCTGGATTTTACTTAGAAGGTCTGAGAACAAGGTAGAAAAGGGAGGGCTGTTAAATGAACAATCTGTTGAAACAGACATGAATTTGCAAAATGCCTTACTGTTATCACATTTGCGTTTTTCTAAATATTTTGTTCCCAAAATTATATCACCGCTAAATATAATACTGTTTCTAAGGGCTTTTAATCAAGTGGTGCTACAGTATACAACACACACACAAATCAACACAAAAAAGTTATAGGCTAAATTAAACAAAGTTTTTGTATTTTCTTTTAAAACAAACAAAAAAAGCTATTCTCGTGTCCTAGTGCTAGTGCTGTACTTCACCAGGAAGAAAATCTAGATTTCATCCTAGAAAAAGAGGCTGGTAGTTCAGCTCTGGGCACAGGGAATTTAAGGAACTCTGTTGATAGTGCAGAGGAATTTTCAGTAAGCGGGGGCTACAAACTTAGTGAGGAGTGGAGATTTACTCTACACAGCTGCGGGCCCAAGGGCAAGTACCCAAGAGCCCCGAGAATAGTGTACATTATTCTTATACAGTGACATATTACATCATATTAAAAAACATAAACTATTGCTGTATAGCCAATTAAATTCTCTGTTCAGCCTTTTTGCACCAATTTTTTTTCCCAATTACAACCTCTTCCTTTGACCTGCCTCAACCCATATAACTTCCAATCATAATTCACCTGCGCCATAAGTCTTCTGGCCTTGCCACAGAGCTGACAACAGGTTTTCTTACATCTGGGAAAGACTGACCCTCAGAATTCTGCAGGAAAGATCCAAACACCTTCTCTGTCTCCAAACTTCAGTACTCTGTCCTTGAGAGCACAGCTTTCTACAGCTTCCTTATCAGCTAGTTGCTTCTACTGGCCATCTTCCAGGCATGCTAAAGGAACAGAGAAATGCAGCTTCACCCCCTCCCCACCAAGGTCTGCTGAGCTATCCATCTGTGTCTCAGTGCTGTTAGGCCTCAGCCCTGGAATTCCTCCACAACTGATTTTATAGGAAAACTATCTCTTCCTCCAACAGAAGTATTGTGACAGCCACATAGCACTTAGATAGTGAAGTGCACAGCTAAAGTAAAAGAGAGACATCAGGAGGGAATTCTAGATGATGGAAATTTAACCAAACTTTCCATTGCACCTTGCCTCTTATGTGGTCAGTTTATTTATGCACAGTTAGTAAAGTGCTACCCATTCTTATTTGACAGGTTTTACCCTCCCCCCAGCTGTGCACCAGGTAAACGAGTGCACAAGATAAAGAGCAGAAAAGAATCAGGTCCATAATATAAAAATACTGGGTCAATTTAATCAAAGACTTCTGGGACCTGGAACTTCTCATTTATAAATAGAAACATTACCCCAAATTTCCAAACCTATGTAAGTTTCTAAAGATATGCTCCCATATTCATATTTAGATACTTAAATAAGTGGCGTGCCTCTCAAAGATGTTATATGCCTGCAGTTCCCTTCAACTTTAATAGACTTGCAGGATGCTTAGCATTTCTGAAAATCATTTCACATATTTGTTATTGGATATGGATTTAAAGGCTTTTTTTTCAGGGCCTCAAGTTTGATCATTGTGTGTCCATAAGGTATACAGTACAAACAAAAGATATGAAGCAAGAAGTAAGAACGTCTTTGCCAAAATAGCACTTTAGAGACCAGATTCTGTTGCTGAGTGGCCAGGATTTCAAAGAAGGAGCTTAGCCTGAGGACACAGTATTGCTTAAAATACCAAAATTGGGTACTTACCACCAGATTAAAACGTCATAGATTCCAAAGCCATAAAGATCAGTGTGATCAACTAGTCTGAGACTCATTTATAGCATGGGTTATGAAACTTTCCCAAAATAATTCTGACAGCATACTTTATAGAAAAACATTCAGTCCTGATTTAAAAATTGTCAGTGATGAAAAATCCTCCATGACCCTAAATAAAGTGTTCCAATGGTTGATTAACCTCACTGTAAAAATATTTCTATTTTGAATCTAACTTCCACTTCTAGCCATTGAATTGTGTAGTACTGTTCACTGCTTAGACCAAAGAGTTTCAGCAACACTATATATAGGTGATGATGCTATCAACTCTGTCTATAATAACGTTCCAGAATGCTTTGGAGTGACTGACTTTGTGACCAGTACCTTCAAATGCAGATTTAAAAATCTGTCTGTTCCAATACAACCTATGAGTGTGCATGCATGTGTGCACACACACACGTGTGCACACACACACACACACACACACACACACACAATTTTACATTCAGTATATATAATTGAAAACAAATGAGATAGACATTGGGGTTTTAGTTCTCATTTTGTACACTCCCTTTGTAAGTTACATCTCATTACAAATCATTTGAACAAAATGCTTCTTCATAATCTACATAACTGAATTCAGAATGATAGTACATTAGTAAATTAAGTAAATAAGTTTATATACTGACAATCTTTAGACATATTTTCTCAATCCTTACTCATGCAAAAATTCCATTGAAGTCTCATTGCCTGCAATAAGTTTTTATAAGAGTAAACTTGGCATGTTCCCCTGTTCAAGGGATAAGCCCCAAGGCCCTCAGATATGTTAATCTTTCTTTAAAGCTTCAGAATAGCTTTATGTGAACAAATTTCAGAGTGTGGGGTTTTGTGTTCTTTATTTTTCCTGTTCATATGTCTAAATAAGTAATGAAAACTTCAGTAAGAATTTCAAAATTCAAACCATTGGAACTGGAGAGTTCTGAATTTCCAATATATTTCTGGCTGAAGTAGTTTTGGTCTTCTTTGGTCATCTTTCTACCATAATAATATTGTCAAAAAGCCCCATTTACTTGCAAACACAAAACTAAAGGAAGTGAATAAGTATGTAAGGCTTCAGAGTACATCCTTCTAACCAATTTGAAATCAGTTTGAGAAATGAAAGAGAAATATGTGAAATCATATATGCTTACCAAATGTAAGGAGACAACAGACTATTTTGCATTTGGAAGAGGAAGAGAAATCAAACAGTATATATAGTACACAATAACTGTAATTCTGATCCATAAAAACACCTCAAGCTTTCTTTTAGTTGAGTACTTTTTCAAGTTCTCTTCTAAACTGTTAATCATTTTGATTTTTAGTTAAAAACATATATGAATCATTTTCCTAAAATAGACCCTGCCTGCCAGAACTGAAATTTTAAAAACTCCAGCTTCTTTGTATAAAATGATTTCTCATGTAGAAATAATCTTTCACAGTCTGGATCTGTCATGAAGAACAGGCCTTTTAAACTGAAAAGACCAATGTGCACAGAGATTTAATATTATACAGGAAAAGCCCTCTATATTTAGATTCTGTGTAGAGCTGCTGACTACTAGGGGACAATTAATCAAATGGAGATAAATGCTATAAAATTCAGTAATAAAAAGAAAATTAAGACTAGCAGAAATATCTGAAAGGACTTACTGTGAAGACCCTGAATCTTTCTCTTATAAATGATAATATACACCATTAAAAAGACAGAACATATCAACTATTGTCACAGGTATATCCTATTTTATATATAGGAAAAAATATTTGAATTCTCAACCATTTTTACCTTCTGCCTGTGGATCTTCTTTCTTGAAAGATATTTCTATATCTTTCCCATCTTCATATTACCCTTCTACAGCTCCCAAATATTGGCTAGAATTTTTTATTCCCAGTACACACCCCTGCATCCCTCATCCCCAATATAAGCCTCAAAAGGCCACTTTCATTTCAAATCCCACTGTGAGATATGGCCATCAGTCTCTTTGCAAAGATGATTTTCTTGTAGTCAAACTCAATATGTTCTAGGGCTTCCACCATCAGCAATATATAAAAAATAATTGAGTTACCATGCAACCATAATGCAGCCCTCTTGGTTTCAGGCATGATGTTACACTGTATGATTCCATGAATTGCATAGTATTTTTTCCACAGGACCCTCACTTTTTTTACTGCACAGGATAGCTTACTCTTGGGAATGAATCCAAGTTATGTAGTGAGGGAGACTGTTGTCTATCGGACCATTGCCTCATCTGTTGTAAACAATAGACAGCATGTAGTGAATGAGGCAGAAGACTTCAGAAAGAGAAAGGATGGTTTTGTAGCTCTTTCTATACTTCTAACTTCTTTTATTTTTGCAGCTAAATGCAAAAATATATAGAATACACACAGTACTATGGTTAGGTTATATGGAGTGATAACTGTGTATCTGCAAATCAGCACTTTGTAATGGCCACAAAGGAATAAGATAATTGGCCTATGCAGCAGGTGAAAAATAGCAAAATTATTTCACAGATACTATAGCCTACAGTGTACAGTAGGCATAGCACAGTAGTTCTGCATTGTAATTAAGAAACAACAGCATTTCTTAATATAGGTGAATGGCAATCTATTGTAGCGAAGGTCAAACGTTGTCACCCATGCTGTCTACCATATATACATCAAAAACCACAAATACACACTTATGTGTCCTGATTAAATTAACCATGTAACTGGTAAGAAAGTTTAATTTAACATTAGTATATATTTCTCCTTTTACAACACTGTAAATTACAATAATCAATGTTTAATCCTTATCATTACTAAATCTGGACAATCAGCTCTGTAAATCCAGCCACAGATCCCACTATTTCCAGTGTTCTCTTGGATTTGTTAGAGTATTAACAGAATAGATTTGGACACATCTGCCTTCTCTAGCAAGCAACTTAACAGCACATCTTACGGCATAATAGGCCTGTGTTTAATTGACCTGTGATTGCAGATCTACACTGCACTTGAAAGCCAGGTCGCAAAGCTGCTGGTGCATCCACAATATATGCCGCAGATCCAGCTCAGAACTTCAGCTTCTATGGGCACATGCTATTCTGTCCCAGGGTTCCAAGCACCCTTCCTAGCTGTATTGCTTTTGGTCTTGGTTCACCGTGGGTTGTATGAGAACTTGCCTGTCTGTCCTAAAGGAGGTGACCAGTAGATATTTTTGTGAAGGAAAGGTTAGCTCACTAACACATTCATCAGACATTTTGTGTCTGCAAGCTCCCAGGAGATGGAACCATCGACATGGATCCTAAGCCAGGGGAAGAGTTTCTCCACGTCACAGTCAGTCTTATTTCAGGAATCAGATAGATAAACTGTCAGTTGCTGGTAGCAGTTTTTGACCTTCCAAAGACCCATCTAAGAGGGAGACATTGCCATGCCAGTCACTCATTCTTTTTACCTTAGCTGTAGATTCGCCTGTGTAGACCAGCACTTTTGGAGCAGGGCAACACACAGACTGGTTGGATAACATAATCATGCAGCCTTGGAATGACCAGTAGGGGTCCAGAACTTTCACATGAAGATGTTCCTGGGATTTTCTTATCTGCTTACTCTTATCTTCCAGTGCCAGCACGTCATTACAGTCATTTGAAAGGTGGCTACCCAGACTGCATGATCCATGGCTAAACAGTTCAGGGTTAGCAATTCAACTTGTGGCAGATGTTTGTGAGTGGTTCAGGACTATGATTTACCCAAAGTTGGTGGAATGTTCCTAAAGTAAGTGGCAGTTTGAAAGAATCAGTTTTCCAAACTATGCAAGGATCATTGATCAGACACATATGCAAATAGTTTGACCTCTGCAAGGAGCAAATGAACACAAAAAATCACAGGAGCAAATTCATGGACACTAATGTGGAATGTACTGACAATGTGCATGATGCCAGGATTGCAAGGGTGTTACAGATATCAAAACTTTACCTTCATAGAAATGTTGGGACATTATTCCAACTGAATGACATTATAAATGTAGACACTGTCCTCAGCTTTATTCTAGGAGACTCCATTTATCCGTCTCTTGCCATGGGTTATGGAACTATAACCTGATTTTAGAGAACCTGGTGGAAGAAATTTTAGCTACATACTTATTAAATGTATGATGGTGGTGTGACATTCTCCTAGCGAAATCTAGACTGGTGTGTATCTGTGTCAGCCCAATTCTACACTCCTGGGCCCTGACTTACCCTGCTTTGCTATGTGAACCCCCACTCCTGGGTCACTCATGCTCTCTTCACTTCGTAAAAGAGTGCTCTGGCCCACTATTCATATGAAAGACCCCCCAGAAAACACTTCCAGTCAAAGCTGCAACCCTGGGAACTGCCATCTTTCAGGATTCAGTGCTGCCAGATGTACTCTGTAAGCTCATTTACACTTCTCCATCAATTTATCAAAAAAAAATTGATATGCACCAACTCTGTGATTCTAACTGAGGACTCTGCACACACTCACTCTATATGCCTTGCTTTAGATAAAACAACAAAAATAAGTGTATTGAGTATGGTAAGATTTTAAGTGATTCTAAATTATATGATAAATAAATCCAGAGACTAATAATAAATCAAGAAGTTGGTCACAATCAGATAAAAAAAAATAATTCATAATCTAAACTAAGATTACTGTTTCAAGTCTGTACTCAGTTTATCGTACAGGCTGGCTGTGACGTTTTGAAATCAGTCTCCCTCTGTCTGTGGGTAGGAGGTGGTCCTTGATGTTGCTTGGGATCCAGATTCCAGTGTTGAACCCCTACACTCTCTAGGGTCAGGTGATCATCCATGTGTGGTACTAGGTATGATTTCTTCCACGTGAACCAAAGTGCTCACAGGTGGTTAAGCCATTCCATTGTTCCTATATGGATGTCTCAGCTGTGTGTGAAAACTGTTTGGACACCAGTGTTGTCAGAGCAAAGCTCATGTGAAAAATAACTCTGTTAGTCTTTAAGTGCCACATGACTGTTTTTTGGTTTTTTTGTTTTTTTGCTGGACTAGACTAACACCACTATCCCTTTGGAAATTGTATTATTGTGGCCTTCCGTCTTCTGCACAATGTCTGAAATGTGATAGGTGAGCCTCTTTTGATAGGAGTGGACTCAAAACAGTATTGGGTTTCTGAACCAGTACGCAAAGACAGACAATGCATCTGTGATGACAGGTGCTGGATCCACACCTAAAACAGAAATGAGGAATGCTTTGTGCAGCCACACAATTGTCTTTCACAGTCTCATGCATGCAAGAGAATGAAATGATATTTGAAGTTGTGTTCTGGGTGTATGTGTGTGAGGGAACTGTGGGCTTTCTCTAAATGTTTCATTTAAAAAGTAAACTGATATTATGTACTTGATTTTTTTTAGATTTTTCTTGAAATGTATGCAAATGCATCATAAATTTTATAAGTACTGGGCCTATGCTTCAATTTACTATTTATGGATTACTGTGATGCAAGTTTGTATATTTTTATTGTGCAATTTATTGAGAATGGTCATGTGATGATGTTTAAAAAGTCTGTGTTACTTTTAACATTATAGACAATAAAACTTGCCATTGTAGCCTTTAGTGCAAATTCAGTATTTTATTTTGTACATGGATTTACATATCAAAGAAAGAGTTAAAAAGGTAAATCTGCTGTCATCCAAACAGACAATAAATTAACCAGCCTGAGTGCCAAGATAGTGAAAGTTGGATGTTGCCAAACAGAAGGGTCAACTGCTTCTGGATGCTCACTGTCCCTTCATTCTTCTTGGACATTTTAGTGTGTTCGGCATACGCGGGCTGTGATTGGGCTAGAGCTGATGAATGCAAAGGGTGCTTTTTTTCCAGTCTATATGCTATGAATTTTTTTCCTGTAACATGGTATTCTCACCTCTTGAATTATTAAAAGACCATATAATTTGCATGGCATGACAAGTCTAGGGGGTGAGAGAAGAAGCTGAGGGTGGCAATGGATCTGTAGTCTGGAAGTCGTGATTACAAGCAACCATTTGAATAGCCCTTCTGCTGTGGTCTTTCTTCTTCCCACAATCAGTAGTAATGCTCCATTAATCTGTCTACCAAACTCTCTTTGCACCAACAGCTCTTCTTTCTCTTTTCACTTCTCTTGCATCTTTATCCTTTGGATATTCAGTCTTGTCCTTCTGCAGTTCTATCTGCAGTTAGGTCTCCTCTTCTTCACTCCTAGCACCAAATGTTTGCCTTGTGGAGTTGAAGGGCCTTGAAAAGAAATGGAACATTACTGTCCTGCCACAAGAAAAAAAAAATCTGTTCTGTTAAAGAGGCTGTTTTAATTCAAGGTCACAAAAGGATACTTGATATTCACACAAATATGCCAGACACTTCAGACATCCTTCGGAGCAGCAATGAATGTCATCACACATCATGTAAGATACACTCACAAAATTCAGTTGAAAATGGTTTTTACTTCCCCTTCATTCTTCCTAGGTGGAAGGGGGGTAGACTTATGACAGACTTCTGTTCCAAGTCAGTGGAAGACAGCCATCTCTCTATGCCAGAGTTTGGCAGCCCCATGCACGTATGCCAAACAGGGCATGCACACCCATTCCAAGAGGCATACGGGGTTCCTGGCCTTACAGCTACTTCTCCTGCTAGCCCCACCCTACTAGCAGGGTCTGGGGCTGCAAGAGCTATGCACATGAATGGCAGCTCCTGTTGTCCTCAGTCCCCAGAAGCACCAGGCCCCATTGGCAGCAGTACCAGCAGAAATCACCACATAGGCAACTCTTTCAGGGGCAATAGAGGAAAGAAGTTGCTCCCCTTCTGGCCCTGCCCCTGGCACTTGTTGGCCTTGTCCCCAGCATCTGCTGAGAGTGTGGACAGTGGGGCTGGCCCAGGGACTGGCAAAGGTTGCTCATCCCTGGTGTAGGCTAAGGCGATACTTAAATAGCTGGAGACTGATCAGCATATCTCTGAATGGAAGGTGCTCATGAGTGACAAAGGTCCATAAGCGGTACATGTGGTTCTAGACCAGAACTGACCATCTGGCGTTCTGACTCCATTACAAGTTTGCTTTCATCACCAGCCAGGAATGAATGAAAATCTGTGGTAAAACTGAGATGATGATTTAGGATGAAGAGTCAATAACAACCTCTTCACAGCATCCCGTGTCTGTGCTCAGACCCTACTGGCTGCTTAGCACAGACTGATCATCACCTTCCATTGTGATTTGGTCACATATATATAGAACGAGCATACCACCCATAGGGGGTGAGAGAGGAATTTTTTTTTTATATTTCAAATTCCCCTCTCACCCCTATGGGTGGTATGTGTCTTCCTCAACCTCGAGTCCTCTTCCAGAGGCCTGGGAGTTTGAGGGTTCTGCACAGTATCTTAGCTGTTCCTAGCACTGCACTCTTCTGGACAGAGAGCTCTGATGTTGTTCCTGGGATCTGTTGGAGCCACTCTCCCAGCTTAGGAGTCACAGCCCCGAGTGCTCCTACCACCACTGGGACCACTTTGGCCTTTACTTTCCACATCCGCTCTAGTTCCTTTTTCAGGCCCTGGTACTTCTCCAGCTTCTCATACTCGAAACAACAGCCATTGTTTCGAAATAAAATTTCTTATGTTCGGACAACGTACCGTTATTTCAAAACAATGGGCCCCGTTGTTTTGAAAGAATGGCAGTTGTTCCAAAACAGTAAAACCTAGCAGGAAATTGAAATAGCCATTGTTTCAAAACAGTTGTTTCGAAATAACGGCGTTCGGACATGTTGTTTTGAAACAATGGCTATTTCGATTCTGGCTTGCCTTGACCTTCTTCCTCCCAGGGTGCTCTGGGCCAGAAAGCACCTTGCCAGCCTCGTGCCTTGTGCCAGCAGGCTACAGGCAGCATGGCACAGGCTCGTCCTTCTGGGGCAGAGGGGTGACACCGGGCCCCAGCGTGGTCCACCGAGCAGATACTCTGCCTTTTCAGGATCTGGGGCACTGAAGACATCAGGGCCAGGTTCCGGGCACATCATCAGAACGTCGACATGTACCGGGACATCAGTGAGGCCCTGTCTGCTGAGGGGTACAAGCGCACCATTGAGCAGGTGTGCTCAAAAGTGAAAACCCTGTGGCAGGACTACGCCTGGGCCAGGCAGGCGAGGTAGCTCCATGGGGCAGCAGCTGCCACCAGCTGCCTCTTTTACCAGGAGCTCCACGCCTTCCTGGCCCAGGAGCCCAGTGGCCTGCCTTCGTGGCCAGTGGACTCTGGGGAGCCCCACACCCTGGCCACATCATCCCCAGAGCTGGAGGGGGCCTCCTCTGACCCCGAGGAACCCCTCGACGTTGGGGACAGCAGCTGGCCCAGCACTTCACCACCTACTTGCCCAGAGCTGATCCCTGCCAGGGAGGAGTGTGCCACGAGCCCCGAGGAGGAGCCACCGGACGAGGAGGAACCCGCCCTGGAGGGGACAGCATGACGGACATCAGGCATCCCAGTTGGTGAGTGTTCCCACCCACAAGCAGGGAGGCCCAGCCGTGGAAGCCATGGGTCCCGAGGGGGGGGTGCAGCCCTGGGACAGTGGGGCTTGGTCCTGGGCCTGGGCCTGGGGGGGTGGGGTGCACAGGCTCTCCCGGGGGTGTGGGTGGGCAGAAAACCATGTGCACACAGGGTCTGGGGTCCAAACAGGATGGGGGTCCCTCAATATGGGGGTGGCAATAGGATGACATGGCAGCATGCAGGGCAGAGAGCCTGCAGCCAGCACTCCTGGCACATGGCCTTGGGAGATTTCCCTGGCCACATGCTGCCAAGGACAGCCCACCACTGTGGGCCAAGAGGCCACATGCCCCCTGAGTGCAGTGTACACAGCACACAGATTGGGAAACCTGGTGGCTGTCAGGGCAGGGCTGTTTGCAGCTCACAGGCTGCACACAACATGCCTGTAGCCAGACAGTAACTGTTATCCCTTCTGCCCTGTAGCTCGTGCACCCACTCATTAGCCTTCTCTGAGGAGCCCACCAACCACCGCCTGTCGCGGGAGGTGAGCCCGCCAGACCTGGGACGACATCCTGGCCAGCCTCCTCCACCTTGGCCAGAGGGCCAAAGATTCATCCGGGGCCTGGCATCTGGAGCAGGGCAGGCGGCAGGACACGACCATCCAGCAGCTCCAGCGCACCGTGGCCGCAGATGACCACTTCATGGCCACCATGGAGCTCTAGTCAGTGGCAATGGAGTGGCAGGTGACCACACTGGAGAACCTCCACATGGTCGCCTGACAGCTTGCCACCTGCCTTGCCCCCCCCCACATCAGGAAGGACCTGCTCCTAGGGATCCCAGCATCCCTTGCCGCCAGCACCCCCGGATCCAGAGTGGCCTTGGGGAAGGCTGTGGGGCTGCAGGGATGCCCCAGGGGGGCATGCCCCAGGGATGCCTCCCCCCTAATATGAACAATGCCCCGATGGTCCACAAGGGCCTACAGGATGACCGAGTGATATCCCTTCCTGGTCCGGTACTCGGCTGCCCAGTGCGGTGGGGCTTGCACGGGGATGTAGGTGGCATCAAGTATCTCCCCGCAGTTCGGAAAGCCTAGGATGGCGAGGCCGGCGATGATGTCCTGCAGCACTCCCTGGGTGATGAGGCATGGCAGCAGGACTATGCTGATGACATGGGTGACCTGCAGCAGTGGTTCCCTGATGGTGGACCTCCCGATGCTAAAGAGCTGGGCAACGGACCTGTGGGAGTCAGGAGTGGTCATCTTCCAGAGAGCGATGGCCACTCTCTTGTCCACGGGGATGGCTGCCCTCATCACCGTGTCCCTTTGGTGCATGACTGGGGTGAGCTTGGCGATGAGGTGGGTGATGGTCTCCCTGCTCACCCGGAAGTTCCTCCTCCACTGCTTGTTGCTCCAGGTTCGCAGGACAACCCATCCCCACCAGTCTGTGCTGGTGCCCAGTGCCCAGATGTGCTGTGGCACAGAAGGGGGATGGGGAGCTATTGCTGTTGGGAGGGCCACTGAGATGGTGGTCTGGGGCTCAGCACTGGGCTCATTGGCCTCAGGGAAGAGTGTGTCCCACAGCAAGGCAGCACCCTGCAGGCTAGCAGCGGGGCTATCAAGTGCTCGAGGATGGTATGGGAGCCAGGGAGCATCCATAGCCACCTCTCTTGCAAGCTCCTGGGAGTCACAATGGACAAGAAGGGGAGGTCAGTTCTTGCTTTTATGGGATTGGCTGGCGACATGGCTCAGCAAGCCAGCCATGTTGCCATACCTCCCATGCTGCCACTCTCCTGAAGCGAAATAGCATGTCCACACACGGGGAATGCTATTTCGCTTTGAGGGCTTCCCTTAATTTGAATTAACTTATTACGAAATAACAGTTTATGTGTGAACATAGCCTTGATTCTCTCTCTTTGCTTTGTTCTGCAGGCTAGTCAATCTCAATCCTGCCAGCACTCAGACATCATTTTGCCAATGCAGTTGTATCTTGTTCTCTTTTTGACATCGAACACCTTGCTCATCTCAAACCAGAAACTAACCAGAATTCAGTTTTATTCATTTGGCCAGTTAGCAGTGCATTTTTGACACAGGAGCTCTTCTTAGTGCTGGTCTTGCTAACACATGGGAGGGATAATTACATTTTTAGTTCAGCAGTCTGCATGGTTAAACATATCATTTGAGCAACTTCATTTGAACCAGAAGGCTGTTCTGGTTCCTGAGAAGCAAGTGGAAACCTTTGGAATGGAAAGCTGAGCAGCACAGCCACTGGAAGTTGTGGGATAGCATTGACATACTCTCCAGACAACAGTCTGATGACCCTGACTTCACTGCATATACTGTGCAAAATGCCTAGGTTTTGACTGATATCAGAGTAGGACTCAGGCTCTTACCCACCCTCCTAGTAGGGTCCATAGGCCAGAGAAGTTCCTGAGCTAAGTTGGAATGACTTCTGCATAGACAGAAGCAAGGTTCAGGATTAAACCTGTGTCATAGTCCAGTTTTGGTGTGCTGTGTAAACATGTACAATAAACGGGTAGGAAATGGGCAAAGCTGAGAGAACTACAAAATCACAAGCATTACCGAGCCCAGCTTGCGTTAGAGGGCTAAATAACCTATGACGATACTAAGGTGAGAGAGATTGAGAGAGAGAGAGAGAGAGAGAGAGTTTTGAAGACCAAGTGTGCATCATTTATTATTATTATTATTATTATTATTATTATTATTATTATTATTATT
>ML681979.1:18723211-18749250 GCA_007922195.1 Podocnemis expansa
TTATTATTATTATTATTATTATTATTATTATTATTATTATTATTATTATTGCATTATCTGTAGACCAAAACCTTAAGGGTCTTATTTTAAATAGGAATTGCTTTTAGCAGTGATCTAGATGGGGAGGCGGGGGTTGCAATCTGATTCAGTGAATGAAAAAAACAGATTAAAATGTCAATTTTTATGACTGGGTAAAGTCAGGTTTCAATAACACTACAGGTAAATTTAGTAGCTTGTAAAAAAAAGTCAGGAAGCCTCTTCATCTTCAGTTATCCTAAAATCTTAATGTAAAGTTTTCTTCAGAAATCATACTGTCAGGAAGAGCTGCATAGAAATGTACCCTAGAAAACAGGATGAATAGCACTCTTATGGTAGTAAATTATTTATCTATTCTCTGCTTTGATATAGAAACAATGGACTTATTTATGCTCTTGCTTGGCACATCATTTACCCTTAGGTACACCAAATCTGGAGTCTACATCATGTTTTGGGAAACTGGTTTTTCTTCAAATAAGAACCAAGTAATTTCTAAAGAGTTTGGAAGAAAAGGAAGGGTTTGGAGAGTTTGTGTGCTAGGGGGCAATGTCCTGCTTCAAATTCTGGAGGAACCAACTAGGGGCTATGATTCTCTTAACCTGCTGTTCACAAACAGGGAAGGATTGGTGGGGGAAGAAGAAGTGGATGGCAATCTGGACAGCAGTGACAAAGAGAGGATCAGGGTCAGGATCCTGAAAAAAGAAGAAAGGAGAACACCAGAGTATAAACTCTGGACTTTTGAAAATCAAACTTTGATTCCTTCAGGGAACTGATGGACAAGGATCATGTGGGATGCTAATATGAGGGAAAAGGAGCCCAGGAACACTGGCAGTATTTTAAAGAAACCCTCCTGAGGGTGCAGAAACAAATCCACGTGCAGAAAGAACAACTGGCTGACCAGCTTGGCTTAACAGAGAAATCTTACGTAAGCTTAAATACAGAAACAAAGCTTATAAGAAGTGGAGGTTTGGTCTGATGACTAGGGAGGTATATACAAAATATTGCTTGAGAATGCAGGGGTGTAATCAGTAAATCTAAAGCACATTTGGGGCTAGCAACTAGCAAAAGATATGAAGAATAAGAAGAAGGGTTTCTACAGATATTTTAATAACAATAAGATGGTCAGGGAAAGTGTGAGAACCAAACAGAATTGACAAGACAATGAAGTGACATCTGATAAGGAAAATGCTGAAACAATCCATGCTCCGCATTCATAGAAAAGGTGAGCTACCAGATTACTGAACTGGACAGCACAATATGGGGAGGAGATGATGAAAGAACAGATTCAGGATTATTTAGAAAAGCTGAATATGCACAAGTCCATAGGGCCAGATTCAATGCATCTGAGGGTGCTGAAGGAGTTGGCTGATGTGATTGCGAAGCCATTGGCCTTTATCTTTTAAAACTCCTTGCAACAGGGGACATCCAAGAGGATTGGAAAAAGGCAAACATAGTGTCTGTCTTTAAAAATGAGAAGAGGGAGCATCCAGAGAACTATATAACTGTCTGTCTCACCTCCGTCCCCTGAAAAATCATGAACCAGGTCCTCAAGGAATCTATTCTGAGTCATTCAGAGGAGCAGAAGATGATCAGGAATAGGTAATGTGGATTCACCAAAGGCAAATCTTGCCTGAACAATCTGTTTATCTTTTATGATGAGATAACTGGCTCTGTTGATGTAGAGAAAGCAGTGAACAAGGCATCACTTGACTTTAGCAAAGCTCCCAAAGTAGTCTTGCCAAAAAATTTAAAAAGTATGGGTTGGATGAATGGACTACAAGGTGATTAGAAAGCTAGCTAGGTCACTGGGTTCAATAGGTAATGGTCAATGGCTAGAGGTCTAGCTGGCAGCCAGTATCAAGTGGAGTGTTTGGGCTGGTTTTGTTAAACATCTTCATTAATGATCTGGATGATGAAGTGGATTGCCAGTTCAGATGACCCTAAGCTGGTGAGAGTGGTAGATACACTGGACGATATGGATAGGATATAAATAACCCAGACAAATTGGAAGATTGGGCCAAAAGAAATTTGATGAGGTTCAACAAGAAGAAGTGCAGAGTTCTGCACTTAGGACAAAAGAAATCTTATGAACTGCTACAATCTTGGACTCACTGGCTATGCAGCAGTTCTGCAGAAAAGATCCTGGAGGGTTACAGTGAACAAGAAGTTGCACAGAAGTCAAAGGGATGTCCTTGTTGCCAGGGGGCTAATGGCATATTGGGCTGCATTCATAGGACCATTGCCAGCAGATCAAGGGAAGTGATTATTCTCCTCTATTTGGCAGTGGTGAGGTCTACATCTGGAGTACTGTGCCCAGTTTTGGGCTCCCCATTATAGAAAAGATGTGGATATATTGGAGAGAGTCCAGCAAAAGGCAATAAAAATGATTAGGAGACAAGCAGATGACTTGTGAGGAGAGGCTGAGAAAACTGGGCTCATTGAGTCTGCAGAAAAGATAATCAGCCTTCAACTACCTGAAGGAGGGTACCAAAAAGATAGATCTAGACTGTTCTCTGTGGTGAAAGAAAAAGGAGAAATTTTCTCAAGTTGTAGTGGTAGAGATCTGGGCTGGATATTAGGAAAAATATTTGCACTCAAAAGGTGGTAAAGCATTGGAGTGGGTTACCTCGGGAGGAGACGGAGTCACTAAAGCCCCGACTGTGATGATATAGTTGGGGTTGGTCCTGTTCTGAGCAGGTGGTTGGACTAGATGACCTCCTGAAGTCCCTTCCCACCTTAAATAGTCTATAATTCTATGATTTTCCTTAAGAACTAGGGGCCTCTGTGCCAGGGAGGAGGAAAGAATACTTGAGAGGAGTGGAGGAATTGCAATACTGACCCACTTCCTCCTTCATCTCTTCAACTGCATTCTTTCTGAGCCTTTCCTCTCCTCAAGTTCCTGAATACATATCTTTACTCTTGGCAGTCAGACCTAGAAACACAAATCATACCAAGTGGTTTGGCTTGTAGAAAGGGTACACTTTTTGAAAGATCTGACAAGGATCACAGAAGATGAATATCATAACACTGAGTGGATAAATTACTAAGGTATTAAAGTTTCTTTTTAGATGAGAAATACATAGGAAGCAACAGTAAAAAGATGTGGGACTCGAAAGGGTGAGGGATAGAGTAGGTACTGCATACTGAAGATGAGTTTAACAATGCAAAAAAATCAAAGCAAAGTCTAATTTTTATCACAGTTGAAACAACTATACTGTTTACTTCAAAATCACTTTTAAAATTTGAGAATCTCATAACTAAAATTTCAGAAGGGTAGCTATACAGCTAGTCTAGTTGAGCAAAACAAAGGAAAAAAAGAGTCACGTGGCACTTTTAAAGACTAACAAATTTATCACAGAGCTTTCATGGGTAGAATCCCACTTCATCAGATGAAAGAAATGGAGGAGCTCCATCTTCTTTGGTACCTTCTTTCAGGTAGGCTGATACAACCCTCTCCCCTCATTCTTCTTTTCTGCAGACTCAGTGGCTATGTCTACACTAACCAAGTAGCCCAGATTAAGCAACCATAGTCCGGACTAATTTAGTCTGTGTCTTCACAGGCTTTGCCTAGTTTGAAGTCAGAAATTTCTTAGTTCGAACTAAGCAAAGCTTAGCCCAGACTACAAAATGTATCTAATTAGTCTGGACTAAGTGCTTAGTTCGAGCTTTAAGTCAAAGTTTACGTCTGAACTAGTGTGATGTAGACATGGACTAATGGCTAATTTGAACTAAAAAAATTTGAACTAAGCCATTAGTTTGAACTAGCCATGCTTACTAGTTAGTTTGAACTATCCATGCTTTATAGTTCGAACTAACTTTTTAGTCTGAACTAAAAAGCTGTGGTTAGTCCGAACTAAGCTGTGGTTAGCTGAAAGTAACTGGGAAATGCTGAGTTTGGATTAAGGAAGTCCAAACTAAGCTTTGCGATGTAGGCATGGCCAATAAGCCTTGTTGTCTTAGCGTCTCATCACAAGTCATCGTCCTCGAACATCTATTTTTTTCCCCTCTGTTGAACTCTTTCCAATACAGTAGGAGGCTCCAATGTAGCAAATATGGCCTTATCAGTGCCAAATAAAAGTAAACAACCACTTTCCTCAGTATTCTGGCAATGATACCTACTAATGCATCACAAAATGCCTCTCTCTTTCTTGGCAACAAGGATACACCCTTGAATAATATTCAACTGCTTGTTCATCATGCATCTGATGAAGTGGGATTCTATCCATGAAAGCTCATAAAATAAATAATTCTGTTAGTCTTTAAAAGTGCCACAGAGCTCCTTTTTTGTATCATTTAAATTTGTTGCTGACATTTATGGTTGGAATCATTAGCTGCAACTATTCAAAAATCACTCTAAAATGTAAGGTTTTGTTATTTTTGGTTGGGTTTTTTTTGTTTTGTTTTGGTTTGGTTTGGTTAATTCATGCTGCTCTAATCAAGGTCATAGAAGCCTGTGTATTCGGTGCACATAGAATAGAAGATATTAAAACTTCTGCAGAATTTTAGAAGGTAAATGATCTTTGCTCCTGTCAATAATCATCTTCAGAAGCTCAGATAATATTGTGGATGTTCAAACACTCGTATAATTCCAATTCCTATTTATGTCTTTCCTTCAGTCAAGATATGTTGAAATTTCTAACGGTATATTCCTTTTTCTTCCTTTGAAACTAGGTATATATTTATGCACCAAATAGAACTATAAATTCATTATGTATTACATGTTAATTAATGATCAACAATAAACTGTTTCATTCATTCAAACCTTCAGAAAGTTTGATAGGTGAAGCAGTGAACAGTTTTAATTACCTGATCTCTTCAGCCTCTAGATCATTTACTGACTAAATTAGGAAGAAACAACATATTTAAAATCTGCTAATATAGCCAAAGTTTGATCTATTTAATGAGTTTAGGTTTGTTTTGCATGGTAATGTTTAGCTTCTTCTGCATATATAATTCTGGTTATTAAACCTATGCGTAGGGCCCCTGCCTTTTCTATTGCTCTTCCCCTTTAAAAATAAAACAAGATTTACATTTTCTAAAGGATCCACTTTGTGCACATCTAAATCTGAATATACCTTATATGTTATATTCATATGTATTGCATACTCACAGCTATAATTATGACACATTTTGAGTTCTCAATAATTAATTTAAGAGTAATATTATTTATTTGTATTATAGTAGTACCAAGAGACTCCAATGAAAATTGCGGACTCATTTTAAATTATATTAGTACAAAGATACCAATGATTAAATAAGCACCCAGTGACCAACTAGAATGATTCACACTTAACATCACTGAAATGTGTTGATGTCTGACATGTCTACTCATGCTATACAAATTCTGTGAAAAGAGAGCTTCAGTTTTATGGGCTGTTGATCTAGAACATTTTAAGTAATAAATTTGTGAACAAAGGTAGGAAAGCTATAGAGGGAATAATCTCTGGCTCTTGGGAGCATGGGAGGCTTTTAGGGGTCATTATTTGGGTGTGTTTTATTGAGAAAGATGTTGGCAGTCACAGGAGTGAGGCTTCCATTTTAAAATGAAAAATGGGATAATGTATGTTATTCAGGAAAGAATTTAGAGGAATATTTATAGCTTTCCTTTCTGTGGAATGTTGAGTATGCAGGATTTTATAGTACTTCATTAAGATGGAAAAGTAAATCCAGCTTCAGTATAGTGACAGTCTAGCTACAATATAATGACAGTTTTATAACAACAAACATGTTTAAGCTACTACCAAATAAGGTCATTAAAACACAGGAAATAATTAGGAACATTCATAAAACAAAACTATGACATGAAAATGTTTAAAACTCACTGATCAAGTTTAGGGATGATACTCCTGTTGAAGCATCAAACTTTTCAGAGTAAGCATAATGTGGTCAGTGAATTTTGTTTCAACAGGAATACAATTGTGAATAAAATAGTCAGATGAGTATATTACAGTTTTTTTAAGTTTACTTGTGTGTCCTAAAAATCAGCATTGCAGTTTAAAATCTGACATTCTAACTTAATATTTCAATATTTTCAAGTTTTTTTTATCTCTGTTTTCTGAGCTTTAACATTTATTCTATTTATGCTTTTCTCCTAGATGGCTAGCCAGGAGACAAGTCACAGAAGTCAGCTTCAAGATGACATGTTCTGAATAGCAAAGGAAAACTAATGAAAAACAATAGCCTTAAGATATTTGTGCAGAATAAACCAAATAACTAGTCAAAATATGAAGGACCTTTTGAATATAAGCCTTTGATCAGTGTATCTGATATGACCTTTAGCTTTATTGTTCAGTGAACAGTTAAAGGTCATAAACAAGTTTCAGTTAAGCAGGAAAACATCTGAGAATTCAGTGCACTAAGAAGTATGACCAAAGCTTTCAGGTTGTTCCTAGATCACAGACAAAAGCAGAGGTTCAAAATAGCTGGAAGAACATTCTAGATATTTAAATTTCAAGTTTACCATTTCATTTCAAAATTCTTGTATTTGGCATTGCCAAAAGCAGATGTTTAACATGAAGCCAGAAGTAATAAACTAAGTAGAGTACTAGTAACCTGTTTCTCATAAAACAACAGTTAGATAGTATTTTCAACTATGGACTCTACAGCCCTAAAATTTCAGTGCTGCAGTCATGCCACTGTAATGATGCAGTGTGAGCGTAGACATTTTTAAAGGAACAGAAGGGGATTTTCTTATGTATAGGTGATCCACCTTCCCAAGTGGTTCTAGCTGGTTGATAGAAAAGAGAGATTCTCACCTGCTGCAGTTGCTGAAATTCATTGAGATGTGTCTCTCTGTGGGTGCACCACTTCTTTGATCAGAGATCCTTACAGCAGTATTTGTCCATCTCATTCATGTCTCTTGTCCGATGCCATTGTGCTTCTTCTGAGACACACGACCCAACCCGCTCAGTTGCTTATCTACCATAGTGCACCATACAAGAACTCTGAAGTAAAGAGAAGGAGGAGGTGCACCCACAGGAACACACATCTCAAAGAACCTTAGACATTGTGCCAGATGAATAATACTCTCTTCTTCTTCAAGTGATGTCCCTGTGGGTGCTCCTCTTTTGGTTACTGGAAAGCAGAGTAGTCCTCGTTTGTTGGAGGGACTTTGGGATCTTTTTTTTGCACAGATGAGAAAACTGTTAGTCCTACTATGACATCTTGTGGAAGTGTATAGTGAGCCCAATTTGCAGTCTTTTGTCCATTTAGACACTCTTTGAATAGATATAGCCTGTCCTTCTGTGCATTCCATGATTGATATAAAGACCTTATCTAGCTTTTGAAATGTTTGTTGTCGCCTATAGGTAAAAGGCCAGTTCTTGTTTGATGTCTAATGTGTGAAAGTGCTATTTCCTGTGCATTATTATGTGGTTCTGGATAAAAGGTAGATACCTCTATAGGCTGATTAATGTGAAAGTATGATATTTTGGTAAAAATGTTGGGAGGGGTCTTAGACTAATTTTATCTTTGTGAAAAATCATGTAGGGTGGGTGGGCTATAAAACCACTGATTTTTCCTACATCTAGCAGATGTGATAGCTACTAAAAATGACAGTGTCATTGACATGTGGAGAAGTGAACATATTACTATGAATTTTAATGGTGGCCTAGTAATACCATTTACCAAAAAGCTGAGGACCTATGATGTGCTGGGGTTACATACAGCTGGAAATACTCTTTTTAACCTATTCAGGAAACATCTTACCATTGGGTGAATGAATACCACTGGATGATTAATGTTGTTAACAGAAAATGCTGCTAGATATACTTACGTGGAGCTAACTGATAGGCCTAATCTGTTTAGCTCTAGGATATATTCTAAGATGGATGTAATAGATGAAGGTGCAGTAAGGATTCATCTAAGCCTGCATCAGAAGTTAAATATTCTATAGTTCTACTTGCAAGATTTTTTTGTTGATGATTTTGTATTATTTATTAATATACTTTTAACAGGACATTCTAGTTACTGTGGGCTGAGCCCATCAGGAACCATGACATACAATGAAATTTCTGTATGTTTGGATGATAAGTCCAACCATCGTCCTGATAAAGGAGATTGCATTGTAAAGGCAACATGATTGGTTTGTCTACTCAGATTTTGTATTTGGCCTTGGCTTTGGGTATCACTCTCCAATGCATACAGGAATCGTTTGCTCCAGTTGAATAAAAATGCATCTCCCAGCTCCAGTCATACTCCTGAGCAGAAGCAATGTCATTTGTGATTTTGTTTGTGGCAAACATGCCAACAACTAAATAATCACACTGCTGAAAAATGTTAAGAACCTTGTTGTTCAGTTTCCACTTGGGGTTCTGGCCAAAGTGTGTTCTGAGGGTGTCTGCAGTGATGCTGTGTATTCCAGGTAGGTATGTTGCTGATATTTTGATGTTGTGTTGCATGCAGAACTTCATTGCTTCACTACATAGGGAGCAGGACCTTGCTTTTCCCTGATGGGTCATACAGAACATGCATGCACGGTTTTCTGTCACTGTCTTTAATGACTTGTTTGTTGTGAGTGGTAGAAAGTTACAATACACATTATGAACTGCTCAAAACCCTAGGTATTTATCTACAGTTTAATCTCAGGCTTTCACCATTGTTCCATATCATATGGTTGTGGAGGAACTCTCCCCACCACAGTAGTGACATTCCTGTGGACATTGTGAGAATTGGATAACTGATGGAGGATATTGTGAGAACTGGATTCCTGACATCAAGTTATTTTTTTCTGGTCCACCAATGTAGGAACTCTGATTTTGTCTCATATCATTAATATTCTGTTTAGACCATGGCTATGAGATCTGTATGCTGAGGCAAGCCATCTCTGACACCACTGCATATTTACTTGGGCATATTGGGCCATGATTGTTGTTGCAATCTTTTGGTCCAGAAGTTACGTAACAATATGTATGTTATTCTTGCCCTGTCTCTTATTAGTCCTATTAGATCTGTTATGGCCTGGAATCTTGGTTGGCTATTATTGATGCATTGACCGTTACTGAGTCAATGTTTGCTCCTATGAATTCTAGCTGCTGTGTTTGATTTAAAGTGGAGTATTCTTTGTTTTGAAACAACTCAGTGGTTTGGCACTTGTGTGGCCAGGTCTGGGAAAGTACTCACTGTGTCAACTAGAGACAGGGTGGAACAGATTATTTAGTGTTAAGTAATAAATTTTAATTTATATTCTAAGACACTATTCAAGGGTTAAACTTACATACTAAGACACCATTAAAAGTCTATTTATACCTATCCAATCTAAGGCTAAAATGAGGGTGGGGGTTTTTGGCAGGTTACAGATTTTTGTAAGAAGACATGAATCCACTGTCTTTATTAATAACATGATTTTTAGTGTCTAGAAAAGCAGTTAATTTCAACTCCCAGGTTTGTCTTTTCACAGTGTTGTGCAGATTTCCTTTGAATATGAGGAATCAGATATGGAGTGACCATTTTGTGAGAAGAGTTCAGACATAAGAAGCCTAGGTTCTATTGAGATTTGAACTCAGCTCGCTGGATTATTTATTTTAGTGATATCTGCAAGCTTCAAACATGACTTGCCCCAGTGAATCCATGCTAACTGTTCCTGATCATCTTCCTCTCCTCTAAGTGCTTCAAAATGGATTCCTTGAAGAATATCTTTCTTTGATAGGGTAGTAAGCCTTGTAGGTGAAAGGATGGAGTAGTCATGTCAAAGGATGGAGTAGATGTGTTATGGTGTTTTTGTCTTTTTATCATTTTTCTTTGTGAGCTCATTCAAAGGCATAGTGATTGTCTAGTTTAACAGACATACATTTTTATTGGGTTGTTTATTGGGGTATCAGCCACGAAGGACAGTCAACTATAACCTTCTGTAAACTACATGCAACTCCAAATATGCTGAACAACACTGCAAAAGGATTTCACAAAAAAAACTGAGGAACCACATCCTATACTTTAAATATTCCAGAAGGGATCATCTCAAGCACAAAATCGTCCCATAGTCCCACATGGGAAAAAAAGAAAAAAAAAATCAGCAAACATATTTACTTATCACACAAGTAACTCCAAAACAACTATAAAAAAAACCCCTTATGACAGCAATTCAACATAAAAACAAAAAAATGAGCCAACCAAAATAACTGCCCAACCCACTAAACAACAACTCTAGGAGAAACCATGGAAGTAGGACCCACCACATGAACACTATAAAACACTCCATCACCATCAATTTATCAAAACTACCCATCGCTGGAGCTGAATTATTTGAACTCTGAGAGAATAAACTTGTAACAGAATTCAATAGAGCACTAACATGGAGAACTGGGATAAGATTTTCACTGACTCTGCCTCAAAGGAACTGTTTCATACCAATGGCAACAGCACCCACCACTACCACAGAAGATGAGCCTGGGAGCTTAATCTCATAGCTCTGCTGTGACACTGGATTTATGATTAATTTCAACAAATCTGTAGGCTGCAAACTCCCATTTTTGTACTATTATTGGAAAGGTGTGAATGTGACACTTCAAGTTGAATTGTGTCTTAGAATATGTATTAACTACCTATGATAAACAATCTATTTCAACTTGCATTTAGTTATGACATTCAGAGTGCCTTTCCCACACCAGAAGATAAGTTTTCTGCAGCTGAAAAGCTTGTTTCTTTCACCACCATAAGTTGGTCCAATAAAAGATTTTATTGGACCCAACTCATCTCTTTTATTTATTATGTCACATTTCATATACTTTAACAATATACTTTAACAAATTTTCCTTCTTTTTCTATGTCTTTAAGAAAAAGTTAGAGATTTTTAATAGTGGTTCATACAGAAAGTAAGCAAGAAGAAATTTAATAGGGAACACTGGACCACACTTTACTCTTTAATGTTGTAACATTGAACATTATCATTATCCCTTCTTGGGTCTAGGGCACCCCCTTTTCAACATAGAAGTGGTTCCTGCAGGCCACTGAAGACTGGACACTGGATTTGATGAACCAATGTCTCAATCCTTTATGAGAAATCATATCTTCATAGGAAGTTGGCTTTAAGAATTGAGTTCTTTAGATTTCAGATTATACCATCTATGGCTGGCATGGTAGAAGTAAATAACTCCTGAGCTAAGTCAGTATTGCATGTGAGGAAAAAAAACAATGTTTGTGTTCTTTCCCACTCTGATGAAAACAAATATAAGGTATTTTATTCTAATTTTTTTAAGACTTTAGGAAACATTTTATTTGAACCATAATTTTTTCTGTCTCAAATACATTCGGTGAAAGATGTTCATGCTATTAAGGACATTCTTCCTATTGCACAAAACCTCTGTTTTACTGTCTCCTTTGTGTGTTCCTGGTACTCGTCTCTCATTATCATAATGCAGTTCTCCTTTAGAATCTGAGGGTGCTAGTTTAAAGTATTCCAGGAGTTTAACATTTTTTAACTTCACTTCAGCCACTTTTATTTATATATTATTATTTATGTATTCACACATTTATTATTATACCTAAACTTGTGGATTCTGTCTTCATTTCTGGGATTTTTCACTATTCTTGTACATCTCTGATGTGCAAAACTACCATGATCATACAAATTTCATAAGCATTAGCAGGAAACTGGTCAGCAAAAGCACCTACGAATAAATCACACATACAAATATGGTTGTGTCTTATGCTTTTCATTTTCTTTGCAATGTGTGACATTTCTTCCTCTCACTTTTGTTCCAGGTAGCTTGTCCATCATGGGAAAAACATAATGTGCACAAATCTTGAACATGAACAAAATGCAGCTAATCTGTTCCTTTGACAAAAATCAGCCATCAGCGTCACCTCTGTTTGGATTGCACACCATTATTATTGCTTTTGTAAATACTTCCACTGGTGTATTCTCAACAGAATTTACCTGAAAGACTATACTTACAATTCTACTATTAAATACTGTGGAGGTATTCCGGGGCTCAGGCCTAAAAGTGTGATGAGACCTAACAGCATTGAGACACAGATGCATAGCTCAGTAGGCCTGGGGCAGAGAAGCTGCATTTCTCTGTTCCACTAGCATGCCTGGAAGAGGGCTAATAGAAGCAACTAGCTGATAAGGAAGCTGTAGAGAGCCATGCTTCTAGGACAGTGTACTGAAATTTGGAGACAGAGAACGTGTTTGGATTTATCTGCAGATTTTGGAAAGTCAGCCCGTTTGGGTCAGCTCAAGGAGTAGGCCAAAGTCTGTGGCACAGGTGAATTATGATTGGAGGGTATGTGGGGTGAGGTGGGTCAAAGGTAGGGGTTGTAATTGGGAGAATTTTGGTGCAAAAAGGATGGACCCAAAACTTAATTGGCTATACCGCAATAGTTTATGCTTTGTAATATGATGTAATATGTCACTATATATGAATAATGTACACTACTCTCAGGGCTCTTGGGCACTTGGGCCCGCAGCTATGTAGAATAAAGCTCCACTCCTCACTAAGTTTGTGGCCCCCCGCTTACTGAGAATTCCTCTACAATACCCATATCACACATAAATGCAATTTCTAAAAGGAAGAGATCTCATGTTGCAATGTCCTTCAGAAGGAAAATCTGTTGAATTTCATTGAATCAAGCTCCATTACCCTCCAATGACAGAAGTACTTAATATTTATCGGAAAGGTTCAAGTTTTACCAGTCGTTTAATCAGGCCACCGACTCTACAAACACTTACGCACATGTTTCATTTTACATGCTGTAAGTTGTCCGACTGACTTACAGTTCATAAACTCATGCACATGGGCTGTTTGCATGATCTGTACCTAAAAAATAAAGTCCAAGCTAATGGATCAGATCAGCTTAAAAAACCCCAAATTTATTTCTTTTGGCAATTGCGGTATGATTTTCCTCAAAGCATTTAAGTTTACATATTTAAGTAAAACACATTTCTCTCTTCAAAAACTGTTAGAAATTTGTAATTCAGCTCTCATGTGTCTGACATTTTGTTTCTACTTCCTGTTTGAGGATTCCTCAGTTTGTTTGTTTTTAAGGAATGTAAAATGCATTTCATAATGCTACATTACATGCAGAAATCAGCTTTTTAATTAAACCAAAATTCAACTTGAGGCAGTTAAAAATGACTGTGACTTCTGACCATTTTTATTTAACTCTCTAGTATACAAGTTGATGGAAAGATTTCTGCTAAAAGCCCCTTTCCGGGCTTTTTGCGTGCTATATTTCAGTCATAGAAAATTAAAGTTGTTGTTCTATAAATTCTTGTTATAAAAATGAGATGGAGAGTATGCTGTATATTAAACTCTTATCTATTATTAAGATGCCTTCTGATACTAGGACTCAATCACTTTATTTTTCCTAAGCAGTTTTGAAAAAAAATGAGTTTACTCTAATACTTTAGAATAGGAAGTGTGTATCTCTTGCCTCAGCAGAAAAGAGTGAAAGTTTTTTGTCCCCTGCCTGCCCCCACCACCAGATGACATACAATTTATCTCAACCCTGAAAAGCATACTGTTTACTTCCCCACTCAGTCACTGCAGATAGTGAGTGGACAGAAGATGCTTGGTAGAGTTGGAGAAAAGAAGATGTGAGGTGCTATTGCCAAAAATATAATTTTAAGAATTACTGGGGAGGATGTGAATGGCATGCCAAGAATACACCATAGAACAAACTTTCTCTGTTTTTACACATGGGAGCACACTCAATTTGATGGGGGGGGGGGGGCTGAAGGCAGTTAGAAGCACAGCTGTAAATAAATCTTTTCTCTTATTAAATGATTATGGCTGAATTTTGCATGTGTAGCTAGAAAATGTCTCTGCTTATGCATGCTGAAAGCTGCAAAACCATTTTTAAATGTAAAAATGGTTTCAAGCACTGTACCTGCTCTTTACACACATTATGCAAATAAAGCAATCTTGTAAATACTAATACATCTGAAAGAAACAAAGAACAGCTCTTCAGCATTCTATATACTGAGAAAATCAGGAGATAATGGAGTTCACCAGAGCGTCTTACTGTTTTATTTTATTAAACATGCACATTATGGCCAAGAATAAAGATGATAAGCAAGAAGGCCTCAATTTTATAGAGTCTATAATATGGTGGTTACATTTTTGAACATGAAAAACATATTCAAGTTAAATAAGCTGCTCATTTAAACAAAACATAAAGACAGGATACAGATAATATTCATCTATACTGACTTGAAATCAGAGTCTTTCACAAAGAAAAAATAAACATTTTGATGAAGTACCATGTAAACCATTTAAATATTAATGAGAATCATTCATTTTGCCCTATAAATACATGCGTAAAATTATCTACATACTGCTGTGTGAAAACAAAGGAAGATTATTTTGCCTATATTACATTCTCAGTGTTTCATATATATTTTAGAATAGTCAAAAAAGGGTGGGGTGGGAGACGAATCTCTGCCATCTTAATGGCTGGAAAGCCAATAGTGGTGAGTTTCCAGTTTCATAGTGCAAAGAGAAGCAACTAGCAACTAAAATATTCACTTCTATAGAATGAAATTATAATAATGGTGCACATTTTAATATTCTGCATTAACCATAAGAGGCTAAGAAATTTTAACTAAAGATTTATCATTAAGAAAACTAAAATTGTTTTAATAGGAATCGGATAACACAATGGGCTTAAAAACGCCTTTAAAAAAAAGAAAAAGAAAAAAAGTGCTGCATATCTACATAAAAATGTGTTCTCATCTGGGTCAAGGCCAAGTTTAGAACAGTGTAGGACAACTCCACTGAAGCTAATGACGTTTGTTCTCATTCAGTGTGAACTAGGCAAGAGTCTGCATGAAATGAGGTGGGTTTTGTTGTTGTTTTGTTTTTGGGGAGGTGGCAATCCAAGCTAGCGATTGTATCTGGCCAGGAGAGCTCTCTCAAAATATACCTTCTCTAACTTCACAAGAGCATCAGTGACACCTTGAGTGGAGAAAAGTGGACTACAGGAGGTCTTACAAGTGGAGTTGACCTAGGGCAGTGGTTTTTCGAACTGTTTTCCTTGGGACCCAGTTGAAAAAAAAATCATTTATGCCCATAACCCAGCAATTACATTTTTGAGCAATGCACTCCAGTCTTTTGGTAGTGGCAGCAAGGGGTGCCGCGACCCAGTGCTTGAGGGTGTGCTGCCCAGGACTGGGTTCTGACCCTAAGGTTGACAACCACTGACCTACAGCAGGTATAGGTTTGATATTAGGAAAATCTTTTTCACTAGGACAGTGGTGAAGCACTGGAATAAGTTATTTAGAGAAGTTGGTGGAATCTCCATCCTTAGAGATTTTAAGCCATAGCTTGACAAAACAGTGGTTGGGAAGGTTTGGTATGGGGTGTTGGTCCTGCTTTGAGCAGGGGGTTAGACCAGGTAACCCATGTTGGTTCTTTAAATTCTTATTTTCTATGATTCTTGGAAGAGTGCACACGCCATCAAACTTGCTCCATAGTGATGCTGATGAACTTATTGGTAAAGATAAATAGATGGACAGAGAAGGGAAAGAGAAGTTTGGGGAAGCAGGAGGTAACCTCAGGGCAAGGAAAAGCCTCTGAAGCTGATGGCTGATAAATAGTGTTCATATAATATACTTAGACTGCTGTAGGGTATTTGACTTGGAACCTCATGATATTTGGTTAAAAAAAAAGGCTAGAGAGAGATAAGATTAACATGGCACAAATAAAATGGATTAAAATTGACTAACTGATAGGTTTTGAAATGTACTGGTAAACGGGGAATCATCATCAAACGGGTATATTTCTAGATGGGTCGAATAGGGATAGGTTTTTGCCCTATGCTCTTTAACATTATTACTAATTACCATGAAGAAACATAAAATTAAAGCAGTCAGAGTTTGCTAATGATACAAATGTCGGGGAGTGTTAAATAAATGAAGATGTAATTGATTAAGAATTATCTGGATTGCTCAATATGTTGGGTGCAAGCAAGCAATGTGTGTTTTTATCAGGGGTTAAAAAGTGGGCCAGAACGCAGTGGAACTCCATTCTGGGGCCTGCTGTTTTTAGGGGCTCAGCATTCCAGGCCCCCTAAAAATAGAAAATGGAGCCAGAGCAGTATGTTCCAGAGCCTACTATTTAAAAATAGCAGGCCCTGGAATGGCGTTCTACAGCATTCCAGCAGGCAGGGAGAGAGCGAAGGGGGCATGCCTGGCTCCCCTGTGCATGTGCAGATTCGGCTTGGAGGCAGAAGCCTCCAAGTGTATCCTGCAGGCTCCATTGTCTCCTGGGCCAGCACATGGCTGCCAGTAAGTACTGCAGGGTGTTGGGGGCACCTGAGCTGGGGGTGGGTATTGGGGCTGGGGGTGAATTTTGTAGGTGGGTATTGACAGCTAGGTGTGGATTTTGGGGACAGAGGAATGGATATTGGGGGCAGTAGATGGGGTGGGGGCAGGAGCTGGGGTGAGGGGAAGGCATTTAGGGGGCAGGAGCTGGGCTAGGGGGTTGGCATTTGGGGGACAGGAGCTGGGATGTAGGAGGGGGGCCTGGATGTGCTGGAGGGGAGCCCAGACATGTGGAAAGGGGGTCCACCTGATTAAGAGGGTTCCAGGGCCTGCCAAATTATACTTTAACCCCTGGTTTTTCTATTGTTAAATATAAACAGAAATGACTACATCTAGGAAAATAGAATGTCACCCACACTTACCCAATGAAGAACTCTATTCTGGGAATCACTGACTCTGAAAAATATTTGGGGTTCATGGTGGATAATTGATAATAACTTCAAGTGCAATGCTATGGCCAAAAATGGTCAATGTGATACTTGGATGAATAACTAGGGAATTTTGGATAAGAGCAGAGAGGTTGTTTTACCTCTGTGTTTGGCATTAGTGCAACCACTACTGGAATGTGTGTACATCTCCTGTATCCACAATTTAAGAAGGATATTAATAAATTGGGAAGGCTTAGAGAAGAGCCACAGAGATGATTAAAGGTTTGGAGAACATATCTTAGAGTGATTCAAGACACTCAATCTATTTAGCTTAACAAAAAGAATGTTACAGACTCTCAGTTCCTATATGGGCTACAAATATTTAACAATGGCTGATTCAATCCACCAAAGAAAGGTACAACATAGTTCAATGGCTGGATGTTGAAGCTAGATATATTCAGTTTGAATGTGGAGAGGTTGGCCCTGTGCCATCCTTGCTGAAAACTCCGCGACAGAATTGTGGATCACCACATGCTCTTCTACACTTGTTATTTTTCCAGGCATTGAAGAAGGTATTGAAGTAAACTAGCCTACCCAAACAAATAAACACAGTAATTTAGGTATTGATTTGGTAAAGGGCAAACAAGAAGCCAATAAAAAAGAAGCCAAATATTTGACAATGTGAAAAAAAGCCAGCAAAAACTATTTAATAAATTTAAATTGGTATTCTATTACTGATTAACAGAACAATTAAAACTATGATTAATAACCTGAGTTAACCATGATTAATTGGCAGCCCTAATAAAAATATTTTATTCCTAATGGAGAAATGTTTTATCCTACCTTTTCATCTTTCAAAAGACAGACTGGCACAATTAAAGGAAGAGGAGAACATCATACAGCTCATAGCAGATTTTTAAAGGTTAGTTAGTTAGTTAGTTAGTTAGTTCTATAATCTTTGTTGCACTTATAATGCTGGGAATTTTCTTCTCTTGACATGATTCATTAATACAAAGTGGGTTAATACTTATAGAGAGAAAAAAGAATAACTCATTGCCTACTGGTGGCAATATATTGATTCAGAAATCTAGCTAAGAACTATCATTTAATTCCTTCACTCTTCAGAAATCTGTCTAGTTGCCTATCTATCTTCAAGTTGATATTATTCAAGCTACTGCAACTCCAGATAACACTGGATGCTTTTGGTGAAGTAATCCTGGAAAGTTACTTAAACTCTGTATCTCAGCATATAAAATGGGATAATTTTAACAGCTACCTCAGAAGAGTATTGTAGACTTCATTAATTGCCTGCAAAACACTTCAGGGCACAGCAGTATCATAAACTGTATAGCAACAAATGTTTAATAACTATCAAATTTTGAAGCACCTAAATATGAGTAAGAACTTAAATCTCATTTTCAAAACTGACTTTCAGCCAGAGATAGGCTCTTTTGTTTTCTTTTTCTTTCTTTTTAATGCCGGTCACTGTGCTTAAAGATCTAAATTTAGTTAATTACATGATGCTTCAAATTATAAGTATTGATGCTGATTTTACATGAGGAAATCCATAATGGTTTACTCAGTTTTACTGAAAGTTTTACTAAGGCTAACTGAATGGGAGCATAGTGGATGTAGAAAAGGTGTGTGATTAACTGAGACTGAGGAGGGAGTATGTCTTATTTAACTTTTTCTTTACAAATTGATGTGTTATGTGGCTCAGTCATTAGCTGTGGATGGGCCCATTATTGGCTCTATGCTTGTAGCAAAGAATTGATATACTGTCAGATATTACTAACACGTTCTCTAAAAACTGAAAAAGATTGTCTCAGGGAATCTAGGTTGAACAGTTCTTGTGGTCAGATTTTAGAAGGAGTCAAGCAGGGCGTGAAGAGCTGAAGATGAAATTTATTATTATAGTTTATTTGTAAATAAAGAAAACCCCATGACAGGGATGAATTTGACCCTATATAGCAAATATGCCATGTTTTTTGGAGCATGGTGAGAAAATTACCTTCTTATGGACCCAGAGTAAACAAATATGATTAATTATATTAATTAAAGTTACTTTCCAATGATTAAAAATATAGGCAAATAAAAGCTCAGTATTAGAAATCTAGCTTGCTCTGCACAAATGTTACACATGAGGAGGCTGATTCTGCATTGCCTTGCAGCTGTGTAATCATTTATATCTGTTCAAAAAAGCCATGGAACAGTACCACATCAAAATCAAATAGCCGCACATCCACTTAGCATAGGTGTAAATGACTACACAAGACACAAGTAGAATCAGGCCCCTTTGGTCCAGTTTCACAATCAAGAGTTTGATGGGATTTTTAACATCAAGTTGTGTGGCTATAGGGTTGGATCTTAGCTTAGAAATGGCACATCAAGGTATTTTACACTTTTTATTATTTCCATATTCTGGGACATGTGATGGTATCACTGGAGCCGATGTGTGAACAGAGTTGGCAACAGGGTTTGTTGTAAGGATAGGTTCCTGGATTAGTGTTCTTGTATGGTGTTCAGTTGCTGGTGAGTATTTGTTTCAGGCTGGGGGGCTGTCTGTAAGCAAGGTAGGCCTGCTTCCCAAGGCTTCAGAGAGTGTGGGGTCATCTTCTAGGATAGGTAATAGAGCTTTGATGCTGTTTTGAAGAGATTTTAGCTGGGGGCTGTAGGTATTGGCCAGTGTGTAGGTATTTCACAGTTAAATTGACCAGGCTGGGAGCTGCTTGCTGTCTGCTGGCAAGCAGCTCCCATTCTAGCCCCCTGCTCCTGCCCTGAGGCGAAGGTGGGGAAATGGGGTAGCAGGGGGCTAGGTGACCCATGCCCCCAGGCAGGGAGTCTGCTCTGCCCCTGCCTGGGCTGGGGGGCTGCTGCAGCCCTACCTGCCCCCTGCCCACCTGCCTCAGGGGCTGGGGCAGCGGAAGGGACTCTGCCTTGCCACACGGGCTTGCCACTTGCTGCCCGGGCTGGGGGGGTGCTACTGCCGGCAGACTGCAAGCATCTACACAATCTCTGATCCTGCCGAGCCCGGAAGGGGGCAAAGCCCCAGGGGTGCCCCAGCCTGCTTCTCCTGCTTCCCCTTGCTGAGGGCAGGGGGCGAAGGGGCTGAGGCACCGGGCCCCCCCTGCTCTCAGCAAGGGGAAGCAGGGAGGGAAACCATCTGGGGCACCCACTGCCCCCCTGCACTCCACTCAGCACCCTGGCCAGGGTGCTGGGGGGGTGGGACCTTCCTCCCAGGGTGCGTTTTATTTCAAAACAATCCTTGTTTCAAAATAACATGTCCAAATGCGTTATTTCGAAGCAACTGGTTTTGAAATAACCCTCCTTTCGAAACCAAAGTGGTTTAAGCTGTTTCGAAAGGAAGGCTCTTGTTTCTAAATGAGGAGCTTCCTCCTTTAAAAACAAGAAAACGTTGTGTGGAAACAGGGACTTTTATTTCAAAACAACCAGTGTTGTTTCGAAATAAAAGCCTCATGTGGACATACCCTTAGTTTGATCTAGTGCAATGTAGCCATGCTAGTTCAAAGTAAATAAGTTTGAACTAAATGGTTAGTTCAAACTAGCCGTGTTTTTTAGTTGAAACCAACTTTTAGTTTGCTCTAGCTGTGCTTTTTTAGTTCCAACTAATAAGTTAGTTGGAACTAAAAAAAGTGCAGCTAGTTCGAACTAAAAAGTTAGTTGGAACTAAAAAGCTGTGGTTAGGTTGAACTAACTGGGCATTGCTTAATTCAGACTAAGCAAGTCCTACAGAATTCTTATCAGCAAGTTAAGGAAGTATGGTTTGGATGAATGAATCATAAAGTGGATAGAAATCTGGCTAGGTCATTTGTTCAGCAGGTAAAGATCAGTAGCTCAATGTCTAGTTGGCAATCAGTAACAAGTGGGTCATTCCTGGTGCTGGTTTTGTTCATGTTCATTAATCCCAGTCACATTAATCCCAGTTTGTTCAACATCTTCATTAATGATCTGGATGATGGGATAGATTACATGCCTAGTAAGCTTGTGGATGACACTAAGCTGGGAGGAATGGTAGATACACTGGAGGGCAGGGATAGGATTCAGGGAGACTTAGACAAATTGGAACGAACATCAGTTCAAAAGAGATCTCATGAGCTTCAACAAGGACAAGTGCAAAGTCCTGCACTTAGGATGGAAAAAAAAACATTTACTGCTTCAGGTTGGGGACCAATTGGCTAAGTAGCAGGTCTATAGAAAAGGACCTGTTGGGTATGGTGGACAGGAAGCGGAATATGAGTCAACACTGTGCCTTTGTTGCCAAAAAAGCCAATAGTGTACTGGGGTGCATCAACAGGAACACTGCCAGCAGATTGAGGGACATGATTATTCCCCTCTGTTCGACACTAGTGAATTTGCAGCTGGCATATTGTGTCCAGTATTGGGCTCCCCACTACAAAAAAAAGATGTGGACAAATTAGAAGGACTCCAGTGGAGGGCAACAAAAATGATTAGGTGGTTGGGGCACCAACTTACAAGGAGAGACTGAAAGAACTATGCTTATTTAGTCCACAGAAGAGAAGACTGAGGGGGGATATGATAGCACCTTTCAACTACTTGAAGGGGTGCTCTAAAGAGGAGGGTGCTAGGCTATTCTCAGTGATAATGGAGGACAAAACAATGAGCAATGGTTTTAAATTACAGATGGGGACATCTAGTTTGGATATTAGGAAAAACTTTCTCACTAGGAGGGTGGTGAAGCACTGGAATGGGTTTGTTGTTATTGTTTGTTTGTTTGTTTTCCATTTTGGAGGTTATAGAAGTCAAATTGCCCAAAACTTTTGCTTATGTCTGATAATAAGAATACATCTACAAAATAATACCAGTGATCAGACTTAAAATATT
This sequence comes from Podocnemis expansa, assembly GCA_007922195.1. Taxonomy (NCBI): domain Eukaryota; kingdom Metazoa; phylum Chordata; order Testudines; family Podocnemididae; genus Podocnemis; species Podocnemis expansa. Next base: position 18,744,740 of record ML681979.1, read on the forward strand.
TCCTCTGAATTTAAACAAACATTATATCAGTTTCAGAGAATCCACAGCAGCACAAATTGGAAAGGGTGATCACTGCACTTCTTATCTACTGATATAACTATAATATGGCCTAGGCAAACTGTCCAAGCCCAGATAGTATAAACTCAGGGAACAGATGGTTCGGCATTTGGATTAAGTAAAAACAGTGCATAATCTGACCAGATTTCATACAGCATCACCAGATCATTTCTACTTATAAAATAATTTGGAAAAAAAATATCATGTGCCCCCATAGTTTGAATCAAAATAAATGTCAGTAACATCACTGACAACAGATGCCAGCTAAATATGTCTAGCTATTCTATGGCATTCCTTTATTCTCAGCTTCTCTGTTTTAGTAATAATGGCAGATGCAGAAAAGAAAAAAAAAATAAGCTCAAAGATCAGCATAAGGTAACATTTTGCTTTCCTAAAGCTTTAGTCTGAAAAAGCAAAAGTCACTCTGCCTTGAGATGAACACTGTCCTTGAGCATGCTCAGCAAGAATTTAAGATTCTTAAAATGGTGTCCTGGCAAAGAGACAAGAATGTGAGGATTGGCAGAATCACAGCCCTAAAGTGAATGAGAACAGTGAGCATGTGCAAGATTTGTGGCTTCTGTGCATATTCAGTAAACAATGATAGAGAGGTCTGGTAGCTGCAGGGGTTAAAGTAAAGTGGAATATATCAGAACACTGTTGCGGGGACCCCCATTTTGAGGGGCTCAGCATTCTGGGACCCCAAAGCTAGAGGAATGCATTGGAATGCAGCATTCCAGGGCTCCTAAAAACAGAATCAGAGCTAAAAATAAAAATCAAGACTCTGAGCATGCTTAGTCAGAGCTGGATCAGGGCATGAAGAACAACCCCTGGTGTGCTGCTCTGCTCTGGGGTGGGCCTGGCCTGGAGGAGGAGTGGGAGCCAGGAGCGTGGGGGCCAAGGCTGCTCCAGCTCCGCAGTGCAGGCCCCAGGACAGCAAGGTGGATCCAAGCTGGGGCTGGCGCAGGGATCAGTGGGGTGACCTCTCTCCCACTGAGCCAGCCCTGATCTGGGCTTCCCCATGGCGACAGATGGGAGCTGGTTGGATGAACAGACCAGTTCCCTTTCCCGTATAGCCCCAGCCCCCCAACACCTCTGCTCTAACCCTTTCTGCCCCACCTCCTGCCTCTGCCCCAGCCCCCCACTTTCTGCCATCATCCATCCCTTCTCTTCCCCCATCTCCTCCCCATGACCCCTTCATCACCCTGACACCTCCTGCCTCCCACCCTCCCCTTCACTGCCCCCCATATCCTGCACCTGTCCCCAGTGACCCCTTCAACACCCCCAGCTCCTTCCCCTGTTCCATTACTCCACATCCCGTGCCCTCATCCTTCCTGGGCTGGGGCACAAACAATATGGGAAGCGGGCTCACCAATTAGGAGGGTTCTGGTCCCACCAAATTATACTTTAACCACTGGGCAGTTGAGCAGTTAGCTGGTCAGAGCCCTCTCATACCAAACCCAATTTGTTTTAAAGATAAGAGCAGGGCCATCCCTAGGGTAGGACGAAAGGGGTAGCTGCCTGGGCCCTGCACTTTGGGGGGCACCGTGGGGCCTGCACTGCTGCCAACCCCATGCCAGGGACCAGGCGAGTTAGCCAAAAGCAGTGGCCTGGTTCAGCACTGCCTGTCTACCCGCCCCCCCACTGCTCTCGAATCTGTGTCAGAGCAGCAGGGCAGGAGGCAGCACGGGACCATATCGCTACCCCTCCAGCTGCACTGCTTCCCACCTCCTGCCCACTGCTCCGGCACAGAGATGAGAGCAGTGCATGTGGCAGGGGTAGGGGGCAGACCGGCTGAACCAGGCCACCCTTTTGGATGGCTTGCTCAGTCCCCGGCATGGGACAGCTGGCACAGGGGTCAGCCCCTCCCCTGGGCCCACTGGACTCACCCCCCAGTGCCGAGAGGTAAGTGGGGACCCAGCAGAGGGCAATTTGCCCTGGGCCCTGCACCCACCTAGGGATGGCCCTAGATAAGATCAGTCAATCAAAATACTGAGGTAATGGGTAATGCTGAGGCCAGGTGCTAGCAACAGTTTTGGAGTTCAGAGACTGAGTCTGAGGAAGAGAGAGCTGTTGGGAAGAGCAGACAAGACAAAGAAAACTGCTACAGAAAAAGAGAAATAAGAAAACTAGAGCAGACCAGAATTGACTGACCAGGAACTGAACAGCAGAATTAGAGATATCTAAAAGAAAACGTCAACAGACTCATAGAGTAAGTTTAATATTCTTTTAATTGTAGCCTACTATAAATATTGGATGGGATAGTATATAGTGTGAGTGTGTTTGTGTATTGATAAGAACACACACAATTCTGTTATTAATTGCAACGTATCTATGTAAATTTTAAAGCACTTTAAGACCTACTATCAGCAATTCATTGCAAACTGACCACTTGCAACAAATTGCTGCACTTAGAATCATTTAAACTATATGCGATTGCAGTTTAAGTGCTCTCTAACTTGCAGTAAGTGATTTGTATCTCAGGGATTTTGTGCCTTGTTCAAGATTCTTAAATCATATTGTAATAGGGATTATTAGTTGCATCAATAAAAAGATACATTGTTTTGGAAAGAACATTGCCTGTGTCAATTACCTCCTTGGAAGCATGTACCTCTGTCCTTTACTGTTTCTTAACAATCCTAGGAACTTTTATCCCAAGAAAAACAGACATGGACAGGTTATGGCAGTAACATCTGAAAATTCATTTTTCAGTGTAACAGGAAGAGCACATATAAGGAGAGAAAATGAAGGCTTTATTCCAAACACACATATGGAATCTAGGCAGCAAATACATAACACTTGATTTTCGATCTCACACCATTATTGTCATCCAAACAGTCCTAGTTTACACTGGCGAAACTATGAGCAGAATCAGAACCAAAATCCTACAAACTGATGCCCATCCTCTCATATATTCTCTCCTTTCCCTGCATGTTCTACCTCTACTTTTCCCTTTCTTTTTTTCCATCCCTTCACATTTTTTTCTTTTCCTTTCACTCTCCCTTGCACATCCATGCCTACACTACATACTTAAATCAACAAATGTTACATCAGCATAAGGCTACTACAGTTAGTACATCACTTGTGCAGATGTGGCTCCTTATCACAGCAGTACATGTACTCAGCAGGCTTATTATATCAATGTACAGAACATGCACCAGGGCAGATATCTCATTGTGAAACTTGCCATAACACAGCAAACTGCCTTTCAGGAAGTTTGGCAATGCAAAATGGGACTTAAACAAGACATGTAGGAGGATGGCTCAGCTTCCCAGTTTGCATCTGTTTCCATCCAGTAATGTTCTCTACAGAAGCACTGCTGGCCCAGGAAGAGACCTGAGGCTCAGCGTGCCACAACTCAAAGCCTGAGTCCTGTAAGTGTGATGCTGCCATGGGTGGCCCGGTGGCAAAACTGGGGCTCTGGCGCTGGGACTCAGGGCTTGAGCCCAGTAAGCCCAGTGCCAGCAGTGCCCCTGGTTCTCTATATTCCATAGTTTTCATGCCTTTCTTTCAAAATCCCATAAACCCATGTGGCCCTCCTTTGTGTACACATTCTCTGATGAAATCATGGAGCCCACACAGCTCTTTATGATTATCATGAGCATTGCAAGCACAAGGTATACACTCCTACTGTATTTGCAGAGTTGCAAGAACCACAGAATGAATAGAGAACATGAGATCTTGGAAGAGAGATTGCTGTCAGACATGGCAGGAATCAGTTCCAACTCATTAGTGACATTCACAAAGCAGGCACAAATAGTGGAATGAGCCAACTCTAGGCCTGAGGAAAAAAACATTGACTGGTGAGATCACATTGTCATGCAGGTGTAGGATGATGAGCACTGACTGAAGAACTTTTGGGTGTGCAAGGCGATGTTCCTGGGTCTGTGTAAAGCAGCGGTACTCAAACTTTTTGCGAGCCGGTCCACATTCAGCCTTCCACCATTCATCGGGGTCCCTATCCTGAGCCAGGGGGCGTGGCCTTCAGGCTGGGGGTGGGGCCTACCCTCTGGGGGTGGGGCCCGTGCCCTGGGTCCCTCCCCGCCCCAGCGACGCCCCTGTTGTCGCAGTCCACCAGAAAGGTCTTTGCGGTCCAGATTGTGGACTGCGGGCCACCATTTGAGTACCCCTCCCCTAGGGTCTCTACCATCTTTACTTTTCAGGAACACTACCCAATTCACTCTCACCCACACAGTATGCCCCACACACCATGACCACTCCCAGTCATCAGTAATACCCAATATACCCCCACCCCCTCCAGGAACTGTCACTTGACACTGTCCCCAACAGATACCATCATACTCTGTGTCTCATACATACCCCCTCCAAGCACTTTAGCCACACCACACAAACGTATCACAATGCAGTTAATACCACCCCCGACACCCAATAACAAGCCAAACCAACAAAGAGTCCTGTGGCATTTTTAAAGCCTAACAAATTTATCTATCTCGTGA
>ML681979.1:18754250-18764994 GCA_007922195.1 Podocnemis expansa
CGAAACAAGGGCTTCCCCTTGTTTCGAAACAACTGTGCATCGTGTGAACAGCTGAAACCTTATTTCGAAACAACCTCTGTTGTTTCGAAATAAGGAGGCTGTGTGAACGCAGCCTAATAGAAAGGGCTTTTTTTCTGTGGTTATGCAAGCATTGCTGTATCATCTTAGATGCTTCACTGACATCAGTGGGTGCTGGTCAGGGAAGGTGAATGACTTCTATCTTTAAGAACACAGAACTTTTCAGAAAGCTGCAAGCAAGGACTTCTTTCCTGAACAGATGGCTACCATTGGAGATGTTCAAATGTCAGTAATGATCCCAAGGAATCTACCTTGGACACCTCAGTAGCACCAGGAATGATTCAGCTATTGTCTCAGCAGGGGCAGAATAACAGATAAATGTACTTTTGGTCATTTGAAGGAATACTGGCATTGTTTGCACACAAGATTGTGTATGAGGAGATCTTGAATAAGCCAGTGAAAGAGTCAAGGACCATATGATAGTGTAATATGATTATCATACTTGTTGCTAACAGGGCTTAAAATTGGTAGACCTTTCAGCGGGCCACAGCTTTAGCATGACGAAGTCAGGGGAGAAGGGCGCCTCTGTCTCAACTTTTGCCTGACCTTGTACCCCACCCTGGTGATCTGGTGCAGGTGCTGAGATCTGTGTTTCAGGGAAAGAACAATAAGCTTATTTAGGTATGCCCTGTGGGAAATGTTTGTCCCAACCTCAGTATAAACAAATTGTCAGAATACATATCATTAATTAAGTAGACTAGTAGCCTTAGGTCTAGCTTTTGAAACTTTCTCTTTCTTGATGCATTATTGTCTATTAACAAGGACAAATGTGGTGGAGAGAAGCTTGAACTCTTTAGGATCTCTTCTTAGACACAGCTTTGGGATCCTACAATGACAGATAGAAGATCTGGCCAATCAGAAAGTCATTGCTGTTTCCAGTCAAAAACCACTCTAGATTTTGTTAATTATCAAGAGCTGAGGATTGGGATATATGACCAACTTGTTGTGGATGTGTGTAAAGCTTGAGTCTAAGTAAAAGTATACATTAAATTAAGAACACTCTTGTGTTGTGCTTGAGCCTAAGTAAATTATAGCTTTGTAGTAATTGCATTCTCTTGTTGCATTTGAGTCTATGTGAAATATAGCTTTTTAGTAAGAGCATTTATGTGTTATACTGTTTCTACCACTCCCATCTATCAGCTGGATGGCTGTGTCTCCATTTGACTTGTTTCCTGATACCATCTCATACAAAGTTAAGTTACCATGATCTTTGGGTTGGCAGAATCCTGGGTTACAACTGAACCTCAGAAAGAAAAATATCCCAATGGTCATCAGTTCCTTCAGTGTGCTGCATAGTATCTGAGAAGACAGGTAGAGCAGCTATCTGCTATTTTTGAAGAGCTAGATACGAGGATTTATTAGAGTTCACTGCAGAGCTGTATGACTTAGAGAGGCTTTGAGAGACTATTTTAACAGTGAACCAGAGTAGCGTGCATTGCTGTAGTGTGCTCTGCCTGGTCTTGTTCTAGTACTGTGCTGCAGTGTGCTCTGCCTAGGGTTACCAGATACCAAAGCATGGAAAGGAGAACAAAGAAGTATGAAAAGGAGGACACTGGAGGACAAATGGAGAAAATGTAGTATTAATTTAATATTCTTCTGTTTTTAGGGAGCCCTGGAACGCTTCCCCTCAAAAAGAGGGTATTCCAGGGTGTTCCAGTATACTTTAACCCATGCCAGTACAAAGCCAGACAAAATCATTTATTTTTAAAATGTGTGCCGGACGGAGGATGTGAAGGAAAAAAGGAGGACATGCCCTTCTTTTGCCTGACATCTGGTAACCCTAGCTGATCCTATGAGTTTATGTAATAGTTCTGTAGTAACAGGATTTTCTCCCATGAAAGTGCTTGCAATAAATATATTTGTTAGGCTTTAAGTGCCACATGAGTCCTTGCTTGTTTTACTAAACTAGACTAACATGGCTGCCCCTTTGGAACTTGGCAACAGATATTTGGTAACTTTCAAAAGCAGTAGAGTAACACCTGACGTCCAGTGGAATTCTGAAGGAAGTATATGGAGATCCCATTACAGTTCTCAATAGGCTGCAGAGGGAGGTGAGCCTGAGACTGTTGAACCTACAACTCCAAAATAGTCTGTATCTTCTGTGTTTGCTGCCTGACTATAAGGCCTATGATTTTGTTTAAATAGGTTGTATCACTAGCTAGCTACAGTGGTAGCAAATCAAAGAACCAACTTGACTGGCTGGGGTCTTGTACTTTGGCTAAGCCATAACCTGGGAAGGATTCAGTCACATACACACATTCCAAAACAGTCAGTTGGAAGAGGCTAACACCTCAAGATAAAGAAAGATTTTAAAATGCTCAAAGTTGATAGCATCCTGTTTGGTTTGCAAAAACTTGTGGTGATAGAATCAACATTTTGTATTGCTTGTCCCTCCTGTTACCTATTGCTCTGACAACTTCTATCTGAATACTTGATTGTTTCCATCTGTCTTGTAAGTAGTTGTAATCAATTAAGGTGGTGGGATATGAGTGGGTGGAGGATTATATTACAATATGGTTTGATTGGTTCTTAAAATCATATTAAAGAAATGATTGGTTAACATACCTTATAAAAACTAAGGTAGACTAGGAAGGAGAGGAAGGAAAATTACTGGGGAGAGGGGTATTCACTGGAGGAGCGGGAATTTATTTGGGATGGTGGAAATTTACCAGGAGGGGAAACCTATTGGTGTAAAGGACTATGGGTTCCTAATGGATGCTTGCATGGAAGAGATCCCAATAAACCTGTCGTGTTGCTGCTGCTGCACTCTGGTCTTCTGCTCCTGTCAGTAAAGAACGAACTGAAAGGACCTGTGAGAGTCCTAACAATCAATGCCTCTTCCTCTTCTTTTCCTGCTGGGACTCTTGGGTATCTATTTGCTCTTTTCCTGTCAAGGCTGTCCACATTGTTTATCTTCCAGGCCTTATGCTCATGGTCCAATTCAGCTCAAGCTTACTGGAACTCATTGAACACTACATCTTGAGCCCTCTTATTTCTCCTCCTCACTTTGTTCAGAAATTCCTTGTATTTGGAAAGAGGAGACCCTAAAGGCTGCCATGGTAGCTGCTAAAACACAAAGGTACCACTGATTCACTGAAGAAAGCTAAATTGGAGAGGCTGAACTCACTCCCTTTAATCCCCTAAAGTTTAAGCACATCAGTTTGGGATTCCTTGTGCATGACACCAATCAAAGCACCAGTAACGCTGAATATGGATCAGTATATTTGGGGAACTATGGAGGAAATTGCTCAGACACATGAATCTAGTAATACAGGACAGTGGCATATAAGACTATTACTGTTTTTCACAGGCAGTGGTGATTTAGCTAATACTTTACTCACAAGGGTCAGAGAATGCATGGCATTCTGAAGCCGCACAGACCCAATGCTGCTGCTAGCCTGTGTATTGTAATGGTGCTTGCTGAAGTTATTGCTAAGTAGTGAGGCAAAAGTGTCTTACCATAGCGGAAGAAATAAGGCAGCCCTCCTTAAAAGCCTTTGAGAGGAGATTGAAGAGGATCTCCATCTAAGTTTCAATCAAGATGTTATGGGAGGAAAATGTCATTGACTGAGGCAGAATTCAAGGAATGACCCTGTGTACAAAACCAAACTGCTTCCCATGGTCTCTTCCCCACTCCCACTTAAATCTATATGGGAATGCAAAGCAGATAGAGTTGCTCTTTTGATTGTAACTACCTCTTCTAGTACAAGTAAATTAATGAGAAATCAAAAGAAATGTCCTGCTGTTATGATGGTGCCATTCCTGTAACTAAAAATTTGTGTTCAACTAGCTGAACAGCAGTAGACCAAAAAATGCATCTGGATCCCCTCATTGTTGTCTTCCATCCTCCTCTTTCTTGCTGGTCACAGCAAAGTCCTATGACTCAGGCTATTTTGATGTATCAGTGATGGTATGCAGAGTGGTGGTGAGGCCTCCATTGAGTATTCCATGTAGCTGATTGTAAAAGTGGCAGGTCAGCAGCTCAACATGGGAGCAACTGTTGGCCTCTCTGGCCTGTTAGTATGACTGCGACAGCTACTTAGCTTTCATGTTGCAAATCTGTAGGTCCTTGCCATACTCCTTCTTCTGCACCAGCCCCTCATGCAATCTGGTTGTAGATGTCCATGTTTCTATAGTTGGTTTGGAGCTGTACATACAGAGTATCTTCTCCCCACAGTCCTGAGAGATACAATGTTTCTTGTCTACTACAGGCATAAGTGCATCTGAGGTGTATAGCTGGCATGGTTTCTAGGTGTGCTTGTTAACTCAAGCAATCAGGAAAAATACAATCCTCAAACAGTCACAGGACTTTAAAGGAGAAGGGTGATTTCAAGTCTCCACAATCCCTTGTTAGTGACGTTCACAATGGTGACCTGAGTGGTCAGGGTACTGCACTGTGGATCAGCTGTTTGTGAATAGTTAGGAGCGACATTAATAGCACAAAGTCTACATTTACACTGCATCAATTTAAGAATATAAAACATCATTCTGGACCACTCAAGGAGATAATGCTACTACGTATATATATATAATGGGGTGTTTACATCAGCAAGAAAGAACTGTAAATGTAGAGACATGCGTAACTAGATCAACATAAGCTACCTTGCATCAGCCTAATTCTATAGTATAGACCTGGCCTTAGAGTATATTAATGATGGGACTAAGGCAACCTTCCTTCCATGTAAAGAACTTGGAACTATCCAATTCTACCTCTTGGCACATAGCAGAAAACGGATTGTTTCAATGCTCAAGAGGATCAGTATTTTGGCATTACATGCTAATGTTTTGTTTGCCATAGTTACCAAATATAATCTTCAGCCATATCTGTGAAATACAGTTAATAAAGTAAGGGGAGGAAATACACAATAGATTTAAGTTGTAATAAAGCAACAACCTTTTCCAAAAGAATAAAAATCAATTATTTTGTCATGACAAAATCTCACTGTACATTCTGTTTAATTTTCTTTACTACTTCTAAACCAACATTTTGGATGTTTTTTAAACCAAACATTCTTATATACTTGTCATGATCTTGATTCACGAACTGTCTAGCAGAATAAAATTTCTCAAACATGTAGAAAAGGACTGGATATTTGGACTCAGGAGGAAAAAATACATTTATAGTAGAAACTTGATAGCCTACACTTTGATAAGTCAGCCTCAAACACTCAGTCTCCAAGGCTAGGTCTACACTGGCAGCAAAATTGGGTGGCAGTCAACAGGAGTTATACAAGCTACACAGAGTAGCTTGTGCAACTAACACTGATGCCTTAATTCCTCTTCAGTATGTTATCTTTACTGCACTGCACTGATAGAGAAAACATTCCTGTCGATTCAGTGGTCTGCCACTTGAGGGGATGGTTTTAAGTTGATCTCCAGATCAACTTTGCAGATTTTAACTGACTTGTAAGTCAATCTTGAAAGATCAATCTGACTGGCAAATTTGCCACTGTCAGTATAGACATGGCCCAAGTTTGAAGTTTACTGAAGTGTAGCATATAAGGTTCTGCAACTGTGGCAGGCTGCAGAGGCCACAGGTCTGAGAATTTTGTTACATGTCTTAAGGCCAAAAACATAGCACTATCAACTCTCCTTCCTTTCCTGCAAGATCTAAAATAGAAATATTTACACAGCAACTTACTCACCTCCCAGCTGCCCCTGATGGTTATGGTGCCAGGATGTCAATGCTTTCAGAATTATGATGGTAAAGCCTGGACTCCAGCCTAATTTCAAATGGGATGGTGGCATTTTATAAAGGTGATTGCCTTGATTCTCCTATCTTGTTGCAAAGATGAATCTGACAGAAAATGTTAGTTCTGTTGAAATGTATGGGGCGTATGGAATATCAGCAAAGGCAAAGTGGTTGATTGAGGTAGAATACATATTGGATCAGATAAAATACTGAGACTATCGTCCAAGTCTATTCAAACATTCAGTTTTTAGTATATGAGCTACACTGAAGAAACAGGAGCAAGACAAGGACCTGCAAAGAAATTCAGCAACTAGTCATTAAGAATGTCCCTCTCCCCCAAATTATGAAACTGAAATTATGTGAAATGTTAATATTCAAGACCCTGTTGTGTTATGGTAGCTGTGTTGATCCCAGGATATAGAAAGATAAGGTTGGTGGAGGAAATATCCTTTATTTGGACCAAAATCTGTTGTTTACACAAAGAAAAGAGCTTCTGAACTACAGAAGCAAGGAGTCCTGTGTATCTTAAAGACTAACAGATTTATTTATCGCATGAGCTTTCATGGGAGAAAATCCTACTTTGTCAGACTCCTTGAAGAGGGGGGACTTACAGAATAGGATGAAAATAAATGCAAGGGAGTGTAAGACATGGGATCACATTATACAGTAACAGTAAATGTATGACCTGATCCCATGTCTTATACTCCCTTGCATTTATTTTCATCCCATTCTGTAAGTTCCCCTATCTTCAAAGCATCTGACAAAGTGGGATTTTCTCCCATGAAAGCGCATGTGATAAATAAATCTGTTAGTCTTTAAGGGACACAAGACACCTTGTGTCTTTTGCTGAACTAGACTAACACACCTGCCCCTTTGGAACTTGAACTACAGAGCTCTTCTTTGGGTCTGGAAAAGGTAGTAGTCTCACAGCTAAATAAAAGGTGGAACAGATTGTTTAGCAGAAGAGTTAACAGATATTTCAAGGGTCCATTCAAAATGAAGAAGCTCATTAACCCCTCTTCAGGTATAGGTTGGGAAGGAAAAAAAGGAAACCACACAACACGTTTAAGGAAACCTAGGCTTGGAGCTTAAGCTCATAACTTTGCTACATCCTAAAAAATATGGATTGAACACACACCAGATTTATGGCTGATTACAATAATCTGTAACTTATTTTAAACACGAAAGAGTTGCTCTCTCTCTCCTGCCCCAACTTACAATCCTGTGACTGGAGAGGTGTTAATGTGCATCTTCACCTTGAATGGTCCCTTCAAATACCTGTAAGCTATTATGCTATAAGCGGAGTTGTAGCCATATTGGTCCCCCAATATTAGACAACTATTTTGCTAAATGATCTGTCCCATCTTGCATTTAGCTATGTCATGGAGCACTTTTCCCAGACCTGAAGAAGAGCTCAGTGGAGTTAAAAAGCTTGTTTCTCTAACCATGGGAAAGATGGCCCAAGAAGATATATTATGTCAGCCAACTTGTCACTATAATTACAGACTCTAAGCAGTTTTATTTTTCTGATGTTACTAGTAGTAAAGTATACCAGAACTATTGCTTATAGAGTCATAGGACTGGAAAAGATCTCCAGAGTCCCTCTAGTCTTGTCCTATGCACTTATAGCAGGACTAAGTATTATCATTACAGACCATCCCTGAAAGACATCTAAACTGCTTTTAAAAAATCTCCAATGATCGAGATTCCATAACCTCCCTAGCAATTTATTCCATTGCTTAACTAACTTGACAGTTAGGAATTTTTTTTTCCTGATGTCCAACTTAAACCACTTAAAATTTAAACCTATTGCTTTGTGTCTTATCTTCACAGGTTAAAGAGTTTGTTTGTTTTTTTCCTCCCTCCTCCTTGTAACTTTCTATGTCCTTGAAAGCTGTTAATCACCCCTCAGTTTTCTCTTCTCTCAGCCAAACAAACCCGATCTTTAAAATTTTCCCTCAGAGGTCATGTTTTCTAGATCTTTAAATATTTTTTGTTGTTCTTCTCTAGATTTTCTCCAGTTTGTCTACATCTTTTATGAAAGGTGAAATTCAACTCCACTTTAGGCCTAATCGGTGAGGAGTGGAAAAAGTACTTCTCTAATCTTGCTTACAACACGCATGCCAATACATCCCAGCACAACATTTGCAACCATTACACTGTTAAAACATATTTAGCTTGTAATCCACTTTCTGTAACACCACTTTCTACACATTCATTTCACATTTTGTAGGTGTGCAGCTGATTGTTCAGTGCAGTACTTTGCATTTATCTGTATTGAACTTCATCCTATTTACTTCAGACAATTTCTCCATGTTGTGTCCAGATTATTTTCCACTGTATTTCTATCTTCCAAAGCACTTGTAATCCCTACTATATTGATTTCATCTGCAAACTTTATAAGTTTAGTTTCTATGCCATTTTTTAAATTACTGATGAAGATATTAAATAGAAAGAGATACATAACTGATCCCTGAGGCCTCCCACTCAACATGCCTTTTCAGCTTGACTGTGAACCTCTGTTAACTGCCTTCCAGGAAGATTTTTCCAACCCGTTATGCACCCATCATACAGTAGCTCCATCAAAGTTGTATTTCCCTACTTTGCTTATGAGTAAGCTCATGCAAGACAGTATCAAAAGATTTACTAAAGTCAAAATATACCACATCTACTGCTTCTGTCCATTCACAAGGTTTCTTATTCTGTCAAAGAAACTATCAGGTTGGTTTGACATGCTTTGCTCTTAACAAATCCACATTGACTTCTACTTATCATCTTATCTTTCTAGATATTTGCAAACCATTTATTTGCCCAACTATTTTTCCCCAAACTGAATTAAGCTGACTTTTGAATGTTTTGTAGCCTGCTAGTTACCTTATTAGCAAAATAAGAAAATGTGCAAAATATCTTCCCACATAAGGCCAGGTGCCTGCAATTGACTATGTATGAGTGCAGGTACATTTTCAAACCCATTCATGTTCAACTGGAGGAGCTGGGCTTCAATCAAGATACAACTACATAAATGTAGGCCAAAAATAGCTAATGGAGATGGAGAATAGAATGTAAAGGGAGAAGTATAGGGTAACAGTAACAGGACCTCAGTTACTCAGTACGGTAACTTACTCAGGTATAGATTGTGATACCTGACGTATGTTCTATTTTACCCATGGACCATTGAAAGCAATGCAGCTACTTATAGTATAAAGCTCTTTTCTCATTAAATCACAGTTCACCCCGTCACAGTAGAAAGGGATAGAAATTGGTCTTGAAAATTCATTGACAAAATTTCAACAGTTTGATGTCATTATAACACAGAGGATATGTCTACACAGCAAAAAAAGAAAAGAAAAGAAAGTCTGAGAGCCATGGGCGTTGCTGGAGCTGGGCCCCCAGGGCATGTGCCCCAAATCCCAGCGTTGGTGCCCCAGGTCTGGTGGCCCCTGCCACAATCTCCAGCCCAATTGGGATAGAGATCCAGGGCCCAGCTGCTGGTGGTCACAGCAGCCCCATCCCCAGCTAGGGATCTGGGGCTCGGCCGCAGAGGCTGCTCCTGGCCCCATCCCCAGCGGGGGATCCGGGGCCCAGCTGCCCGCAACAGTGACGGCCGCTCCAGCCCAGTCCCTAGCTGGGGATGTGGGGCCCAGCTGCCCACGGCAGCATGTAGTGGCTTCCGGCCGTGTCCCTGGCCAGGGGGTGTGGCCTGCAGGCCGGGGGGTTGGGGCGTGGGGCAGTGCCCTAGATCCCTCCCCGGGGCAGTGACGCCCCTGCTGAGAGCCCAGGTAAACTGACACTGAGCTCAATTGGCTCTGTCTACACTACAGGCCTTTATTAAGCCAGTTTAATAAGGTCTACTTTAAGCCAGTTTAAAGTAGACCTTATTAAGGCTGCTTAGAGCGTCCACACTCAAAATGACAGGAGACTGCCCATGTTCACACTCGCAGCTGCTAGGTCACCCTAACAGTGGTGCATTGTGGGTAGCTGGCCCACAGTGCACCACAGCAGAAGTGCCCCAGCCACCCCTTTAAAATAGAAAGTGAGTGACTTTGCCACCCTCCATACTGTGTGTGGCAACAGGGAGCCAAGGGAGGTCAGGGAGCCTGCTGTGGTCCAGCAATGTGCCAGCACAGCACTCCATGCCCTCCCTGCATTGCCCAGACTCCTCCAGCTCTGGACCATGTGTTGCAGGGCAACTGCCAGGGCATGGGGCAGGGTGCAGCAGTTATTAAGACTCAAACACCGGGAAACAGCACATAGAGGAGGTGAAGTTCAATCACCTGTTGTAATGGGAAAAAAAGTCGATAGTCACAATTTAATCCTGCTTCCACACAATCTAATCTAAAAGAAATAGCAGCTTTTCTTTGTTTCTTTGTTTCTTTTAATGTGCTGTTCCCCAGTGTTTGAATCTTAACAACTGCTTTGATTTTCTGTTACAATGTGACCTGATCTTATGTCTTACAGTCCCCTGCATTTATTTCCTACCATTCTGTAAGTTCTCCCATCTTCAAACCATTTGACAAAGTGGGATTTTCTCCCATGAAAGCTCATCCAATAAATAAATCTGTTAGTCTTAAACAGTGACACAGGACTTCTTCTTTGTTTTACAACAATATCAGGGGGGTTGGCTGAGAAGGGGAGACACAGGCTGTGTTCACACACACAGGGTTATTTCGAAACAAGTTCTGTCGAAACAACTTGTTTTGAAACAACAACTTATTTCGAAATATCTTATTTCGACTTAACAAAATGTTAATTCGAAATAAGAAAAAAAGTGGGAAACGAAATAGCAAGTTCACAGTGTGAACATGCTATTTCGTTACCCCTGGGGGTGAGCCGCTGCTGCCTCACCCTGCAGCCCCAGAAAGGGGGCTGCAGGCACCAGCAGGGGGTGAGACGCTGCGGGGTGGCTCAGCCCCCCCGCCAGAGCTGCCCCCAGACCCCGCCGGCGGGTTGGGGGCAGGGGGCTGAGCCCGCAGC
>ML681979.1:18765394-18784450 GCA_007922195.1 Podocnemis expansa
AAACAAAAGTGCTGTGTGAACACAGCCACAGTGGGTTAGGCTGCAGAAGGAAAGGGGAGAGACACAGGGGGGTCGGGTTGGAGAAGAGGAGTGAGACACACAGGGTTGGGCTGAGAAGGGCAAGGGGAGAGACAGGCAGGCTCAGAGAGAGAAGGGGAGACACACGGGGTTGGGCAGAGAAGGGGAGAAACAGAGGAGTCAGGATGGAGAAAGGGAGAGAGACACAGGGTTGGACTGGAGAATGGGAGAGATGAAGGGTCGGGCTCAGAGGGTGGAAAGATGCCCGATCAGGTGATGAGAAGGAGAGATGTGTGGTGATGGACTGAGCATGGAAGAGATGCAGTGCTGGGCTGAGAAGCGGTGAGATGCCAGGTCAGGCTGAGAAGTGGGGAGAGATGTCTGGTCGGGCTGAAAAGTGGAGAGATGCTGGGTCAGCCTGAGAAGCAGGGAGAGATGTGGGGTCAGGCTGAGAAGTTGGGATATGCTGGGTCCAGCTGAGAAGGCGGAAAGATGCTGGATGAGTCCTGGGAACTTGGGGAGTTTGGATGTGGTGCTCAAAGCTGGGAATGCTCCCAGCTGTGATGTGCCTTCTCTCCATCTCTCATCCCCATGTTTTCTTTGGTTAGGAGGCCAATTAAGTTGACTTAAGGCAACTCCTGGGGCACACCACCTCAAGTCAACTTAATAAAGTTGGCTTAATGGTAAAATCAGCTTTATAAGTGGAAGTTATAAAGTCAAATTTAGCAACTGGGAAACTTGAGTTTTCTGGCTTGCAGTGTGGCCTGAGCTTCATTTAAGTCAACTTAAGGGCTCTTAAGTCAACTTAAAGCCACAACGTAGACATGACCATTGTGCGGCTAAAATTATGAGTGTACCAGTAGTTATTCAGGCTTGGATTGCAGCCTTGACTCTGAAACCTGACAGTGGGATCGGTCTTAGAGTCCAAGGCTCCATCCTAAGTCTGAATGTTTGCACTGTCATTTTTAGCCCCCCAAACCTGAGTCAATTTACCTAGGTCACTTCACTCCCTCCATTTCCTGTATAGATGTACCCAAGTGAAGGGCCCCCTATTCTTTACAAAGAACTCTCTTCTCAGACGTAGTTAACT
Organism: Podocnemis expansa; assembly: GCA_007922195.1. Taxonomy (NCBI): domain Eukaryota; kingdom Metazoa; phylum Chordata; order Testudines; family Podocnemididae; genus Podocnemis; species Podocnemis expansa. The sequence goes on from ML681979.1 coordinate 18,766,503, forward strand.
CACTATACACCAAACCCATCTTACATGATATTTGTCCATAATGAATACTATAGAAAGGCCTAGACAGTTTGTAAGTTATTAAAATCCATGATCAAAATCCATGATCACTGTGAGATGTCTATACAAGTAATTTTTTAGGAACTGTGTATTTATAATGATAGCACGTTTTACCAAGTAGGAGTAAAAATTAGTCACCGGGGAATAATACATCTCAGTGATTGCCCATTCAGGAGGATGTTGCTACCTTCCTGATTAACCAATGATCCAACATAAGGCTCATAAAACTTGTAATTTTATATAGGTGCTTACAAGCGCTGGGAGTTATACAGGAGCAGTGATCTTACGTAGAACTAGGGTATTCTGTACCTTTAGGGGTAGAAAATTTGTGAATTCTGTGATTAACCATAGTCAGGGAATGTATATCACTAGCAAGGGGACCTGAAAGGGATTTGGCAACTCAGGTGTACCTTTTTTGTTAACCTGCAATGTAAAGGCTGAGAGGCTGGTGGTGGTAGTGTGCATCCGAAATTTTATTTGATGCTTTATGTAATAGGGAAAAGGTTAGGAATGTTTTATTTATTGTCATTTGTATATTTGAATGCTTAATGTAATTACAGTGAATGTTGTGTTTGAAATGAGGTTTCCTGCAAGCTGCTTCCTGACAGTGACTGTTAGGAGCATAAAACTCAGCTTGCTGGGGAGCTATGGAACAGGTTGCTAAGACGCGGTATTCTGCCCGGCAACCCTCAGAATGCAGGCTGTCAATCAGAGCGAGCAGGGACAAGCTGCCAGGGAGTTCCGGAAAGAGAACATGGGAGCCTGTGGCACGAAAAATAGGAGGCGCGGATTGGCCAGAGAACCTGAGGAAGAGGGCTTCTTAAAGCCTGCGCAAAAAGTTGGGAAGGAGAGTTCGCCCCCCCCTTACTTTATGGAACTTGCTTCTTCTGCTGTCTCTGGCGTGACTGGAAAAAAAAAATTGTCACCGTTGGAGTGGAGCTGCAGGCGCTCACCATGATAGACACAGACTGCTTTTCTTAAATGGAGTTAAAGAGACTGGCAGTTACATAGAGCAGTGTGGAGCCAGTTTCACACAGGCTTTGCTGGCAAGGAGCCTTTATGGTACTGGACTTCACTCCCGAGGAGAGGACTTGTGATTAAGCGGATCCCGTGACAGACGAGGCCACGGAGACAAACGAAAGCCTATTTGGGTCTACGGCCATCACATGAGGAGGTTCGGGATCCCCTCTCACACTGTCAGCTTCATTTTTGGGAAGTGCTGGTGATTATATGGGGTTTTGGTTTGGGTTCACTCTGCATTGCAGTGAACTGAGTTCTGATTGTATGGGGATTGTGTAACAAGGGTAGAATAAGGGTTTGTTTGTTTATGGAAGGTTCATTTGTTGATATCACGTGTTTACTTTTATTAAAATGTTTAAAAGCATAGTTCCACGCCTCGAGTCAATGCTTGCATCTAGGGGTGGAACCTCCAGGTTGATAGATGCCTGAAGGTGGGGCGGCCTACCAAACGGGGAACCTGGCCCTTGTAAGATCTGAAATTTCCCCGCAACAGTAGGTATCTGACATTCTGCCACCACAGGCAACTCTACGTAGAAGGTAATGGGCAACAAAGTGCTTCACCATTGTAGGTACCTCCAGAAATGTAAAAGCCACTCAGGAGACAAAAACACAAACATAACCAGTGAATGCACTTTTGTTAAAAAGAAAAAGATGCTGTCATTGAAATCAGAAAATATACAAAAGTAACAGACTATTATATTTATGAGAAGGTGCTTAATATCAATATGTAAATATAGCAAATAGTTTGTATCCAAAGGAGACAGTAGTTGTGGGAATTCATCAACAGCAAATCTACCAATTATGATAAAATATCAGGGTGGAGTAGCACTATGTGAGGTCTGAAGAAATGCACAGACTGAGGAACAATTTATAACAGATAACAAATTACTCTGTTCCCCAGGTTATTGTTCAAAATATATTTCTCTGGCCATATTATGTTCTTCTCTTTAAACTGGAACCAGATGTGTCAGAATAACTCCAAGGCTGTTTGATTATGGCATTGATTAATCAGTTTTCACAGATTCCAAGTACAGCAATACAGATCAAAAAGAATAGGTGTTTCACCTGTTATTTATGAGTAAGTTGATACATGGGATAATGCAATGTTATCAAAAGGTGGGGCTTCAAAGGTCCCAATTCTTCTGTTATTTCCTCTGTTAGTCTGTCATCATGGAGGTTTTCATGTGCATTTTATGCCATTTCTTTTTCCATTTATTGCACACCTTGCTATAGAATAAAATATCATCACAGAAACTAATAAATCAGAAAAACACTACTTGGGGTGTCAAAGAAAATATGTTTCAATGTTCATCTAAAAAAGCCCATAGACCCTTTTTCTTCATTTTATATGAGTGAAATAAATCCAAACACTGAGTGAGATAAAGGCATCTCTAGATATTACTGTTCAGCAACTCACCAGGTCCATCGTCAGAACCAGGCCTTAACAGAAATGAACTATATGAAAGAAATTTCAAAGAGCTGGGCAATTTTTCTAGTGTGTGGAAGTCATGCAGCTAAGACTCTAGCATTGCTTCAAAAATGGAAAGGTATATATGATGCAAGCAAGTTGTACTGCATGTACATGAGTGGAACGCTATCTTAATGGTGGCATGTATCTCAGCGAAACAAATCATACCAATTGCACAAGCAATGAACTGGCATGGAGCTCAGTATCCTTAGCCTCAGCTATCATACCAAAAAAAATGCTTTATGAGTCTCTGTGAATTAAAAAGCAAAAATCATTCATATATACTGTGATTTGTATGTTAAAGCTGTTCTACATTTTCACAAGACTTTAAATTATTGTGATATGATGTGCATTCAGAGAGGTGCCCCCCCCTTTCCTTTTCTAGGGAAATGAAATATACCAGTGAAACGTCCCATCCTCTACAGTAACACTTCAAGAAGACAAACAATTCCACAAAACACCCACTTTTTTCAGCTAATTGATAGTTCATAAATGTCATATTTACCTTCATTTACTATGGTTACAGTCTTAGTAGACACAACTAGCTAAAGAAGAATCAAATGCATTAATGTTTCAAATCCAACAGAAAAAATACATACATCATCTCAATTTTACCCTTTGACCATCAGCATTTAGAATTTTTACATTTTAGAACTGAAAGACTGATACCTTGCTTTTAATTTGATGGACTGATTTTCATGAGTTTTATGAGTTGTAATTTTGGCTGGATAGAATATTGTTTTAGATGAAACAATGTTTGTTGTACATTCATTTTCATTACCTTTGTACAAAGTTTCATGGACCTCTTGGACAGTTCTCATAGCAAATCAGTGTGCTACAGCACACTGGTTGAAAACCACTAAAATATATCATCAGGTATCTCTAAAAACCCTATCAAAAGTTTGTGGCATGCACAAAAAGGTCACTAAATTCTGACTCTTTCAGAGCATGGTGGACAGCAAGTTCCAGTGCCCTTAATAAGGAATATCTTGCATGCTCCCTCTCTTGTTTTTATGATGAGGAGAATCCAGCCTAGGTACTGGATATGATGATTGGAAGTATTGCATTATAGCACAGGAATAGACCCACCATCATTTCAATACATTCCAAAACCACTAAAAGCTTTACAGATTATAGATTATAGTAAAACTCCACACAGGCAGCCTTTGCAGTTCCCAGAGAACTCGTGTCATGTTTCTCATGAGATGCCTTTTTCAACCACGGACAGATTCTTGGGGCTCTGGGGTGCCCACCATTGTGCCTCCCCCACCACCTGGGGCCCCAGCTCTCTCACCATGACAACCTATGGGAGCCTTTGGGTCATAAGCCACTCTCTGTGGCTCTCCTGCCCTGGCTCCAATCTGGCTGAACTGCCCCCCACACTGGTGTATGGTGCAGCCTCCAGTGTGGGCCTCCAAGGTATAAGGGGAGGAAACTAGCAGATGTCCTGAAACTCCTAAGGTGGCACCTAAGTTGTTTGTCTGTCCATAAATATCCAGGTACTTCACCTTAACCCTTTCTGCGGAATAGAGCAAACTTAATTCCTGATATTTCTTGAGGGGTGGGAGGAAGGGAATGCATAGGAGGTAGGGGATGAATACAGAAGAACAAAATTTAAAACAAATTCAGGTCTAACTATATATCATAAAAAACCCCAAAAAGTAACAGACAGTTTTTATATACATACATACTAGTCACATTTAAAGAAATTACAGTTTAAGAGAGGGGGAAAATGTGCATCATAAAAACAATGAGGAATACTTACAGGTTTATTTTTGATAACCAAATGATTTTCCTTGTCTTCAAAGTTCAATTAACTTAAGGATGCTTATTTACAAATGTTTTTGACAGGTGTTTTTGTATATTATACAAATGCCTCTAAAATAAAAAGTTATATGAACAAAAGTAAGATGTCTATGTTCTCAAATTTCCTCTGACTTGTTAGATTTTACTGGTTATTTCTTTATTTTAAGTAAGATGTTCAATATTTTTTTCACTCATGGAAATGATCTAAACATGGAAATCCCTCAGTCAGCTTCCTACTAACTTTATCTGGATTTGTGCATGATCTATTGGAGGCGGGGGGAAACACCTCTGAACTTGAATCTTGGGGGTGGGGGGAATCGGGTTGCTGGGAGCTTTTTCCACCAGATCAGGTCACACTATTTGACATTTAAGGCCTTGTCTACACTAGGAAGTTGTGTTGACATAAGATGTGGGGACATTCAGCCATCAGTATAATTATAGTGCCTTTATCCCTCAGTCAGTAAAGTGCATGCAAACCAGGCCCACGTTCACTCATGTGGGGACTTCCTAGGCCATGGACCAATTGCAGTCTCTGGCTCTGAGTTGGAGTGAGACTGCAGCCCACTTCTGGCATTGGAGCCGGTAGGCAGCCCCCTGCGTCTTGCCTGTACCAGCTCCCAGTCAGGAAGTGGAAGGCAGCCCCCCATATCCTGGCTGGGAGAGAGGCTGCAGCTTGCAGCCAAGAGACACCTGTGGTTTGGAGAGGGGGCCAGGGCTTGGAGTGGGGATGCAATCGCTCATCCACCCCGCCCCCCAACTGGAAGCCCAGGTTCTTAGGTCGGCAGCCAGCTGCAACCCAGAACTGAGAGCTCAGCATCTTCTGAACTGGGCTCCGGCCCTCGCCTGTCAATAGAGCTGTGAAACTGACACGTATGACAGCCCCTCCACCACTGTAAGGGGGCAGCGTTTGCACCAACACTGTGCCACCATAGCTCTACTGAGAAAAGCCCTATACCTCTCGCAGAGGTGCTTTTATTTTGTAAGCAGAACAGGGCTGTTTTGTTGCAAGGACATCATTTCAGTGCATATACTAGGAATGTTTTGTAAACAGAAACTGGCTTTTGTCAACAAAACACTCTAGTGTAGACCAGTCCTAAGATACTTGTTCCCTGTGGTGCTCCACTGAAGGAAATGGGACTATTTGCAGAGTAAGGTGCTACCAAACTTGTGTATAGGTATAACAGTCAAACCCTCCATTTATATTTTTATTTCTTTCAAAAAACTTTTATATGTTTTAAAGCTGCATAAAAAGATAATTTTTATGTCGTGCTTTTTTTGCTTTGTACTACTTTTGATCCTTTAGTATTGAACTGTATCTTGTTCTAATTTGCTCTAACAATTGTCTGGAACTAAGCAATCCAGAACTGAAATTGTATTAAAACTGGCGGGGGGGGGGGAGCTTGCTTATAGTATAGTTATTTTGATATTTTCACATCAACCCACTTCCTAAATTATCTGCCTTCTAACTTAAAGCCAAACTTTATTTCTACATTTTAGTCAACATGTTTTCAAGTTTGGTTCTGCACTGTACTACAATATGTGGCAATATGGGCAATATGTCTCAAAATTTAATATAATTTCTATCAAAATCAGACAAAAGAGATCAAAGGAGGATCAGAAAAATAGTCCAAGAAGGGGACCATGGTATTGATCAGTCTAATAGGGATCTTAAACTTTAGAAAGAAAATATTCAGCAGCTTTCCTCTTTGAGGATGTCATAATAGCAAACTCCCTGCTGGGCACAGTCCAGTAATTGGCTTGGCTTGGGGGATGAGATCAGTGATTCACATTGTCAGGGAAGGATTATCAGAAGATTTGTTTTTGTTTGATGTTTGATTATTAGTTTCTTATTACAGCACTTAGCAGTGCCTCTGAAGTAAAAGGGAAAACATCTGATACATAATGAATGTCCCCGAGGAAATGTTTATAACGTAGACAATTGGTATTGCTTAGAGGTAAAATTTGACATTAAAGATAACATGGGAGAAATTTCTTCTTTCACAAAGCTGACTTCCACTTGATTTATCTCTTAAAATTTTTGTTTTGTTTTTATTCATTTTTGGTGGGAGGGTTATGAAAGAAGAAAACAGTCTTAAGAATTGGTTTAAATTTTATAGAAAAGATCTGATATTTTGTAAGAAAGGTGAAAAAGTTGGTACTGCCATTCATAAGGGTACAGAGGTCAAGCAGTGTTTGCAGTACACATATAGGGCAACCAGTGGGATTACAATTAAGTCATCATTCCTTAATATTTTTATTATTAACATCAATTGAGGCAGTTAGGCCAGCATTGAGAAATGTTGAAAAATCCATATACACATATTTATCTGTCCATATTTTAAGGGGAAAAATTTACTACTGTACAATATTGGAAAATGACCAACTGATTAATTAGACCATGATAATACCTGATTTGGCAGCAACAGAACTCTTGCTCTCTCTGCAAAGTGAAGCACTCAAAAGTTAGGAAATGCCATAATTAAATTTGTTTAAGTGAAAATGAAGTTGCAGGCAATCTTAATTCTGGCATTTCTTAAGTTTTCAGTGCTTTACTATGCAACAGTAATATTTTTAATATAAGTTTCTTTGGGTGTATCTTTCAATTTGTTAAAAAAGCAAATTGAAAAATAGATGTTCCATATTACGCATCTGACATAGGCAGAGAAGGCCTTAAAAGACAGTGGCTGAGCGACCAGAGGGAGCTTGCAAACAGGGAGACTGAAAACAGGGGAATTTGAGAGGAAAGGAGTTGGTGAAGCCCTGAGAAGGAGGTGAAGGCAATCCCCTAGCTGGAAAACAGGTGAGAAAGCGAAGCTTGGGTAATTGAACTGCTAACTGTCTATTTGTGTCTTCCCCTACAGGTGATTTGTTAGCTGTTAGTTACTGTGGGAATTAGGACTGTGATTGTGTGCTTGTGTGACTGGGGGCTGTTTGGAACATTGTTCCCTGCTCACCTTTGATCACCAGCTTCAATCAGCCTTGTGATCACTCTTCCCCTGTGTGTTTAACAAGGGGCAAGGGCTGACCTTGGCAGAGAAAGACTTAAAAGCCAGTGGCTAAACAAGGAGAAGGAGCTTGCAAACAGGAGGACTGAAAACAGGGGAGTTTGAGAGAGAGTTTGGTGAGGCCACGATGGTAAAGAGGAGCTGCACTGCTTGTGCCAGCGCACCTTCTGTCTCCTCCACCTGTGACTGTAGCCAGACAGACATCCTGAGCATGGATATCTCTACCCAGATCCCGATATGGACTTGCAGGGACTGCAGCCTGCAGTTCCCTGTCTCCAAAGATCAGTCTGGGGTGATGAATCAATGTGACAGGTGTCTTCTGGTGGAATCTCTCAGGAGGGAAGTGGGAGAGTTACAGGAGGCAGTGTCTGGCCTAAGGAGTATCCATGACCTGGAGAGGTTCCTCGATAGCATCCATAAGGAGACATGCAAGGAGGAGGATACTCTCCAGGCGCCAAAGAGTACTGCCGCACCACTGGAAAAAGATGGGATGCCTACGGCAGAGAGAGAACACTGGCAGTTGGTTACCTGTCGCAGCAGATGGCGCTACACCCCTGCTCCCATCCTCCCCTCCATTGTGGTGAAGAACCGTTACGCAGCACTAGAGACGATGGATGAGGTGGAACAGGAGACGCCATGCACCCCTGAGACTGGGAGGATCACAGCCACCACAGCTAGGAGGAAACGTAGGGTTGTGGTGATTGGGGACTCACTTCTGAGGAGGACAGAGGCACCCATCTGTCGCCATGACAAGTCCTCTTGGGAGGATTGCTGCCTGCCAGGTGCCCCCATCCAAGACGTTACGGAGGGATTGTGGAGAATCATTCGCCCCTCTGACTACTACCCCATGCTTCTCATCTATGTGGGAACCAATGATACTGTGAGAGGTGATCCTCGGTAGATCAAAAGTGACTACAGGGCTCTGGGAGCGTGGGTGAAGGAATTTGGAGCAGAGGTGATGGTCTTCTCAATCCTTCCAGTCAAGGGTAGGGGCCTGAGTAGAGACAGATGCATCCTGCAGGTGAATACCTGGCTGTGAAGATGCTGTTATCAGGAGGGCTTTGGCTTCCTTAACCATGGAATGCTGTTGCAGAAAGAAGGACTGCTAGGCAGAGATGGACTCCATCTGTTGAGGAAGGGGAAGAGCATATTCAGACATTGACTGGCTGACATAGTGAGGAGGGCTTTAAACTAGGTCTGAAGGGGGAAGGAGACCAAAGTCCACAGGTAAGTGACAATGTGGGAGACCTGGGGGAAGGGATGGAACTAGGGGGGAATGGGGACTGTAACACCAGAGATAAAAGAGAAGGTAGTTGGAACATGGGGAGGGGGGAATCAAATAATTGTGTTACATGTTCTAATGAAGCTTTAATACCTGAGGCAGGTGTGGGAGGAAAATCCCAGGAGAAAATACAAGGAGGTAGATGCAATAGAACTGAAAATTAACATGGGAAAGTAGGGCGATTAGCCTGGTATTTTAGGTGCCTGTACACAAACACAAGGAGCCTGGGAAACAAGGAGGAAGAATTGGCGCAGACAAGGAACTATGATATAATTGGAATAACAGAGACATGGTGGGATAGCTTGCATGACTGGAGCTCTGCCGTGGATGGGTATAAATTGTTCAGGAAGGACAGGCAGAGAAGAAGAGGGGGCGGAGTAGCACTATATGTAAAAGAGCTCTATGACTGCCCAGAGCTCTATTACGGAAGTGGAACTGAGCCAGTTGAAAATCTATGAGTTAAGCTTAGAGGAGAGAGCAACAAGGGGGATGTTGTGATGGGTGTCTGCTATAGACTTCCAGATCAGAAGGAGGAGGTGGATGAGGCATTCTATGGACAATGGGCAGAAGTTTCCAGATCACAGGCCCTAGTTTCTCTTGGGGACATCAATTACCCTGACATCTGCTGGGAGGCCAATACAGCACTGCACAGGCAATCCAGGAGGTTTTTGGAGAGTGTTGATGATAACTTCCTGGTACAAATGCTGGAGGAACCAACTAGGGGCCTTGTACCTCTTGACCTACTGTTCAGAAATAGAAGAATTGATTGGGGCATAGAAGTGAATAGCAATCTGGGCAGCAGTGACCATTGGATGGTAGAGTTCAAGATGCTGATTAATGGAAAAAAAGGAAAGAAGCAAAATGCAGACCCTGGACTTCAGAAAAGCAGATTTTGGCTCGCTTAGGGAACTGATGGGCAGGATCCCTTGGGAGGCTGATCTAAAGGGGAAAGGTGTCCAAGAGAGCTGGCTGCATTTTAAAGAAACCCTTCTAACAGCACAGGAAAATACCATTCTGATGAGCAGAAAGAACAGCAAATATGGAAGGTGCCCAGTGTGGCTTAACAGAGAACTCTGTACTGAGCTAAAGCATAAAAAGGAAGCTTACAGGAAGTGGAAGCTTGGATAGATGACTCAGGAGGCATATAAAGATATTGCTCGGGACTGCAGGGAGAAAATCAGAAAGGCCAAAGGACAATTGGAGCTGTGGTTAGCAAGGGATTTGAAGGATAACAGGAAGGGTTTCTACAAGTATGTCAATAACAAGAGTATCAGGGCTGGTGTAGGTCCCTTACTGAACAGCTCAGGTATCCTCATGATGAAGGATGAGGAAAAAGCTGAAGTGCTCAATGCTTTTTTTATTTCAGTTTTCACAGGCAGAGACAGCTCCCAGCCTACTACACTGGGTATGCAGATTGGAGAGAGGCCCTTGGTGACGGAAGGTCAGGTTAGGGACTACCTAAGGAAGCTGGATGTGCACAAGCCCATGGGGCCAGACGACCTGCATCCAAGGGTGTTGCGGGAGTTGGCCGATGAGGTCGCAGTACCACTAGCCATTATCTTTGAAAACTCATGGCGAATGGGGGAGATGCCGGAGAACTAGAAAAAAAAGCAAATATAGTGCCTATCTTCAAGAAAGGCAAAAAGGAGGATCCAGGGAATTACAGACCTGTCAGCCTCACCTCAATCCCTGGAAAAATCATGGAGCAGCTTCTCAAAGAATCCATCCTGAAACACTTGGAGGAAAACAGAGTGATCAGGAATGGTCAGCATGGATTCATCAAGGGTAAATCGTGCCTGACCATCCTCATCGCCTTCTATGATGAGATGACTGGATTTGTGGATATGGAAAGAGCTGTTGATATGACCTCGACTTTAGCAAGGTTTTTGATATGGTTTCCCACAGCATTCTCACCAGCAAGTTAAGGAAGTATGGGTTGGATGCGTGGACTGTATGGTGGATAGAGAAGTGGCTAGATCAACAGTTTCAGCATGTAGGAATCAATGGCTCCATGTCTAGCTGGCAACCAGTAATGAGTGGTGTGACCCAGGGGTTGGTGCTGGGGCCAGTGCTGTTCAATATTTTCATTAATGATCTGGATGATGGGATTGATTGCACACTCAGTAAGTTTGCAGATGACACCAAGGTGGGCAAACGGTAGACACGCTGAAGGGCAGGGAGAAGATTCAGGAGGACCTTGACAAATTTGGTCTGTGGGCTAATAGACATATCATGAGGTTCAACAAGGACAAGTGAAAAGTCCTGCACTTGGGACGGAAAAACCCCATGCACTGCTACAGGCTGGGGAGTGATCAGCTAAGTAGCAGCACCAAAGAAATGGACCTGGGGGTCCTGGTGGATGGGGAGCTGGATATGAGTCAACAGTGTGCTCTTGCTGCCAAAAAGGCCAATGGCATACTGGGCTGTATCAGAAGAAGCATTGCCAGCAGATTGAGGGATGTGATCATTCCCCTCTATTCAACACTGGTGAGGCTGCATCTGGAATATTGTGTCCAGTTTTGGGCTTCCCACTACAAAAAGGACATGGACAAATTAGAGTCCAGTGGAGAGCAACAAAAATGATCAAGGGGCTGGAGCACAAGACCTTTGAAGAAAGACTGAAGGAACTAGGCTTCTTTAGTCTGAAGAAGAGAAGACTGAGGGGGGGGATTTGATAGCAACCTTCAACAACCTGAAGAAATGCTCCAAGGAGGATGGAGGTTGGCTGTTCTCAGTAGTAACAGAGAACAGAACAAGGAGTAATGATTTCAAGTTGTAGCTGGGGAGGTCGAGGCTGGATATTAGGAAAAACTTTCTTACTAGGATAGTGGTAAAGCATTGGAATGGGCTACCTAGGGAGGTGGTGGAATCTCCGTCTTTGGAGATGTTTGAGGCCCAGCTGGATAAAACTCTATCTGGGATAATTTAGTGGTAGTGGTCCTGCTTTTTTTGGAAGGGGGTTGGACTAGATGACCTCATGAGGTCCCTTCCAACCCTATGGTTCTATGGCTATGTCCACGCATACATTATTATTTCAAAATAAGTTAACTCAAATTAAGAAAATGTTAATTTGAATTAAGGGAAAGCCTGCTTTCGAAACAGCTGTAATTTTGAAATGGTTATTTCAAAATAAGGCCGTTTTGGAGATGTTGTTTAGAAACAATGGTATTGTTTCAAAACAGCATGTCCAAATGAAGTTATTTTGATATAACCATTTCGAAATAACAGTCTTTTTAAAATGAACGGGGTTTAAGCTGTTTTGAAATGACGGTTCTTATTCCAAAATGACAGAGCCTTTCATTTCAAAATAAGAAAACGTGTGGACATTCGGTTTTTTATTTCGAAACAAGCAGTGTTATTTTGAAATAAAAGACTCATGTGGACATACCCTATGATTCTATGATTCTATATTACTCACACGAGTCACTAACATGGATCATTGGCAAGGCTGTAACCTTCAGATGCACAACACAGATGTCTGATACTTAAGCTACTAGAAGACAAAGAAGGAGTCTACTGGCACTTTTGAAGACTAACAAATGTATTTATCACATGAGCTCTCATGGGAGAAAATAACACTTCATCAGATGCTTTTCCCATTCAGTAAGTTCCCTATCTTAAAGCATCTGATGAAGTGGAATTTTCTTCCACGGAAGTTCATGCAATAAATAAATTTGTTCATCTTTAAAAGTTCCACCAGACTCCTTGTTTGTTTAGGTGAACTAGACTAACACAACTAGCCCTTTGGAACTTGAGCTAATGGAGTATTCAACAGAAGTAGTAAGTTATCCTCTAAGCATACCAGCTCTAGAAGATGATTCACTTTGTCAGAAGGTTTCACATATGTTTGCTGACAGAAGAGGAACAGCGAGACTTGAAAACCTTGGGTTTCATTTCATACCATGGAGGGGAGTGTGCTTTTCTGCTTGTTTCTCTCACAAATGTGTTCCCTTTTACCCTATCTGCTACAATTCACCCTGTCCCCAGCCTATTTCTTCATTTGAGTCCCATTATCCTTGCCTCACTAGTCTTTGTATCCATTTTTCAGGCTTCTCATCCCCATTTATTGAGCCAGAAATTTATAAATTTCATTATTATACTCCTATTCCCACAGAAGGCTGCCGAGCTTTCATCTTTGTTTGATCCTCTGATTTGACTCCTTAAGTTTCTTGCTACTTTTCCATTCTCTTTCCTTAGGCAAACTTCATGCTTCCGCAAGACTGCTAATATATACTATCTCGCTATTCCCACCTTTTGCTTTGCTCTTGAAACTCCTTCCCTTTGCCCTTCCTAAACCCCAACTCTATGGCTGTGTTCACACAGCACTCTTATTTCGAAACAACCGAGGATTCTTTTCAGGATCTTCTGACCCTTCTGTACTTCTGTACTCTTAAATCACTCCACCTGTGGTCAGTGGGAATTCCTCCCACTAACTCAGGGATCATAGAAGTAACAGTCACCTGCTGCTTCACTTTAACTATTTCCTGCTTCATTTTCCTAGGCCACTCCCTTCTTGTCCCTCAGTACCCTTATCAGGACTGAAGTCCTGCTTGCATCTCAGTCGTCAGCAAGGAACACCATCTTTGATCCTGTGGCTCTTGTAAGAAACTGATCTTTTATATGAATCTGCTGGACATTCATTGCTCCCTGCAGCATCATTAGTCATCTTCAAAGGATCTGACGAAGTGGGATTTTTTCCCATGAAATCTCATGTGATACATAAATCTGTTAGTCTTTAAGTGCCACGAGACTTCTTGCTTTTTTTGCTTTACTAGATTGACACGGCTGCTCCTTTAGAAATTAGTCATCTTGTGGACCCATATGTACTGCTCTCTTTACCAGGGTATGGAGTGGTAGGGCTACACGGACTTCTGCAAAGGATCTGATACACTCTTTCACAGACAAATATGGAAGTGTAAATATAATTTTATCCTCAGATAATTTTATTGGTCTCTTCTCCATTTCAGGATTTAAAATTCCCTATAGAAAGGTCAAGGTACCTAACCCATAAGACACATAGTGCTTTCTTTCCCTGCCAAATTACGCTGCTCTTCTTTCTCTCTTTGTGATATACGAACTATAGATCCTGCTGTTTGGAACTGCCGTCTTGTATCTCTCTAACATTGACTTGCCATCTGTTTGCAAGTCTCATTGAAAAACACATTTTTACTGGCTTGTATGTATATGCCTTTCTCTCTCCTTTCCTTTGCTTTAACTTTGTAGAAATTTAATTTAACTCCAAATTATTTGGGGATTCTGTTTACATGATAAACAATATGCAGTTTTACAGGTCTAAGGCTGTGTTCACACAGCCTCCTTATTTCGAAACAACGGAGGTTGTTTCGAAATAAGGTTTCAGCTGTTCACACGATGCACGGTTGTTTCGAAACAAGTAAAACCTAGTCTGTGGGCAAAACAACGTTGTTTCGCAATGGTTGTTTCGAAACAACGCCGTGCGAACGTGTTGTTTCGGACAAGATGTTCCGAAACAACAGTTCAAGGCGTGCCCCCTCGGCACCCTGGCCAGCGCCTGCACAGGGGGCTGAAGGCACCCCCGGCGTTCAGCGCTGCCCAGCGCTGCTCCCCTCCCCCGGTGCCTGCACACCCGGGCTGCAGGCACCGGCGGGGTTCAGCGCTGCCCAGCGCTGCCCCCGCCTGTGCCTGCAGCCCGGGTGTGCAGGCACCGGGGGAGGGGAGCAGCGCTGGGCAGCGCTGAACGCCGGGGGTGCCTTCAGCCCCCTGCGGAAGTGAAATAGCAAGTTCACAGTATGAACCTGCTATTTTGTTTCCAGCCTTTTTCCCTTATTTCGAATTAACATTTTGTTAATTCGAAATAAGTTGTTTCGAAATAAGCGTTATTTCGATATATGGTTGTTGCGAAACAACCATATCGAAATAACCGGCTGTGTGGGAACACAACCTAAGGTATTTATAGACAACATGGGTGAAGGCCATCACATAATTTTAATGTATATCTAAATCCTCTCCCAAGAACCTTATAAAAACAGAAATAAAAACTAAACAAATGGATATAAAGTGTATTTATTCTCTTATATTCTCATCTGTCAGCTTCAGCAGGCTTGGTGTCTTTCAAACAGTGATTTTATGGTTCTTTCAGTTAAATGACTAAGGCCTGGGTCTCATCACAGAAACATAGAATTATAGGGTTGGAAGGTACCTCATGAGGTTATTGGGTATGTCTACACTGATTTTTTTTTTTCAAAATTAAGAAACTTATTTAGAAAAAAACTTTTCCATGTCCATGCAGGCATTTAGTTATTTCAGAATAAGCACTTTAGTATTTCAAAATAACAAAGCGCTTCCCTTTCCTTGACAGGTGGAGTCCATCTCTGACAAGCAGTCCTTCTTCCTAGAACAGAACTCTGCGGTCAAGAAAGCCAAAGCCCTCCTGGTAACACCATCTTCACAGCCAGGCACTCACCTTCAGGATGCATCTCTCAATGCTCAGGCCCCTACCCTTGAACGGACGGATCAAAGAGAACACCACCTGTGCACCAAACTCCTTCAACCATGCTCCCAGAGGCTCTCTTGCTAAGCTAAACACTAATGCCATATACCTATGCCTGCCCACAAACCCTATACATTTATTTTGCTGTGTCATTTTATGTAAGAGACATACATACAAATAGGCACATTCAAATATTCTCTTAACATGACTCATTAGAACAAAAATGAAAAACACCTAATAGCTCAATCTCTAATAGGTGCAAAATTAAGCCCTGCATTTGTATGTCAGTAGAAGAGAGCAGTAGGCGCTGTCTCTCCACTCCATACTTCTTTTTAGATATTATTAGAAATGACATTTCTTGTCCCAGCTAGGGTGTTTCTTTGTTTTGGTTTGTTTTTTTAACACACACACACACACACACACACACATTTTGTGTGTGTGTGCATGTGCAGCACATCTGTAGGGTAATGAACATCAGAGGTGGCAGCAGATAATTTTAGGGAAGCACTTTAATTTACCCTGAAATACCTATATGGCACTGTGGGCCCTATTCAGGAGTTACTGAACCATGTGAATAAATTTAAGTACATGACTAGCTCATTAATGATGGGAATGCTCACGTCTAAAGCTAAATATCTACTTCCTTGCTGAGTTTGTACCTTCTCTGAAACAATATGTGGAGTCATTATTTTGTTGATATGTATCTGTCTTTGAGAACAGATATTAAGTTATACTTTTATGAGAGAATCCAAAAGAATTATCACAATTTAGGTATATCCTTGAATATTTCTGATATTCAGGTTTTTACTACTGGCTGTCTGACCATTAGCTCTTACATTTCAATGGAGATGCTATTTCACTCCCACATCAGTTCCAGAGCTTGCTTAATTAATCTAGGCATTAAAAATTTAATAGTAACACAGAATTCTGTAGTTTCTTCACTGACACTTTGGCCACAATTTTATATTTGCTCCACTGACACTTTGGCCTGTTAGGACCCCATATGACTGATGAAGTTTTCCAATAAGCCTTTAGCATGCCTCAGCTTTCCTGTTTTTGTGCATTTTCCCTGTAATGCATTTATCCTAAGAAATAAAGAATTTTGGTTTCTGAAGGCTGATGCTGTAAAACTGCTGTAAATGGAGAACAATTAATCAAAAGTGAAAGAATGGAGTTTTCTGTAAGTCATGATTTAAAGTGGAAAATAAGCATGAAAACCAAAGGGACAACAACAAAACAACAACATACATCCCAAATTTTGTTAGTATCTCAGCAGACAGTTGAAGTTACTGGTCACAGTTCAGTAAAATAAATTCACTATTGCTGCAAGTCTCTATTTTAGCTGAATTTTTAATGTAATTTAAAGAGGCATAGATTAATCATAGGATCTTAGAACTGGGAAGGACTACGAAATGTCATTGAGTCCAGTCTCCTGTACTCATGGCAGGACCAAGTACCATACTAACAGGTGTTTGTCTAACTTGCTCTTAAAATTTTCATTGACAGATATCACAAACTTCCTAGGCAACTTATTCTAGTAGTTAATCACCCTGCCAGTTCAGTATTTTTTCTTAATATCCAACCTAAACCTTCCTTGTTGTACTTTAAGCTCATTGCTTCTTGTCCTATCATCAGTGCTTAAGAAGAATAATTTTTCTCCTTTCTCCTCGTAACAACATTAAGTACTTGAAAACCACTGTCATGGCTCCCATCAGTCTCCTCTTTTTCAGCGTAAACACGCCCAGCTCTTTCAATCTTCCCTCACAAGTCAGGTGATCCAGACTTGTAATCATTTATTTTGTTCTTCTCTAGACTTTCGCCAATTTGTCCACATCTTTCCTGAAATGAGCCACATTATTACAATACTCCAGTTGAGGCCTAATCAGCATGGAGTAGAAAAGAATTCTTGTATCTTAAACTTACAATTTCTGTTAATCCACCCCAGAAAGAGGTTAGATTTGTGTGTGTGTATGTGTGTGTGTGTGTGTGTGTGCACGCGCGCATGTGTGTGCACACATGGAACTGTGTTACACTGTTAACTCATACTTAGCTTGTGATCCACTATGACACCAAGATCCCTTTCCACAGTATTCTTTCCTAGGTAGTCATTGCCAATTTTGTATGCGTGCAATGGATTGTTCTTTTCTAAGTGGTGTACTTTGCATATTTTCTTATTGAATTTCATCCTATTTTACCTCAGACCCTTTCACCACTTTGTCCAAATCATTTTGATTCTATTCTCCAAAGAACTTGCAACACCACCCAACTTGGAATCATCTGCAAAGTTTACAAGTGTACTCTCTATGCCATCATCTAAATTATTGATGAAAATATTAAACAGAACCAGACCCAGAACTAATCTCTGCAGTACCCCACTCATTATGCCCTTCCAGCATGACTGTGAACTATTGATAACTACTCTCTGGGAGCAGTTATCTAACCAGCTGTGTTCCTGTCTTATAGTTTGTTAATGAGAAGGTGATGTGAGACCATATCAAAACCCTTACTAAAGTTTATATATACCACTTCTTCTCTATCCACAAGACGCATAGAAAGCTATCAGGTTGATTTGACATGACTTGCTCTTGGCAAATCCAAGCTGACTATCACTTCACACCTTATTCTCTTTTTGATATTTGCTAATTGATTCCTTAATTATTTGCGCCATTATTTTTGCTCGTGGAGTGATTAAACTGATTAGTTTATAGTGCCAAGGGATGTTGTTATTTCACTGTTTATAACAATGTTCCCTCTAAGGGGAGAGGGCAGCTGAGCAACTCCTGTTGCTCTCTGTGCTCCCCCCCCCGGGGCCCGCTGCGCAACCCCCCCCGCTCCTGACAG
>ML681979.1:18784550-18835249 GCA_007922195.1 Podocnemis expansa
GCTCCCGGCATGACCCCCCCGTTCCCACTCGCCTCCCCGCTACTGCTAGCCCCCCAGCTCCCAGCAGCAGCCCCCCAACTCCCGGCATCACCCCCCGCTCCTGCTAGCCCCCCGCTCCTGGCATCACCTCCCCCGCTCCTGCTAGTCCCTCCGCTCCCGGCATTACCCCCTCCCCCGCTCCCAGCATCACCCCTCTCCGCTCCTGCTCCCGGCATTACCCCCCGCTCCCACTCGCCCCCCTGTTCCCGGCATCCCCCCACTCCTGCTCGCCCCCTGCTCCTGGCAGCACTCCCCCCTCCTCCTGCTTGCCCCCCAACTCCTGGTGGCCCCCCCAGCCCCCACAAACTTACCTCGGGGCTCCTGGGCCAGAGAAGCTCTACGGAGCATGCTCAGATTTTCTGGGCATGCTCCATTAGAGCTTCTCTGGGCAGGAGTTTTGAAAACTCCCAGCCCCAGAGGAGCTCTATCCAGGGACTCTGGCTGCCGGCGGTGTGCTGCCGGCAGCCTTCGCTGCGCTGGCAGCTGCGGCGGGCTGCGCTGCAGCACACCAGCAGAGCTTACAGGGAACATTGGATGGGAACTATATTTGATCTTTTCCAGTCCTATGAGATCTCTCTAGTCTTCCATGATTTTTCAAAGATAATAGCCAGTTGCTCCAACATCTCCTGAGTCAACTGTTTGGCTATGTCTACATCTCCCTTTTTTAGTTTGAACTAGGATGTGCAGCTAGTTTGAACTAAAAAGCCATGGTTAATTTGAACTAGCCCGAGTTTAGTTCGGACTAACCTTAGACTTTTTTAGTTCAGACTAGCAAGTCCGAACTAACTTTTTAGTTTGAACTAGAATGTGCACCTAGTTTGCAACTAGCCATTATTTTGTATATTGCCTGTGCTTAGTTCCAGCTAAAGAGTGAACTAAAGCAGCTAGTCTGAACTAACCAGGGGTATTAACTAGTTCAGAATCAGCTTACTAAGCTTTACCTAGTCCAAACTAAGAAATTTCTTTCTTCGGTCTAGCCAAAGCCTCATGTGGCCATGAGCCAAATTTAGTCTGACCAAGCTTCTTTAGTTTGAACTAGTTTGGCAGCATAGACGTAATCTTAGAGTATTTTAGGGTACACATCATCAGGCCCTGGTGACTTGAAGACATCTTGCTACCTTTGAGTTTCTTAAAATACAGCCTAATCTACTCCCATTTTACACTTTGTACTCTGATATGTATTAGTTCCCATGCCCACTACAACCCAGACACTAAAATATGTTATCTAATATGTTCTCTGTTATTTACTTGGATGGTATTTGTGGCTTGTTGGTGGCTTTATTGCTATTAAAGGGTTAGAGAAAAACTAGTTTTAAATTAGAACGGTGATTCTCCAGCTCTTTGATTCTGTGGATTACTTCATAAGAGAGTCTGTCATATTCCTAGATCTGCTTACAACATTCAGTTTAGTTTCCCACTGCTTCCTTCTCAATGTTTATTTCTGGGAGCCAATGCATAGGTTACAAACCCATAGGTTATGTCCACACATACATCGTTATTTCAAAATAAGTTAATTTGAATTAAGAAAATGTTAATTCGAATTAAGGGAAAGCCTGCTATCGAAACGGCTGTTCTTTCAAAATGGTTATTTCAAAATAATGCCATTTGGACATGTTGTTTCATAACAGTTGTTTTGAAACAATGGTGTTGTTTCGAAACAACATGTCCAAATGGCATTATTTTGAAATAACCGTTTGGAAATAACAGCTGTTTTGAAATGAATGGGGTTTAAGCTATTTCAAAATGACAGTTATATTTTGAAATGACAGAGCCTGTCATTTTGAAATAAGAAAACATCCTGTAGACCTAATCTTTTTTTTTGATTTTGAAATAACCCTGGTGTGGATTTGCAGGGAGTGTGGCCTTCATTTTCCTGTGAAAAAACAAGGAGTTGTGTGGCACTTGAAGATTAACAGATTTATTTTTTGCGTGAGCTTTCATGGGAGAAGATCCCACTTCCTCAGATGCTTCGAAGATATGTGAACTTACAGAAAGGAATGAAACTAAATGCAAGGGGGTGTAAAACATAGGATCAGGTCATAAAGTAACAGCAAATCAGAGCAGTTTACAGGCTCAAACCATGGGAAGCCTGAAGTCAAATTACCCTTTGTAATGGGAAAAGAATCCATAGTCTCGATTCAGTCCTGCTTTCACAGAATTTAGCTTGAATATTAATTCGAGTTCAGCTGTCTCTCTTTGAAGACTTGATGTCCCAGGTACAGCTCTAACGACAGTCGTTAACAAATCCATCATCGAGTGATTAGGAAGATGGAAGTGCTCAGCAGCTGGTTTCTCTGTTCTTTGATTTCTGATATCAGCTCTGTGTTCATTCAGTCTCTTACGGAGCGATCGTTCTGTTTGTCCAATATATAAGGTGTAGGGGCATTTCTTGCACATGATGGCATAGACCACATTAATAGATGAGCAGGTAAATGAGCCTTCGATGGAGTAGCAGGCTTGATTAGGAGCTATGATGGTGTCTGTTGTGTAGATATGTGGGCAGACTTGGCAGCATGGTTTTTTGCAGGGGTGTGTGCCTGCTTCAATCTTCCTGTTGTTAGATCTGTAGTTGCTGCTGAGTATCTGTTTAAGATTAGGGGGCTGCCTATAAGCAAGGAGTGGTCTGTCTCCTAATGCTTGAGAGAGAGAGGGAAATGAGCCTATGTGATAGGTGCCTTCTGGTGGCATCTCTTTGGAAACAGGTAGGAGAGTTACGGGAGGAGGTGTCACGACTCAGGGGTATCTATGCCCTGGAAAAGTTCCTTGACAGTGTACACGATGAGACCTGCAAGGAGGAGGTCCCTATCCCAGTGCCAAGGGCTACTGCCACAGCTCTGGAAACGGATGGGATGCCTATGGCAGAGGAAGGACATTGGCAGCTGGTCACCTCTGGAAGTAGACAGTGCTCCACGCCTGCTCACATCCCACCATCCATTGTGGTAAGGAACCGTTATGCGGTGCTGGACACACTGAAGGAGGTAGAGGAGATGCCATACACCCCAAAGGCTGGGCAGATCACAGCCACCTCACCTACGAGGAAACGTAGGGTTGTGGTGATTGGGGACTCACTCCTGAGAGGAACGGAGGCACCCATCTGTCGCCCTGACAAGGCCTCTAGAGAGGTATGCTGCCTGCCAGGTGCCCGTATCCGAGACATAACGGAGGGATTGTCTAAAATCATCCACCCCCTCAGACTACTACGCAATGTTCCCTCTAAGCCCGTGATGCAGCTGAGCAACTTATGGATGCAGCTGAGCAAGTTCCTGGGCCCGGGTCAGGCCCCTGAGCCACTGCCCATAGGCTTCCCAAGTGCATCCATAACTTGATGTTGCATCACCAACTTAGAGAGGGAACATCATATACGATTTTCTGATTGAGATGCCTCTTCAAATAGTTAATCTTCCATGAACTCCATGTCTTTCCTTTAGCAAAATCACAGCTTGTCTTGGCTTCTGCACATGCCAAGCATAATATGCCATAGTCCTCAGAGTAAGAAAATAGCTGACCCAATTTGACATGCTGCACCTCTCCAGATTCCAGTCTCAGTTGCAATTAATTCATTTAGCCATGTCATCTTAAAACTTCCAATACTTTTATATTTCTTGCAATCACTGCAATTGTCTTCCACCACACTGTTGGCCGTACACTTTGTCATTTTGTGTTATGAATTTGTGAAGCTGCTTGTGTAATAACCCTTGGGGAGGAAGGGGTTAACACTCTGGTCAGTGAGTCCCAGGACAGCCAATAGGAACGAAGCACAGCTTTTTGAATGGTAACAGCAGCCTGGCCTGGGCCTGTTTGGATGCAGCAGAGCTCCTGGGAGGATCAGGAGGAGGCCAGAGGGGCCTGAGGAAGAATCCAGCAACATCCTTACCAGAGATAAGTTAAATTTGTTACTGACCAGGCGTGGGTAGAACAGGGAATGTTTACTTAGACGCGATCAGGGTATTTTCTTTGTTTTTGGCTTGTTTTTTTGGATTTCTCTGTGCTAAGCACATGTAACCCAATCCTCCCCCCTCACTACCCTGTAACTACCTAAGTTAATTCCCAGAGAAGCAACTCTCTGTGTTTATCATCTGTTCTTTTTGATTAAAGAGTTTACCTTTTAAGCAAGTTCTGGTTCTGTGTCCTGAGAGGCAAGAGGTTTGTGTGCCCATGCCTTAGACTGCACAGGCAGCTACTAGAGGGAAACCTGTTCCAGTTCCAGCTCATATTGCAGCTGGGGTCCAGTCACTTTCCTGAGAGAGGAATAAACAGGATTGCAAGTACCTCACAGGGAGGAATTCCCAAGTGCGCCTTCCTGGGTCTCAAGAGGTTTTTTTTGCATTTGGGTGGTGGCAGCGATACCACTCCAAGGCCAGGAATTGGAGGCCTTGGAGACTTTTAAGAGCAGGCTTTAAGGCCAGTGGCTTTTCTGGCCTGTTGCAGGCCCCCACTTTCTGCACTCAGAGTGCCAGAGTGGGGAAAAAGCCTTGACAGCTTGTGGGACAGCTTCTGATTTTTTGGTTGTCTGTAATCTCAGCTCACCTTTAGAAGATGGGAAACTATATAGCAAATGTGTGAGCAATTACACAGATAAGAGCTGATGATCACCAATAGCCAAGAATCTATATTTTTTTTTTTACAGATTCCTAATGAATGTGCCAATTCTGACTAGATCTCACTCACTGAGCTAAATGAAGTCACCCTGATTTAGGCCTATATATTACTTGAGTTGATGTTAATTAAGGTCAATGACAGTTTTTTCCACTTTACTTAAAAAGTTAGATCAGGCTGCCTTCTCTTTCTGCTACAGTCCCCATCTACCAGTTTTGTGCTGTTCTTGACTGCAAGCTTTGAACTTTCCTTTGCCAGCTTCCAACTGAAAACAGAGCTGTGCTAAAAATACATGGAGGGGACACCTCCTCCTAAAGCCACTGTTTATGGCACTTGGTAAAGATATCAAAATGGGAGGACATGCAGTTTGCCTATAATGTATTGTCAGGGCCATTCACTTAAATGTGAGCACAGGTGGGGTGTGCCTCTTGGATACCACAGAGCCAAGCATGTGTGAATACCTAGTATAGTGAGCCATTGAGAGATCCTGGGATGGAAAGTGCTGTAAAAATGCTGTGTGTTAATAAAGTAACATAAGGTTCTATACAGTTTTCTGTGTTTATTCTGAATCTTGGGTGGAATTTGTGTGTTGTGTTTACCTATCCCACTGTTTCCCAACCAGTGTGCCACAGCGCACAGGTGTGCCACAGAGTTTTTTGAAAAACTACTCAAAGAGCTCTGGATTGGCTCATGAAAATATATGGCTTCATTTGGAAACTACATGGCAGTGTGCCTCAAATGAATTAAAGGTAGCAAGGAGTGCCACTGCAATGGCAGAGAAAACATTGCGAATCACTGACATGTGGCAGCAATGACTTGAAAAGGAAACAATATGTTTCCTTACACATCAACACTCCCCTCCCCGCTGTGTGGCATGAGTTTACCCCCTCTTCGAATCTGCCCCCAGCCCCGGATCCCCCACACTGGCTCCTCCACTCACCCGCCTCTGCTCCCCGCCAGCCCCGACCGCCCGGCTTTTCCGCTCCCCACCAGCCCAGATTCTCCGCTCCCCGCCAGCCCCGACCGCCTGGCTCTTCCACTCCCCGCCAGCCCTGATCTTCTGCTCCTTGCCAGCCCCGATAGCCCAGCTCTTCAGTTCCCCGCCAGCCCCAATCCTCCGCTCCCCACGAGCCCCAATCTCCCGGCTCTTCCGCTTCCCACCAGCTCCGATCGCCCGGCTCTTCCGCTCCCCTCCAGCCCCGATCCTCCACTCCCTGCCAGCCCTGATCTCCCAGCTCTTCTGCTCCCCACCAGCCCCGATCCTCCACTCCCCACCAGCCCCAGTCCCCCGCCTCCTCCGCTTCTGCTCCCTTCCAGCCCCTCCCGAGGCTTCCTGGCACCCAGGAGAAATGCTTCTGGGGCCAGGCATGGCTTGTGGCTGCTGGACCTGCGCTGGGGTCAGCGCTTGCTGCGCCAATGAGCGGCAGAAGCTGTGCTACTGCTCACTGGCGCAGCTTCGAGGAAACACTGCTACTACGCCATGCTTCTTATCCATGTGGGTATCAATGATGCTGCGGGAGGTGATCCTCAGCAGATCAAAGGTGACTTCAGGGCTCTGGGAGTGAGGGTGAAGGAGTTTGGAGCACAGGTGGTGTTCTCCTCGATCCTTCCAGTCAAGGCTAGACGCCTGAGGAGAGACAGATGCACCCTAGAGGTGAATGCCTGGCTGCGAAGATGGTGTGGTCAGGAGGGATTTGGCTTCCTTGACCATGGAGTCCTGTTTCAGGACAGAGGATTGATAGGCAGAGATGGCCTTCACCTGTCCAGGAAGGGGAAGAGCATATTTGG
This sequence comes from Podocnemis expansa, assembly GCA_007922195.1. Lineage (NCBI taxonomy): Eukaryota > Metazoa > Chordata > Testudines > Podocnemididae > Podocnemis > Podocnemis expansa. The sequence goes on from ML681979.1 coordinate 18,790,974, forward strand.
GCACAGACTGGCTGACCTAGTGAGGAGGGCTTTAAACTAGGTTCAACAGGGGAAGGAGACCAAAGCCCACAGGTAAGTAACAATGTGGGTGATCTAGAGGAACGGATGGAACTTGGAGGGGGGGGCTGGGACTGTAGCACCAGCAATAAAAGAGAAGGTAGCTGGAACATGGGGGGGGGATCAAATAAATGTCTTAAGTGCTCTACTGAAGCACCAATATGCAAGGAGAGTGGGGAAGGAGAACTCCAAGAAAAAATACAAGGAGGTTTATGTAACAGAATTGGAAATCAACATGACAAAGTAGGGCAATCGGCTGGGTATCTTAGGTGCCTATACACTAATGCGAGTAGCCTGGGAAATAAGCAAGAAGAATTGGTAATACTAGCAAAGACAAGGAACTATGATATTATAGGAATAATGGAGACATGGTGGTATAGTCTGCATGACTGGAGCTCTGCCATGGATGGGTATAAACCGTTCAGGAAAGACAGGCAGGGAAGAAGAGGGGGAGGAGTAGCGTTATATGTAAAAGAGCTCTATGACTGCTCAGAGCTCCATTATGGAAATGGAAGCGTGCCAGTAGAAAGTCTGTGGGTTACACTGAGAGGGGAAGGCAACAAGGGGGATGTTGTGGTGGGTGTCTGCTATAGACCACCAGACCAGAAGCAGGAGGTGGATGAGGTGTTCTATGGACAACTAGCGGAAGCTTCTAGATCACAGGCCCTAGTGCTGATGGGGGACTTCAATTACCCTGACATCTGCTGGGAGGCTAATACAGCAGTGCATGGGCAATCCAGGAAGTTTTTAGAGAGTGTTGGGGACAACTTTCTAGTACAAATGCTAGAGGAACCAACTAGGGACCTTGCACCGCTCGACCTGCTGCTCACAAACAGGGAAGACTTGATCAGGGACGTAGAGGTAAATGGCAAGCTAGGCAGTAGTGACCATGACATGCTTGACTTCAGGATCCTGATTAAAGGAAGGAAGGAAAGAAGCAAAACAAAAACCCTGGACTTCAAAAAAGCAGATTTTGGCTCCCTCAGGCAACTGATGAGCAGGATCCCTTGGGAAGCTAATCTGAAGGGGAAAGGAGTCCAAGAGAGTTGGTTATATTTTAAAGAAACCCTGCTAAGAGCACAGGAAGTTGCCATTCCAATTAGGAGAAAGAACAAACATGTGAGGCAGCCAGAATGGCTTAGCAGAGAACTCTGCTCTGAGCTTAAACATAAAAAGGAAGCTTACAGGAAGTGGAAGCTTGGTCAGATGACCAAGGAGACATATAATGATATTGCTAGGGACTGCAGGGATAAAATCAGAAAGGCCAAAGGACAAATGGAGTTGCGGCTAGCGAGAGATGTAAAGGATAACAAGAAGGGATTCTACAAGTACGTTAATAATAAGAAGAAGATCAGGGATGGTGTAGGCGCCTTGCTGAATAGGGCAGGCATCCTTGTGACAGAGGATGAGGAAAAAGCTGAAGTGCTCAATTCATTTTTTGCTTCAGTTTTCACAGGCAGGGTCAGCTCCCAGCCCACTACCATGGGTGTGGCAGATGGGAGAAAAGAAAACAGGCCCTTGGTGTCGGAAGATCAGGTTAGGGACTGCTTAAAGAAGCTGGATGTGCACAAGTCCATGGGGTCGGACGAACTGCATCCAAGAGTGCTAAGGGAATTGGCCGATGAGATAGCAGCACCGCTGGCCGTTATCTTTCAAAACTCATGGAGAATGGGGGAGGTGCCAGAGGATTGGAAAAAAGCAAATGTAGTGCCTGTTTTCAAGAAAGGGAAAAAGGAGGATCCGGGGAATTACAGACCAGTCAGCCTCACCTCAATCCCTGGAAAAATTATGGAGCAGATTCTCAAAGAATCCATCCTCAAACACTTAGAGGATAATAAAGTGATCAGGAACAGTCAGCATGGATTTACCAAGGGTAAATCATGCCTGACCAATCTCATCTCCTTTTATGATCAGATGACTGGTTTTCTCGATGGAGGAAGAACCGTTTATGTGATATACCTTGATTTTAGCAAGGCTTTTGATAGAGTTTCCCACAGCATTCTCACTGGCAGATTAAGGAAGTATGGGTTGTATAGGTGGACTATAAGGTGGATAGAAAACTGGCTAGATCAACGGTTTCAGCGTGTAGGAATCAATGGTTCCATGTCTAGCTGGCAACCAGTGACGAGTGGTGTGCCCCAGGGGTCGGTCCTGGGGCCGGTTCTGTTCAACATTTTCATCAATGATCTGGATGATGGAATAGACTTCAGTCTCAGTAAGTTTGCGGATGACACCAAGCTGGGGGGACCAGTAGACACGTTGGAGGGCAAGGACAGGATTCAGGGAGACCTAGATAAATTGGAACAGTGGGCCAATAGAAATCTTATGAGCTTCAATAAGGACAAGTGTAAAATCCTGCACGTGGGATGAAAAAACCCCATGCACCGCTACAGGCTGGGAAACATTCAGCTAAGTAGCAGCAGTGTAGAAAAGGACCTGGGGGTCATGGTGGATGGGAAGCTAGATATGAGTCAGCAGTGTGCTCTTGTTGCCAAAAAGGCCAATGGCATACTGGGCTGCATCAAAAGAAGTGCTACCAGCAGATCAAGGGATGTGATCATTTCCCTCTATTCTGCACTGGTGAGGCCACATCTAGAATACTGGGTTCAGTTTTGGGCTCCCCACTACAAAAAGGACAGGGATATGCTAGAGAGAGTTCAGAGGAGGGCAACCAAAATGATTAAAGGGCTGGAGCACAAGCCCTATGAGGAAAGACTGAAAGCATTAGGCTTATTTAGTTTGCAGAAGAGAAGACTGAGGGGCGATTTGATAGCAACCTTCAACTACTTGAAGGGATGCTCTAAGGAAGATAGAGCTTAACTGTTCTTGGTAATAACAGAGGACAGAATGAGGAGCAATGGTCTCAAGTTGTGGTTACAGAGGTCGAGGCTGGATATTGGAAAAAAACTTTTTTAGTAGGAGAGTGGTGAAGCCTTGGAATGAGCTGCCGAGGGAGGTGGTGAAATCTTCATCTTTGGAGGTGTTTAATGCCTGGCTGGACAAAACCATGACTGGGATGGTTTAGGGAGAGTGGTCCTGCCTCTGGCAGGGGGTTGAACTAGATGACCTATGAGGTCCCTTCCAACCCTATGGTTCTATGATTCTATAACATTCCTTCATACATTAGATATTCTATTACCTTAAACTACAACAATTGAACTGTATATAGAAGACATCATATTACTTTACACAGCATTAGACAAATGCTTTTCATAGCTGTGAAAATAAAGTTACACAACATACTCAGTTTCTAATCTTGCACAATTTGTACTGATATTCCCTGATATTCTCTTTTTAGGAAAGGTAGCTAAGCAGCTGTTGACAGACCAATTTCAGCAACATCTCTCTTCCTCCAATATCCTAGGCCACATCTACACAGCACTTTTATTTCGAAATAACACTCATTATTTCGAAATAAAAGAAATTAGGTCTACATGACGTTTTTTTATTTCGAAAGGACGGACCTCGTCCTTTCGAAATAAGAATCGTCATTTTGAAAAACTAAAACCTGCCCCCCCTCGAAACGGCTGTTATTTCGGAAGGGATATTTCAAAATAAAGCTGTTACTTCGAAAGAACACTGTGTAGACCTGTTGTTTCAAAAAAGCTGTTTTGAAAGAACAGGTCCAAACGGCTTTATTATGAACTATCCCTTCCAAAAATAACAGCCATTTGGATTGCAGGCTTTCCCTTAATTCGAATTAACTTATTTCGAAATAAGGATTTTATTTTGAAATAACTCATTTCAAAATCCTTATTTCAAAATAACAATGCATGTGTTGACATAGCCCTAGATCCCTTACAGTCAAGCTTCAGAACTAGATAAAGCATGAAGTTTACTGCAACGACTATGATGATGGATGATTTCACTTACAAAGGTGAGACATCATGCTAATGCTGTTAGGTATATGGACAGCTTTTAATATATGTTTGTGTATGCAACATTTTATGTGTAGGTGAGCTGCTCTAAGATATATTAACTGAGATCACAAAGGGCATTTGCTCATCTTCCTCAATAGCACTCCCTTATGAAATCTCAAGAATTTCATTTGGTCACCTAGCCTGTTCAATATTTGTGAGAGACTTATTAGGCAATAGAAACATCTTTTGAGGAAATGGCAACTCAAAATCAGACATAATCATTTGTCATATTTTGGATGTAGCATATAATCTTGCTTCATTACTGAAATTATCTCTGTTTATGAATTCTTGAGAAATCAGTAGTTATCAGAATGTTTTTGTCCCCATCCTGGGTTGGCCAAAAATAATATTATTAACTATGTGTATTATAGCAGCACTTAGGGGCTGCAGTCCCTACCACAGAGCTTTTGGAATACAAGTATCCATGTTTTTGTCATCATAAGGGGACATGTTCTTCCCTATCTGGATCTGATCCTGCCTACCATCTTGAAACTTAAGTTAATTCACAATGAATGCCCTATGTCCTATTCAAGCAGACAAACATGAATGTACAATGAGAATACACCAGAGTCAGTATTGGTTGCCAATCTCATTCTGGCTCCAATTCAAAGACCTAGTCATTCAGAACTGAAATGACCTAGAATAAGCTCAGTCAGAGATTTATTCTTTCTTCAGTCAACTGAAACAACTGAATTTGTCAGGGATGCTTCTTCTATTAGTCCTAAGGTTGGAAAATCTGTTAGTTTCTTGGGGACAATACTCTCTCAATAGAAGACAATAGATCAGGGGTGGCCAAACTTACGGAACTCAAGAGCCACACAAGTTGATTACTAAGCCTTTGAGAGCCGCACTGAGGCATATCACCAAATACTTTCCTACTATTCCAAAATTACTAAGTATAAAATTCATTGCACACTTTAATTTTTTCATAAAAAGAGGGCAAATATTGATCCTACTAATGTCAGATTCTAATAATTACTTAAGGTTACTATGAAAATTAGGCCTATACAGTAAAAATTTAGCTGTTGCTCGATGTAGAAAACTGCAGGCTAGTGGTGAGTTTTTTAAATTTCCGACCATGCCCTGATTCTCCCTGCCATCCCCACCACTCCGACCATGCCACCGCTTCTCCCCAATGTCCCAACCCCATCCTGAATTCCTCATCTGGGGACTGTCTTCCTAAATTGATTTGCTGGTGTTCTTCTGGGAGCCACACTTTTTCATGTGGCTCCCGAGCAGCAATTTTGCCACGCCTGCACTAGATTATGCAAACTGATTACACAGACCTATTTGAGTCCCAAAATTATCTTCTTCAGATCCGGTTGGTAATCTCAGCTGTTTTGGAGGGTTTCTTGCAGCATTTTGGGAAACCATCTCCCAGATGACTACTGACTTAGATTTGTCTGCTCTGGTACTCTGATTGCAGAAGGGGAGTAGAGATTGTGGCTTTGTTTATTGTAATTCAATCTTTCACTAATGAACGCCCATCACTGCAATACACTGGGTGCTCATCTTAGCATGTATAAAACAGCTTCAGTAGGAGTAAAGAGTAAATTGGTAATTATCAGGAGATGTTTATTACCCCTCATTATATATAAAGTTTAATGAACTTGTAGGTTTCAGAACAGTCACATTTTTAAAAATATGCTAAACATTTGGATTCACAAATGAATGTTTATAATACATCTGAAACATAAATTAATTTTTATAATACATCTGAGACTTAAATATGAGGTTGGTAACAATAATGATTAAAGGAGAAGGGAGAAAAGGCAGATCAAGTGTAGAATATGATAACCCGGAATATTTTATAACACAGTAAGGAAAAAACACTAAGAGCTAGATTCACTAAGAAAATTTGGAGCGGTGATGCTAAGCTTCACCACACTTAAGTTTTAAGCCCATAGAAATTTACTGTGAATCTAGACGCTCTTTATAAATAAATGGGTGAAATGTACCCTGTATAATACGATGCACAGAATTTCAAGCTGGGTGATATGTGTAAACCTCAACCCTCTAACACTGGTAAATCCAAACTGTAGGGAGGTATCTCCATCTGTTTGGGATTCTCAGTTGCATATCTTCCTGGTTTTAGATGCCCTATGTCATTTTAGCAAGATGCAGTACCAACATCAGGCCCTTCTTCATAATTTTTAGCTCCATGGTGAGGGATGTGGGCAATCTCAAGGCCAATTCCTCACTCCATCTCAGGGAGAAAAAGGATTTGCACTAGCTAATGCCACCACTCTAATGAGTGCCCTGACCACTGGACAATGGGATATTCTGATGTAGAGCTCCCTCAAATTTCTACTGTTGAAGCTATTACCCTGTAGATAAATAATTTATTAAGGGGTACTAGATTCTGGGTCTCCCATGTGAGTGCTTTAACTCCCAGGCTAAAGAGTCTCTCTCCCCACCCCCAATCCCCCCAGTCTGCTCTTACTCATCTTCCCACCTAAGAATCATTAGGCCAGAGAAAGCTCTCTCTGCTGGCATTTTTTGCAAGTTTCTCCACACAGGTTCAAAAGGCAAGCTGCAAGCCGGTGTACTGGATCAGACACATAGCCAGTCTAGGTGGACACATGCTTATCTTCCCAAGGTTCATGCATCACTCTGGAGTTTACACATCTGAACATTTTCAATGAGGTTTCAGTGTGCAACCTCAGAGGTAGAAACAGAGTTCTGAGAATTTTACAGCTTAAGCACTTAGCAAATTTAAGACCCACAAAGAAATAGGGCAGCTGAGTGAGGGCTTTGTGAATCTCAGTAGGGCCTCAATTGGGATTTAGACACTATAAACCCATATGTCCTGATTTTTTTGTCTTATCAGAATTTAGAATCTGTAAATCTGTACTGAGTATATGTCTTATTTATAGAAATCCTTACTGTGAAAAGCAATGATATGAAACTACAAATTTCTGATGTAAAATGATCAGAATCCCTTACAGCTTAAACAAACAAATGCCACAATATTTATTATTGAAACAAATTGTTAGACTTTTTTTTAATACTCTTTCAGTGATTTTAGGTGTTATCAAATAAAAACAAAACCTTGTCATTAAATTTATAGTGGGTTTCCCCCTCAGACCCAATAGTTGGCAATACTAAATCATGGGGAAGTGGTGGATTTTCTTTTAATTTGTTGGAGGCTTTTTGTTTAATTTTATCTTGTGTTTTGTTGTTTTCTTTTTTTGTTATTGTTTTTGGTTTTGTTTCCTTTTTAGTGTCAGCCTTTCTGAGAAATGATGAGCCTGCAGGGATCTTATTGATTTGCTAACTGTGTCACAGTCCATTTAAAACAAAATGACATGAGTTGGTGATAGGGGAGATGACAAATGTGTATGTACTGTAGAAGGAAAACAAACTCAAGTAAGTGAAGAAAACAAAAGAAACAGAAGACATACGAAGAAAGCTAATTTAAAGTACCATGTTATAAATGACGGTGAGTTGCCATTTTGTTCTGACTGGTTTTCATTGCATATGGGGATCTCTTAATAGAGCCAATCACATTCTCAGAGATTCCACAAAGGCAAAAGAGTCTTTACTCATTAGGGGAAAGCTAGAGCTGTGACTTAAACACTTCCCAGCAGTTTTATATCTCAGTCCTGCAAATGACTAAATCAATATTGTTGTTCTTTATTCTAGTCAAAAGTGGCAGAACTGTGGGAGGGAACTGTATGGCATTTAGTGGTATTTAGTGCGGTGGTGGGGAGGGTATGTTTAATTATTTATAAAAGGACTGTCATTGCCATCTATTGACAATAGAAGCCTCTGTTATATCATTCCTCAAAGGGTTTTTGAAACTTCCTATTTCAACTCCTGCTTTAATTTAAAATTTAAGATTTATATCTGGCAGTCCCATACACACACACACAAAAAAAAGCCCTACATGTTTAGAAGCAATATTTGCAGATTTACATGCGCCGCATAACATGCTCAATTGTTCTGTACTTTTGCTGCAAATGTCAAGTTTTACTATAAAATAATGTTCTATAAGCTTGGCTTCAGGCTAGATTAACTCTCCTATGGTCCTGCAGCTACAAGATTTTGTGCCCCCCCCCCCGAGGTCTTTTTCCCAATTTAAAACAAAACGTTCACAGTTGGCATCAAGACTATCTGAACTTCATTGTATTAAACTTTCCTTTTAATTAACATGAAGCCATGAGCTCTGATTATATTTCAGTCTTAAAACATGATGTAGAATACAGTTTACTTAGTTCAAAATAGTCTACTTTTGACCTCAGAACAGCTATTATATTAGTTTCTTTCTGGTCTTCAAAGCTGAGAAGTTCTTTATGATGTCACTGAAATCCAGATGATAAACGAAGTCATACTCTATTGACAGTAGTGGCAATTTTTTCAGTCTCATCTGATCCATGCTTGAACTCAGCTTGTTTTTTATTAGCGCCAGTTTTGAAAATGATTGTTCCCACCAGCATTAGTTACTGGCAGTATCAAAAAAATCCATAAGGTAACATTTACGCTGGGAAACACAGCCTGCAGGCACCATTGTCTTAACTCATGAAGTAGTACCTTTGCTATTTTTTTTCCTAATTATTTGTGAATTCCTTAAATTGAACCAGTTCATCGGCAAAATCCTTTTGGAAGTCAGCACTATATTTAACAGCTGAATCATGTAGTTCTGATGCAGAAAGTAAATGGAGATTGTTCATAAATCCAAAGTAGCCACATATGTTTCTGTATGCTTCATACTTGCAATGCAACTCTGCAACAAGTTTATCAATGACAATGTAGAAAATCTCCGAGCAAAATTTCTCCCAGTCTCACAACTTGCACTTTGTCTCCTCAGACTTGTCATGTTGTCTTTTACGCTTCAGTTCATGGTGCTTTTCTGATTTATATTGCTGAGAAACTTGAGGGGTCATTTGTTTAGCTGTAGTTTCAAAGCTATCAAACTGAACTTGTAGAACCAACCATAAAATCCTTTAAAGAGTCCACCAACTTTACAGCATTAGGCATGTCAAGGTCAACAGCCTGAAGCACAATGCTTGTTGCTTGAAATCTCTGCAGAACTATGTTTCAGAGGCTGCAAAGAAAAGCAATTTCTAGCTTGTCCTTTTGTGTGACCAGAGACTGAGCATTGGTGTGTTTATTTGAGTTCTGATTTGGAGGGATTCCTAAGTATTTACATAATTCAGCTATAGTGTATTTGTAGCTTGAGCATGCACAGACGACCTTGTATCTGAAAGACCTTTCAGCACCTCAGTTCACTTATTGTCCTGTGGCTGTAAACATGCAGTAACAGTTTGCCAGAAAGTGTTTAATTTTGCGTAGAAATTAAAAAGTGTTTGAACAAAGGGGGAAAAAATAGTCTGTCTCCAAGCAACAGTTCACACTTTTAACCCCAACTATACTGAGAGTATGAGCTGTTCAAGTTACCCACTCTGCTAAAGGGTTTATTTCCCAAATCCTTGATTGCAGACCTTTCTATTCCCCTGACATGTTACTCGCATTGTCCTAACACTGAGTTCTGCTATTTGCTATGTCAATGTCCATCTTTTACAATACAGTCAAAACTGTGTTATAAAGTGATTCTCCAGTATAACTTGCTATTGCAAGACATTTTAGGAAATGCTCTTGAATCTGCTCCTCTTGTGACACATAGGGACAATGAACATAAGCTGATCTATGTGAGATGTGTCAGAAATGGAATCTACAACAATTGAAAAGTACTTTACAATCTGCAACTGACTGCTTATTTCTGAAAGCATCCTTTGTCTCATCAAAGTTATAAATTTCTCACAAATTGTCGGAAAAACATACAAAGGCCTTCCTTTACCAGTATTCCCATATTTGTTTATATGTTCATTTAGAAAAGGATCAAACTTACTCAATAATTCCAAGTTAGCCAAGTAATTCCTGTTATAAGGGGGATCCAATAATTTCATTGTCCCTTCTGAAAGAAAGCCCATGCTCCACCAGAAACTTAACAAGTGCAACAATCTGTTTGAGGACCTCTTTCCAATAAGCACAGTCTGGTTCAAACTGCCCCCCCCCATTATGAGTCAATCTGCCCTTTGTCTTGGCCTGAGAAAATCAGGTAAAGGCATTACTTTTCTGTGATACATGTCAATCTCATGCTCAGCAATATGAACTGTAGCATGTTTTGAGTTATTAAAGCCACAGCCATTAAAAGTCCTTGTAAGAGAGGATGAATCTCCAAATAGTACACACACACACACACACACACACACCAGATCCTATCAATGGAGAACAAAGAAGCCACTCATGAGGTACAAATTCCCCATTTTGAATAGTACATAAGAAGAGGGTTCAAAAGCCACCATTTCTGATGTTTGTAATGTTTCTGAGATGCTGAAAAATCACAATTTTTATTTTGGCATATTGTTGGCCTTTTTGTGATCCAATAAGATCACAGTATTTCATTTACTGGGCCCTGGAGTGCTGCATAAATGCTGTATGGGTCAAAGTTAGATGCATTTTTACCATCATCATATGATGCAGCTATTTCACTCTCATCTGACACTAGCTGACTGGCTCTATCTGCATGATCTATTGTGGTTGTAGACATGCCCTGACCCTCACACTGATTGCTAGTGCTCCTTGACTTATTTTCCAAATTACTAATATCTAGTGCATCTGTTGGTGGTTTATTGAAATAGCCTGTCAATTTCGGTATTTTGCTTAACAACTGTTCCTTATGAATTGTTTCTAACTTCTGAGCTCTGCTGTCATATTTTGTAGATGCACCATCATCTGCCATTTTTAATCAAACTAATCCCTACTCAGGCACACTGATCCAAGTAGTAAGAATGTGATTGGATTTTATTACAATAATTGTGATAGGGAAGTTGTTTTAATACAATATGCTGATCAAATAGATTTATTCTAGCACATCCCTTCTAAAATCGTAAATCACATGGGTGCCATACTGAAAGGCTTAGAGTTCTCCTTAACAGGCTTGGCCATGTTCTCACTCAGTCCTCAGGCTGCCCAGCTGGGCTTTGGGTGGACATGCAGCCCAGAGCCTAGGGCCAGAGTAAGAGTAACAGAGTAACACTGGGCTGGGACAGGCTGGGCCTGGGCTGGCAGTGGTAGCCACAACAGCAACATTAGGGCTGTGCCTCCCTGCCACCCCAGCCAAGAGTGGTCAGTGCTGTACCAAGTATGGTGGGCTGGGCTCACAGCCACTCCAGTGGTGGACTCAGGAAAAGCTGGAGTGGGTCAGTGCTGGCTGGCTGGCTTCACACCTCTAATATGAGAGAGCCTGAGCTGACAGGCAGGCAAAAATCCATTCCATATGACCAGTGTGGGGCCCCAGGGTGGTCCAGAGAGTGGAGTGGGAATCGGCACTGGGGACAGACTGGCCCAGCAGCCACTCTCTAGCAGTGGAGGGAGATCTGCTACATGGGCTAGAGAGACCAGCCCAGGCACTGACCAGCCTGGAGGGGGGAGAGATGTACTGGTGCTGTGCCTGCATCCTTTGACTGAGGCATGTGGGAGGCTACTGTGACTGCCAGACTATGCCTGCTCTGGGGGGCTGGAGCAGTAAGTGAATCACAATGCTGCAGGGGCTAGCCAAGCTGTGCTGTGCTGCAACACTTGGCACTGCTGCCCTCTCCCCTCCACCGTTTGTCCCCCAGCATGCAGGTCCCTCCCGGAGGTGACCTGCTGCAGCCTGCTGGGGGTGGACGGATGCAGCCCAGGGCATAGAAGCACATCCAATGAGGAATCACCCCTCCACCTCTTCTGGGAGCATGCCACTCAGCCCTGAACTGATGGCGGGGGGGCAGGGTGGAGGTGGGCCCAGGGCTTGGCCAGAGCAGGGACTCCCTCCCCTCCCCGGCAGCGCTCAGCCCTCTGTTGTTGGTATGGAATTGGTGTGGGGCCAGAGCGAGGTTAAGGGGGGCAGAGAGTGAGTGCTGCAGGACGCAACATTTCAGGAGCAGGATCTCGCATATCTTTAGGAGCACTATAACCAGCAATGAAGTGCTGCATCAAGATAGAGGACAGGCAGATCACAAGTACAGGAGCCTGGGCCAAGGCCAAGCCAGGAGGTATACTGCAGTCAAGACTGAGTAAACCAATCAGGGTCAAATTTCTGCAGGGCATGGGGGTCCCCTTTTAGCCCAGAACCAGGGTTCCTCAGTGTCTGAAGCCCCTGGGGTAATGCAGCATGTTTGACTGCACAGCAAATTTTGTATCTATCGTATCCTTCCATGAAGGGAAGATGGTTACAGTGAGAGAATGCAGGAAATCCTCTGAGTACTTCCCAATTTCAAATGGAACAAAGGGTATGTCCACACACAGGTTTTAAATTGAAATAACACTGGGAAGTGGCAGGTGAAGTGGGGTGCCCCAGCATCTCTGCCCTGGGGGCTTTTTTTCTCCTGCCACTGGCTCTCCAGAGCCAGTGGCAGGGGATTGGGGGGCAACATGGCCCTGCCAGGGGACCAGGTTGCCACACCTCCCAGTGTGCCCCTCTGCTAAATCAAACTAGTGAGTCCTGTGTATGGACCTGCTAGTTTGATTTGGGTTTTTTTTGCGTGTGTGGATCTGTTAAATCAATTTAACTGAAATTGATTTAACAAGTGCTATTTTGCTTTTGTTAAATCAATTTAAGTTAAATCAATTTAACCACCTAGGTGTGGACATAGCCAAAATTTTTACAGCTAATTGGAAAATGGTAGTACAGGAGCACCTTGAAAAAAACCTTAAGGGCTGCAACATAAATATAATCAGCTAGGAGGACCTGTCCTTCATTTGGAGATAACACTGTCAATTAGCCATCAAAAACTTAAAAAATATACAAGCAGATGCAAGGAAGGAAAGAGAGAAAGGCCATTCCAGTAATTTCATCCCTGCAGGTTTTACCTGAAGTACCTGTAACTGCATCTGCGGATCCAGGATTGGTCTTATTTCACAAAACTATACACACGAATAAACTTAGTGACAAAGACCATCAGTGATCCCTCTTTTGGTAGCTTATGGAGGGATTTTAAGATAGAATTAAAGTTTATCAGAACTCTTAACACAATAATAAGTGCCTCCTATAAGTGCCTTGTCACATTGACTGCGCCTAACTTACAGAATGAACTGTCAGTCATCCCCACCACTGCTTAGTGAACAGAAGTGTCAAAAACAAAAAACAAACAAACAGAACTAAAACCATCAAAAAACAGCCAAAAGTAGGTTTGATTTTTTTAAAAAAAGAAATATATATTTCTGAATCCTTATGTTGCCTTAAAACCATTATAATAGGTTTGTGGCTCTAAAAGTCAATAATTTAGCAAAGAGGTATTAGTATCCACAGGCATGTTAAGGAGAAAGGAAGGATTAATTAACAATTTGATTGAACTCTGAGTTAGTATGTTCTTGTGTTTTATTTACAGAATACCAAGCAATCCATTTTGCCCAAGGTATCTGCTTATTTAAATTTAAGAATTAAATATGCTTATGAAGGGGATTGCATAGTAAACATTTTGTGTTTAATTGAATAAAACTTTTTATGCTTTTGTCTCACAGTTTTGTTTTTGATGGGGGGGGGGTGAAGTACCTTTTACCACTTTTCTTCTCAGTGGGAATTTTAAGCAAAAAAAATTGAAGAGGAGAGTAGTTTGTGGAAATCCACAAGCTAGTGATCAAACATTTATGCATCCAAACTTGAAGGTGTGGAAATCACTCTGTCTGACCCCAATCTCAGTATATTCTTCCCAACTAGAAAGAGATCATGGGTAAAAACTCCAAAACAAAATGAAGAAAACATTTATTCTCTCTTTTTAAAACACACATACACATACACAAAATAGTTGTTTGGATCATCAGTGGACTTGTATAGGATCCAGCCACCTTTTTAATTATGCCACTTTAGATTTTCAATATTTTATTTTATTTTATGTTTTAATTTTGTTCCTTTTAAATTGAGTGCTCAGTAATTTGATGCTTCTGTGGAGGAGAATAAATTAATCAAACTAATGTGGCATTTTTCTCTTTCCAAGTGATTTACAAATAATTAGGCCCTGATCCTGCAAGCACACACAACTTTTAATGTACTCCATTAATGAGTCCCACTGAGTTAAAGTGGACTAATTGCTGAATAAAAAAAGTGCGTGTATAAGTATTCTCAGAGACAGGATCAGTATCTTAACACTTTTGAGATGTGAGGATTATCATTAGAAGTCATTGCCTACAACCAGTTAGATATGAAAATCAATATATGAGGGTATCTTTCACAAAGATTAAATTTATGATAAAATATTAAACAAATTTTTATGCTTATGAAGACACAAATACTTCCAGCTTTAGTTGCACGTGACAAAAATAGGAGCATTTTCTTATCTATCTGAGAAGTTCTAATTCAATGTTTACTTTGGTGGAAGTAGCAGTTTACAAAATACAATAATTCTACTCACTAATAGTTTTAGAGACATATAAAATGCTTGGAGATCCTTGGATGAATATACATTGACTTTATGCTCAGAACTTCTGTGTTAGGCTGCAAAAGGGTATCTCAATATTACAGATGAGAAAACTAAGGCATAGAAATATCTAGTTCTTTGTGCTGGTCCTATTTAAGTCAATGGTAAAGCATCAATTGATTTCACTGTCCCCAGGATCAGGCCCAGGCCCTTTATGACTTCCCAAGGTTACTGAGAAAGTCTGTAGAAGATCTGAGAACAGAACTCAGGATATCCAGAAGACCAATCTTGCTTATAGAAAGAACTTCCCTCCTCTACCTTCCCCACGTTTTGCCTTTAACTCATACAAGCATCCATAATGGGTCATACCAAATGTCCGTCTAGTCCAGTCTCCTGTTTCTGATAATGGCCAGTATCAGATACTGTACAGAAAACAAAAACAAACAAACAAACAAAATGGACATTTTTTGAGTGATTCACCCCCTGTTGTTCACTCTCAGCTTCTGGTAGTTGAAGATACAGCAACATACAGTACATGAGGATGCATCCACGACCATCTTAGCAAACAGATATTAATTAACCTATCCTCAGTGAATGTATTCTATTTTTCTGAACCCAGTTATACTGTAGTCTTCACAACTTCCTATAGCAATGAGTTTCACACATCAACTGTGTATGGTGTAAAGAAACATTTCCTTTTGTTTTAAACATGATGCCTATTAATTTCATTGGGTGACCCTACCCCAATTCTTGCATTATATAAAGGGATAAATAAACAATCCCATTTAACTTTCTCCACAGGATTCATGATCATATGGATGTCTAATATACCCCCTTAGTAGTCTATTTGCTAAGTTAAAATGATCCCATTCTTTTTAATCTCTCCTCATGGGAAGCTGTTCCATATGCCTAACACCTCTCTTTTTTTTTTTAACCTTTTCCAATGCACATTTTTTAATAGGGTGACCATAACTGCGTGCAGTATTCAAAGTGTACGAGTAACATGGATTTATGCTGCAGCATTTGTGACAATCTGTATCCTCATGTTCATCCTTTTTACAAAACTATGATGAATCTTATACAAAATATGCTTTATGAAGTATAATTTGAAAACTCAATTTTCTGACCATTATAGTCCTGGTAATGTGTGTGGAGCAACAGGTATGTACAATTATAAGATTCTGTTATATGACATTGATGAGACACACTGCAAAATTAGAAAAGCAGGTAGAAACGAGTTCCTCAGAGATGAAAAATGAAGCCTCCTTAGCCAGGTATTAACAACAGCAAATGGACTATCAACTGGTTAAATGGACATTTTTTGACAAAAATAAAGGGTAGAAGTGACAAATTTACTTCTTGTCAATGGAACAGCTGGGGGTTCCCATGTAAACAGTTTAGCTGTTACCTGAACCTCAGGTGGAAATGATTCTCAAAGAGGAAGAAAAGATACAAAAAGTAGGAACAGAGGCCACAAATCACCTCAACTCTAAACCTTCATTTCTACTTACAGCATCAACAACACTTCAAAGACAAAGGAAGCATCACTGAACTAAGAAGGTCCTGGCTGAATACATCCAGCTAGACTATTGTAAACATTTACTGAGAAAAACTGCTTTAAATTCACTTAGCTTGTTGACTTAGGTATTAGTTTTCATTTTACCTTGTATTTCTTTGTAACCAATCCAGACTGTAATACTTCATCACTTAAAATCTATCTGTCTGTAGTTGATAAAGTTGTTTCATCTAAGCCAGTGTCTTTGGACTGACACATTTGATAAACTAAATTTGAAATAACAGGACTTCTGCAGATTATTTTCTTTTAATGAAATGATAGACTTTCCATAAGCTCATATTATCCAGGAGGGCATTCAAGAGCACAAGACACACATTTCTGGAGACAAGTCTGGGACTAGGAATTTGTTGGTGTCAGTCTACAATATAAGGGCACAATTCAGTGGTAACAGACAGACTGCCTGAATTAATTTTGCAGTATAGCTGGAAAGTAATTTACGAACTGAAGTCAGTGTGTGAGATCACCAGGAGTTGCTGCACTCACAATGAAGCAATGTAAAAGGCACCCCAGGTTGCAGAACTGAGAAGATACTACCATCCAAAAGTTCAGATTATATCCTGGATAATGTCATATGATATTATCTGTTTTATTATATATCCCTTTCTCAATGGTCCCTAACATTTTTGTTAGTTTTTGTGATTGTGGGTGCACATTGAGCAGTGACTGCAAGATCCCCTTTTATGTGGTCACACCTAACCAAGAATGCATAATTTTCTATTGAAAATTGGGATTATTTTTCCCCCTAGTGTACATTACTTCGCACTCATCAGAATTGAATTTCATCTGTTATTTTTGTTGTCTGGTCACCCTGCTTAGTGAGATGCCTTTGTTATTCGTCACCAGTCAGCTTTTGATTTAGCTATCTTCTGAAAATTTTGCCTTCTCACTGTTCACTTTATTTCCAGATCATTTATCAATATGTTGGACAGCACATGTCCCATTACAGATCCTTCATGGTTTCCTCTGCTCATCTCTGCATTGTGAAAACTGTCCATTTATTTCTACCCTCTTTCCAACATTTTACCTACCTGTTATGGAGCCATGGGAAGATCCTCCCTCTTTTTCTATTACATCTACTTTGCTTAAGTGGCTTTGGTGAGGGTTATGCTAAAGATATACTGAAAATCCAAGTACCATGTATTTACTGAATCACTCCTGTTCATATTTGCTTATATACTCAAAGAATTCTGACAGATTGGTGAAGCATAATTTTCCCCTATGAAAGCCACGCTGACTCTTTCTCCAACATCCTGTCTGAAAATCTAGCTAACTACTAAGGCAGCCAGCCTAATACTACCAACCATACTGCCATGGTCACACAATTATTTTTAGTGAGCTAGCACAAATCAAAGCTACAATGTTCATGTCTCTGGAAGGTGGAAACTACACACTCCACCTGCAATGTACACATACCCTCAAAATAAAGAAAAACAACACATTCTTGAGTTACCTCCATAATTCTTACCTGACATCTACAATTTTCTGGAGTATATATTCTCAAGCAAATAAACAGAGAACTGAACACCTTGATACACAAATGGAAACACTTGAAGGAAGTTGATTGTTAGTCCTCTATCCAAATTCCCACCCATCCCACCAATTTCTTGTTCTTAGTTAATTTATTAAGTGATTTTGAAGAAGCCATTTGACAAACCATTTTTGCATTTGTAAGAAGTGACCATTTAAAACATTTTTTCACAATAAGACTCACAAAATGAGACAACCAATGGATCTGATTAAAAACAAACAAAACTAAACATATAAAACAGAAAAGCCTCCAACCAAATGCTAACAAGCTTGTAATAAAATTGCCTTTTTGTGCAAGTGATTGCTAAAGCCCGCTTAAAAACAATGGACTTCTTCTCAGTAAATAGCACAACAACGAGTTTTTTTGTTAGTTTGTTTGTTTGAAGAGGTATATAAATTTAAAACAGCAATAAAATCAGTTGAAAAATTCTATCACTTTGAACGGAACATCAAATAGTCATGTTTATAATAATTATTTTTGATGAAGGCACATTTCTTCCTTTTCAATATTGTCAGATAAAAACTGGAGACAAGAAAACCTAATTAAAAAAACATTGCTCAAGTGCATGAATTAAATGAGATTTCATAGAGGCAATAGCACATCTTCATCTATTGGGCTAAGATATATGAGCAAACATATCAATTTTCACATACTATGTACTAACCAGATGCAGATCTACACATGTCGAATTGTGGTCACAAACATTGACAATACAGTCATCAATGTCCTGGTCACATTTCAGTCCAGCGTATCCAGGGTTGCACAAACAATAAAAGCCATCAACAACTGCAATGAGAACAAACGGTATTTCACTACTGTCATGCTATTTTAGAGTTAGTGAAATTTTTACAGTAATACTCCTTAAGCAATGTTAAAACAAGGCTGAATAATGTCAGAAAGATATGTCTGTCTGACTTTACTCTAAAAATATATAGTATTGCACAGGAACGTCACTGCCCCAGGGAAAGACCCGGGGCCCGGGGCCTAGGCCCTGCTCCCTGGCCACAAAGGCGCCCAGGCCTGATCCAGCATCGGGCTCCTGCTGCTGCCAGCCCGGCTCCAGATCCAGGGTTGCTGACAGGGCCAGGAGAGGCAGGGGCTGCCCCAGGCACTCGGGGCACTGGCACTGGGACTCAGGGCATGTGCCCCATGTGCTAGGCACCAGCGATCCACCTGGTATTGCATAATTAAGTTACTTAAAGTCTTTCAATT
Organism: Podocnemis expansa; assembly: GCA_007922195.1. Classification (NCBI taxonomy): domain Eukaryota; kingdom Metazoa; phylum Chordata; order Testudines; family Podocnemididae; genus Podocnemis; species Podocnemis expansa. The sequence continues at coordinate 18,809,667 of ML681979.1, forward strand.
TATCACTTTTCAATTTTTTGAAATAATTTTTATAAGCAGAATTGTACTTTACAGAAAATCATAGAAATCAGCTGATCTATACTTCATAGTTCTTTGCTTAAACAATTTGCTCATTTAAAATAAGAAATAAATATCTGTGAATCATTGTCAGTTTGTGCAAAGACTGTAAACTCACCCAAATTTGTACTGAGATATTTTCCTTTGTAAAACTGTGTGTGTGATGTAAATAGGCCATTTTTGCTTCAACAATTATTTCAAATAATTAAATAGTTATTTGGACAGTAAATATCACTTTTGCAGTGATGCTGGCCTCACATGATACTACAGTGTTCAAGGAAAATTTGCGCAAGTGTTGCAATTTGGCAGCTAAGTTGGTTTCATTTAAGATGTATTTTGACGGTTCACTGTAATCTTCACAAGCTAATGATCAGACTCTTTTTTTTAAATTAATGGTACAAAGAAAGAGGCATTGTTGGTGTGTTACATCTATACAAGGGACCAGTGACAGCAGTAATTGAAGTTCTTACAGGGCTGGATTTATTACAGTTGCACATAGGTCCCTGGATTCTTCATTATCTCTGAGATTTACCATGTAATCTATGCTGTCACTCTATCACTGTACATGTAACTTCTGTTACTCTCATTAAATGCTTTGGGTCCTTCATGGCAAAAGCATTTTTCATTTGTCAAGAGATGCTTAGCTTTCTCTGACTCCTAGATTTCTGCAGTCATGATTCGGTACATAGTGCAGTGAAACTGAGATCTCTGAGGAGTGTAAGTCAAGCCTACAGGCATGACCGACAGACGAGATCACAAAAGAATTGACACATTGGTGGCATGGGATTCTTTACTTCTCATCTGATTTCTTGCTTATAAATCTGACTGATCCAACACAGAGTAAGTAAAATGCAAGTATAAACATGCTAGGAGATGTTAGTATATCAGATATAATATGAAATCTATTAGCTCATTCCCACATGTAAATAAATTAGACCCATGAGGCTTATTAAAATTTATAATTGTTTTATAAACTGAACAGTTTTATGTGATGATGTGCTTAGATATTTTGGGTGAGATCCTCAGCAGATATATTTTTTCCATTAAAATTAATGGAATTGAGCTGATTTATACCAGCTGTGGATTAGTTTTAAAATTTCTACATTATAATTGTTTAATTGAAATTTATCCTAAATGTGACCATTGCTTGGCTTCACAGTTATTAACACAGGACACATGTTTTATATATTCTGTATTTATAAGCAAGAAAACCTAAATTTTACATACATTATGTTTGACTGTTACAAATGTTCAGTAAGAACCTGTTGCAGAAGATTGATAAACTAAAGACATTCTACTAAAATATTTAAATACTTAATGATAGTAATCACAATGAGCTAAACCCTACATAGAGGCAGAGGAGCAAAAAACAAAGCTCTGAAGTAGAGTGGGGTTTGGCTCCCTCAGCCTTGATCTGATTCTCCAGTGTAACTAAGTCACCTACTCAAAACTATGTTGGCTGCCAACTGTGCCAAAAAGCTGTTATGACATCTGTGAATTGACAGAGTTTAGGTAAGTTCTGTCTACATTTTATACACCAGCAGCAATAAAGGCATTGAGTAGGTGCCACTAAGTCCACCACTTTAGGGAAACTCTACACCACAGAGATTCTCCTGAACCAGTCTTTGCTAAACTGAGAGCCAGGTGCAGTCTGACATGTCCACTCCTGAAACTACAAGTATGCCGTGTAGGTGCAATGCAGCCCCTTGAGTCAACTTACAGCCTGGAATACCAACTATTGATTCTCTGCAAAATTTTGGACCACTGGATCCCATAGCCCTTACATAGCCTTCTCACAATGGCATCTTTCACACTGGTCTGTTTGGCACCAGCACAAAAAAGTTATATTGGATGTAAAGTGTCTGAAGTCTCAAGTGAACAGCTGTTCTCATTAAGCATGGCTTCTGAGTACTTCAATGATGCAGAAAACCTTGAACAAGCCTTCTGCAAATGAGTGATACATATCCCAAAGGGCTAAATCTGTGAAATCAAAGGGACATCTCCCATTGACTTTAGTGGAAGAAGGATTGACCCCTTATTGATTTAGACTGGTTACTGGTAGTGATGTAGAACATACACACATGGTACTTTCCTCCATTAGATGCATTCTAAATGACTCAACAATGGGCCACAACATGCTCTCCTAAACTCTCTCCAATAACTCAGGTGGTGGAGACCTATGCTTTGGATAGAAGTTCTGCTGCCGTGAAGCTCCAAAGCCAATGAAGTGATGCAATGGAAATGGGTTTGTTGTGGGACTGGCACTTTTGTTTCTCATGGGAAAGGTTTGGTGTTTTTTTGTTTGTTTGTTTGTTTGTTTGTTTTTTTGCTTTTGCTTCTCCTGCTGCTTATTTATTTGGAAACAGTTATAAGCCATAGTTTTCCCAGTCATGAGATCCAAGCAGGGCCTGGCTTTCTCTCTTCTAGGAAGATGCCCTTTTCTTCTCACTTGCTTTTAACTCAACTTTAGCTTGTTTGTGCTTAAAGAGGGAGCATACCGTCTAGAGAGCTTTATTAATACTTCATTCACAATGACTTCAGCTCTTTCTGGACAAAACAGGGAAGCTCACCGGTCTCTCCCGACACCACATAATTTCTCAAATTCTGTACTGTTTGAATTGCCTGTCCTCTAAATTTCTCTTCCTGTCTCTAAGCAGTTTCCAGACTGCTTTCCATTTAAAGAGATAGTAACTTTTCCAGAGCAACTAACTTAACTCACTTATTCTTCCAACAATCAATAAAACATTAAAAACACTGTAATTTAGTAGCTCAGAGAATTACCTCATCTTAAAACATGTCATGATGAGGCAACTTGGAAAACAGTTTATGAAAACATTACAGAACAGAGATGGTATGACAAGCTTCTGGATAAAATCAGTTACATTCATTGGTGGAAGGTAGCAGCTGCTAACCCACTGAGAACAAGGAGTTGATTTTAACTTACACAGGCACCACAGAGATAGCTACAGCGAATTCAGGTATGAGTATTAAGATGAAGTATTAAAAAAAGAAGGGCATTTGAATCCTTATCTAGTGATTTGATGACAATTTGTGATTTAGTGAAACCTGAAGAAGGTAGTTTTTGTAATTCAAAATAGATCTACCACTAACAACTGGAATATTATTATATGTTTAGATAAAGAATTGTAAAGCTGCCTAGAGGATTTTGCTGGAGAGTTCCCACTGAAACTGATGGTATCTATGCATATAAATCTCTAAGGGAGTTCTGAAAATTTCAATATTAGCTTTGTTCAGATGTGCACAAGGCAAATTCACTCTCTCCCCTCCTCAGCCTATCAATCCTGAAGGCACCTTGAACCATGACCAAGTCAAATAGCAGCACTGGGTGCTAGTGCACTTAATCTGAGAATGTGGACAGAACACGTGACAGTAAATCATTCACTTGCCTCCAAAGACTGACAAAGAAATAAAAAGTACAGCTATCAGGAAGAGCAATATTCACAAATTTGTTAAAATTATTACACACACTGTCTCATTACTCTGTGTTCTTTTCAGAAATTTTAAAATTATCACTGTCAAATGCACTACAAAAGGTCCATTTGGCTAATTTAAACATTAGAAAAGACATCTCCAATCTCATTAAAATTTCTCATTAGATGCAATTGTGACCCATGGAAACATAAACCTCTGTGCCAGGAATTGAGGCATTTTGGCAAAAATAATTCTCCTGGAACTGGCTCTGGAGCTCCAGACAGGATAAATTTCAATAAATTATCTGCTGTTCTCTCCAGAGCCATTCAGTTGCTACATCAGATTCAACAGTAGGAGTGTTTCACATTACAATGAGTAACCAGGCTGAACTTACTGTCATAGCAATATCCGTTGAGGCAAGGGTTAGAACTGCACTCATTGACATTGATCTCACAGCGTGGACCTGCAAAGCCTTTCTTGCATTGGCACTGGAATCCAAGGGGAAAGATGTCCAAATCCATCTCTTCTATGCACACAGCTCCATTCTCACAGGGATTGCTAAGATCACAAGGCCTAAATTCACAGTTAGAACCTGGGAAAGGAAAGAAGCAAAGCTGTCAGTGTTTATCTAATGAACCAATCCCAGCAGCTTCTGCCTATTATGTGCTATATTTTCTTTAGAGATCCCTGGTTAATCTTCTTCATTTGGAGGCTCTCAGAAGTACTTTTTTTAAATAACACAGATTTAACATTTCTTTGTTTTATAATTATAACAAACAAATGTCATTTCTGATGTGTTAACTTATCTACACACTGTAGCATTTTAAAATTAAAGTAATCTTAATATATTCTGAGTCTTTTGTCTTTACATTTATCCCCTAAAATGTATTTCATAAAATGTACTGATTTAATAGACATTTTACTAAAGAATTTGATGCTTCCCATCTTTTATTCTTACTATTTTATTGTGACAATCACCATATCATTTTTTTTTGATTCATTCCAAATGCTGAATGTTAAAAAATGCAAATAATATTTTTTTAAAGTTTAGAATAATATATGGTGCATTTTAATTATACTACAGAATACCTATTTCTGAACTCATGGATTTTTTTTCATTAGCCTCAGTGATTAAAAGAGCAGGGCTTTATTGAGAATTAATGTTGATAGTCGGGAGAGAGAAGTTAATATAGAACTATATGAATCAGATTACTCTTTCTAAGTCAGAAACATTCAAACTCTTGCTTTTCTGTATTTGAATCCATTTTGCTTACTCTTTAAACTTTTGTTGAATGTGATCCCTGAATGAGTATTACAGTTGGACAATTGCAGCTTATGTTTCTGCTGCTTGTCACTTAGTTGGTTTTCCATGGGACCTGCAAAGATCTCCTGAAAAAACTGGCTGGCAATATGGGAAAATCCAGAAAGTAGTAGGTACCCCTTCACTGGTTGTGGGGGAGTCAAACAGGATGGTGGCATTATTCAGACACTATACTGGGACTCAGAGGACTCTGCTGCCCTGCTCAGGAGCTCTGTCCCCTACTTCTCACAACCTCTAGCAATTCACAGAGGGACTCAGGGTCCTAACAGCTTTGAATTCAGATTCATAGATTTTAAAGTCAGATAGAACTCTCATTATCACCTCTGACATCCTTTTCATTGCAAGCAATGGAACCTCACCCACCCACTCCTGTGAAAGACTCCCAATCTCTAACTGCGTTGCTGAAGTCCTCACATCATGATTTAGAGATGAAATTACAGAAAGCCTATCACTTAGATTAATTTAAATCTGTGAGTGACCTGTGCCCTGCGCTACAAGGGAAGGCAAACTCCCCCATCTCTTATCCACTCCCACCAGGGTCTTGGCCAATCAGTCCTTTCTGACTCCAGATAACAGCCCCCTCCCCAATTATGTGTCTACGTTTCAGACTTAGGAGCTGCAGGTAGCCACAACACTACTGAATTGATGCTATATAACCATCTAAGGGCCACTTGGCACCTGCTTTGTTTCAATAGCCTAGGTGCTTATGTTTCTTCCACAGGACATACACTCTGCTGAGTCAGTCCAGGAATCCAGATCTTTAAGCCTTGGTGGAATTCACAAACTGGAGGAAGACATGCATTCCTCTGTCTAGTGTGCCTGCAGGACCTAATGGAGTAGGCAAGATCAGAGACAACCCACTTTTATGGAAGGCAGAGGGAATGTATCCTGAATCTCTCAGATGAGTGCATTACCCAAAATCATTCTTACATTTTTTTTTCTGGCCCCAAACTGTATAATGAGTCAAAATGGTACAGCATCAACAGGAGAGATTGAAGATGACCCACGTAAAAATATCCCATAATACAATGGTAAGGGTACTCACTTGAGATGTAGCAGATTCCTGTTCAAATCTCTTCTCATCACACAGAATGGGCAAGGGACTAGAACTGGTACCTCCTACATTCTGAGGGAGCATGCTAACTACTGCAGTGAAATGATATCTCTTTCTCAGTTGTGAATAGAACCTAGAGATAGGCACCTAACTATCTGAGAGGGGCAGAATTTAGCACACACACTCTGTTTTTGCATCTTTCATTGGCCAGTTTAAGCAGCTTCTTGCTTAAGATGCTGACGTTCATGGATTTCATTCTTAAACACCTATTTCTACCTATTCTTTGTAGGGGGCAATTAAGTACAAAACCCAGGCTTTGTCAATCACAGTAATTTTTTAGTCACATAATATTAGGCATCATAATGCTTAATACCACAGGATCTAAGTCCCTTTGTGAATCTAGCCCTCACTCTTTCTGAAGCCTTTGTTCCTCATTATAAGATGTGGATGATTAAAATATTAAGATTACTTTAAAAATATTTGAGGCAGTTAGATAATGTGACACAAATATCTAAAATAGATAAAGTGAGAGCTCTGGGACCGGATGCCCAGTTTGTTCTTTACTCTAATCTCTTCTGTAGTTACTACTATTTACATTAATGAACCACCTACATACAATTAACTACAAGACATTTTCTTCTTTGATCATCACATGGGTAGTTCGGTAGCTTGTTTTGCATGTATGTTAGTATAACTTATAATGCTGTGCAAGCCACATTTGAGAGCATCGTCACCTCTAAGCTGTGCGTGTGCACACACAGGTTGTAAAACCCACATACACAACAAAATCAAGCACTCACCAAAAAAAAAAAAAATCAACAGTGTTAATATTAGCACACACAAATAAATGCTTTGTAAATACAGTACTACAAAGTTGTTTTTTTTTCACATACAACCTACAGAAAATTAGAAGGAACATTGTTTGAGAGGTGTACAATTGCATGTTAGATTTTCTATTTAATGGGCAGACTCACACCTTCAGATAATTACTGAGGCTATGTCTACACTGCCGAAGATATTGTGAAATAGTTATTTCAGAATAACTATTTTTTTAATTTGTTTTGAAATGATTATTTAAAATAGCATTATTTCAAATTTATTATTTTGAAATAGAAGTCTAGTGAAGACTTTCTATTTTGAAACAAGGGATAAATTATTATTTTGAAATAGAGAGTCTTTACTAGACCCTCTATTTCACAATAGGGGAAGACAGGGAAAAGCATAGGACCATTATTAGGAAAAAAAGCCAATTCTGTGTCTTGGAATTGCTTTTATTCAAAATAACTATTTTGAAAGAATTGTTCTTTTGAAATAAAAGCAGGTTTAGTTTTTTCAGAATAGCACTTTGTTTTTTTCAAAATAACAAAGTGCTTATTTCAAAATAACAAAATGGCTGCATGGACAGGTAGAAAGTTTTTTTTTCAAAATAAGACTCTTATTTAAAAAAAAAAAAAAAAAAACTTTTCAGTGTAAACATACCTGGAGGGAGCTTGCTAAAAAGCTATGAAACTCAACAAATGATCTGGCACATGACAGGTTTAGGGATGGTAGACCTATCTGCACTAACAATTGATGTAAGGCTTTTTCCATAGATTAATTTGCAGATAGGTGCCAGTCAGTTAAGTGCTTGACCCATTCTGGAAAAACACATTGAACAGTTTATGCTGTTTATATCCTTGTTGTTCAGATCTGGCTCCAATGCCATTCTGTTCCCAGACTGAGTTTGTTAGCTAGACCCACATAAGTCTTTCATAATTTTTGGTAAAGGAGCTGCCAAGTGCAACAAAAATAACACTTTGTTCACAGGACAGTAGGTTAAGAAACTTCCTGATCCATTCAAAAACATCATAAACTGAGTGGAAAAGAAACTCCCACTGCTAAACAGGAAATAGGAAGAGTGAGAAAGAATTTTTTATACCCTAATACCCTATGGGTAACAATTAACCACAAGATGAACATTTTACTACAGTAGCTTAAAAGTATGAAGTGCTAGAAATTATTCTGTGAGATGATCTCAGCAGCAAAGCGACAATACTCTTTCTGAGTCAAAGTGAGTTCCAGTCTGTAAGATCTGATTCAACTTTCTGTATGAGTAGAATTACTATGGCTTTTGGGGGAAATGTGCATGCTCACTCACAGTACTAGATATCTGGGTGGAAAAATATCAAAAAGTTCATGAAGTAAGATACTGGAGGACATACTTGGGGACTATATTTTCAGGTTCTTGCTTGTCTTCACAGATATAACTTCCATAATACATGCAGACTGGTCTATAGTCCTTGTTCCATCAGCTGATGACAGCCGATGTACATGAGAGCCTGGATCCTTCAAGTCAGCATTGAAATGACCTTGTTCTTGGCATCATATGTTCACTGGAATCAGGATGTCATGTATCAGTGGTTAGTTAGCAGGAGCCCCCCCAGGATGGCATTCTGTGGCCCCCTAGTTTTAGGGGGCAGCATTCTGGGGCCCTCTAAAAATAGAGAAATGTGCTGGAATGCAGTGTTCTGGGGCCCCCTAAAAATAGAGGAATGCACTGGAACACATCGTTCTGGCACATTCCTTCCAGGGCTGGTGCAAGGAGCTGTGGGCTGGAGTAAGCCCAGGCGCATGCACCCCCTCTTGCTGGGCGGCTGGCTGGCCGGCACCATACTTGCAGCCACGGCACAGCAGCCTGCAAGTTGTCAGTGCAGCCATGAGTCCTTGCAGGCTCTTTCTGTGCCCCACCAGTAAGGAAGCCTGGGAAGAGGTTTGGGGACAGTCAGGCAGCCAGGGAAAAAGTACGAGGGAAGAAGTGGTTGGGATGGTGTGCTGGGGAGGTGTGGAGGAGTGGGGGGGGGGTTAAAGAGGGTGAAGTAAAAATGGGGGACGTGGGGGATGGGGGTTAGGAGAGCTGGAGTGGGCATAAGGGGAAAGAGGAGTCTGATGGGGCAGTAGCTGGGGTGGAGGCAGGCATTTGGAGGACAGTACCTGGGGTGGAGGGAGGCATTTGAGGTCAGTAGCTGAGGTGGGGGGCAGGCGTTTGGGGGGTCAGTAGCTGGGGTGAGTAAAGAGGGCCTGGACGTGCATGAAGGGGGACCAGACATGCATGAAGAGGCACCAGACGTGTGTGATAGGGGCCCAGAAATTTAGGAGGGTTCCTGGGCCCACCTAATTATACTTTAGCTCCTGCATCTAACCAATGAACAAGTTTTACAATTTGGCATAAGTGCTGTTAAGAAAAATATAATCTCTAGGCATTTCTGGCACATGATGGCATAAATCACACCGGCGGATGAGCAGGCAAATGAACTGATGGAGTAACTGGCTTGATTAGGTCCCGTGTGGTGGGAGACAGACCTCTCCTCTCTTACAGACAACCCCCAAACCTTAAGCAGATATTCACCAGCAACTGCAGACCAAACTACAGAAACATTAATGCAGGCACATACCCCTGCAATAAACCTCATTGTCAACTTTGCCCATTTATCTGCACAAAAGACACCATCATGTCAATGGTTCAGAACTGTGACTCCCATAAACCAGAAAGCCCAGGAAGCCACGATAAAAAGGATGAAACTGGCTTCTGCCAGATGGAGACAGCAGTCCTGCAACATTCTCCCAGATTACTGACCGTCTTTCCAAACTCCACCAAAAGATGACTATCTGTCCTACAGGAATGATGACCAACCAGGAGGATTGACACCAACAAAAACAGACTGACCATCTTTATGGACCCAAGGCTGCTCTTACAATATTGGGCACGAGGAACATAGCCAGGTATGGTAGAGGGCAGAGATTAAAGTAAAGGGGAAATGCACCAGAATGCCATTCCAGAGCCCATAAATTTTAGGGGACAAAGGTCCAGGGCCCCTAAAAATAAAATAAAGGGGTGGAATACAGTGTTCCTGTACGTTCTCCCTTACTACCCCTGCACAATGATTGCCGCAGTGCTGGCAAATGTGGCCCTACCAGGCTGGAAGAAAAAAATCTTCTGGCTGGCAGGAAGCTGCCCCAGGCTGAGCCTGGGAGTTTTTAAATCTCTTGTCCCAAGCCTCAGTCTGTGGCATTACTGCTTCACTCCAGTGGCCAGGTAAAGGGGGGGGGGCGGGGATGGGCAGCCACCAGGGAAAGGGACCAGGAGAGCTGGGGGACAGCGGGATTGTCTCGCAATTGAGCTGGGGGTGGGGGTGAAGCAGGCAGAACGGCGGCCTCATACAAGGCCTGGAAACCACATTGGTGAGCCTTCAGCTGTGGCTGAGGAGCAGCACAACCTCAGGCCTGGAGGAGGGACAATGAGGGTGGCTGGTGTTTGGATGGGCAGTAGCTCGGGTGGGTGGGTTCAGGCATTTTGGGGGGTCAGTAGCTGGGGTGGGGGGGGCAGAAGTTTGGAGACATATAGTGGGAAATAGCCTGGAAGAGTGGTTGGAAGTTTGTGCCCAACTACAGGTTAAGATGCAAGAACTTGCAAATGCCTATCTGGGCTGGGGCCCGCACATTCATGATAGGGGCCTGGACAGCACAAGAAAGGGGCCTGGAGATTTAGGAGGGCTTTGGGGCCAATCAAATTATACTTTAACCACTGGTGGAGGGTTCCCAGGCCCACAAGAAGACCTGAGGAAACTCTAGTTCCCTTGCAGGTGAATGGAACCTCATAAACAACCTGAGCTGGCTCTCATCTGAGTGGGCCAGGTCAGAACCCCTGAAGCATCAGGAGCAGAGATCTACCTGCTGTGCATCCAGGGTGATGTGTGGCTACACACAACTACCTGGATACGGCTGAAGACAGCCAAACATGGAGAGGTCAGCCTGGCACCCAAATTGGCATACTCTGTGGTCCTAAAGTGTGACAAACGGGGGGTCTCCTAAATTTTACAGAAATGCATCAACCAACCCCCAGGCAAAACAAAGTGAGAGACAATGAAGAGAAGATTATTAGGCCACCTCAGTACAGGGAAAGAGCACTCTAATCTTCCTGAAATGTCAGACTACCCATGGCCCACTGCAGGAACATTCATGAAGGATGTCCAGATAGAGGTGAAATGGGACAAAGATTTCCTCTGGGAACAGAAGTACCTGGCTCTGAGCCAGGTTTGTGAACAGGCAATGACCCCAGAACAGGAGGGAGATGAAGCATCTCATCTGTCTGAAGAACCCTCATTTAAGATCCAGAATGACTGCTTTTACTAAGGAAGAAAAAAATAACCACAGACCCAGGAAGACTTCAGGAAGTTACTAGTCCCACAGTAGTCATGGTGGTGCCCTTTGCACCTAGTTACTCAGAATTGTGAGCAGGTTACCTGGGAAAGGAGAAGGCCCTTCAGTAGGAGGAATGAAGATCCTTTTGGTCAGGCATACACTGAGATCAAGGACTACTGTGCCTCCTGATCTGAGTGCCAGCCAGTCATGTCAAAGGGAATACCAAATGAATACCAAATACTGCTCCCTCTGGTTATGGTGCTCTTTGAACACATTGGAACCTCGTGGGACCTTTAGAGAAAAGCAGAGCAGGATACTGTTACATCCTTGTGGTCATCAACTATTCAGCCCAGTATGTGCAGCCATAGCATCCAGTGTTACTGTGGAACACATAAAGACCCATACCAAAGTTGGAATACTATGAGACACATTGACTGATAAGGGCACAATGTGTTATCATAGTTAATGGCCAAATTATGCTGTGTATTGAATATTTGAGCCCAAAAGACCATGTTGTACCACCGCCAAATGGTTGTGCTGGCATAAAGATTCAGCAGAACCTTGAAGGAGATGCTATGCAAATTTGTGGAAGATGACCCATAACACGAGGACACATTGTTACTTGCCCAATAGTTTGCAGTGCAGGAAGTCCCCCAAACATCTACAGGTCTCTCCCCCTTCAAGCTCCTGTATGGGAGGCAACCCCAGGGACATCCTCAATCTTCTATTAGCAAAGTGAAAGTATAAGAAATCCAGATGAAGTGGTCAGCTAACTATGTAGAACAGCTGTATAAATGACTCTGAAACTCTGGGGACTGTCTTAGAGAGTTCAGAGGAGGGCAACCAAAATGATTAAAGGGCTGGAGCACAAGCCCTATGAGGAAAGACTGAAAGCATTAGGCTTATTTAGTCTGCAGAAGAGAAGATTGAGGGGGGATTTGATAGCAATCTTCAACTACTTGAAGGGGTGCTCCAAGGAAGATGGAGCTCGACTATTCTCGGTAGTAAAGGAGGACAGGACGAGGAGCAATGGTCTCAAGTTGCGGTTAGGGAGGTCGAGGCTGGATATTAGAAAAAACTTTTTTACTAGGCGAGTGATGAAACATTGGAATGAGCTGCCAAGGGAGGTGGTGGAGTCACCATCTTTGGAGGAGTTTAAGGCCCGGCTGGATAAAACCATGACTGGGATGGTTTAGTGGGAGTGGTCCTGCCTCTGGCAGGGGGTTGGACTAGATGACCTATGAGGTCCCTTCCAACCCTAGGATTCTATGATTCTATAAGAAAACCCACTGCACTGCAACATTATCAAGAGCAACAGTACAATGGGGTGTGGTCAAGCTATGAAATTTTAAGCCTGAGGACTAGGTTTTACTCTTGTTACCTTCCATCAAATCCAAATTACTAGCCAAGTACCAGGGGTTATATGAGATGTTGCAATGAGTAGGAATGGTGTATTCTAAGATCCAGATGTCTGAGGGGTGAAAAGTGGTACATACAATATAAAAATTTTCTGAATACTTGAAAGACTAGGAGGGGATACTGATTGCCTCTTTACCCCCCAGAACCTGACTTGTGTCATCTAGTTTGGGGGAATTTTGCATAAGAGGCTAGTGACGATTGGCTAAAAATACAGCCCCACTCAGCAGGACCAGTTACTACATCTAGTACAGACTTTTCCAGACACTTTGTTGGCCCACAAACACCATAATCCTTCACATCACCACTATTCCAGGTCAGAAGATATGCAACAACCACCAGCCCTTCCCTAAGAAGATGTGATGAACAGTGCAGCTAGGGCTAGAGCCAATGTTGGCTTGGGGGTGGGGTGGAGAAACCACAACGCCTGATAATATTGGTCGCCATGGGACCATCTGATTCTGTACTGACTTTTGAAAAGACAATGCCATCTCCTGATTCAATGCCTAGAAAAGTTCCTGGAGCAGCTGAGTGAGACACAATTCTTCTCCACCCTGGACCTGACCAAAGGGTATTGATAAATATCATCAATGCTAAACTCCTCAGCAAAGACAGCCTCCCCTAAGACATATGGCAAGTTTCAGTTTGTGATTATGCCTTTCATTCTGCATGGGGTGGCTGCCTCATTCCGGAAGCTGATGATCCAGTTCCTGCAGCCAAACAATCAGCATGCAGTGGTATACACGTGATAAGAGTGATCTACAGTGCTATTTGGGAAGACCACCCTCAGCATCTCACCAACATGCTAAAACCTGCAAGGAAGCAGCACTCACTGTGAATCTGTGAATCCAACCAGATGTCTAATAGCAGTGACATATTTACGGTACACTGTGTGTGCACAGGGGTGGGGAGATTACGCCCCTTGGTGGACAAAGAACAAGCCATTATTACTCCACCTGGTCAACAAAGCAGCATGTCTGACAGTCCATTGGTTTTGCCAGTTATTACTTTCACTTTGTTTGAACCTTCACAATGTTAGTGGCACCTCTGATAAACCTTACAAAGAACTCAGAATTCCAAAATTTCAGTGGTCAAAGGAGTGTGAAGAGACCCTCTGGATCCTGAAAGAAAGGCTAACTCAGGAATTGATCTTGACTCACCCAAATTTTACAAAGCCATTCTGTTACCCCAGAACACATATGTGGGTTTTAAGCTGCCTGAAAGCAACAAATATCATTTAATTGCCTCCAAATCATATTAGTTCTGAGATGGAGGGTGGGATCAGTGCAGCCCAAATGGGTAAAACCCCTAGTGGAAAACACGGCTACAGCCCACCGATCAAGAACAGATTCAGAGCAATGAAGACACTTAGAGCAAGAATTCCTTTAAAACAAGTATTGACATTTATTTAAAAGATGTTAAACATATTTTCATTTACTTCAAGGTCTTACAAGCTTATACTGAGATTCAGAGACTGATGAATATTAGTCAATACTTGTATATCTCAGCGAGCATTACAGAGTGACAGTTTAGGATGGAATACTCTCTGCTGGGTTTCCCTTCTTACAGTTACAGACACATAATTACAAACTAAATAGCAAGACAAAGTTCATTAAAGCATTAGAGACAAATACAAAACACTTAACAAACTATAACATCCCATAAGCAACGGCTGGTTTCCTATGGGATGGGGAGATCTCAGGTCTTAATATTACTCCTTTAAAACTTAGTCTGGGTTCCTTGTCTTACACTCTTTCTGGCAGCTTACTTATTAACATAAAATTACTTTGTAAGGATCGGGCCCCCTGTCAGCAATAAAACAATCTGTTGGTCTTAAAGCTTTTATCACTGTCCTCCCCTCCTTGGGACCCTTTTCTTACCACAAATTTAGAAGAAAATAGACCTCTTTAGTGGGTGGTAGTAGCAGTTGTTCCTTTCTCCTCTGCTCCTCTCCTCAGTTCTGCTGTGGTCTCCATGGCGACTGGAACTACGGCGGCTTGGAAAGTTCTCGAAGGCTTGCAGGTGCAGCTGCTGTGAGACCCCTGATGTGCTGGAGCTTCAGAGCTTTGAGCCTTCAGTGCTGTTCGTTGCTCACAGACTTAACGCTGGACTGAGTTATCTGCCTGTCCGGAGTGCGTGCAAGTATGAAAGTTTGAATGCCCTTCTGAGACTAAGTCCAAAGACCCAGCTCAGAGACTAAGTCCTGAGTCACCGCCCAGAGACTAAGTCCGGAGAATGCCCTTGTGAGACCAAGTCCCGTAACTTAGCTCATACGGTTCCACCAGAGATGTTGTTACTCTCTCTGGAGATGAGTGTGAGTGAGATTCCTTAGTGCAGTGGGAACATAGCCAGAGGCCAGTGGAACCCAGTAAGGAGTGGGAGAGATCTCCGAAACTCTGCTGCTGTGCAGCATCTTTTATACACCCTCTTATCACTTTCATCTCCTCTTGACCACTCACAAAAGATGTGATTTCATCCTCATCCAATTGAAAAAGGATGATTTCACCTATCACCTGCACAGTGCATGATCAAAATCAATACTTTTGATGGTTCCTTTTGACAGTGAATGGATACCTTAGAATATTTGATGGGAAGGGGACTGAGTGAGTTCAAAAGTTTAAAATTTTCCTCCATCTTGACCTAGTTTTCCTTAAAGAGATATACCTATTGGATCTGTTTCTCTATGATCCCTCAGATTTCACTTGCTAAATGCCTTTTGAATACTAGCTTTGTTTTAAACACTTGTAAATGATATCTTATGAATACCTTACCACTACTTATTACATATTATACTATTTCTAACCTTATTTTAACAATTTTTACAAATTTTACAATTTTAACAAAATTTAACAATTTTAACAAAAAATTTCTACTAGATTGCCTTATACCATTTCCCTATATATCTTTATTCAATCAAAATTTTCTGTGATACTAAAGAGATGGCAAAAATCTCAGGCTACAATTCACCCTGCAGACTTGTGCCTTTGAAGTGGGGTTTTGGATGAAAATGTTGCAAGAGGTTGATGGGGAAGAACACCCAATCCTGAGTTGCAAATTGTTCCCCAGATAGGCCTCCTATTCTGTTACACAAAAAGAATTTAACACTGTAAAATGGGTAATCAATGACCTGCAATATATCTTCCTGCTGGGTAACACCTTTGAACTGAGCTCCCACCAAGCATTCCTCCAGTGACTTGGCAGCATGAACGACAACAGCACCCAGATTATGAAGTGGTGCCTACCTTTCCAACAATACAACTTTTGCATTGTATACAAACCAGGTAGGGCACAAACTAATGCTGATTTCTTTTCCAGAGTAGGTAGAAAGGCAGAGCAGGATGGGCACCCACCATGCACCCATTTGAGGGGGAGGGTTCATGTACCTGCCTCACACTGAACACCAAGAAGTTAATCCACACTGTGTGCTGAGGAAGTCACAACCCAAGCTCCTGCAGGGTATGCTCTAATAGCTGATGTTGTGTAACAGTAAGCAGACCAGCTCAATTGAACTGATGGATGAATAGAGAGGATGTGCATTGCAGGTTCCCACCTGGGAGCTGTCAGAGACTCTGACTGCAGAGGTCAAGCTTACTGAGCCCCATGTAAATACCCAGCTAGACACAGAAGCCCATAAGGAGAAGGAGGCACTGGGAGCTTCAGCTGTCGATTACCCTAGAGGCCCCCAGATCCTGTGAACTACAGAGCAGGTAGCTGCTGGGAAGAAGTCCAGGGGAACCAGATATTAATCCAGTTGTAAAACTGAGAACAAAGGTAATGTGTTTTTGACAAATCCTCACTAACCCACAGGGGGATATACTCACTGTTGATACAGCCCTGAATTGGGACACAGTGGAGTGTGGATGGCCTGAGTCTCCTGCCACATCTGCCAACTCCCTCCTTCCCTTGCTGCTAGGCCACACTGTCCTGTGTGGAAGAAGGCAGCCCTGTTGACCCTGGCTACTCAGCCACACTGACGTGCATGGAAGAAGGTAGCCCTGTGAACTCTGGTTGCTAGTTCATGCTGTTCTACATGAAGTAGGGCAATCCTGTCAACTCTCACCATTAGACTATACTGCCTCTACTGGGTATACTATGAGGTGGCACATCCTATTGGACTTGGTCACAGAACAAAAATGCCCTTAGGAGTGAAAGAGTATACATGTCACACTGAAAGTACAATTTTTTTAATCTTCTAAAATTAATTTGGTGGACTGTATGAAGCAGGAGATCTGTATATGGTAAATGATGTTCCTCTTCACAAAGACATAAGCTGTTTTGCCGTGGGATACCATGGCAGGTAGTAGGAGGCCCTATTAATGCTACAAAATTGAAAATATTACCTGCAAGTGGAAATAAAGTTGGATAAAGCTAATACTGTACCTACAGATATGTATTCCAATATTGTACCTCATCTTGGACTTTAATTGCTCCCTGCTTTACTTCTGCATTTATACTGTATTGCATTATAAATGAGAGGTTATACAAAGGCCAAGTTACCATTAAATGAACATGCATGTGAAGCAAGGAAACATTTTGACATTACCACTATGCTTCAGAATGGTAAATACACAAAGTATAGTACCTAATGTTTTTTTGCAAGTGATATGTTAATAATTTTATTTCTGTTCCAGCTAGAGGGTTGGAAAAGCAATGGGACAGAGGAAAATGATATCCTCTCTCTTCCATTCCACCCTGTCCATATACCCTTTCTTTTTTTCAAACCTGGATGGATGAAAATCAGTGATACAGACCCTTATTTTTCCCCTTCCCTCACTCCTCAGAAAACAAGAAATCTCTATGACCTTTAATGATGGTCTAAAAAATAATGTTTCATAATCAAAATGAGGAATTCATAGGTTTCCTATTTTTTTTCAAATAATTATTAATATATGAAGAATACTACAGTGCAGTAGGATTTGTAACATTTTAGCCAAATCACAAATGAAACAATAGAGATTTTTAAAAAAAGGATAATAAGTTGCAGAACATCTTATAAAAAACAACAGTGAAGGAATTGAGTTTTCTGTAAGTCAGGATCTAAAGTGGAAAATAAGCATGAAAACCAAAAGGGAAAGCAAAAACCAACCAACAACCCTCCTATGTTCTGTTAATGTCTACAGCTAGTTGAAGTTACTGGTCACAGTTCAATAAAATGTCATTGCTACTGTCATTGCTACTGTCTTGTTTAGTTAATTTTTAATGTAATTTAAAGAGAAACAGATTACTCATAGACTCACAGAATGGGAAGGGACTATGAAACATCATTGAGCACAGTTCCCTGCACCTCTTTGCAGGACCAAGTACCATCTTAAACTATACAGGTGTTTGTCTAACCTGCTCTTAAAAATCTCCAGTGATGGAAGTTCCACAACCTGCAATTTACTCCAATAGCTAATAACCCTGAGAGTCAGGAACTTTTCCCTAGTATCCAACCTAAACCTCCCCGATTGCAATTTATGCCTGTTATTTCTTGTCCTATCAATGGTGGTTAAGGAGAATAATTTTTCTCCCTTCTCCATGTAACAATCTTTTAGCTACTTGAAAACTCCTGTCACATCTCTCAGTCTCCTCTTTTTCTGACTAAACATGCCCAGTTTTGTTTTGTTTTGTTTTAAATCTCTCCTTATAAGTAAAGTGTTCTAGACCTCTTATCAATTTTGTTGCTCCTATCTGGACTTTCTCCAGTCTGCCCATGACTTTCCTGAAATGAGGCACCCAGAAGTGAACACAATACTCAAGCTGAGGTCTAATCAGCATGGAGTAGAGTGGAAAAATTGCATCTTACTTACAACTTTTCTGTTAATACAACTCAGAATGTTTACTTTTTTTGTTGCAACAGCATTACACTGTTGATTCATACTTAGCTTGTGATACACTATGACAGCTGAATTCCTTTTTCCAGTACTTCTTCTAGGTAGTCATTGCCCATATTGTATGTGTGTAATGGACAGTTCTTTTGTAACTGGACTATTTTGCATTTTTTTTATTGAATTTCATCCTATTTACCTCACCCTATTTACCTATTTACCTTACCAGTTAATCCGAGTCATTTTGAATAGTGAACCTATCATCCAAAGTACTTGAAACTCCTCCCGGCTTGGTATCATCTGCAAACTTTATAAGTACACTTGCTGTACCATTATCTAAATCATTGATGAAAATATTAAACTGCGCTGGACCCAGAACTGATCTCTGCAGTACCTTGCTTGTTATGCCTTTCCAGAATGACTGTAAACTATTAATACCTACTCTCTGGGAGTGGTTATCCAACCAGTTTTTCACCAGTCTTATACATACTTTATCTAGATTGTATTTTCCCAATTTGTTAATGAGAAGGTGATGAGAGATCATGTCAAAAATCTTACTAAAGTGTAGATGTATCACATCTACTGCTTCCCCTCTATGCACAAGTCTTATAATCTGGTCTTAGAAAGCTATAATTTTGGTTTGACATGATTTGTTCTTGACAAATCCATGCTGACTATCACTTAACACCTTATTCTCTTCTAGATGTTTGCTAATGATTCCTTAATTATTTGCTGATAAAACAACACTAGTTGGAGGTTGTTCATTAGCTTCTTTAATAATGTATATTAAATGAGAAAATAGAATGACTATTTCTGTTGTCCCCTCATAATTTTTTAAGACAAACACTTATGATAGACTATTTCTCTGTGAAGTCCCATATAATACTGATATAGGCAGAGCATAAAGGTAGTTGATTTAATTGGATTAATATGGTTAGTAAAACACAGGTGCATTACTGAGATTTTTGGCATATCTAATGTGGTTTTTCTAATGTATTAGATCCATGGTTACTGAAGGAACATGAAGACATGATAAGGCTACAACTGAATGATAGTGTCCAGTTTTGGACAACATCTCAGGAAGGGTATGGACAAAGTTGGAGAAAGTCCAAACAAGAGCAATAAATGATTAAAGAGCTAGAAAATATGACCTATGAGGTAGTGTTAGGTTTGTTTAATCTGGAGAACACTGGTGGGGAGCAGGGGGAGCAGGGACATAACTATTTTCAGTACGTAAAAGGAGGAGAGTAAACATTATGTTCTAGTTAACATGTGAGGATAGAACAAGAAGCAGTGAACTTAAACTTCAGTCAGGGAGGTTTAGGTTGGACATTAAGGAAAGCTAATTGTCAAGGTTGCTAAACACTAGAACAAAATTGCTTAGAGATGTATAATTTCCATCACTGAAGGTTTTTAACAGGTCAGACAAATACCCATCAGGAATGTTCTAATTATTACTTAGGCCTGCCTCCCATGTAAGGGGAGGGAAGAACCTATTGAGGTTCCGTCTAGTCCTATAATTTTAAGATCCTATTCTGGGAAGCATAGTAGAAAAGATGGTAAGAATGCATCTATCCTGCAGTGTAGACTTAAGGTTTGGCCCTACATTCAAACCTAACTTCCTTTTCATTTACATACAAATCACACTAATCCAAGGCCCAGAACCAGGATCTGAGGATCCTATAGGAATGAAGTGTGTGAGTCTAAGTCAAGCCAGGACCCAAGTTCAAACCATATTGCTCTGTAGTGTATGCACAGCCTCACTGGATATGTTCACCTACCCTGCTGGAAGCAGAGTGGTGGGACAAGAACAAGAAATATAAGAAGTGGGCCCTTTCTTTAACTCAGTGCACCCAGAGCCTGTGGAGGAGAAAGATGTTTTTTACTACTGCTGGACCTCAAGCCCAAAAGGGAACTATTATATACCTGAGGATCCAAAAGGACTGCGAGAGCTACCTAACACCAAAAAAGGTGCATAGGCTGCCACTTATCAGCTACACCAGGAATGCCATGAAACCAACTTTCCCTGTGACAAAGTGGTAGGAAGTAGCCCAGAGAAAACAGACTATAGCCTGATTGTGCTGTGGCCTCATACTAGGTCAGAATGTTTTGGATAAGTCCCTGATGACCCAGTTGCAGAATCCTCCACCACTCTTACAGCCCTGTGCTGGGACCTGGTGGAATAAGGTGGGCCCAAGTTCCCTGTCCCCGAATACACCCCCCCAAGATGTCGTCTACCCCATTGTAGGACAAGATGCTTGATTGCTACAGTTGCCCTACCAGAGGACCAGGGCCTCCTTTAAACTACTTCCTGCTCTGGTCTGTTACAAGGACAGAGCCTCCTGAACTGATTGGCTCAGCTATATCTGAAAGGCCTGAGCCTCCTACACTACTTGGTGCTCCTCCTGGCCACAAGGTCAGAGCTCCAGAACTGCTAGTTGGCTTTGCCATGCAACCATATTTAAGGGTCAGAACTCTGGAACAGCTGTTTGCCCCATCTTCAATCCTGTCTCCTTAGGCATGACAGCAAGGGCATGTGTCCTCCCTCAGAGAAGGGCAGGCACCAACCTCTTATACAAATAAGAATAAGAATTTTATAAATATCTAATAATATATATAAAATATATAAAGATAAATTACCGTATATAATCGCTTATAAGCCAAGATTTTTGTGCCTGAAAATTGTTGTCAAAACAGGCCCACAGCTTACACATGGGAAAATATGGTAGTCGGCCTCACCCTAGCAGTTTCCCTGACCATGTGGCAGGCCAGAGCCCCAGTGTTGCCGGGCGGCCATCTTGGGCAGTCGGTCTGGGCTGGGGCTGGAGTAAGGAGGGAACCCCCGCGTCTCGAGCGGCCAAGTAAGGGGGCCTGGGGGGCATCGGCCTGGACATTGAGGGGGGGGATTCAGGGAGGCCAGGGAAGGGGCAGCAGGGACTGGAAGTTGGGGAGGGGGTCGGGGAGTCAAGGGAAAGTGATGGGAGGACCTGGGAGTTTGGGGGGATTCAGGGAGGCCAGGGAAGGGGCAGCAGGGCCCAGGATTCTGGAGGGGGGGGGTCCAGGAGTCTGGGGAAAGCAGCAGGATGGCCCAGGGGTTTTGGGGAGCCTAGGGAAGCAGCAACAGGGCCCAAGGATTTGGAAGGGTGCCTTGGAGGCCGGTAAAAGTGGCAGCAGGGGTTGGGGGGTGATGGGGAAATGGGTGGAAAGGGTGTTGAGGAACAGGGGAGCAACAGCAGGGAAGTGAGGAGGGAGCAGGGGGCAGCAGTGAGGAAAGGGCAGAGCAGGGGGCAGCAGGAGGAGCAGGGGGCAGCAGTGAGGAAAGGGCAGAGCAGGGGACAGCAAGGGGGGCAGGAGTGAGGAAAGGGCAGAGCACAGGGCAGCAGGAGGAGCAGAGGCAGCCTTGAGGAAAGGGCAGAGTAAGGGGGCAGCAGGAGGAGCGGGGGGGCTGGAGTGAGGAATGGACAGAATAGGGGGCAGAGGAATAGCAGAAGCAGAGATTTGGGGGTTAGGGAGGGTGTTGGGAACTCCAGGGGACCCACCAGCGCACCACGGTGGGGGGGGTTAGGGGCCAAGGCCAAAAGGGGACCTCGGTTTATACATGGGTCACCCATTTTTGCCCCTTTTGGGGGCTCAGAATTGGAGGTCAGCTTACACCTGGATCGGCTTGTACAGGAATATATACAGTACATATTTTTCAGGGGTTTATTTTTTTGACAGCATGTACTGTATGTGTAAATATTATATTTTTCTACTAAGCAATCCAAGCATATACACTTGAATAATGAACAGCGTCTTTGGGGATTCTTAAATGTATTATTCTTGGTTTAAGAATGGAACACTATCAATTTCACTATCAATTCTCTTTCCTAAAACGTTTCTTATAATAGCTTTGCAAGCACAGTGAAATACATACCACGATATAGCATGAAATAGGAAATTTCTTGTTGCAAAATCTTCTCATTTGCTAAGTGACTACTAATTGACAGAAGTGTCAATTTGCAGAGAGTTATTCTACGTACTTTAATTATTTTCATTCTAGAGAATACTGACATTTGTTTTCATTATTTTCCCCACTCTTTATGTTAGAGGAATTTCAGGAGAAACAAAATACCAGCTTTCTGATAGGAACTAAATAAAATTTTCCATTTAATTTCTGAAAATGTAGAGGATAACTTGAAAACAATATTCAAAATGTGAATCAGCCACACAAATGTATTTGAATTAAAACTTTCAATCTAATCATGACAATATGGTGGAAGTTGCAATAAGCAATATTTTAATTAATTTGTGTTGCCCATCTCTAGGACACCTCATTTAAAATGAAAAGATTATTACTGCTTTTGGTGTGCAAACTTTCAATACATACATGTAGCATACATTACTCAGTAATGTCCTGTTTTTCTGCAATCCATTTTGATTTCCTTGTGAACTGGGAATGTGTTTAAAAAATGCAATAATTATATACATTTCACAAGTGATGAAGACCATCCGTACCCACTGATCATAGGTATATACTGCATTCCATTATTTTTTTCTTGAAGTGAAAGTGGAAGCTGTTTCTCTTGATAAATCACCCCCTTGCTCTGTTCCCCCAAAACAGCCCTCCCTGACCAGACAGAAAATTTTGTGAGTTCACAATAAGTCAGAAACCATATTGACGTCAGTTGTTGGGTGTTCAGCCATCTATAAAATCAAGAAACCTATTTATGTGCCTAAATATGTGTTTTGGACCTAAGTCAACAAGTGGATGCAGGCATCACAGCATTGCAATTGCTAACATGTAGGTGTTCTTCCACCAGCGCAACCCTCAAACTAGAGTTAGTCACCCAGGCTTACAATATAATTCATATGGAAAATTAGGCACTTGAGAATGGGATTCACAGAAACCAGTAAAATGAAATAATATCAAGAAACATTAAAAAGTCTTTGCACGATCTAATAATGTAAGCAACAAGACAATAAGGTAGCCAATAGGAAATGCTGAGGAAAAGAGAGTGACCTAAATTACACATTTCAAAGGCAGTCACCTCCCTGACTGAGGTTTGTTAATCCTCTTCTGGAATTAGGCCTATAAACCAGGCCATCAAATCCTATGGAAAAAAATAATAATCTAGCTAATAACCCAGTCATTACAGCTATTCATATGGGAATGAAAGGTCAGTTTTCAATTTGTTGCTCTGCCTGATTTGGAGCAGGGACTTAAATTTAGATCCGTTATATCCCAGATGAGGACCCCAAACAATGATTTACAGAATCACTCCCTTTCGCTTTTTAGCCCAGTTAAGGTGTAATTATTACAATATAAAACTATTAAAGCTGGAGAGATTCAGACCCAATCTACACTGACAGTGAAGTTCAACATAATGCTGCTTACCTCAACCTTCTCTGGCCTGTGTCACCACTGTCAGACCAGTAATTTGAAAAATATGGAACTGTAATTTGGCCTGATCACACCATCCCTGCAGGTGGTGTGGAAATGAGGTTTTTGTTTTAAGTAACTGTCACATTAATACTTTACTGGTTAATTTTACCCTTGGTGAGGATTTTGGTACAGATAGATTTTCTTTATAATTTAAAAATGACATGGAATTCAAATTAAATATACTGACTAATTATTGACTTCTGTTCATTGTCTATATTGACTATTTTCCTCCTAAATGTTTTAGGTGTTTGTAGTTCATCATAATTTATTGAATATTTTGTGCTACAGTAATAGATATGTCTCTCCATTCCTGTCTCCATAATTCTAATAGAGCTGGAAGGCTTCTACAAGGTTACAGTGAATTACCATAGAATCTTCCAGAATAAATGTAATCAAATTGCATTTGTGGTGAATGTTTCATTTCAAATTGTCACTTGATAGAAAAAAAATGTTAAATAAGCTGCTGAGACCATATATCCCTGCGAAGAGAAATCCTTGATCACCATGCAAACATCAATTTTCCCTAAAGGCAAATTCTTTCAGCTTTTTTAAACCAAATTACTGTAATTGTTTTAATCTGACCACCTAAAAGAAATATACATTGTTTTCTAATCAACTTCTATACAGTCCAATAGCCCTAAATGATCGGTTTTCATAAACACACCATGAATGTCAAATCCTACAACATCAGGTAAGCAGAATTCAATATTTAAGCTATGATTTTTTCCCCCAACTCTAAATATTAAAGCCCTTGGAATTAACTTCATCACCTTTGTTAAATTTTCCAAATGTCATTTTTCATGACCTTGAAAAAGGTTAGGTGCACCTCTAAGCTTTTCATCACTTCTCTTGGCTAGATGACTAGTTCCATCTATTTCACAGCATAAATCTATGACTGGGGTGATTAAAGGCTAGAACATACAAGTTAAAGCCTGAACTACTACAGAACTGGATTGAAAAAATAAATATCTGTACATGCATGCATAAATTGGTTTCACTGGAAAACAAGAAAAGTATTGCTCTCCCAATTTAAAAATATAACAAGTCCTTTCTTCCAACCCACATTTACAGCAGAGAAATGAGCAAGTGAATGACTTTTTGTGGAATGTGTATTCTCATTTCAATTTCCATGAAAACTGCAGTTTTGTAATTTTTCATAGACAATGCAATATATTACGAAAAGTTATTTAAAAATGGAAATATGTAATCCACAAACACTGAAAAATAAGTACATTTTAAAAAAAATGATTATATTTGAGAAGCATTACTTTGTACTTTCAAAACAGGAAATAAGACCATGCAACCATGCCAAATCTAAGCTTGAAACAGATGCACATAACACAGTTAAAATGATAAACAAAACAAAGTCAAACTATTACTGTTCCATACCTGTATACATTTCTGTAAAAAAAAACAAACAGATAAAATACAAGATGAACATTACTTCTGTGAGATACTGTTTCTAAAAATAAAATAATTTAAAAAGTCCAGGTCCACACAGATAAGGGAATAAGTACTGAGTAGAGTAATAGAGATATGTATAGTCCTTCACATTCCAAAATTTCATATTCTCCAATACTAAAGTCCAATGTATTAGAACAACTGAGACAGGTTTTACCATCCCCCACACGTCCCCTTAAGTTCAAGAAGAATTTTTTTCAAGGAAAACAAATACGATGCTCAAAAAGTTATCTGAATTTTCCTTACTGTTAAAAATGAAGAAAAATGTTTCTTTTCCTACTCTGATTTTAAGTGAGAATCTTTGCTTATTATAAAATCCAGACGGACAGGCAGGTACTGGCCAATCAACCAGACATCGTGGTAATAGACAAGGATGAGAAGACAGCGGTGGTGATAGATGTAGCAGTACCAAGTGACAGCAACATCAGGAAGAAG
>ML681979.1:18835649-18873231 GCA_007922195.1 Podocnemis expansa
TTCTCCAGCTTCTCATACTCCTTCTTCCTGATGTTGCTGTCACTTGGCACTGCCACATCTATCACCACCGCTGTCTTCTGGTCCTTGTCTGTTACCACGATGTCTGGTTGGTTGGCCAGTACCTGCCTGTCCGTCTGGATCTGGAAGTCCCACAGAATCTTACCCTGTTATTCTCCATGACCTTCTGTGGGATCTCCCATCTGGTCTTGGGAGGGTCTAGCCCATACACTGTGCAGATGTTCCTGTACACAATGCCAGCTACTTGGTTGTGCCGTTCAGTGTATGCTGTTCCTGCCTGCATCTTACATCCTGCCACTATGTGTTGGACTGTCTCTGAGGCCTCTCTGCACAGTCTGCACCTTGGGTCCTGTCTAGTGTGGTAGACCCCTGCTTCAATGGATCTGGTGCTCAGTGCCTGCTCTTGTGCTGCTATGATCAGTGCCTCAGTGCTGTCTTTTAGTCCAGCTTTTTCCAGCCACTGGTAGGATTTCCCAATGTCAGCCACCTCAGCTATCTGTCGATGGTACATTCCATGCAGGGTCTTGTCTTGCCATGGCACTTCTTCTGCTTGGTCTTCCTCCCATGTCTGCTGCTGCTGCCTCAGGCATTCTCTCAGCAGCTCATCTTTGGGTGCCATCTTACTGATGTACTCCTGGATGCTCTGGGTTTCATCCAGGACAGTGGCTTTGACACTCACCAACCCCGCCCGCCTTCTTTCCAGCTGGTGTACAGCCTCTGGGTGTTGGATTTGGGATGGAAACCTCCGTACATTGTGAGGAGCTTCCGGGTCTTCACATCGGCAGCCTCCATGTCCTCCTTTGGCCAGCTCACTATACCGGCAGGGTATCTGATGACTGGCAGGGCGTACCTGTTGATGGCGTGGATCTTGTTCTTCCCATTGAGCTGACTCTTCAGGACCTGTCTTATCCTTTGGTGGTACTTGGATGTTGCTGTCTTCCTTGCCTCCTCATCGTGGGTCCCATGTGACTGTGGGATGCCAAGGTACTTGTAGCTGGTCTGTATGTCTGCTGTGTGGCCTGCTGGTATTTCCACCCCATCAGTCTTGACTACCTTCCTTCTCTTTACTACCATCCGGCCACACTTCTCCAGTCCGAATGACATCCCAGTATCCTCACTGTAGATCCGTGTCAGGTGGATTAGCGAGTCAATGTCTCGTTCATTCTTAGCATACAGCTTGATGTCATCCATGTAGAGGAGGTGGCTGATGGTAGTTCCACTCTTGAACTTGTATCCATATCCAGTCCTTGTGATTATCTGGCTGAGGGGGTTCAAGCCAATGCAGAACAGCAGCGGGGACAGCGCATCACCTTGGTATATGCCGCACTTGATGGCCACTTGTGCAAGCTGTCTTGAGTTGACTTCCAGTGTTGTCTTCCACAGTCCCATTGAGTTCTTGAGGAAGGTCCTTAGTGTCCTGTTGACTTTGTATAGCGCCAGACATTCACAGATCCATGTGTGCGGCATTGAGTCATAGGCTTTCCTGTAGTCAATCCAGGCTGTGCACAGATTGGTCTGTCTAGACCCTGAGTCTTGGGCGATTGCTCTATCTATGAGCAGCTGGTGTTTTGAGCCTCTGGTGTTGTTCCCAATGCCCTTCTGAGCTGTGCTCATGTACTGGCCCATGTGGTCCTGGAGCTTGGCGGCTATGATGCCTGATAGGCCTTTCCATGTTGTGGGGAGGCAGGTTATTGGCCGGTAGTTGGATGGTGCTGTTCCCTTGTGGGAGTCTTTCATGATCAGCACTGTCCTTCCTTGTGTTAGCCAGTCTGGGTGGGAGCCTGCTGCTAGCAGCTGGTTCATCTGTGCTGCTAGACGTTCATGCACTGCTGTTAGTTTCTTTAGCCAGTAGGTGTGGATCATGTCTGGGCCAGGTGCTGTCCAGCTCTTCATGTTCTTGACCCGCTGTTGGATGTCTGCTACTGTGATGGTGACTGGTTCCTGTTCTGGGAGATTGCTGTGGTCTGTTCTCCGGTCCTGCAGCCACTTTGCACTGGTGTTGTGAGTCTTCTCTTTCTCGCATATGGTCTTCCAGTACTGTTCACTTTCTGCTGTTGGTGGCTCTGCTGTTATTGTGTTGTTGCACTGCAGGATGGAGTACACCTTGGATGGTTCTTTGGAGAACAGGGCATTTATCTTTTTGGCCTCTGCTTCTCTAGTGTATCTCCTTAGCCTGGTAGCCAGTGCTGTAAGCCTTTGTTTAGCAGTCTCTAGGGCTTCAGATGGAGTCAGGTCCTTGTATTTTTTCAGTAGCCGAGTCTTATCGTTCATCTCCACACCCTGTAGTTCCACCAGCTGACTAACCTCTCTCCGAGTTGCCTTGATCTTATTCGCCAACCTCATTTTCCAGGGGGGTATGTACTGCTGTTCTTCTTGATCGTGTAGCCAAGCATCTCTAGGATTACAGAGGCTGTAGCGTATACCAGTTCATTGGTTTGAGTTATGGTGGTAGTGGAAATTGTCTTTAGGGCTCTTTTGGTATCTTCTAACATACTATCTGATGGTATTTCTCCAATGAGCCTTGGTCTCAAGGGTTGACTGTAGCTAGTTTATCTATGATCTTATGCCTCATATCAGCTGCTGTGCTTGGTAATAGAGGAGGTGGCAGTGAAGTTCCAGCTTCAGGTGTTGGCTGCACATCTAGTTGTTCTTCTGGGGCTTCTTCTTGAGTCGGGGATGTAACATGGAGTTGGTCTATCTCAAGTTGTGAGAGCAGCTGCCTCTTTACTATGTTGAAGCGTTGGGTAATTAGCTGTTTCTCAATTAGTGTGGATGTAGTTCTTTTGTCCATCCCTAGTTCCCTCATACACATTTCATATATCCCCTCTCATGGGGTCTACTGTTGTAGTAGCATTCCATAAATTCCAGGTTCTCTTGTCTCATGCATGTAATGGTTTGTTCCAGTAGCCCACTTATCATCACATTGTCCTGGTTCCCCATCTTCTGGCACAGACCTTATTAATCCAGGGGACATCCAAGCCAGCATGACTCTCCTAGCTCATGTCACTCTCATATTCAAGGTAGGTAAGTGAGGCGTTAGGGGTTTTTTTGCCCAAGGACCTCTACTGGAAAGGTAGGTAGGTACTAACCAGGATTTGAACCCCGGTTTCCCACATCAAAGGGCGTCACATTTAACTACTACAGCGCTTTTAACCACTGCTTTATCCAGTCACTTTGCAGCTGTTGGTTATATATTGCTTATTGGACCAACAGCTGTTGGTTAAAGAAGGAAGATTTTGAGCCACTGAAGAAGTCTGTGCGGCTCTAAAGCTTGTCTCTTACCAGCAAATGTTGGCCCAAAAAAAGTTCTATCCTTGCCTCCCTTTTCTTTAATACTCTGGGACTGACATAGCTACAACAATACTGCATTTAAGTATATGAAAAATATAGGTAGGGAAGAGTCATACTGATTTGCCCAAGTGCTCATTTTTGTCATTATAAGGTAGAGGTGACAAAGCAACTAATTATTAGGAATGCTTGACACCTTCCATTATCAGATTCCATTTGTAGTTATTGAGGACTTTACTAAACTTCAACCATTCAGACTGAAATTTTACATGGGGGTGTCTCCTTCGGGATATGTTAGTTAGCTAGGCTTTGGTTAAAATAGTCAAGCCATTTTTAAGAATAATGTTAGGGAAAAATATGTTCTACCATTTTAAAAAATATATATATTGTGTTTCCTTCCTTTACCCAGAACAAGCATGCTTTAGAAGAGGGACTTGAAATTTGTTAAGGGAAGGACCAGTGTATCAAAGATGGACCTTTGAAAAGCCACGTGAAAATGCACTCATATTTAGCTAGGTAGATGCTTTTGAGGAAAATCATAGTTTGCACTTGTTCATTTCATGTCTTTGAGTTTAGCTGTTACTTTTTCCCATAGGCTATGTCCACATCACCCAGCTTAGTTCAGACTTTCTTAGTCTGAACTAAGCAGTTTCCGGTTAGTTCAAACTAACCACAGGATTTTAGTTCCAGCTAGTAACCACAGCTAGTTTGAACTAATGGTTTAGTTCGAACATTTTTAGTTTGAACTAAGCCTTAGTTGATGTCTACATCATTCCTAGGTCGCATGTCAAGTTTGAACAAAGTGCTTTGTTTGGACTAACCAGTCAAACTTATTTGTTCACACAAAGGTTTACTTGGTTCAAGCTAAGAAATTTCTTAGTTTGAACTAGGAAAAACCTGGTGTAGACACGGACTAAATTAGTCTGAACTAAGCTTGCTTAGTCCAGGCTAATTGGCTAGTGTAGACATAGCCCTAGTGTCCATTCTCATTTAGCTTACTTTATCCCCTCACCTCTCCTATACAGGACCAAACAATGCATGTGCCATTCCCACTTAGCACGATCTAATCCCTCATAGCTCCTAAACTTGAGTGGACTGCACATGATGCATAACTAAGAGTGACCGAGCATGGCCCATCTAGTCTAGATTTGCGGGCTCAGAAGGTGTTACTCTGTTAAGGGCTGCTTCCTCTTGCTTTCTGCAAGTGGGGGTCAGGAATGGGATCTGAGAGTAGGGAGCCTATCTAACCTGTGGTCTCAATGACATCACCCAACTGGCACCCAGGCAGCGTGGAGGATGAAATCATCTACTTTGAATGCAGCTAGGACAGAAGCTAGACACTCCCCTCCCCCACAGTTCCTGGAATGGAACACACAGCTCCTGAAGAAAAAAAACAAATTGAAATTATTTTATATGAACTTGGAGGGTGGGCTTCAAAACTGAGGACCTCTACCAGAAACTACTTTATTGTCTGTCTCCCACCTGCTCACCTTTTAAATATGTTTTACCAGACAGGAAGGAATAGATATACATTGACATGAACTTGGTACCTTTTAGAGTGCACCAGCAGTGTCTACATGGGGCAGTTAGCAATGTTATAAATCTTACTCATCTGATGTGCTCTGCCATGCCATATAGGGAAAAATCATTTGCATGTGGCTTGTGAATACTGAAAAACTGTTTGATTCATTATATGTACTCTAGTCTGTTGCCTTCATGAGCACTTACAAATTTTACTTATCTTTCTTCTAATTTCTATTTCTCATACTAGAGTGTCCTACACTGAATATTATATTAGTATTCTAGCTTTTCAACTGCCTTAAGCACTTTGTTTTTGCTGACTTGTCTTTCTCATTTGTTTATTTTTTGTGCAACATCTTTAATGGCCAATTAACATTTTTGTTTTAATTTTAATTGCGACACATTTGGGAATGCATGTCATTAAATGTACAACAAATAAGGAGATATTTCCTCAGAGCTGTATTTCAATTTCCTTCCACAATTATATGTATTTGAGTAAAAAGACATTCCTATGAACAGTTTATAGAGCAAATAAAATACAGTGATTTTTATTAGAGTCATAGAGTAAATAGGATTTAAGGATATTCTTTGTTCTACTTCCTGAAAGCAAGAAAAAACAACTTTAAAAAAAATCATTACAAGTACCATAGAGTTACTAAATAATGAAATAGATAAACCTTAGGCAATTAGAAAAATACTATAGTTCCTTTCTCTGTTCTAAACTATATGACTATGTCTACACACACATCGTTATTTTGAAATAAGTATTTCAAAATGAGTTATTTTGAAATAAAGTCCTTACTTCAAAATAAGTTCATTCCAATTAAGGGAAAGCCTGCTGCTGAAGTGGCTGTTATTTCAAAATGGTTATTTCGAAATAAGGCTGTTTGGACATGTTGTTTCAAAATAGTTGTTTTGAAACAATGGTGTTGTTCCGAAACAATATGTCCAAACGGCCTTATTTCGAAATAAATGGGGTTTAAGCTGTTTCGAAACGATGGTTCTTATTTTGAAATGACAGATTCTGTCATTTCGAAATACGAAAACATTGTGTGGAGCTAATCTCTTTTATTTCGAAATAACCAGTTTTATTTCGAAATAAAAGAGATGTGTAGATATACCCTATGGGAAAGGGATGGGAAGAAAAAATGATCAGTCACTGGGTATCCCACCAAAAATTTTGTTGAGGATGGAGTCCCAGACATATCATCCACTTTTGGGTACAGCTGAGAACTCAATCCATATATTCTTACTGTTACCTTCATAGTTTCCATACTCACTTTGAGCCAGGATGTGCCTGACTCCTTGAGTTTCCAAATCCAGATACTGGATGCAATTGTAGTCCTTTTGTCTGCCCCTGTTAGCTACCCCAATGGAAGAAAAGTTGAAGAAAAGTCATGACTCTGTTCTCAAACTCTTCAGTTACCAACAGAGTAGATTGGGGTATCATAGAGGAGTGTTGTATGACCTTCAAGCTATATCAGTGATGATGCTCTCTCTGCAAGCTGAGATACCCTGGGAGATCAAGAATCAGATTTTGGGTATGCAATAGGGCAGCACCCTTATCACTGGAAAAATTTTCAATAGTATGTTTTGCTGTATTAGACTAACACAGCTATCCCTCTGGATCTTGTAAACATAGTGAAATTTGGAATTTGGCTTTCCATACTTTTCAACAAAAAAAAACACATCAGAGACAAATACTTAACTGTAGAGCTTGAGTACTGGGCCCTGACCTACTCCTGGACTTCTGGACTATCACTGAAGAGCTGGCCCTCCTCCATCCCAAGTCGGTCTGACAAGAAGCAGACAAACCTTTGTATCCAGCCTGCTGCCTCTTAATTGGTCAGAGGCAGTCTCCTGACTCTTCTATGCATTTGAGGACAAAGAGGGCTCAATTTATGGTTCATTACATCTATCTGTAATCCACTATTCCTCCTCTGAACTATTTAAAAGGTGTCATCCTCCCATTTCATCTTGATTTACAATGTAATAAACAAGGAGTCCTGTGGCACTTTTAAAGTCTAACACATTTATTTATCGTATGAGGTTTGTGAGAGAAAATTCCACTTCATCAGATTTGTGAGGCATCTTTAAGTGTCTAATGAAATGATATTTTCTCCCACAAACGCCCATGTGATAAATAAATGTGTTAGTCTTTAAAAGTGCCACTGGACTCCCTGTTTGTTTTCCTGAACTAGACTAATACAGCTACCCCTTTGAAACTTGAGTTATTTTGTGTTTAACAATTTGTTCAGCTTTTTACTAAGCTGAGACACTGTGAATATCTTTCCCACTGGTGAAATTGCATTTGGAATACTGTGTGCAATTCTGGTCTCCTGTATTTAAGAGAGATGAATTCCAACTGGAACAGGTGCAGAGAAAGGCTACTAGGATGATCCTCAGAATGGAAAACCGACCATGTGAGAGAAGACTTAAGGAGCTTGGCTTCTTTAGCCTAACCAAAAGAAAGTTGAGGGGAGATATAATTCCTCTATAAATATATCAGAGGAATACGTACCAAGGAGGGACTGAAATTCATTAGGTTCAGCACCAATATGGACACAAGAACAAAAGGATATAAACTGACCATCAGGAAGTTAAAACATGAAATTAGACATAGGTTTCTAGGTTAATTCTGTAATATCCTTTGAGGGGAGGAGCAGGGGCAAAGAAACCTATCTGTCTTCAAAACTGAGCTAGATAATTTTTTGGAGGGGATGGTATGATGGAATAGCTTAGTTTGGCATTTGACTTGTCTTTGACTGGCAGTGGTAAATATACCAATGGCCTATAATGGGATATAAGATGGGGTGGGTTTTCAGTTGATTCAGAGAATCCCTTTTTGGGTGTCTGATTGGTGAGTCTTGCCCACATTTTCAGGGAATATTGGATGGCCATATTTGGGGTCAGAAGGAGATTTTTGCCTCAGGGTGATTGGATGGGGCGTTGCGGGTTTTTCCTCTTCCCTTTTAGCATGGAGCATGATGACTTGCTGGTGGTTTCTCTGTAGCTTGAAGTCCTTAAACCATGAATTGGGGACTTCAGTGACTCAATCATAGGTTAGGCAACTATTGCAGGAATGGACAAGAGATTCTGTAGCTTTCATTCTACAGGACTTTAGACTAAATGATAATATTGGTGGTCCCTTCTGACCTTATAATCTGTGAATCAATGAATATAAAAAATATGTCCTTAAACTGTGTTTTGGAGGCAGGAAAAAAAGCAAGTCAGCTCTACACAAAAGGAATAGATATAGATTTATCTATCTGACTGGCTGATTACAAGCAGAGGACAATGAAAATGTAAACAACAAACAATAAATAAAGCAATCGAGCTAGCAAAAGGGGACAACTTAGTGAGCACCCCAGGGAGATAGAAAGTCTTACTTGATTTTGAGCCTGAAAGTCTTACTTGATTTTGAGGCAGAGATATTCAACTTTAAGAAATACAAAGGGAACAAAAAGATATTCTTTAGCGGATGCTAGGACAGTACCTTTTGCTATAGAAAGGTTCTGAGGTAGGTTCCTAGTGGTGGACAAACCAAAACAGTTATACATGCATTTCTGTTCCTAATATTTTTTTAAGTGTTTTTGCAAGTTGATATAGTCAGATGAACTTGAGAAAACCATTCCTCTGTCCTTATTAGACTCACTTACAATGTGGGAGACCCAGTTTTAAATCTGCACTTTGGCATGGAGACAAATGCTCATATGCCATACAAAAATCTTACTTTGTCAATATCTAATAGGATTCCAGGATTTTTCACTGTGTGTCATTCTAAAGCATAGGATGCTTCTTGAGCAACTGCAAAATGATGGAAAAAGACACAAGCATGGTGAAAGCTCTTTTTGTTCAGAACATTGCCTGGTTCAGTCACTACGGGGATTCATTTCATAGTCTAAACAATGAGAGTCCTCTGGTACTTTGTAGACTAACATATTTCTGGATATTTCATAATCTAATACCATCTAGTTTTTAAATTTTCAGCCATTTTCATATTATTTTTAAACACGACTTCTTTACAAATAATGTCCAGGATACAGCACGGACCTTCCAGCAAACAATATTTATGAGAAACAACTTCAGCAGGAAGGACTGAAGGAAGCCAGTCTCTGAATAGCCTGTAGTTTTAGTGATTCGACTGCTTAACTGGAAGATAGAAAATCTGAGTTCAAGCTCTTGCTGTAGAATGGTGATTCAAAGCTGGATCTCACTCATCCTACACAAATAGCCTTACTTCTGGTCCAAACATTATAAGCAGAAGTTTAAACCAAGTTTTGTGCAGCTGGCCCTAGGAAACTTTTTCATACCTGAAACTTACTGGATCTAAGCTGTGGGTTGGCCAAAATTATTTTTTTTCTGTGAATAAATTATTTCTCTGAAAAAAATTCCTGAGTTATGCATGCCACTGCTGTATTCAGGATCTACAATTCCCATTTCTTGAAAAATAATTTTGAATTAAAAGAAATTTTAAACTCCCATTTGTGAACTAAATTGAACTTTCTGAAGATTAACACCCCAAAACTGAAACTGTCACATTTGGCTTTTTGACACATTGGTTCTGGATGTAAGGCTTCCCAATTGTCACCAAGACTTTCTTCAGTAGAGACAAATTGCCTGACTGAACACTGATGGGTTTTGAATGTAAAACCACTCAACTAATCCTACAGAGATATATAGGAGGCTGGGTAACTGTGCATTGTTTACCACTGAATTACATTGTCTAATGACAACCTGGAATAAAGCTATAACATTTACTAGTTATAGTAAAGTAGTATTTTGCTCCCATCAAAGGAAATGTGCATCTCTGAGGCATACTGCCTCAGGATGCTCATAAAAGAACAATGCAGCTCTTACTTCTGCATGACAATTGTCTCTTTTGAGTGAGCAGGTCTGTAAGATAGGTGAGAGAGATGCATTAGGAAAGGATGGTGTGGGAGAATGTCAATGGATGTGGATGCACCTTTTGGCTAGAGACCTTGAAAAGGAGTTCATTCTAAGAAACTCTCCAGTTTCTCCCGGTAGTTCAATGAAGTGATTGAGGTAAGTCTCCCAACATGAACAAGGGTTACACAAATGTACTCCCTACTGCACATACAGAAAAAACAAACAAACAAACAAAAAAAACCCAAACAGTCTGATTATATGAACATTTTCCAATTATTTCATCTTAAAAATTAGTAAAAGAGGAAACTCAATTATTAGCTAAATGAGACATTTCTAACTTAGGCCAACTAAGATCTACAGTGCCTCAAATATGGCAGGTTGACATTGAAAAAAAAATTCTTGAGAAGTCACACAGCATAAAAAAAAGAGTTTTTTCCTTTCCCTGCCCCCAATGAAAATTAAGAGATGACACTTTCATAACAGAATAATTGTTAAAGTCCTTTTACATCTCACTAAAAGGGGAGAGAATTCTGCATTTCAGACTCTTCTGCATGTCAGGAACAGTGTGGTGACTACAAGACAAAATGGGATAAAGGGGACTCTATTTTTTTTTTAAAGTGACCTTCTTAATTCAGGTGTAAATTTTAAGTTAAATTTAATAACAGAAGCCAGTACTTAGCTACAGCTCTGCTGTAGCTGAAATGGTTAATACACAGAAATGAGATATGGCCTGAGAATATGAGTCTCCACTGACATGTTCTGAAGAAACACTTAATACCAATTCTATAATAAATGAGATTCTATGATAGAAGTGCTACAAGTGTAGAATCAATACTATAATAGAAGAGTTTTTTTATAATAACTCCTCTGTTAGGATATTGTAATGGAATCAGCCTCCTAACAGCACTGACAGGCCTATTTATATACTTTAATAGATAAGTTATTGCAAACTGTCAATTTCATATTGGCTATACTTTCCTGTGCTATCAGCTTCCTATAGCTAATTTTAAAATTTAACCTTTGTCTTAACGCCAAAAGTACAAGCCCCTTCCTAGATCATTGATCTAAGTCTGCCCATAACTCAGATATTTCAGCAAAGAGATCTTAAGAGAAACAATCAACTGCACAGCAAAATACCCAGTCTCTTTCTGGTGAGATGATAAGTGTGCACTGTTGTCTTTCAGTGTTGCATCTTAGGGATGAAAGAAAAACAAAGAAAGAAAGCCCAGAGCAATAGCATACTTGTAATGATTCATAGACTGGAATCTGGCAGAAACTTCCAATCTAGATATGTTCCAAGGTTAAAGGTGTACATGGGGGAGAGAATGTCATGCTGCATTGTGTGATTGGAAGTAAAGGGTGACAAATAGCTATTTACTATCCAGAACTGGGTTACAAGTAGCATTTGGGTGATTTATATTACTCCAAGAGATTACAGTGTATAAATGAAAGCGAATAAAATAGCCAACAGGATATTTAAAATGTTCTGTATATTTTAGTTTTGGATTGGGGTAATTTGAAAAGGGGGAAATTCACATTTAGGAAGAGGAGAAGGAATTGACACCCTGCAAAGGAATACTCTCAACCACACATTATATATGTGGAGTGGATATTCATTCTATAAATTGGAGAGATATATGATATATACATTTATTATATGCTTGTGTAATTTACCAAATGCTTATAATCTCCAATAAATCCCAGAACTCCTTCTGAGGTCTGCAGAAGTTACCTCATAAAACTTGATTCATCTCTGCGGCAGATCTGAACTCACATAAGGTCAAGGGTGGCCAGTTCAGTTCCAGCAATTCCAAGAGACCTTTTCAGCATCTAGAATAGCCACAGTGCAGTGCTGCATCAGATGTTGGGGAATTCCCCTGGGGATAAACCCCTTGGCTTTCTAGATCTCTTTATGCTGTTGTTGCTAATGGAAAGGAGATGCAGGGTACTGGCAATGTAGGCCATAGTAATCAAGGTACTCGATTTTAAAGGCAAAGGATTCAAGAAACATCCCTATATATGTCTTTAAAAACTTTCTAAATTAAGAGACCTAGAATATATAGAAAAATACATGAGAATGTAAAGGCAATAACTAGTAATTTTACAAATTTACTGGTATAATTGAACCAGAAACAGACATGCCTAAAACATACATGAGGAAGGAAAAATGGAGAAAAGGAAGGTAAAGGTAGAGGCAAACCAATCATTCTCTTTCTGCTTTGCCTGCTTTCAAACAAGGAAAAGCAAGAGCTAAGTTGGAGAAAGAAGGGAAATAAAATTGATTATTCTTTGGAATTCTCGTGGATAAGGTCGTGTCACAGGGAAACTATGACAATAGGCAGAGGACCTCGAGAAGAAAAGCTTGGATAAATAGGAATAAATGTGTGGCTTCATTTGGATACACACTTTTTTCAGTCACCTGAATGCTAAAGAATCATGAACTTAAGTAAGGGGCTTTTACATACCAACCAGCAGAGGACTGCGGTACTTTACTCATACAAACTAGTTAGCAAGTTATAAGATGCTTGCATGTAATATGATTGGCATGTATTTGTAAAATCAGATATTGTGAGTTTTGGATCAAACCATTAATATGGAATGAGGATTTATTTCAAATACTCTTAAGCAAAAGATATCTTTCATAACAGCATAATCTGACATATGTTTTGTACTGCTGTTGAGAGAGGAAAAAATAAATAACATGACAATTTAATAGTATTATAGATTAAAAATTTCAGCTTTCTTTTACTTATTTTAGGTAAGCTTATTTAATTTAAAAATATTTTTGCCAAATGAATTACCTGTACCAAAGACAAAATTCAAATTCAAAGTGTATTGATTTTTGGTAAAATTAGTTCATTTAATTCCACCAAAGCATCTGACAAAGTGGGATTTTCTCACACAAAAGCAATAAATTTGTTAGTCTTTAAGAGCCACAGGACTCCTTATTTCCATTGTATTTGTGATATTGTTAATCTCTCAGTTAGCCCTGACACTTTACCACATCTAATATTAAATGAAACTGAGATATAGATGTCACCATGAGTCTGATTCCCTCTTCACTGACACCATTGTGACTCTCTCACAAACACACACACACACACACACACACACACACACACACACACACACAAATCAAGGATGCAGGAATGAGCAATCCAGTGAAGTACAGGTCAGCTTTTGCTTGAAATGAATTCAGTTAGTATCAGGAGTCCTTACAACGTTGCATGATCTAGCTATGAAGACAAGATTTTCTGAAATGTTCAACTGCCACTGAGAGCACTGGGACCTGCTGGGTGTTGGGGACTTTTGAAAGTCTTGCCATGTCATTAGGTGACTAATAGAGAGCTGAGCTCTCTTGAAAATTTACCTACTTCATTGGGATACCTAAATGAGAGCCTCTGGATATTGAACTGTTCTGAAAATCTGACCCTGAATGTGATGATGTACATTTGCATCTGGACTGTCCATGATGTGCTGGAAAAGCTCTTCAACCCTCTAATCAGAGTCAATTCTCAAATTATGGTGAGTACAGATGATCAGCTGCTATCAGTATAACAGATTATGTCAAGAGGCACTATAATACAGATTGAATTCATAGACTAAAACATGACAGACTATATGAAGAGTTTTGATCATTAATTAACCAAGATAAGTGTTTTTAATTATTATTTTAGAAAGCTATTACATTAAACTGTAGAAGGAGAATAACTTGTTTATACTTCATTTAGAAACCACTGATAGTCTTTTTTAACCAATTTTATTATTTAAGTTAGATTTACTCAAGAATAATGTATAGTGAATCACTACGATTTGTATCATTATGTAGTTAAAATTAAAAAACAAAACAAAACAAGCAATGCTCCTGAAAATGGTCACCATATTATAGTTTGACCTATAAATGCACTTTCCTTAAAAATATCAGTAGAAATAATCAAACAATTTATAGATTCCAACTATAAATTTCCATTTGGAATGTGCAAAAAATAAATTAGAAAATTGCCTGGGTAGTACGAGTTAGGAAACAATATACAAATAGTGAAAAACCAGCTAAAGTTATTCTGAACTACTGTATTACCATTTAACCCTCATTTCCTTTTCTGCACAGTTTTGTTAGTGGAGTGGTATCCATTCTGATTAATAATGGAATTATTTTAGTAGATACATAAACAAAGTTTATTTCACATTACTTGCCTGAAGGATAATTGCTGGTCACTTTAAACTTCTGTTTGAGAAAATGAAGGACTAATAATACTGTTAGAAGAGTGAAATGAGTTCAGACAAGTGACACAAATGCTTTCTAAAGTTAATTATGTTTGCTTTCCCCTCTCCCTCAGTGTTCATTACCTTTAAATGGAGCCACACATTGGCAGAAGTAATTACCGGGTTGGTCAGTGCAGGTGGCTCCATTCTTGCAGGGAAATGAAGCACACTCATCTATATCTGTTTCACATCTTGTACCTTTGGAAAGATTTGGATATTTAGTAAGACAAACAGCTGCCAATGTATAGCTCTTCAATTTATACTTCAAGAATTTCAAATGAATTGTAATGAGAAGTGAGTCTAAGTCAGGCAAATAAGGACCCTACATATATTAGTGTCAGAGTCCATTTATTTCACCCCAACACAAACCACCCACCACAACTTCTTTTTGAATAACTAAACATTGACTAATCTTTCCTAGATGTGGAAGCATTCAAGTCTTCTTTAGTTGTGACTCAATTTATCTTGTGCTGTTTAGTTTATGGATGGAGTCAATGTTCCAGTTTCTTGGAATGCAAATGAAACATTTAGGGTAGGGTAGCTAAAGAGAAATGAGAAGGATGCACCTGCAAATTAGTCAATAATGTTTTAATTAATGCCTTGTGGACTATCTCTTCATAGAAAACTAGATTCTCAATCAATGGTACTCACCAGCAAAGCCAGGTAAACAGATGCATTCATATCCACTGATAAGGTCTACACAGGTTGCATTGTGGAGACAGGGTAACGAGTGACATTCATTTATGTTTATTTCACAAGTTGTGCCTATAGATTGATGGGAGCATGTAGGAGAAGAGGAAATTATTTTAGCATCAACTTATTATAAATAGGTAAATAGTTTTTTATTTAAAATTAGTCACCTATTGAGAATCTTCTGCTAGAAACATTATACCTTGAGTCTGCACTTCTAAAGCAGTATTTTGTATGAGTTATTCATTGATTTTTCCAATTAAAAAATAAAAAATATTCTCCACTGTCACTGAATTGATACTTATGACTTAAGGCAGGCAATTTCCTTACCAATTTATACCAATGTAAAAAAATAGAAAGCAGATGACATTGAAATATAATAGAATACATTTGCTATGACATGAGGGGATATCTTTCTTCTGTTCTTGAACAAAGTAGCATGTTAACTTTCACAAAATGAAAAACTGAAATTTGATGTAGTCAATGAAAGGTTATATCAAAGTCTAAGACATCAACATTGGGAATTAAAGTATGGCAGATATAGTGTGATTAGTATTAATTCTGGAAAAAAAAGTTGTTTAAGAAACAATAAATAAAAAAATAACATTGACTTGAAAAGATTAAAAAGTTTTAATTTTTTTCTTAACAAATGGCAGTACTAATTATATTTGTTTTGAGACTAAAACAAAAAAACCTTCTTGAACTACTGTCAGTCAAAAACGAAGATTTTGCCCTACGTTTGACATACATATTACATTGATAATTCAGCAATTCTGAACACCTGCATCATTTCAGGAAGTTTGCTCCAAGAAAATATATGCTTTTAAATCCCCAATATGAATAGAAAGTGCAGAATAATGACAGTTACCAATAAATATACTTGAATAATGTCTAAGACACTATACCCTCTCACTGGCAAAATCAATGTGTGCACTGAGAATAAAGCTTTCTGTTCCAACAGAAGTCAATAGCATTATTCAATTACATCGAGCCTGCCAGCAAATTCAGACATTGAGGGGTTCACAAAGTATGCAGCATGGTAAATGTCGCTGCTTCCAGGCAGAAATAATTGCTCATTCACGGGATGCTAGGAACATACAGTAAGGTCACATGGTACAGGATGTATTCATGCAGAATTTACAAATTTAAAACTTCATATGAAGCTAAAATGAATATGTATAGCCTATCATCTGGATATTAGCTTCTAAAAGGTGTAACACCAACCCCTATTAACCTACAAAAATCATATTCTTCCACAAATTCTTTATTACCTTGAAAGCCATCACAACAGAGGCAGCTGAAAGCATTGAGATGATCAACACAAGTGGCACCATTGTGACAGGGGTCACTTAAACATTCATCCACCTCAATCTCACAGTTATTACCTGGAAATAAGTAAAGGCTTCACTTCATTAAAAGTATAACACTGGTGAGTCACTAGTTCAATAAGAAACAACAAAATCTAATAATCAAGGTTATGTACAAAGAAATTTTACCAATAAGACTCCACTTGTTGGCAAGGAATTTAACTTGTTGCTTAAAGGCAGTAACAAGATATTTCTATGGTGCTGTCTAGTAACCAAGTAATGACTTCTTTGGTGTGGCAGTAGAGCTGCCTTAATCTAAGAAGTAGAGGTCTCTCTTTCTCTGTGTTTAGGGGCATCAGATGTTTGATTGAATGTACTGAAGCAAAATAAATAATCTATATTTTGTTGCATACCACTCAAAAGCTCTCTCTCTTTTTTTATATTTTTATTTATTTATTTATCTTTTTTGGAAATAGCAGGTTTTTCATCATGCCCAAGAATATCAGTAACATCCCCCCCCCAGTGATATTCAAGGAAGATGTTAGATGTCCAGGGACCAAAAAAAAAAAAAATCTTCTGATACAAAGAAGAGATGGGCTTATTTTATGTTTTTATCTCAGAAGTAAATTACAGCTCTGAATACACTTCTTTTCAAACATATGAAAGATCAGATTAGGTAACATAATTCCAAACTTCAGTAAATAAAATCTTTCTGGCTCTTTATTAGAAGTTTCCTATCTTTTTTTTTTTCCCCAGACAATTATGAACCAAGATTGTTGTTGGTAAAATGGGGCAATATAGTACAAGCATTTCCACAAATTTTATGTAACAGATGAGACTACTCTGACTCTACGTTAGTGCAAGTTGGATGACATAAAACATCAGAAGTAATTTAGGGCTTCAATTTCAAAAGGATAGCCGTGTTAGTCTAGTCCAGTAAAAAAACAACAAGGAGTTGTGTGGCACTTGAAGACTAACAGATTTATTTTTTGCATGAGCTTTCGTGGGAGAAGATCCCACTTCCTCAGATGCTTCGAAGATGGTTGAACTTACAGAAAGGAATGAAACTAAATGCAAGGGGGTGTAAAACATAGGATCAGGTCATAAAGTAACAGCAAATCAGAGCAGTTTACAGGCTCAAACCATGGGAAGCCTGAAATCAAATTACCCTTTGTAATGGGAAAAGAACCCATAGTCTCGATTGAGTCCTGCTTTCACAGAATTTAGCTTGCATATTAATTCGAGTTCAGCTGTTTCTCTTTGAAGTCTTGATGTCCCAGGTACATCTCTAACGGCAGTCATTAACAATTTATAATTTATAATAATTTAGGACTTGTCAACATGTGGAAAAAGGCCTACAGCAGCTACTGACTCCTCTACACTGACTCCCCATGCAGAAACTCTTACTGTGTATGTATTAGCATAATACACTTTGGTAATGCACTAGGCATCAAGACATTCTTAAATTACACCTACACTAGGAGCAAAAGTTGTGATTCCCAGCTGGTGTACCTATACATACATTAGCTTGTTTGTGAATTGGAAACCACAGCCCGACCTCATAATGTAGATGTAGCTTTAATGTGCAATAAATGTATTCAAGCCTAGGAGTTAATGGTGAGCCATTAGAATGCACTAGCTAGTATATGACACCTACTGTGAATTTCTTCCCTCTTGTGGACAAGTCTTTAATCTACAGTAATATAGGGAGTTTAAAAAATCAGCTCCTAAGAGACCAGAGGAACTAGCATACAGAGTTTTCCAAATGACTGAGGAGAAACTACATAACCCTCTGTGTGAGTTTGTTGTCTGTTACATGTGTAGCCTGTCAACGGAGGTGGCAGACATAATTGCCACCCCGCCCCCCAACATAGCCCTCTAGACTATGGAGCTCACAGGGAGGAGTGTTAAGTATCGGTCTCCCCTGATGGGTCTCATCTCTGGGCTATCCAGCTTAAGGGGAAGAGTGTTAAGGATCGATCTTCCCTGATGGGCCTCAATCTCCTGTATGAGTTTCTTCCTCCCTAGTCAACAAGGAGGGGGGTGAGTTCCTATCCCCCCTGAACAGTTTCTCAGCACCCCCGTCACCACGAAGGAGGGGTCATTGTCTGGGGTCCCAGTTTTTTCATTGGTCCTGACCAGGATCCCACTCCTAATTGGCTATTTTTACTCTGGCTGGGCAAAATTCTATTAAAACCCCCTGTCTCAGCTAGCTTGCTGTTCTCCCACCCTCGGATGCTAAATGGTATGTCGTGACCCGGTCGGACTGATCCCCTGACTGAGACAGGGAGTACCCAGCCCCGAGACCCTCTTTTTTTTTTGGGGTGTACACGGATTGCCAGCCGAACGATTAAGTGCTGAGATGCTGCAGCTGGTCTGCCTCCTCGCTTTGGGTTCTACTGTGGTCCTGGGACAGGTAATATAAATCGATATAGGCCTCCTACCTTCTCTTAATCATTCTACTTGGTACCATTTATATATAGTCTGTGATTGTAGCTTCTTCACCTGAGTTTTGCATAGTTTGTGTAGTTGTTATTATTTTCTCTGTATCCTGCATAATCTTTTTATGATATAGTTGTTTAAGGTCTAGCATAGTTTTGTGTTGTTAATTTGCCAGGTGTTTTGTTAGTCATTTGTATTTTGCATCCTTCTTACTGTATAATTGTTCATTACTCTGCTTCTGCTCTAAACTGCTGGCCCCAAACTCCCCCAGTGTACACGGGGGGAGTGTGGGGGTTTATTTTTCTCTCATCTGACTTTTTTTCATTCTGCCACCCACCCTTCTTGGCTAGCAAGGAGGAATGGCTTCCTGCCATTGGTAAATACATGTCGGGTGGGCTGGTCAGTGCCTATACCGATGTTGAGGCAGTAAAAGGCCAGAAAAGTCCTCGACTTATTATGGCCACCCTCTTGTAGGTCATTAATCCATACTGTTATTTAACTGTAAGTGTTTTTGTAGGTTGTAAGTGTTTTGCATAGACTCTCATACTTTATCCTGTTGTTTGGCTGGAGGTGTTTTCCAGGTGCTTTATATAGACTCTTGCTCCACACTGTTACTTGGTTATAAGTGCTTTGCATAGGTTTTTAGCTTTATATTGTCATTTAGTTATAAGTGTACATTTAGATTTTGCTTTATGCTATTAGTTGGTTATAAGTGTCCTATATAGATTTTTGCTTCATATTGTTAGTTGATTACAAGTGTTTTTGTATAGATCTCCTTGTTTTACACTGTTAAGTGGTTAAAGGTGTTTAAGGTGTCACTATAAAAGTAGTTTTTTTGTTTAATTGAACTGGTGTCCGTCTCTTTGGTGGGTGTCGCCGGTCCATCCCAGTCACATTGTGAACCCGGGGTTCAACATAGCCCAAGGTACAGGATGCTTCAATAGCATCAGTGAG
The DNA here is from genome assembly GCA_007922195.1 of Podocnemis expansa. NCBI lineage: Eukaryota > Metazoa > Chordata > Testudines > Podocnemididae > Podocnemis > Podocnemis expansa. The sequence continues at coordinate 18,855,023 of ML681979.1, forward strand.
AACTACAAGTTGTGGAATACAAACTGTGGCATGCTGAGAGAAACTTCCTGGCTCTTCCCAGGAAGCACTCCTGCCCTCCCTTGCAGAGAGTGTCTGCAATGACTGAAGGTGGGAGCATGTGGCAGACAAGCAGGGAAGAGGCTGATGAAAAAAACCAAGGAGTTATGTGGCACTTTTGCTGTGTTCACAAACAGGGGGTTATTTCGATATGGTTGTTTCGAAACAACTTGTATCGAAATAACGCCTTATTTCGAAATAACTTAATTTGAATTAACAGTTTGTTAATTCGAATTAAGGAAAAAAGCTCAAAGCAAAATAGCAGGTTCAGGCAACAGTTATTTCAAAACAAGTCACCGTTGTTTCGAAACAACATGTTTGCACGGTGTTGTGTCGAAACAATCATTTAAAACAACGTTGTTTCGTCCCCGCATGGGGTTTAACTTGTTTTGAAACAAGGCCGTTGTTTCGAAACAATGGGACCCGTTGTTTCGAAACAAGCGTGCGTCATATGAACAGCCTAAATCTGATTTCGAAACAACCTCTGTTGTTTCGAAATAAGAGGGCTGTGTGAACACAGCCTTTAAGACTAACAGATTTATTTTTCGCATGAGCTTTCGTGGGAGAAAATTCCACTTTGTCAGATGCTTTGAAGATGGGTGAACTTACAGAACGGAATGAAAATAAATGCAAGGGGGTGTAAAACATAGGATCAGGTCATACAGTAACAGCAAATCAGAGCAGTTGTTAGGTTCAAACCATGGGAAGCCTGAAGTCAAATTACCTTTTGTAATGTAATGGGAAAAGAACCCATAGTCTCAATTAAGTCCTGCTTTCACAGAATTTAGCTTGCATATTAATTCAAGTTCAGTTGTCCTTGGTTGTTGTTGTTGGTGGGTTTTTTTGTTTTTTTTTTTGGTTGGTTGGTTGGTTGTTTTTTTTTTTTTTTTTTTTTTTTTTGTTTTTTGCTGGATGAGACTAACACGGCTATCCCTTTGGAAATTGACTGGAGGCTGATGGACTCCAATATGTTTCTTTCAGGTAGGACCAAAAGGGGTTTAAAGTACACCCTGAGAAGAGTTGAAATGAAGCCAAAGGACAACACTGGCTTGTTTGTTTGGAGTTCAGTTGCTGTGGGAGTTAGGATTGGTTTGTAAGGGGGCTTGCATTATAGGAGGGACTCCTGCCCTCTCTGGCAGAGAGTGTCTGCGCTGACTGAGGCTGGGAGCATGTGGCAGACAAGCAGGGAAGAGGCTGATGGACTGTAATGCTGCTATATGTTTCTTTCAGAATAAAACCTTGTTCTTGGTGGTCAGTCTGAGTGAGTCTGGTCTGAGTTAAGACACACTACCACACAACACAGAGCAGTCTCAGGCCTAGTTTCCCAAACATGTATAAAGGCCACAAGGCAGAATTCCCCTATCTTGAACACCCTCATGCTGGGCCTGTAGGCAGGAGGGGTTACACATGTTTATTGTGTGCCTGCTTGACTGAAATTTATAGTGCAGTCTCTTTGGAGTGCCACACTGCAGAGTGTTTAACCTAATGGATTGCTAGGCAAGGCTGAGAACATCCTAACAGGGTTCTAGCCTGCCAATCTTTAAACACTATCAGCTTACAAGCGACCAGATGCACAAGTGAAAAGAAGCAACAAAATTACAAGAGACTTTAAAGAGGGAAAAAAACAACAAGCAGTTGTGTGGCACTTTAAGACTAACAGATTTATTTTTTGCATGAGCTTTCGTGGGAGAAGATCCCACTTCCTCAGATGCTTTGAAGATGGGTGATCTGACAGAAAGGAATGAAACTAAATGCAAGGGGGTGTAAAACATAGGATCAGGTCATAAAGTAACAGCAAATCAGAGCAGTTTACAGGCTTAAAGAATGGGAAGCCTGAAGTCAAATTACCCTTTGTAATGGGAAAAGAACCCATAATCTCGATTGAGTCCTGCTTTCACAGAATTTAGTTTGCATATTAATTCGAGTTCAGCTGTTTCTCTTTGAAGTCTTGATGTCCCAGGTACATCTCTAACGACAGTCGTTAACAAATCCATCATCAAGTGATTAAGAAGATGGAAGTGCTCAGCAACTGGTTTCTCTGTTCTTTGATTTCTGATATCAGCTCTGTGCTCATTCAATCTCTTACAGAGCGATCGTCCTGTTTGTCCAATATATAAGGTGTTGGGGCATTTCTTGCACATGATGGCATAGACCACATTAGTAGATGAGCAGGTAAATGAGCCTTTGATGGAGTAGCAGGCTTGATTAGGACCTATGATGGTGTTTGTTGTGTAGATATGTGGGCAGACTTGGCAGCGTGTTTTTTTGCAAGGGTGTGTGCCTGCTTCAATGTTCTTGTTGTTAGATCTGTAGTTGCTGGTGAGTATCTGTTTAAGATTAGGGGGCTGCCTATAGGCAAGGAGTGGTCTGTCTCCTAATGCTTGAGAGAGAGAGGGATCATCTTTTAGAATAGGCTGTAGGTCCTTAATGATCTTTTGCAGAGGTCTGACTTGAGGATTGTATGTGGAGACTAGTGGTGTTCTGTTGCTTTCTTTCGTGGGTCTCTCCTGTAGTAGATGACTTCGGGGAACCCGTCTAGCTCTGTCAATTTGTTTTCTTACTTCCCCAGCTGGGTACTGTAGTTTGAAGAATGCTTGATAGAGATCCTCAAGATGTCTATCTCTGTCTGAGGGATCAGAGCAGATGCGGTTATATCTTAGGGCTTGGCTGTAGACAATGGATCGTGTGGTGTGTTTAGGATGGAAGCTCGAAGGATGTAGATAACTATACCGATCAGTAGGTTTTCAGTATAGGGTGGTGGTGATATGTCTATCCCTGATTTGTACTGTAGTGTCAAGAAAGTGGATCTCCTGTGTGGAGTGTTCCAGGCTCAATTTGATGGTGTCGTGGAAATTACTGAAATCTGTGTGAAAATCTTCAAGAGCATCCCTGCCGTGTGTCCAGATGATAAAGATATCATCGATGGTGTCGTCAGGAGGGCTTTGGCTTCCTTGACCATGGGTTGCTGTTTCAGGAAGAAGGACTGCTAGGCAGAGATGGACTCCATCTTTCGAGGAAGGGGAAGAGCGTATTTGGACGCAGACTGGCTGACCTAGTGAGGAGGGCTTTAAACTAGGTCTGAAGGGGGAAGGAGACCAAAGCCCACAGGTAAGTGACTATGTGGGAGACCAGGGGGATGGGATGGAACTTGGGGGGTGCCGGGACTGTAACTACAGGGATAGAAGAGAGGATAATTGGAACATGCGGGGGGAATCAAATAACTTTCTTAGATGCTCTAATGAAGCCCTAATGCCTGAGGCAGGTGGGGGAGGTCAACACCAAAAGAAAATCCAGGGAGGTAGATACAATAGAATTGAAAATCAAAATGGGAAAGTAGGGCAATCAGCTGGGTATCTTAGGTGCCTATACACAAATGCAAGGAGCCTGGGAAACAAGCAGGAGGAATTGGTAGTACTAGCGCAGACAAAGAACTATGACATGATTGGGATAACAGAGACGTGGTGGAATAGTTTGCATGACTGGAGCTCTGCAATAGATGGGCATAGACTGTTCAGGAAGGACAGGCAGGGAAGGAAAGGGGGAGGAGTAGCACTATATGTAAAGGAGCTCTATGACTGCTCAGAGCTTCATTATGAAAGTGGAAACAAGCCAGTTGAAAGTCTGTGGGTTAAGTTTAGAGGGGAGAGCAACAAGGGGGATGTTGTGGTAGGTGTCTGCTACAGACCACCAGATCAGAAGGAGGAGGTGGATGAGGCATTCTGTGTACAACTGACAGAAGTTTCTAGAGCACAGGCCCTGGTTCTCATGGGGGACTTCAATTACCCTGACATCTGCTGGAAGGCCAATACAGCAGTGCACAGGCAATCCAGGAAGTTTCTGGAGAGTGTTGAGGACAACTTCCTGGTACAAATGCTGGAGCAACCAACTAGGGGCCTTGCGCCTCTCGATCTGCTGCTCACAAATAGAGAAGAATTTATCAGGGAAGTAGAAGTCAATGGCAGCCTGGGTAGCAGTGACCATGAAATGATTGAGTTCAAGTTGATGATTAAAGGAAAGAAGGAAAGAAGCAAAACACAGACCCTGGACTTCAGAAAAGCAGATTTTGTCTCCCTCAGGGAACTGATGGGCAGGATCCCTTGGGAGGCTGATCTGAAGGGGAAAGGTGTCCAAGAGAGTTGGGTGCATTTTAAAGAAACCCTGCTAAGGGCACAGGAAGATACAATTCCGATAAGGAGAAAGCACAGCAAATGTGGAAGGCGCCCACTGTGGCTTAACAGAGAGCTCTGCACTGAGCTGAAGCATAAAAAGGATGCTTACAGGAAGTGGAAGCTAGGACAGATGACTAAGGAGGCATATAAAGACATTGCTCGGGACTGCAGGGATAAAATCAGAAAGGCCAAAGGACAAATGGAGTTGCAACTAGCAAGGGATGTGAAGGATAACAAGAAGAGGATCAGGGATGGTGTAGGTCCCTTACTGAATGGGGCAGGCATCCTCGTGACAGAGGATGAGGAAAAAGCTGAAGTGCTCAATGCTTTTTTTACTTCAGTTTTCACAAGCAGGGTCAGCTCCCAGCCCACTACACTAGGTACGGTAGACTGGGGAGAAGAAGAGAGGCCCTTGGTGACAAAAGGTCAGGTTAGGGACTGCTTAAAGAAACTAGATGTGCACAAGTCCATGGGGCCAGATGAACTGCATCCGAGGGTGCTGAGGAAGCTGGCTGATGAGATAGCAGTACCATTGGCCATTATCTTTGAAAACTCGTGGCGAACAGGGGAGGTGCCAGAGGACTGGAAAAAAGCAAATATAGTACCTATCTTCAAGAAAGGCAAAAAGGATGATCCTGGGAATTACAGACCTGTCAGCCTCACCTCAATCCCTGGAAAAATCATGGAGCAGCTTCTCAAAGAATCCATCCTGAAACACTTGGAGGAAAATAGAGTAATCAGGAACAGTCAGCATGGATTCACCAAGGATAAATCATGCCTGACCAACCTCATCGCCTTCTATGATGAGATGACTGGATTTGTGGATGCGGGAAGAGCTGTTGATGTGATATACCTTGACTTTAGCAAGGCTTTTGATACGGTTTCCCACAGCATTCTCATTGGCAAATTAAGGAAGTATGGGTTAGATGCATGGACTGTAAGGTGGATAGAAAACTGGCTAGAACAAGGGTTTCAGCGTGTAGGAATCAATGGCTCCATGTCAAGTTGGCAGGCAGTAACAAGTGGTGTGCCCCAGGGGTCGGTCCTGGGGCCAGTTCTGTTCAATGTTTTCATTAATGATCTGGATGATGGGATAGATTGCACACTTAGTAAGTTTGCAGATGATACCAAACTGGGGGGAACGGTAGACACCCTAGAGGGCAGAGACAGGATTCAGGGAGACCTAGACAAATTGGAGCAGTGGGCCAAGAGGAATCTCATGAGGTTAAACAAGGATAAGTGTAAAATCCTGCACTTGGGACGAAAAAACCCCATGTACTGCTACAGGCTGGGGAGTGATCAGCTAAATAGCAGCACTGGAGAAAAGGACCTGGGAGTCATGGTGGATGGGAAGCTGGACATGAGTCAGCAGTGTGCTCTTGCTGCCAAAAAGGCCAATGGCATACTGGGCTGCATCAGAAGAAGTGTTACCAGCAGATCAAGGGATGTGATCATTCCCCTCTATTCTGCACTAGTGAGGCCACATCTGGAATACTGTGTCCAGTTTTGGGCTCCCCACTACAAAAAGGACATGGACAAATTAGAGAGAGTCCAGAGGAGGGCAACCAAAATGATCAAAGGGCTGGAGCACAAGCCCTATGAAGAAAGACTGAAGGAACTAGGCTTATTTAGCCTGCAGAAGAGAAGACTGAGGGGGGATTTGATAGCAACTTTCAACTACTTGAAGGGTTGCTCCAAGGAGGAGGGAGCTCGACTGTTCTCGGTAGTAACAGAGGGCAGAACGAGAAGCAAGGTTTTCAAGTTACAGCTGGGGTGGTCCAGGCTGGATATTAGGAAAAACTTCCTTACTAGGCGAGTGGTGAAGCATTGGAATAAGCTGCCTAGGGAGGTGGTGGAATCTCCATCTCTGGAGGTGTTCAAGTCCCAGCTGGACAAAACACTGACTGGGATGATCTAATGGGAGTGGTCCTGCTGTTTTTGGCAGGGGGTTGGACTAGATGACCTCGTGGGGTCCCTTCCAGCCCTATGATTCTATGATTCTATGATGTAGCACAGGTAAAGAAGAGGTGTCTTGGGATGAGACTTGAGGAAACGTTGTTCTAAGTCGCCCATAAAGATGTTGGCATATTGTGGGGCCATGCGGGTGCCCATAGCAGTGCCACTGATTTGGAGATATAAATGATCCTCAAATCTGAAGTGGTTGTGGGTGAGTACAAAGTCGCAAAGTTCAGTCACGAGCTGTGCTTTGTCATCATCTGGGATGGTTCTTCTAATAGCTTGTAATCCATCCTTGCGTGGGATGTTGGTGTAAAGAGCTTCTACATCCATAGTGGCCAGAATGGTATTTTCTGGAAGTTCTCCAATGGACTGTATTTTCCTCAGGAAGTCCGTGGTGTCTTGAAGATAGCTGGGGATGTTGATAACATAGGGTCTGAGGAGGGAGTCCACATAGCCAGATAGGCCGGCAGTAATGCCTGAGATGATGGGGTGTCCAGGGTTTCCTTTTTTATGGATTTTGGGTAGTAGATAGAACATCCCTGGCCGTGGTTCTGGTGGTGTTTCTGTCTCTATACATTCTTGTGCTGTCTTAGGGAGTTTCTTGAGTAGGCATTGTAATTCCTTTTGGTATTCCTCAGTGGGGTCAGAGGAATGTGGTCTGTAGAAGGCTGTGTTGGAGAGTTGTTTATAAGCCTCCTGGTCATAATCGGATTTATTCATGATGACAACTGCACCTCCTTTGTCAGCCTCCTTAATGATAATGTCAGAGTTGTTTTTGAGGCTGTGGATGGCATTGCGTTCTGCAGGGCTGAGGTTATGGTGTAAAGGATGTTGTTTGTCCACGATTTCAGCCTTGGTGCGGTGGCGGAAGCAATCAATATAGAAGTCAAGTCTCTCATTTCGGCCTTCTGGAGGAGTCCATGAAGAATATTTCTTCTTGTAGTGTTTGGAGGGAGCCTGAGAGCCTGACTCACCTAACAATACCTAAATTTAAATGAATAAATCCCGGTAGGGACTTGCACAGAAATAAACATTTGGGTGGAACACTTTCTTTCCCTCCCCACCCCCAGCTGGAGTAGCTGGTTCCCCCACCCAGACCTTGCCATGGCCCAAGGGCATGTAGGGCTGGCTCTCCCTCTTCCCAGCTGTTTTTCCTGGATGTGATAGCTGATGAATTCCTCCACCAAATAAAAGAAACAAGTAGTCCTTCTGTGACACTTAAGGACTAACAAGTTTATTTATTGCATGAGTTTTCATGGGAGAAAATCCCACTTCATCAGATGCTTTGAAGATGGGGGGACTTAACAGAATGGGAGGAAATAACTGGAGGCAAGTGTAAGTCATGGGATCAGGATGCACTGTAACAGCAAATCAAAGTTTTTAAGATTCAGACAACAGTTTTGATTTTGCCTAGTGGTGTTGGGCTGGTGGGTCCTGCGCCCACATCTGGCCACCCCAAGTCTGGGGCCTCTGGTGATGTGGGCTGCTGTTGGGGTCCCGTGGTGGGGGATGTTCATCCTTATGAGAGCACCGGCCCATGTCAGGGCCTCAAGGGCATGGGTTTGCTGCTCCATCAGGTCAAGCAGGCTATCCATCTGGGCCTGCTCAAAACCTGTGGTGGGTGTTCTCCTTCTCCCTCTGCCACTCCTGCCAGGCTCAGAGATCTGCCTTTGCATGCTCGGCCAGCTGGAGGTGGTCCTCCAGTACCTCCTCCCTGGAGCGATGACCCCTCCTCTGCCTGGCTGAGGCTAGGTGCCCCCAGGAGTCACTGGTGTTATGGTCACAGGGTCTTCAGGAGAGCAGCAAAGAACAGGGGTTCTCCTTCGAGCGCTGCTCACATCATTCAGTTACAGGTGTCTATGTGCCACAGTGCACGGTAGCTCGGAAAGTCTTTAGCGTTAGCCTGTCAGGTCAGGGCGCACAGCCAATGCCCCCTCCACGCCACGGCTGTGGCTATAAAGGTGACCGTGACCCTCCCAGTTCCTTTCTCTGCCATCAGTGTCAGTTTGGATCAGCGTTATCTTGTGAAACGCAAGGGCCTGTCTTCCGTGTGAAATTTGAAATCCCAGGATTCAAGCTGTGCTTAGGATGCTGCAAGGCTTTCCCACTGGATGATCCACATGAGAAATGCCTTGCTTGCCTGGGTGAGTCCCACATCACGGCAGACTGCCCCATCTGCTGATCCTTCAAGTGGAGGACTCGGCTGGAAAGGAAGTGTCATCTCCATCTATAAGCGTCCAAGCCATCAGCGCTCCGCCGGACTCTCGATCGGCCCGGGCTCAGGCCTCTCGCCGATCCCCGGTACCAGGCCCAAGATCTCGGCCCTTGACAGTACCTTCCAGACACCGACCCCACCGGTCCCCCAGTAGCCTTTCAGCCACCCCTAGCAGGGCCATGGCTCAGGGACTGGCTCACCAAGGTTGTTCAAATCTGGCTTCAGTGCAGAACACAAGGCAGCTGGCTGCATCAGCACCACCTTCCTCAGCACCGCTGGACGCAGTACCGCCCACAAGCCCAGCACCGCCCACAAGCCCAGCATCGTTGGCAAGCCTGGCGCTGCTACCAAGCCCGGTACTGCTGGACCCATCACCGTCACCAATAACACCACTTCTGATACCATCACTTCCGGTACTGTCAGACTCGGCACCACTAACACCTGCACCGCTGCCAGTACTGTCTTGGGCCTCCTCGCCTCTGTCCAACCTGGCACCATCTAACCTGGTACCAGGCCCAAGTTCTACGGCTCCCCACTGCTTTCCCAAGGAATTCTCGGCACCGGACTGCTGCCTATCGGGAGAGAGATCATCCAGGTCATCCTTGGAGGATCCCTTTCTCCCCACCCAGGAGGAGCACCCAAGGAAGCATGCCCGCAATAGTTCCATGTCACCGAGCCCGCAGCGTGAGCACACATCGGGGGAAGCATCTGGCCCCCTCTTAACACCTATGCTGCTGTCAAGGTCCCTGCATGACGAATGGACCCTCGACTGGCTGAATGCGATGGCAGACAACGCATGGTTGCCTGCACCGGAGTTCTCGGATTTCTCCAACGATGAGCCGGACCCTGATTCCACACAACAAAGCAGATCAAGGGCCCCATCATTTTCATCGCCTGATGAGAGGCTAATTGACATGTCCACCGATTATGAAGGGGACCCTCACATCGAACAGGACCTTCTCTGCTGCATGGCGGTGAACCTGAAGCTCAAGCTGGGGGTCATCCAGGTGGAGGATGACTCCCTTTTTGACGCGTGCCATCGAGCCCTGCCGGCTAAGGTTGGAATTCCCTTGCACGCCAGGGTGTTCTGCATTGTCCAAGAATGCTGGCAAAAGCCATTCTCAGTCCCACCAGTGTCCAAGGTAGCAGACAAGAAATATTCCATCTCCCCAGAAGGGTTTCCCTTTCTATTTCAGCACCCGGCCCCGGGGTCCTTGGTGGTCAACGCAGTCAACCAAAGGGAGAGACAAGGCCAATCTAGCACCCTCAAGAACAAGGAAGCAAGGACACTCGACCTACTCAGCAGGAAAGTTTACTCCTCGGCCGCCCTCCAGCTGCACATCTCAAACCATTCTGCTTTGATGACGCGCTATATCTTCAACCTGTGGGAAGCTCTACGAAATCTCCTATCGATCATCCCGGAGGATCTCCTGAGAGACTTGGAAGCGATGCTGCATGAGGGGAAGAGAGCATCCAGGGACGCACTGGCAGCAACCTGGGATGCAGTGGATACAGCAGCACGCACAATGGCATTGGCAGTGGTGATGCGCCATTTGGTATGGCTCCAGAACTCTGGCCTCTCCACGCAGATGCAACAAATTATCCAGGACCTTCCCTTCAAAGGACCCAATCTCTCTGCATCTTCCACAGACGCGAAGCTGCATGGTATGAAGGACTCAAGGGCCACCCCGAGGTCCCTCGGAATCTACACTCTGCAACCTGTTAGGCGTTCCTCGAAGTCACACCAGCTACAACAGCAGCTACAGCAACTGAAAGAACAGCTGCAACTGCAGAACCAGTTCCTGAGATCCCTCCAGTTTCCCCAGCGACACCTCTGGGATCTGGACAAGGATACAGGCCGAGCAGGTAAAGGGTGTAAGCTGGGTGCCTCCCACTCGGGACGGCGCGGACAAGGGTCGGACCGCTTGTCGGGCCGCAAACAGTGTTTTTGACTGTCCCTCCGAGGGCAGTGCTCCACAGCCCCTGTTCTCCTCCCACCGCCTCCGCCACTTCACCCCACGGTGGAACCAGGTCACCTCAGACCAATGGGTCCTCAACACAGTAGCAAGAGGATACCACATCCAGTTCCTCTCAACCCCCCAGGACAGGAAACCATCCTCTCCCATAATCCCAGAAAACCCCGATCTGCTAGGAAAGCTCGAGGCTGAATGCCAAAAGTTACTCTCCCTCGGAGCCATCGAAAAGGTCCCCAAAAGGGAACGCAGCAAAGGGTTCTATTCTTGCTACTTCCTAGTCTCCAAACACAATGGGGATCTCCAGCCCATACTAGACCTCAACAAAAACATAAAGAAAATAAAATTCTGCATGATGTCCCTACTGCAGATCATTTCCTTCCTGTCCCCAGGACTGTGGTTCACAGCCCTCAACCTAAAGGACACTTACTTCCACATAGCCATTCGACCCCACCACACGCAGTTTCTCAGGTTTGTAGTGGCTCGACACCATTACCAGTTTACCTCACTCCCCTTCGGATTATTGCTAGCCCCCAGGGTGTTCACAAAGTGTGTTGCACCAGTCGCAGCATTTCTACACAGGAGGGGTATAAGAATCTACCTCTACCTGGACGACTGGCTTATAGTGGGCAAGTCAAGTTGACAAGTAGAAGACCACTTCGAAATTGTAATGAACCTGTGCGAGTTCCTAAGCTTCCGCATAAAGCTGGAAAAGTCCAAGCTTTGCCACATTCAGGACATAGAGTTCATTGGGGCATGCTTGGACGCACAGCAAGGCACCGCATCCTTGCCCCTGACAAGATTTCAATCCATCTGCACCATCATCATGGAGCTCCAGGCTCCTAGGCTGACCCCAGCGCGCAGATGCATGCAGCTCCTGGGGCACATGGCAGCAGTCACATTGGTAATCTGAACAGCCCACCTGAGGATGTGACCATTCCAGCTCTGGTTCGCCACAAGCTTGCGACTGGAACGGGACCACCTCGACAAGGTAATCTCGGTACCCTAGCATGCCCTGGAGTCCCTCCAAATCTGGTGGGACCCCAACTTTGCGATCGGGGGAATCCCATTCAGGGAGTCCTAACCTGCAGTGACCCTGATAACAGACAACTCCAACCTGGGGTGGGGCGCCCATCTCTCTGGAAGCCTATCCATGCAAGGCGCCTGGAGTCCTGAGGACAGTCTCCTCCACATAAACGTGAAGGAGCTCAAGGCCATCAGACTGGCCTGTATGACCTTCCTGGACCAGATGCAGGGCAGAGTGGTTCAAATCCTCTCAGACAACACAGCAGCCGTGTTTTACATGAACCGCCAAGGGGGGGTCCGCTCCTCGGCCCTATGCAAGGAAACGACAAAGCTGTGGCAACTAGCGTTAGACCATCACTTCACGCCAACTGCTGCCCATCTCCCTGGGGTGGACAATGGCACAGTGGACTCACTCAGCCAGAAGCCGCTGGTGAACCATGAATGGTCCCTACGCAGTGAGGTTTTCTTCCTACTGACAACAAGTGGGGAACCCCCTCAGATCAACCTCTTTGCCACAGCGCAGAACCACAAATGCCGAGGCCAGGAGAAAGGGTCTCTCAGTGATGCCTTTCTCCTCAATTGGATGGGAGTCCTAATGTATGCCTTCCCGCCAATCCCCCTGATTCACAGGGTGCTCCTGAAGGTCCTCACAGACAGGGCATTCCTCATCCTGATAGCCCCGGACTGGCCCAGGCAACACTGGTTCCCTCTCCTACAAGACATGTCAGTGAGGACCCCACTCCGCCTCCTGAGGTGGGTGGACCTTCTGACACAGGACTTGGGATGCCTTCGGCACCCCAGCCCAGGCCTCCTTCACCTGACAGCCTGGACGCTCTCTGGCTCAGCGAGCCAGAGAGACACTGCTCAGATAGGATTAAAAAGGTTCTGGTTGGTAGCAGAAAACCCTCCACCAGGTCTGCCTATATCGCAGAATGGAACCACTTCTCTACTTGGTGCCATGGTAAAAACATAGACCCTATCTCTGCACCAATACAGGCAACCTTAGACTACTTTCATGACCTGAGGGAGAAAGGCCTTTCTCTGTCATCACTGATGGGGTATTTGGCAGCAATTTCAGCCTTTCACCAAACGACAGATGGTGTCCCACTCTTCTCACACCCCATCTGCCATAGATTCCTGAAAGGAGTGGAAAAACTTTTTCCCCACGTCCATAACCCCACCCCACAATGGGACCTGAACGTGGTGCTACAGGTTCTCACAGAACCACCGTATGAGCCCTTAGACTCAGCCACCTGCTAGTGCTGTCCTGGAAGGTGGCTTTCTTGGTGGCTGTTACATCAGCCAGAAGGGTCTCAGAGTTACGAGCCCAATCCTCTGAGCCCCCATATATGGTTTTCTTCCCCGACAAGGTGGTCCTGCATCACCACCCCTTGTTCCTGCCCAAGGTCACCACCCCTTTCCGCTTGAATCAAGAAATCTGCCTTCTGGTCTTCTATCGAGACCCACAAGTGCCAGAAAACCAGAGACGGTGGCACACCCTGGATGTGAGGAGAGCGCTCCTAACTTACATTGAGTGCACCTGATTCTTCTGCAAGACACCCCAACTGTTCATGGCGGTCGCGGAACACATGAGAGGTTCTCCGGTATCCTCCCAATGTATCTCCAAATGGATTGTGAACTGCATTAAAGACTGCTATGGAAGGTCAAACACACCTCTTCCAGAGACTGTGAGACCCCACTTTAGCAGAGCTCAGGTGTCCTCCATGGCCTTCCTTGCTAAGGTCCCGATCCAAGAGATCCGCAGGGCTGCTACGTGGTCGTTGGTACATACCTTCACAGCGCACTATGCCATTGCCCAACAGGCAAGAAATGATGCCGCTCTGGGCAGTGTGGGGTAGACTGTAACTCCTCCCACCATCCTGGGGTACGGCTAGCAGTCACCTGTAACTGAATGATGTGAGCAGTGCTTGAAGGAGAACGGCTGGTTACCCACTGTAAGAGTCCTTCTTTGAGATGGGCTGCTCACATACATTCAGGTCCCTCCCACCGTCCCCACTAACAGAGTTGGCAAAGGTATATGGGACTGGGAGGGTCAGGGTCATGGTCACCTCTATAGCCGCAGCCGCGGCGTAGAGGGGGCGTTATCTGTGTGCCCTGACCTGACAGGCTAACACTAAAGACTTTCCGAGCTACCATGCGTGGCGGCACATAGACACCTGTAACTGAGTGTATGTGAGCAGCCCATCTCAAAGAAGGACGGTTACACTTAGTAACCAACCGTTCTCCCCATTAGGTAGTGCTGAGTGCAGACTGATAGCACCTGCTATCCCATGCCCATCCCCCTATTTCCTACTCCCCCTGTTCTTTGGGATAGCAACCCCTTAGGATACACTGACATGCTCTGCTCCACAGGACACGTACTGTGCCCAATATGGTGAGCCCCCAGGCAGCCCTGTCCTGGGGGTCTCTCCTGAGGCCGCTTGCCAATGGTGTCAGAAACATGCTGTCTGGCCTTGGAAGTCCCACCAACAGTGCCCCACCCCCTGTCCTGACAGGTCCCCATCCTGCTCAGAATCAGGTACACAGCACCATATTGCCCCTGTGCTGCTGTGGGAGTGCCCTTCCCCCTGGGACCCTACCTGTCCCCAGTCCATACCCCCCTGCAGTCCCTGTCCCACCTGCTTGCCCCACCATGACTGCAGGGAGGGAGTACTCACCAGCATGTACAGCTGGAGCCTGGCACAATGTCCCTTCATCTGTGGCGGGGAAGTCTCCTCCTGGGTCCCTGGGATAGCACTGCCTGGGGCCAGTGTAGTGCCCTGTGCCCTGGATCTCCTGGTGGGTCCAGGATGGGGCCCACTTCCTGGCATGCTTGACTCTGCCAGTGGCCATGCCTGCCACACAGCCGGAGTCCTGGCTAGGTCTGGCTGTAGAGCCGGGTGGGCAGGGCTTTGGAATTGGTCAGGGCAGTCACTTCCTTGTTGCCAGGAAGATTTCAGATGGCCAGGAGGCCAATTAAGTTGACATAAGCCTAATGCCAGGCTACATTGTCTTAAGTTACTTAATAAATATGACTTGAAAATTATGTCGACTTAACAAGTGGAAGTTATTAAGCTGACTTAACCAACTGCTTAAGAAGATTTAATGATTTCCAAACGTGGAAAGGCAGTTGTTTAAGTCAACTGAAGCCTCCCTAAGTTGACTTAACCCCTGAGTGCAGACTTATTCATTGGTTCTCAGTGAATCTGAAGGGGCAGATAAAGTTCTGCATTGATCAGTTCTGGGTCTAGTTCAGTTTAATATCTTCATCAGTGATAGAGATAATGACATAGGGAGTTGGGGGGGGGCAGGTAGTACAAATCTGGGAGTGGCTACAGGTGCTTTCTAGGGTAGAATTAAAATTCCAAATGACCTGGACATACTGCAGAAACCATCTGAAGTAAATAGTATAAAATTATTAAGGATAAATTAAAAATACTCCTCATAAGAAAGAACAAATAGGTGTGCTCATACGAAATGGGAAATGACTACCCATGAAGCAGTACAGCCACAAGCATCTGGAGGTCACGGCTGATCAAAAGTTCAATATGAGTTATCTGTGTAAAACTGTTGTAAAAAACCCCAAACATTCTAGGATGTATTAGCAGGAGTGTTGTAAACAGGACAGAAGAAGTAATTTTTCAACACCGTTATGTGCCATTTAGGCCTCCACTGGAGTAGTGTGTTTAGTTCTTAGAGCTACATTTCAGTAAAGGTGTTTAAAAATTGGAGAAAGTCCAGAGAAGAGCAAAAAAAAACGATTAAAGGTCTAGAAAACATGACCCATAAGGGAAAATTGAAAACATTGGCATTGTTTAGTCTGTAGGAGAGAAGACTAAAAGGTGATATGATAACAGCTTTCAAACAAAAAAGAGGAAGAAAAATTGTTCTCTTTAACCTTTGAGAATAGAACAAGAAGCAATGTGCTTAAATTGAAGCAAGGACAGTTTAGGTTGGAATTAAGACAAACGTCCTGTCAGGATAGTTAAGCACTGAAATAAATTGCCTTGGGAAGTTGTGGAATCTCCATCACTGGAGATGTTTCAAACAGGTTAGAAAAAAACCTGTCAGGGACAGTCTAGATCAGTGGTTCCCAACCTTTTCTCTGCCATGGCACACCTTGATACCGTCAAATTATTTGAGGCACACCACCATTTAAAAACTCATGAATATTCAAATTAAATTACTTATGAATATTCATGAACCATGGCACAGTGTTTCTGAAATGCTCCTGTGTGGGTTAGTAGCAGTAGCAGGGGTAGCAGAGCAGGGGTGGCAAAACACAGGAGGTCAGGAGTTGTGTGCAGTGGCAGAAGTGAGTGTGGGGAGCAGAGCAGGGCAGGGGTGGCAAAAGAGGACAGGAGCAGCCATGTGGAGAATAGCACAAGGGTGGCAAGAGAGGAGAGAGGAAGGGACAACAAGAATGGCTTTGGGGGGGCAGGGGGGGAATGGGAGGGTAGGGTAGGGGAGCATGGTGCAGCACCCACTTCCTCCTTCTCCACAGTGTCTCTCTGCCACCCAGGGCAAATCCTCACCCCACTGGGTCCCGTCCTCCCCTCCCCCAGCCCTCTGTTGCCTGTGATGGACCCTCCCATCACTGCAGGGACCAGAACTAGGCCTCCAGTGCCCAGCTACACCCTGCCACACACAGCCACCCCAACCACCAGCTACACACACCCCCAACCACACCATCACCCCACAACTCCAGCTACACAGTTTCTGCTGCATAATCACTCCCACCCACCTCTGCTACACACACACACACACACACACACACACACACACACCTGCCACACACAACCCCCCGCAACCCTCCCCCTCAAAGCCCTTAGGCAGCCTGCGAACAGCCCAGGTGACACAAGCTGCTCTGCCCTGCAAGGTGAGATTCACACCCTCCCTCAGCTCTCTGCTGGCTGGGCCTAAGGTGGAGCCACCGGAACACTGCATTCAGGCTGCTCCTGCTATTTTTAGGGGGCCCCTGGAACTCCGCATTCTGGTGCCTTCCTCTATTTTTAGGGAGGCCAGAAGGCTGCCTGCCTAAAAATAGGGGGCCCCAGAACTGTGTTCCAGTGCCTTTCCCCTTACTTTAACCCCTGCCTTTTCCCAGCCCTGCACAGCCCACATGGCTGGGCTGAGCATGGAGGGAACTTTAACTCCAGCTCTCAGGGATGCTCACGGCACACTTTGGGTGTTGCTGCAGGACACCAGTGTGCCCCGGCACACTGGTTGGGAACCACTGCTCTAGATAATCCTTAGTCCTTGAATTAGCGTGTGGAACTGGGTGAGAGGACCACTTGACATTCCTTCCAGTCAGACAATTCTATGAATAAGCATCACAGAAACTGTGTGGAAAATGACAATCAATGGCATACAGTAATAGTAAGATACAAAATGCATTACCATGACAGAGCATGTTATGCTAGTAGGGGGAGTGGCATTGTATGTAAAAGAAAGAAGATTCAAATATAGTAAAAATATTAAATGACTCAAATTATACCATACACATCCATGCTTAAATAATAAGTATATGGCTCCACAGCTATATTATTGACCACTTGAACAGTATGAAAGTGATTGTGAACTGCTCAAGAACGTTAGTTATAATGTAGAAAAAGAAAACTCAGTAATAATGGGGGATTTCAACAAAGAAGGAGTCCTGTGGCACTTTCAAAATATGAATTCCAATTTTTGATAACAGATGGAAGCTTTCGAGAGAAACTGCAGAATTGGAATTGGAAACTGCAGATTTGACACCTGTCAGCTTAGGGCTAAATAGAGACTTTTTCCCCCATTATAACAGATGATCTGATCACATAGCACCCTATGTCATTTTCCACTGTTTGAATCTAAACAATTCCTTTGATTGTTCTAACAATTCTGATCTTATGACCTACACTTCCCTGCATTTGTTTTCCTCCCATTCTATAAGTTCCCTATCTTCAAGCATCTGATGAAGTGGGACTTCTTTTTTGTTTTGCTGAACTAGACAAACATGGCTACCCCTTTGGAAATATACCAATTGCCTCAGAGCTTGTATGGTTTATTGAATAAACAATCTGTGGAATTAAAAAAAAAAGTTCACGCCTTTAAACAATAGACCACAATAGTCACAAAGGATCTATTACCAAAAAAAAAAAAAATCAACTCAAAATTTTACAGTGGGTTTGCTTTATCTGTTTTGTATTATCAACAAAAAATTGCACAAAAAATCTTAAAATAACATTCTATCTTTGATATAAGATTGCAAAAACTTCCAATTGTATGCAGAGCTGTGTTGGTCCCAGGATGTTAAAGAGATAAGGTGCATCAGGATGTTAAAGAGATAAGGTGAAATATCTTTTATTGAACCAACTTCTGTTGGTGAGAGAAACAAGTTTTTGAGCTTATACAGAGCTCTTTTTTAGTCTTTAAATCATGGTTCAAGACAGTAACACAACCACAATTTGTGACTTATTACAGGAGTGGGTGGGTTAGGTTCTATGGCCTGCAATGTGCAAGAGGTCAAGCTAGATAATCATGGTTCCTCTTGGCCTTAACATCAGTGGGTATGTCCACACAGGGCAGGCTTGTTTCGAAACAACACGTTTCGAAACAAGCTGTTTCGAAATAATATGTTATTTCGAAACAACTTATTTCGCTGGACAAAAACCATGTCTGTGAAATAAGGGAGTGAAATAGCAGGTCCGCAGTGTGGACCTGCTATTTCACTTCGGGAGGGGACTGCAGGCACCCACAGGGTGCAGTGCAGAGGGGCACTGCACCCCATGGGTGCCTGCAGAGGGCTGCAGGCACCGGCGGAGTCAGGCGCAG
>ML681979.1:18886796-18975683 GCA_007922195.1 Podocnemis expansa
TGTTCCGAAACAACATGTTCACATGCGTTGTTTCGAAACAAGCGTTTCGAAACGAGGTTGTTTCGTCCCCAAATTGGGTTTAACTTGTTTCGAAACAACACAGTTGTTTCAAAACAAGGGCTTCCCCTTGTTTCGAAACAACTGTGCGTCGTGTGAACATGTTTTTTTTGTTTCGAAACAACGAGGTTGTTTCGAAGCAAAAGTGCCGTGTGAACACAGCCTTTGTCTTGCTAACAGTGCTTAGCTTGCTTTTACATGCAAACTTACTTCCTCTCTCATTTCAGGAAAGGCACAATAACAAGGAGGGATAAGTCAAAAAGTTAGCTGGGGTAGGGATAACAGTAACACGGACTGAATTCTAAATATTTAAATATGGTGGCATAGTGTAGAATTAATGGATCTTGCCACAGGAAAAATACAGAGCTACCAAATATAAGAATAAGCCAGTAAGAGATTTGTGAGCATTTAGAAGAATGGACTCCTCTAGAGGAAAGTATAAATCCACTGAATTGTGAAATACATCTATAAAGCTTTTAATAGGTCTTTATGATAATGGGCTAATATTTAGCAGGTTGAGAAGTCATTTCCACTGCATTCACTTAGTGCTGTTAAAGTACTTCATATGCTGAGAAACATATTCAAGTTTCAAGTTTAAAAACGTAGAATGAAGGACACCTGCTTACTATTTTGAAAGAAAAAGAGAAATTGAAATACCTAATATTAATCTTTTAAAAAATCTAAAGTGAGTCCAAGGTAGAAATTTAATTTTAGGATCCAAAAAGCTAGTTCATGTGCTAGAGATGCTTAGCGGTCCTGGGGATTTTTTGAATGGGGTATTACAATGTTCTACAACAGATCACTCTTATGAATTTTGCCCCTCCTAGCAGTAATTAAAGGTCATAACTACCTGATTACTTTTTGAAACAAATGGCATCCTTAGTGTAGCTGCTAGTAGAAAAGTATTCACTTAACCAAAATAATCTCACTTGAAGCTGGATCACTAAACTGTCATTAAAGATGAACTACTATTAATTCATAGTGGAGATGTTCCAAGTAAATGGTAAAGCACATTGCTGGAACAAAGTTAACTACGACTTGTCTTTTGCACTGTGGCTAAAAGACTATTTTTCAGTGCTTTAAATCACTAATCTTTAACACCACTACATAACTAAAGGTCTGAAAACTGGGGAATTACAAGTAATAAACAAGAAATTAACACACTGAATCTTGGCTATCAAGCCTAATAAATTTGACATACTGGATTACACGGACAGCATTACAGCTTACTCCCTTAACCATTGGCTTCCTTTTTTCTTATGGCATCACTAGTAGCAGAAAGTTTGTGCTGTCACTTGGGTGTAAATTGTAAAGTCGTGTTTAAAAAAAAAACAAAAATGCAGGTTCTTTTTTCCATGTACAGTGTTCTCATGTGCAGTGTTGCTCTATGTACACATTCTGTATAATTTTGTACGAAGAGTTGCTCCCTGGTTGGAAGCACAATCATCTACCCATTATCATGCACAGCAGTTATTCCAGCCTTCACTAATCAACTGTCACATTCCTAACACCAAAGACCCTTAACATTTTTATCTGGCTCTCACAGGGCCCAGTAGTGACTAAAACTGATTGTATTCTAAACACAAACAGCTCTCAACCATGCTTATAGTTCCTTCTATCACTTTCCACTCACTTAAACATTTTATGTTTCAGACTGACACACAAAATAATAATTCTGAAAGATGTGTGATAATTTGTGTAGGTGGCAAATTAAAGGTATGTGCTTTAGTTAGCAATTATGTATGCTGTCTGGCGTGTTGTGCACTAGTTGTGTTGTGGGGTGGGTGGTTTTAAAGACCTATGACTGTTTGACCAAGTAATTCCTCATCTGTGCAATCTTCTTTATAAAACCAATTAAACTGCTGCATGCAAATTATCTATTAGTTAGGATGGGGATTTGTTGAGTTACCTCTAATTTCACAGTGGTCTAGAAGTCTTGGCGTGGCATAAAATCATAGAACCATAGGGTTAGAAGGGATGAAAGGATCATCAGTCTAACTTTCTCCTAAAATGCAGGACTTTTTGTGTCCAAATAATCCAAGACAGATGTTTATCCAGCCTACTTTGGAAAACCTCCAAATACATTTTTTGCAATCACATATGTGTGATTCATGAAGTCAGATTGGCTGAGTATTTAAATTGTATTGAAGCAGACTGGGAAACTCAGGGATGATTGAACCTGGTAGTATTCTGAACAAATTCTGAACAACTTTTCAACCATGGTCATATCTATTTCCAGCATTTCACATTTACTCAGGCGTTTCAGGTGTCAGAGTGACACAAAAAGCGGTGATCCTTGAATTTCATTGTATAGATAATCTGCAACTTCGTCATCATCCTCACCTGTCCCTTCATGTTCTCAATGCACATTGCATCCCCACTTGCATTTCCTGTTATTTCCCTCTTGATCCTTTCTTTCAACACAATCCTTTCTATGTATTATTAAATAGGTTTCCCTCTGCCTCCTTTTATTATAGTCCCTACAATGTTTTAAATATTATCACAGTCCTGAGTCTTCATTTACCCTTTCTATCCTATTTTGAAATCAACAGTTCCAGGCTGTCCTCCTTCCTTTCCTTCTTCTCATAATCATTAATCATGGAAAAACAAACAAACAAACAAAAGAAACCCCAAAACACCCACCATAACCCACAACTCTCCTCCCAAAACAGCTCTGGTGGGAAGGAGGAGGAAAAATAGAAAGTGATTTGTGTCCCAAACTAATTATTTCTTTTAAAAAATATAAAAATCAAAAATTTCATTTTCTTTAATCAAACACAAAGAACTTTGACTTAAATTAATATATTCTGTGAAAGTTTTCATTTTGGTTTAAAGGGAATTTGCAAGGAAAAATATGTGGAAAACTTGACTAGCGATATCTTTATTTTGTTTAAATTAATCTTAGTATAAATTCCTGGTTTCAATCAAGTAAGGGAATGCTTGTTTCTGTCATTGAGTCACGATCCACTAAATATGCCCCTATGAGTGAAAGAATAAAATTCCTGATACAGTGGCATATCAGGGTGGTATAGCATTAATACTAGACCATTAGCTCTAATTCTAGAATAGATTACAATTTTACAATTATATTTTACTTTAGGAAGGGAAAAAGTATACTTTAACAAAAAGTATGGTTAAAGAAATGTTATATTTAATTTATGTCTAATGTTTCATAATGTCTAATCGGTGATATCTTCCCACTATAGAAATGATGTTTATTTTATGTATTCAACAATACTGTGTGTGTTTACATGTACAGGTCCTGGCATACGTCAAGTTATACACAAATAGATACAAGTTACTCCTTGTGGATTAAACAATATTTAAAGGATATTTGTCTTACTGCTGTACGTTAAAAATAACTCCCAAGAGATCCTGGAAGTAATGGTACAGATTCTCTGAAACTCAGTCTGCAGTCAGACTGAGTGCTTCAATATCTAACTCACTTTTTAATATGTATTTAAAACTGATGTAGAGGACTGTAACAATATAATCTCTTCAAAATGTATTGCTTAAATTAAAAAGAAACGACAACCACTGAACTATGAGGGTTTTTTTTTCTGTTGCTTTGAAATTTTCAGCTTTGTTTTTGTAAGGAGGGAAAATTCAGCGTAATTCCTTATTCCTTAGATGATTGAAATAAGTCTGTGAGTAAAAGACCCCAATGCTCTTGGGAGAACTATGTTAATAAGAATGAGACACATCTGTCAGAAAAGACAAATATAGAATACACAAAAACACAAAAAGAGGTTATACAGACACTATCTATCTCTCCCCTGATCTCAGACTGTACTATTTTAACTGCCTATATAGAACTGTATGAATTTCAAAGTATGCAATGAATTAGATTTATGAAGCATATGGTGTTATGCAGCTATAATAAATGTTGGGAGATCCTCCTTTAACAGATGAACAGTTCTGAAAACAAACACAATAAGATTCTGTTCGAAAGACTATCAAGAATAAACGAGTTGAAAAATCAACTAGTTTTCAAAACTAATGTAAAATTACTAATGTTCATGTAGAACTAAAATCTTTCAATTTTTTTTACTGTACTCAATACAAAATGTATAAAATGTAGTGTAAAAGAACAAAGCAAAACAGAAAAAACAGAATAAATGCTATTAATTTATTACAGGGATGTTATTTTTCCCTTCTCAGACTTAGCTATATTGAACATGTTCGTCATGAGCATCCATTGCTTTGTAAATCAGTCTAGTAAAACTGGGTACTTTGAAAGTGACAATTTTATAAAGCTGAAAACAATTATTAGCTAAATCACCTGGGCAAAAGAGTTTAAAAAGAACCAAGTGAATGACAATTGGGAACTGTTTAAGAACAAGTTACTGGTTGTCCCAAAAGCAACAATTACACATTTGAGTAAGAAGGCTGCACTGTTTAAAAACCCCAACCTGGCTTGGAGGATGGTTTCATGGATAGCTCCATAGAAAATAACTGAAAAAAATATGAATATTGAAATGAATGTAACTTAGAATTTAGGTATCATAGAAAATTAGTAAGTAAAGTGGGGTATTTTTGCCCTGAACCAGAGGGAGAGGGACAACAGCCTTTGCCTAAAGTGGTGAGATAACCAGCCTCACGTCTCCCACAGCAAATGGGTGGATGGAACAGGACAAGAGGCTTAAAAGGCAGGGCTTCAGCACCAGAGGGATGCAGACACCAAGGGATGCAGATATATCAGACTTACTTGAGAGGGCTGCTTTTACCACCACTCTCAGAGGTGCACTGCATGCTAAGGAGGCTGTAATTGCTGGGGCACCACCTAGACTACTACTGGGCACCTACTGGGGGGTCACTGGGGACACTCCATGTATTCTGATTGCTGCTGTTGCTGACGTACTCAGAGGTATTCTGCCAAGAAATTGCCAGGACTGCTGCTGGCCACATAACCAATGGATCAAGTTGCATACCATATAAGGGTAGGAAATAGCTCAGGGGAAGCCTGACTACTATTTTGCAGTGCTGGGGCCTACGCCCCAGTCACCATGTTACAGTGACCCCCCCCCCATCCTCTGACCCAGTGGTGGAGCACTCCCCCACTGTTAGGGCCCTAGGCTGGAATTTGATGAAGAAGGATGGGCCCAAATCCTCCTATCTTCCCTGCCACCCACTGTGGTGGAATCCAACCCTACCTGAGTCTCTGATTGTGGAGGTGTGCAAAGCCCTCCTGTAGCTCTAGATAGATAGATAGATAGATAGATTTTTTTGCTCTCAGGGCTCCCCACAGGATTTAGGGGGCCTGGGGCAGAATTGATGTGAGTTCCCCCCACACTGTTCCATGCATACAAGTCATACCACCTCTGCCCACCCCCGGTCTCCTCCTATCTCAGCTCAGTCTAGCCACCTTCCCAGTTACCAAACCCCTCTTGACTTACCCAGCCCCAATCTTCCCCATGACCTATAGCTGCATCAGGGGCCAGGGAAGGGCCCCCCCTTCTCACTGGGGGCCTGGGGCAAGTTGCTCTCTGCCGCCCCCCCCCCTTGGTGGTCTTGCTTGCTCTGAACTATGTGAGGGATTGAGGTTACAGACTGTTTGCCGGCCCCACCCTAACCAGTGGCCTAGAGTCATAGATGGCTTGCCTGCCCCACCATTCCTGAAAGCCTGGCTACAGATTGCTTGCTGGCCCTGCCCTACTTAGGGATCTGTGCTAGACTGTCTGTTTGTCCTGCTCAGCCTGAGGTCCATGACTATAGACTGCTTTTTTTGCCCTACTTGGCCAGGGAGTCAGTGTTATACTCTTCTTACATACCTCACCTTTCCTTTAGGCCATGGGGGTATGCGCAGTTTGGTTACCCTGCCTCACTGAAAGGCCAAGAACAATTAACAGATACTGGCTAATTCTCCTTGCCCAAAGATGGCAACAAAGTGAGACGCTATGGCCTCCTCCAACCCAGAAGAGGAGGACTGACCAGTTACAGAAAGCAAATTAACAAAAGGAGAAATATTCGGCCAGCAGAGCTAAGCACAATTTAAAAACAAACAAACAAAAAAAAAGTAATTTTAAAGCTATTAGGGGAGCAAAAGCAATCCATATTTTGTTACTGGCCCATTACTATATGGAAATGATAGAATTGTTGATAATGTGTGGAGCAGTCATAAATGCTGAATAAACATTTCAGTTCTGTATATGAAGAAAAAGATGATTGTCCTATGACATGTTTATGATGAAATCTTTTCCATTTATCTGTAGCTATATGGATATTAAACAGCAGCTAATAAGAATAGATTTTTTTTTTAAATCAGCAAATCATGAAAACTAGCATTCAGGAGTTTTAAAGGA
Organism: Podocnemis expansa; assembly: GCA_007922195.1. Taxonomy (NCBI): domain Eukaryota; kingdom Metazoa; phylum Chordata; order Testudines; family Podocnemididae; genus Podocnemis; species Podocnemis expansa. Next base: position 18,893,156 of record ML681979.1, read on the forward strand.
GCTGGCCTTGGAGCTTGCTGGATATTTAATGCTGATTTTCAATAACTCTTGGAACAATTAGCTGATGGACTGTGAAGCACCATCCTTAATCATAGGCCAGGCCAACGCCTGTGGGTGCTGAGTACCCCCTATTTTTTCTGGCATATGCTTGTGCACCCTGACACACAAAGAACTTGACACAGTAGCCAATGCACAGTGCTTCAGAGGGAGTGAACAGAACTGGCAATCACTGAGTGATTCAGTCTTTTGCCATTCCCCGTTTCTGGTAAATGAGAGTTTAGGGCCATCCAGAGCTTGAGGTTGCACCACTCACCATCTTGGTTAATAGACATTGATGGATCTATCCTCCATGAACTTATATAACTCTTTTCTGAACCATGTTATAGTTTTGGCATTTATAACATCCCCTCGTAATAATTTTCACAGGTTAACTGTGTATTGTATGAAGAAATACTGCATTCATTGATTTTTAATCTGCAACCTATTCATTTCATTGGGTGACCTCTGGTTTTTGTATTATGTGAAGGGGTAAACAACACGTCCTTAGTCATTTTCTCTATACCTTTATGATTTCATAAACCTCTAACATCTCCCTTCTTATCCATCTGTTTCCCAAGATGAAAAACCACACTGTTTTTAATCTCTCCTCATATGGAAGTTCTTCCATACCCTTAAACATTTCTGTTACTCGTCTCTATACTTTTCTTAAATCTAATATACATTTTATGAGACTTGGTGACCAGAACTATCTGCAAAATTAAAGAGTGCCCATAGTTGGTGTTTATACAGTGGCAATATAATATTTTCTCTTATTAAATATCCCTTTCCTAATAGTTTTCAAACACTGTTATATTTTTGGATTCTGTTGTACATTGAGCATATGTTTTCAGAAATTTATCTATGACTCCAAGATCTCTTTCTTGAGTGATAACAGCTAATTTATATCTCATTATCTTATATGTATACTTGGGAATATATTTTCCAATATGTATTATGTGGCATCAGCTCTTTATAAGGCAGCATAGCTTAAATAGAACATTAAAAAAGCATTCGGGAGACCTGGATTCTGCCTGGTTCTACCACTTGCCTTCTGGTGACCTTAAGCAAGCATTTTACTGTCCTGTTCCTCACCTTCCCCATATTTAATGAGGTAATAATAAGACTGAGTTCCTTTGTAAAGCTCCTTGGGTATGTCTACACTGGAGCCTTAGGTCAAGTTGACCTAAGGAAAGCTCCATCCACATTTGGAATTTATTAAGTCAAATAGAACTTCCTTAAGTCAAACTAATAATACCACCTCTTAAGGTCGACTTAACACTTAAGTTAAGACTTAATAAGGTCGACTTAAGTGGTAAGTCAACCTAGCAGCTGCCAGTGTGGATGGGGGCAGTCTACAGGTGTTTTGAATGTCGATGCTCTAAGTTGACTTAACAAGGTTGACTTTAAGTCAACTTAAAGTCAAACTTCTTAAGTCGACTTAACAGAGCCTCCAGTGTAGACATACAACCTGAGATCTACTGACAAAAAAGTGCTATATAAGCATTAGTTCTTATAAATGTAAGTATTCGGTAAAATAGCAAAAGGCAAACACTTCTCAAAACTTAGAAATGACTATTGCATTACTCATGCTTTTTACTTGAATTTTATAATTATATATACACATACAAATACACAACTCAAATTGCATCTATAATACAATTGATCTAATTAAGATTCATAGATTTGTAAGGTCAGAAAGAACTGTTACAAATTTCTAATATGATCTCCTGCATAATACTGGTTCTAAAATTTCACCTCCAGCACAATAATTAGTATTTTCATTATACCAAACTTTTAGAAGGTCATCCAAGTTTTTGTAAAACTTTAAATTAAGGGTAATTTACCACATTAATGAATAATTGACTTTAGTGGTTAATTACCCTCTGTGTTAAAATTGTCTTATTTTAAATTATTCTGACTTCAGTTTTCATGCACTAGATTCTATTACAATTTTGCTAGATTAAAGCGTTGTCTAGTATCAAATATTTCTCATTATGTAGATACTTATAGAAAGTCATCATGTGATCACTTAGTCTTTTCTTTAAAAAATAAATAGACTGAGCTCCTTTAGTCTCTCATTGTAAAGCATGTTTTCTGGACAACAAATAATTCCTGTAGTTCTTCTATTCATTCCATTATAGCCCCTGAAGTGATCTGTTTACTCTTTGAAACTTTCAGAAAGAAATTTTCCATGTGACATATGAGTCTGAAAAGTAAGGGTTTCTCCTAAAAAATATACAGCCACTTTAAAACATACAAATAGATTATTTTTCATTCTATTGAAAAAGTCTTTGCAAGATTTTTGTTTTTAATAGTTTCACATTCAGTGTTGGTGGGAGAAAGCTGGTACTTGAAGTAAGTCTCAGTGAGATGTGTCATTTAACATTCAGGTTTTGGTTTTGATTGAGTATGGACTTTTGCAAAATATACTATTGAAGTAGTTCACCTTGGCCCCCCCCCCCCCCGGGATTCTCCACTAATCTTTTAATTTAAGAAACTGTCTGCAGCAAAACCCTTTGAAAGGAATGGCAAGACTCCTCGGATATGTCCACATGAGGCTTTTATTTCGAAACAACACTGGTTGTTTCAAAATAAAAGCCCCTATGTCCAAATGACGTTTTCTTGTTTCGAAAGGAGAGACCTCCTCATTTCAAAACAAGAGCCCTCCTTTCGAAACAGCTTAAACCACTTTGGTTTCGAAAGGAGGGTTATTTCGAAACCAGTTGTTTCAAAATAACGCCGCTTGGACATGTTATTTTGAAACAAGGATTGTTTTGAAATAACAATGACCTTCCTCAGGGTGCAGGGGGACGGTGGGTGAGCCAGCCGGCTTCCCCCACCACTTCCCCTTGCTGGGAGCAGGGGGTGTCCAGTGCCTCAGCCCCTTCACCCCCTTGCCTCTGGCAAGGGTAAGTAGGGGAAGCCGGCTGGGGCACCCCTGCGGCTATGACCCCCCTCCCAGGCAGGTGGGCAGGGGGCAGGTAGGGCTGCAGCAGCCCCCGCCTGGGCTGGGGGGGGGGCAGACATCCAGCCCAGGCAGGGGCAGACCAGGCTCCCTGCCTGGGGATGTGGGTCGCCTATCCCCCTTCTACCCCCTTTCCCAACCTTAGCCTCAGGGCAGGAGCAGGGGGCTAGGCTGGGAGCTGCTTGCGGGCAGACTGCAAGCAGCGCCCAACCTGGTCAATTTAGCTACTTGCAGTCTGCTGCAAGCAGCTTTCAGCCCCATTGGGCTCCTAGCCCCCTGCTCCTGCCTTGAGGCAGGGGTGGGGAAAGGGGGTAGCAGGAGGCTAGGCGACCCATCATGCCCCTCCCCTAAAGCGAAATAGCAAGTCCACTGTTTGGACATGCTATTTCGCTTGGGGCTTTTCCCTTGTTTTGAATTGACTTTTAGTTATTTCGAATTAAGTCATTTTGAAATAAGGGCTTTGTTTCAAAATGACGTGTTTTGAAATAAGTTATTTCAAAACAATGCCCTATGTGTGGACATAGCCCTATTGTCATCAATAGGCTATGGATTTGGCTCAAAGTGTGTAAAGCTGTGCTGTATATAGCTGCGTCTAATTTAGCACCAAAATATACAGTCTTCCAAAGGCAGGGAAAAAATGAGGCTAGGGCTCCACAGTTCAATCCCTATTATTATTCATTTTTTTGTTTTATAGTAGCCCCTATAGTCCTTTTATTTAAGAATGCTGTTGCTTTGCTTTTTCACAACCAGGCATGCATGGCCCTCTAACATGTGCTATCTCATCCTGTATTTGTAACTTATTTTTCTCCCTTTGTTTCTAGTGCAGACTACTTCTTCATAGGCACCACACCTAAGAAATCATTAAAACTTAATTGCTTGAAATTCAGATAATGAATGCATGTTTGTTTTCCAAAACTGTTCCTTTATATTATCATCCTTTCATGCATATGATGTTAGTGTTTTCAGACTATTAAATCAGGCAGATATTTTTGTATGCATAGCTATATTTTGTGGGTGCACACACCAAAAGTATAGTATAGCAAAACAAGGTATGACATTTTTGTTTATCTGCCATGAAAAAAGTAATAAAATAAAGCCATAAACTTTGCAATTTACAAGGTAAAATCAACCTGAAATGTCAAAATGTAAGAATTCAATCTTAATAGAATGTCCACAGTGACACAAAAACTGCTGACAAGATTGTGATATTCTAAATCCTGAAAAGCCAAAAGGGCACTACTATTGGATAAAAAGAAAAATAAAAAAAAGTTTTCTATTATACAGAAATACCTTTCAGGACGGAGGTGACAACCTACCAATGCCATTATAAAACAGCTAGACAAGTAGAAAACATTGGGTTTCAACCTTTTCTCATTTGCAGATCCCAGAAAAAAAATTAATGGAGGTGCAGACCACCTTGGAAATCTTAGACATAAACTATGGATCCCAAAGTATCCATAGACAGCACATAATAAAAACACCGGTCCAGAGGAGGCATAATTTTGCCCTTACCTCCCCATGGAGTTGGTTAGATGCACCAGTGTGAACACTCAACTGCTATGTCTACATTAGAGGGCTCGGTTAAGTCAGCTTAAGAAGGTTGAATTAAAGTAAACTTTATTAAGTTGACTCTGAGAGTGCCTATTTATTTAAATTGACTTTATAAAATCAATTTAAATAGCTGTCCTGCATTAAGATGACTTTATTAAGTCAACTTTAATGACCACATTTTGTTAGGTTGACTTAATAAAGTCAACTTAACTCTCAAAGTCAACTTTAAGGTTAAGAGTTATTAAGTCAACTCAAGCAAGTACTTAAGATGACTTAATGAACTCCAAATGTGGCCATGGAGCTCCTTAATCTGACTTAAACCTCCAGTGTAGACTTAGCCAATGAGACTTCAGTGGGATTTGGATTAGGACTATAGTCCCATTCCCAGCCATTTATCCGCACAAGAATCCAACATATACAGCTTTTTTAAAAAGGAAAGTTACTTACGAATTGCTAGAATTAAAATGCCTCATTAAATACTTTATGAGTTGCAGAAACATTCAAGCAGTTATTCAGTAGAGATTATGTGCTCTGAACAATGGATGATATTTCTACTTCCAATTATATTGAATCTTAATCCCTGATTGCAATCAATTCCTTTTTGTGAATTTAATTCTAGGCCATTTCTAAGCATATTGTTTGTATTGAAAATAGTTTTACGGTTGCATTTTTATACATGAAAAGTAATGCAAAATGTAGGTGGCTCACTTTTGAAGTACAGAGGCAATACATATTTGGAAATAAATGACATTCCATGATAAATGGCAATGGTTACAAAACACAGTGGCCCATATGCTGCTAGAACACTTTATTAGACTTAGAAACAGAAACATGTGAATGGTGATGTGGAACTGCCCCATGCTTTTAGTTTTTATTTGACAGGATTCAAAATGGACCCATTTTCTAGCTTTGCAACATTAGTCATGCTGTTTGTTTGTTTGTTTGAACTTGGTACGTTCACTTCCCCTCTAAATCAGGTCTTAAAAAAAATGTAGGTAGATTGACTGCTGAATGGTAGCCTTTGGGGGCTTATAGTTTAGTGCACCAGTATCACACAAATTCTGCACCAGTATCACAAAGGTAGCTGACATTCAAAATCCATATGAAATAATTCACTAACATGTTTCCCAAAGAAACAAAAAAGGAGCCCTGTGGTCCTTAAAGACTAACAAATTTATTTATTGCATGAGCTTTTGTGCGAGAAAATCCCACTTCGTCAGACACTTTGTAGATGGGGGAACTTACAGAATGGGAGGAAATAAATGCAGGGAAGTTTAAGTCATGGGCTATGTCTACACGCAGCCCGTTATTTCAAAATAACCTATTCTGAAACAAGTTATTGTGAAATAAGAACGTTATTGCGAAACAATCGGAAGTGAAATAAGGACAAAACTAGGTGAAATAAGGGGAAAAGCTGGAAAAGAAATAGCATGTCCACACAGTGGACTTGCTATTTCACTTCAGGGGCAGGGCACCATGGGAGGTGTGGCAACATGGCTGCCACCCCGGGCCATGTCGGCGGCCATGTTGGTAGCCAATCCTATAAAATGCCGGCCCCGACCCCACCTCCCTGTCCATTCTGGCTAGCAGGACTCTGCCAGCAACAGAGATGGACGGTGCCCGGCTGCCTAGCCTTCAACGGCTGACCACTAGGCACACCACACGTCTGCACAGTGTGCTCCTGGTGGGGGACACGCTGTTCAGAGACCCCGATGCTGACCAGGGTGTGCCCCAGGTTGCCAGCACCCTGGGCCTCAGGGCCGCCCTAGTGCCCCTTCCCCTGTCAGTGCCTCACCGAGTCTGGGCCCAGGAGACGAGCACTGACTGGTGGGAGCGCATCGTGCCTCAAACTTGGGATGACGACCAGTGGTGGTGCAACTTCAGGATGGTCAGGGCCAGCTTTGAGCAGCTGGTAGCTGAACTGACCCCACTGCTGCATTGCAGGGACACTGCCATGCATCTGGCCATCCCTGTGGACAAAAGGGTGGCCATAGCCATATGGAAGATGGCCACCCCGGAGCCCTACAGGTCCGTGGCCCACCTGTTTGGGGTTGGCAGGGCCACCGTCGGGGTCATCCTCGGCCAAGTCACCAGGGCCATTAACAGAGGCCTGCTGTGGCGCCTTATCATGAAGGGGGAGCTGCAGGCCACCATGGATGGTATGACAGTGCTGGGATTCCTGAACTGCATGGGGATCCTGGATGCCACCCACATCCCCATGAGGGCCCCAGACCACCGAGCGGCAGAGTACCGCAACAGGAAGGGCTACCACTCAATTGTGGTGCAGGCCCTCGTGGACCACCGGGGGATCTTCCAAAACTGCAATGTGGGTTGGCCAGGGAGGGCACATGATGCCCGCATCCTCAGGAACTCGTCCCTCTACTGGGGCATGGAGGCGGGCACCTTCTTCCCCCTGCAGAACATCTATGTTGGGGGGTAGAGGTGCCTGTCCTCCTCGTGGCAGATGCGGCCTACCCCTCCGCCCATGGCTGAAGCACCCCTACACAGGGCCCCTCGACCCTAGCCGCCAGCTGTTTAACCGGTGGCTGAACCGCTGCCGCCAAGTTATTGAGCAGGCCTTTGGATGGCTGAAGGCCCGCTGGAGGTGCCTCCTGACCTGCCTCCACCTCGGCGAGGAGACAGCAACCCAGATCATCAGCGCCTGCCTGGCCCTGCATAACTTCTGTGAAATGCGGGGTGAGCCCCTTGCAGCTACCTGGGAGGCCGAGGCCCAGCTCATCGGGCGCCAATATGAGCAGCCCGCACCCGTGCCCCCATGGGACCAGGCCTCCAGGAGGGCCCTCACCATCCGTGAGGCACTGACGGACAGCTTCGCAGCTGCAGAGGACCCCTGAAGGCCAGGCCTGCCCCACCACACACCACCCTCTTCCCCCTTCTAGCACAGACAGCCCCCACCCATCCACCCACACTGTTGCAGCACCACCAATAAAATACACCGCAGACACCAATGACACGTGTTAACATTGTTATTTATAACGAACAGGGGGGTGGGGGTCAGTGGGGCTCGGGGCAGCAACTGGGAGACGGGGTTGGGGTGGGGGTCAGTGGGGCTCAGGGCAGCAACTGGGAGATGGGGGTCACTGGGAGGCGGGTGTTGCATGGCCCTGCCCAGGTCCACCCAGGTCCGGGGTCGGCGTGGAGCCCCACGCTGGGGTGGTGCTCCGCCAGGCACCGGTGACCCCATGCCATCGGCAATACGGCACAGACTGGCGGCTGCGTCGCCCACCACCATCCCCAGCCTCTCCATGGCCATGGCCTGCCGCCCCATGGCCACGGCCTGCCGCTCCATGGCCACGGCCTGTCTCTCAAAGGCAGCCACCAGCCGGTCGTCGGTGGTGGCTCCCTGGTGCAGGAGCTGTATGGCTGCGTCCTGCCGGCCGGCCTGCTCCCACCGCCAGGCCTGGGTGGATGCCTCGGCCCGCTCCCCCAGGTCCTCTAGGCTGGTGAGGATCTCACTGCGTGTGCGGGGTCCATGCCTCCTCCGCCTCCTCCGTGACCCAGGGCTGCCGGTTGGGCTCCGCGCCCGCTGGCTACCAGTGGCACGAGCTGTAGGGAGGAAGCATCACACAGGGTTAGAGGCTGTTGCCTGCTGGCCGTGCCTGTGTGCAGCTTGTGTACAGCACACAGCTCCATCCGCACTGTCAGCAGGAAGCTAAGCTGAGGTCCCATGGGACATTGCCCCAGGGGGACACAGGGCCTCCTGGTGCCCATATGTGTGCTGGACCCACCCGGATGGGTTGCTCCGTGGCGTCTCCCAGGGCCACATCCCAGTGGGCTGCTCTGCAGGCTGTGCACCCTGCCCAAGGTGCAGCTGCATCTGTCACACCCACCTGTGTTCACCAAACTCAGGCACGCAGGGGCCCATCACCCTGGTGTGACATGTTCCCCGGGGACCCATGTCCAGGGGGGCCCTCTGACCCCCCGCCCTAGCCCGGTGCCCTGCCCATCCCCATGCCGGACCCCATCAGTGCCTGTGCCCTGGGTGGGCCTGGCCCTGCATCCTCCTGTGGGGCATGGTGACTCACCAACAGGGGCTCCGGATGTCCACCGGGATGTCCCCTCCTCTGGCTCCTCCGAGTCCCCCGGGGTCGTCACTGCTGCCGGCTCCTGCTCCCCCTCCTCCTCGTTGGCTCCACCCTGGCCAGGGGGGATCATTTCTGGGGTCCCTGCTTCCGCCTCTGGTGGTGGTGGTGGTGGCTGGTCTTCTGGACCCCCAACATCTAGGGAGGCGTCTGGACTGCTGGGCGGTCCCTCTGCACCTGAGGAGGTGCTGGGGGCAGGCCCGGTGTCAACAGTCTGGGCAAGTAGGCCACTGGGTTCACGCCCCAGGAAGGCGTCCAGTTCCTCAAAAAAGGGGCAGGTGGCAGTGCTACCTTCCTCCTGGAGCTCACGCACGTCCCTGGTCCGCGCGTCGTCCTGCCGCAGAGCCTTGAGCTTAGAGCGCACCTGCTCGGTGCTGCGTTCCTGGCCATGGGCGGACAGCTCCGCAGCTATGGCAGCGGACACTGCCTGGTTCCTCTGGGTGGCCTGGAACCTGGCCAGGATCTCAGGCCTGCGCCAGATGGCGAGGAGCCGGTGGACGTCGTCATTGGTCCACACAGGACCACGCCGTCTGCACTGCACAGCTCCTGCCCCACATGCTGACATGCCTGTGGAGGTGTGTCAGCACGCTGCCAGGGCTGAGCACTTCCTGCACCCCCGGGAAGAAGGTCAGAGCGCGTTATTTCAAAATAACGGTTATTTCAAAATAACGCGTCTACACGGTGTTATTTCAAAACAACCGTTTCAAAATAACGGCTGTTTCACAAAAATCCAGGTTTTATTATTGCAGAAGGACGGGTCTTATTTCGAAAGAATGGGATCCGTTCTTTCGAAATAAGAAAACGTCGTGGAGACCTATTTTCTTTTATTGCGGAATAACGACTGTTATTTTGCAATAAAAGTGCCGTGTAGACATAGCCATGGAGACAGGTGACGCTGTAAGAGAAAATCAAAACAGTTGTAAAGATTCAGACACTGAGGAACAGCATACAGAGGAGAATGAGGTCAAATCACCTGTTGTAATGAAGGCTTGATGTGGTTCAAAGAAAAGCTGCTGAGATCAATTTTATTTGCTAATTCGGTTGCATTGCTTCAGCATTCTATAGGGACTAGCATTCTGTATATGTTCTAGCATTCTATAGGGATTTTTCTCTCATTACAACAGGTGATTCTGTAAGTTCCCCCATCTTCAAAGCATCTGATGAAGTGGGATTTTCTGCCATGAAAGTTCAGTTTGTTAGTCTGTAAGTGTAAGGGCTCCTTGTTTGGTTCACTGAACTAGACTAACACAGCTGCCCCTTTGGAACTTGACAACATGTTTCCCAAAGATTCCAGCCAAGATTCAGAGTTCCTGGCCTTACTTCAAGGTGGAGATAATGTTAATATACGTTTAAACACTTTTTACAGACTGATAAATTATTCCTATTTAACAAAACCATTTCCTGTTGATATTTACAGCTGATATTTATTCTGAAAATAAGCTTGCTCCCTTTTATATTATAATAACTTCAGGTTTCAAAACATTAAATTCCTAATTTGACATAATAAAACATCAGGAGGTCAGACTGGTTGATCACAATGGTCCGCACTGGCCTTGGACTCTATGAATTGGAAATGCTACAGTGCACTGTTACTGACATAACAACTTGAAATGATTGAAGGTAAAAGGCACCACTAACTCCCTTTATGTGTAAAGTTCTGCTTTCAAGTAAGAGGACATTCAGTCAATCTACAAAAAATGTAATGGAGTTGTTGGGGAACAGAGATACTCTACTTGTTAGTCATATTTTACAGATGTGGTATATTTAGACTGGCAGATTGTACTCAAGTATATTATATTCAGACGTCTGAAAACTAACCTACAGCAGCAAATGAAGCATAATAAGGAAGATTACAGTCAAGCACATTGACTTTTGTATGGCTAATACAAATAATGTAAAAAGGTTTGTATCATTGGACTGCAGAAAATAAGTTGATTTGATACTATACATGACCTCTTTTCAAAGTTCTTCATATCCTGGAAACCCAGTAGGATATCTTTCTTACATGATCTCTCTCTGTCTCTAGATTATTGTAAGGAACTTGAAAAACATCATTTCAGTAAGTACACAAGAACAAAACAAAAGTCATTCCGCATTTATGTAATATACCCTGGAGGTTACCACGGTTATAGATTTTTGAAATATAGAATCTGCTAAATCTTTTAGTGTGAATACTAGTGATATTTTCATTAAGTTTTACAGAACACTTTTGTTCATTCATATGCAACTCAACTATTCAAGGATTCAGGCTACCTGTTCTGCAAGAAAAGTTTAAAAAAAAAAATGAAGACACTGACCACATAATAATTGTACAGTGTATTACAAGAGCACTTGCACAAATCTCTTTTTTCTTCATACAAAGGAAATCCAAATCCTAAACAGTGTATGATTCTAATGACACAAAATGAGTTATATTTCTCTTCTGAATGTTAGTCTAGATTTTAAAGTCACATGACACCTGACTACTTACCTGGCAAACAGCTACAGTAAAATTCACCAATCAAATCATGGCAAAGGGCTCCATTTTTGCAGGGCTTGAAGGCACATTCATCAATGTCCATTGAACAGTTTTTGTCTGACGGGAGGAAAATGAAACATTAAAACTATAAATCATGTTAGGTTGGGGAAAGCAAAAAAGCTACTTCAGAGTCCAAGTGACAACTACATAATTTAACTTTTCCAGGTTGGGAGCATTGTATTTTACTTCTGTTTGACAGCTTTAAAACTAGGTATTTTCATGGATTGTAGGCAATAGTTAAAGAAATTAAATATTTTAAAGGCATGGTGTACACAAACAGAATGAGCTGTATTTGCAAATATGCTGCATGCATGCATTGTAGTGTCACATTTTGAGTAGTATAATTACAATTAGCACTATATGGTGCATCATTAAAAAGCTATTTGAAGAGATTTATTACTCCAGAACCAGCACCATGAGACTTACATCTAGGGTAAGAAAAGTTGGTGCACAGATCACAACATAAATATAAACATATCCATTTTTCTTCCTTTCTTTTTTTCCCTCCTTTTATAAAAGCTTAAAGGAGTTACAATGTATCATAATTGACCAATCTCTAAAAATATACAGCACGGGTGAATCAGCATTAAATAGGCTGTTTTTCCTAGGGCTGTACTGGAATTTGGTTATAGTCCCAATAGTAATTCAACATTTTCATCAGTAATCTAAAGACAACTATACAATCAATGCTGACAAAATTTGGGAGTGACACAATATTTGATGTGGTGCTAAAAATAATGAGAACAGGGAAGGCATACAGAATAATCTGGATCACTTGATAACCTAGGCTTACTCTAACAATATGTGTTTTACTACAGCCGTATGCAAAGTTGTATATCTAGGAAAAAGGAATTCAAGCAATATCTTCAGAACTGGGAACTAGAAAGTAGTTACTTTGGAAAGGCTTCTGATGTCAGAGTGGACAACTAGAACTGAACACAAGTTCCCAGTACAATGCTGTGGGAAAAAGTTTGATGTGATCCTTGGTTATTTAAGAGGGAAAAGGAAATCAGAGAAAAGAATTAAATTTACCTCTCTATATGATTTTGATGAGACCAACATTGAAATGCTGCATACAGTCTTAGTATCCACGTTTACAAGGATGTTGAAAAATTGGAAAGGGTGCAGACAAACAGCACAGAAATGATTTGAAGGGTTGAGAAAATGCCTTATAGTATGGGGACTCAAAAGCTCAATATATTTAGTTTATCAGAATTTTTTTTTTAACAGAGTGCATAAATACCTGCATGGGAAGAAACTACTAGATACTAGTGGGGAAAATCCTAAGAATGACCAATGACTGGAAGGTGAAGCCAGGGGTATTCAATGTAAAAATTATGCACATATATGTAGCAGTTAGGGTGATTAACCACAGGGACAAACTAATAAGCTCAATATAAGTTTAACTGGGTAAAATAAAATGACCTGTGAAATACAAGAGGGCAGACTAGATGATCTAATGATCCCTTCTCACCTTAAACTCTGTGAACATTCTCAGCTCTCACCCCCTTTGCTGCACAATTCAATAGGATGGTGTGGTATCTTTGACATCCCACCTGTGTTGCAAAAACCTCTCGATGGACCCATTTAAAGTAAAGGTGGGAGTTCACGACGAAATGAGGACCACTTTGAATGGACTGATAATATTTTCTGATTTCTAGACCAAGGCTAATTCAAGGTGTAAATAGGTCTTATATAAGGAAGGTCATAGGGCAAGAAGTTTAACTTACTATCCTATTTCCAAATTTTAGTTAGGCATATTAAATTTTTCACTGATGAAAATAATGTTAGAGGATATTAAACATTTAGATTATCAAAAAGCTTATTATAGCACAGTCAGGAGAGTTTTATGAAAAGAGAATGGGAAAGGGAAAAATAATTGGTTTAGTTAGTTTAGATAACAACAAGAGAGAGAATTTAAAAAGGAAAAACAGTGAGTGCTGGGCACAAGAAAATATTAGTTCAAATACGTCTACATGATTAGCTGAAGGTTTAAATCTTGCAGGGTATACAATACAAACCAGAAGTTCCTCCAGCTTTCCAGAGAGGAAAATGTTTTGCCCTAAGAATATCCCTTCTGGCATGGAGCACATGAAGAAAAGAACTCAAGTTTAAAGTTTTAAATACAGACCTCAGTTCAAGCTGTGAAAAGCCAGCTAGAACCATAGTCTCCAGTACAATCTGGCTATTTTGTATTCCTCAGATAATGTAGAGTGACCAGATTCTGCCAGTGGACAATTCCCCTTGCAGAAAGAAACTGCCTCGTACAGTAAGTCTGGCAGAGACATCTCCTGCACCAGGTGCCTCTCCCAGCCTTAATAAAAGACACATACTAGGAGGGGAGACATATATTGTGGGGACCAAGCTAGATTAGTTTTCTCTGACAACAGGACCACTCTCATATGAAACATAATGGAAAACTGAGCCCTTTCGGGTTAGCTGATACTAGAAAAATAGTTATGCAAACATATACAATAAAGCTCATATAGTAGACACTTCACTGTTGAAATTAAATCACTATGTATTATCTGTTAAAATAGCACTGACAAGCCCCAAATGAAGTCAGGGAACCAATGGACTAGGTTCTGTATACACACTGTAAGTCATTCAGGGAACAGAATCTCTTACAATATCAGTAAGATGAAGAGTGAAGACAGAAAATATTATCTTATTTTTCAGACAGGGAACTGTGATACTAAGGGAAAGGGCTTGTCTACATGGTCAGTTAGTTCATGGCAAGCCACAGCATTAACCTGCCATACACTAACTGTCTATGTTTAGCTTGATGTTGTGTACTATGGAACTAATGCTGCACACCAGTGTCAAAAACTGGCTATGACTATGTAGACAAGCCTTAAGTGGTTTGCCAAGTTCACAAAGGAAAGAGGCAGGAACTGAACTCAGATTGCCTAACTGACTCTCCTATGCCTTAACAAGACCACCTTTCCTATCAAATGCTTCTAACTCACTGCTTTGATTTCATAAAGATCGCCCAGCAATAGCAAACTATAACTTAACAGTTAGCTTTTGTGATTTAAAAACACGTCTCTTTGGCTATGTCTACACTTGCAATTTAGTTAAAATTAAGGAGGCTTAATTTGAACTAAATTAGTCCATGGCCACACCGGCTTTCATTAGTTTGAACCAAGGAAGTCCTTAGTTTGAACTAAGGAAAACAGGATGAACTTATAAAGCCTCATCTTATTTCAAACTAACGGTTAATTCGAACTAACCCAATGGAACCACGTTATTTCAAACTAACCGTTTGTTCCAACCATGCGCTTTGACCTTCTTCCTCTCAGGGTGCATGGCACAAGGATGGAAGTCCTTGCCTGGCCACTGCCCCTCCCCACCCACTCAGGCACAGCCTGCAGTCTGCAGCCTGTGCAGCAATGTCTCAAGGTAGTGGTGCCAGCCAGGGATGATGGAGGGCTTCAGGCTTGAGCCACAAGGAGGTCCTCACACTTCTCTCTATCTGGGGCGATGAGGAAATGCTCTCCCAGTTGCAGAGCACCCACTGCAGCTGAGAAATAGACATCTCCCAGGCTCTGGTTGCAAAGGGCTACACCTATGTCATTGAGCAGGTGTGGATGAAAATCAGGGCCCTCTACCAGGACTATTCCCAGGTCTTGAAGGCGATGTGGCACCAGGGGGGCAGCTGGAGCCACCAGCTGCCTATATCATGAGGAGCTGGACAGCTTCCTGGGTGGGGAGCCCACTGGCCTCTCAGCTGGGACAATTGACTCCAGCGAGCCCCGCTCCATGGCCAAACCCCAGGAAGACTCCCTGGATAAGGATGTGGTCTTGGAGGTGGGCAATGCCAGCTGACCTGAGGGTACCCCACAACCAGCCACCCCTACAGCCAGCCCAGAGCTCTCCCCTGCCCCTGAGGAGGGACCACCCACCCTGGGGGAGGAGGAGCAAGAGGAAAAGGAGCCTCGCCTGCTGAGGAGGACCCTGGAGAGGGGATGTCACAGCAGACATTTGCAGCACCATTGGTGAATGCTCCCTCCCTCCCTCCATGTGCGCAAGGCTGGTGGCACAGGCAGTGCGGCGGGGGGACATGGCCCGGGGACAAGGCAGCTTCCGGGTAATGGGGGGGCCATAGAGGCTGGGGGGACCTGTCCAAAGAGGAAGTGAGGGGAACCAGAGGTGGCAGTGTTGAGTGCAAATAAAATGCAGCCCATACCACTCCCATGTGGCCTTGGGAGATGCCCCTGACACAGGGCAGGGCTGACTGCTGCTCATCACTGTGGCCCTGAACCCTACCTGTGCAGCATGGCAGAGCCACACATACTTTGGGGTTCCTGTCCCTAAAGGGAGGGGAGAAAGGAAACAGTCAGGGCACAGCTACATGCTGCTGTTAGGATGAAAACAGCACTAGCTAGCTACTTGATGGGAGAAACCTTGTTCTCTGCTTCCCCTCCAGTAGCTCACATAGCCATCTAATGTGACACTCCTGGGAGCCTGCCACCCACCACCAGGTGGCAGAAGAGGGCCCATGGAACCCTGGATGAGCTCCTCCGTGACTTTGTCCACATGGGTCAGCTGATCAAAGAGCAGGTCAAGGCCTGGCGTGAGCTGGCGGACACCCACAAGAGGGCCGGGTGAAGCTTTCTCCAGCAGTCAGTGGAGCTCGATGAGCACTGGACCATGGCCTTGGGGGAGCAGAGCCATGCCCTCATGGAGCTGAGCATCACCATCCAGGACCTGGCAGCCAGCATCCATTGACTGGTGGACAACTGCACCCCTCCAGCAGCTAAGGGTGCTGCTTCTAGGGACCCCACCATCCCTTGGCGCCAGCACCGGTACCCCAGGATTGAGAGTGGCTATGGGCAGGCCCAGGGCATGCCCCCACAGGGCACTGGCAGTGCCTCCCACCCTGACATTTCTGCCCCCCTCAAGTCCTTCATTTTTTCCCAAGTCCCTCATTCTCCCCCAAATCCCAGAACTCCTCTCTGTACCCAAACTCCCTCACTGCTTCCAACTCCCCCTCTCCTCGTAAATAAAACCAGTTAAAATGTTATCCTTCATGTTATTGTTTTTATTGGTTTGGGGGTGAGGAGAAGATGGGTGGGTGGCAGTGGGTGGGGAACAGGCATGGGAGGGAGAAATGAGGATAGCTGGTAGCAGGCCCAGCCCTTAATGCTCCTTGGTGAAGGATTGGTGCAGGAGTGGGTCTCTAATGCTGACTGCTCAATGCTGGTCTTGTTGTCTCTAGGACATGGCCTCAGGCTGCTTGAAGCGGCTGGTGAGGCATTTGGCTTTGGCTTCCCAGATGTGGGGGACCTTTCCCCCCGCAGTTTACAGAGGTTCAGTGCAGGTGCTGACAACCTTGGAGATGGTGGGCTCAGGGAGATGCAGGTGCATCTGGAAGGCCCTCTATTGTGCCATGAGCCATCCAAAGGCATGCTCTGTGACCTTGCGGCACCTGTTCAGCCTCCTGTTGAAGAGCTCCCTGCTGTCATGCACGTTTGTGATGTAGGGCTTCATGAGCAAGGGAAGCAAGGAATAGGCAGCATCTCCCATGATGAGGACAGGCAGCTCCATGTCCCTGAGGGTGATGTTGTATGGAGGAAAGAAGGTGCCTGCCTGCATGTGCCTGTACAGAGCAGAGTTCCTGAGTACGCAGGCATCGTGTGACCTCCCCAGCCAGCCAATGTAAATGTTCCTGAAGAGCCCCTGTGCCTGCAGGACCATGGAGTGGTAGCCCTTGTGGTTCCTGTACTCCCTGGAGGGGGATGTTTGTGGCATCCAAGATGCCCCCACAGTTGGGGAAGTCCAGTGCAGTGAGGCCATTGAGAAGGTCCTGCAAGTTACCAGGGATGATGAGGCAGGGTAGCAGGACCTGGTTGATGGCCCTGCTGACCTGCAGGAAGGTGGTCCTCACAGTGCCTGTGCTGATGCCACAGTGGTGGGCCATGTAGCGGTAGGACTGTGGGCTTCCCATCTTCCAGACCATAATGGCCACTCTCTTGTTCACTGGCTGAGTGAGTCTGAATCATGTGTCCCTGCACTGCAGGACTGGGGTGAGTTCACAGACCAGCTCAAGGAAGGTCTGCATGCTCATCCTGAAGTTCTGCAGCCAGTGGTCATCATCCCAGGTGGTGAGAACTATGTGTTCCCACCACACGCTCATGGTTTCCTCTTGTCTGCCTCTGTGCTGTCTGCATCCATAAAGAGTGCCCTCCAGGTAATGAGAGTACTGTGCTAGGCACCTCTCTGGCAAGTTGAATGAACTGAGTGTAGTCTATAACCTCCACATTCTGCCTCTTGCCAGCCACAATAGACATTGGGTTGAGATCACTTCTTGTTTTTTATGGGAATGGCTGGGGGAATGGCCCTTCTCAGATGCCATGTTGCCATTCTTCCCAGGATGCCCCCCTCCTAAGCTTGCCTAGCAAGTGCCTGTATATGGACATGCTAGTTTAACTTAGGTTTCTGGTGGGGACATGCTAATTCAAACTAAGGTAGTTTGAATTAAGCAAAATTAGTTTGAACTAATTAATTCAAACTAACTAGTTTGAACTAGTGTTTTTAGGTGGAGAGATAGCCTTAGTTGCTAAGGGGATTTTTCTTATTTGCCTGAAAACTAAAACTAACAAAAACCTTATGGTCATCTCCAGAAATATTTTAACTTAAATTCAAAACACATCATTCTCTGAGAATACCACAGTTGACACAATTGGAGTTACTTATTCTGTTCTAAATTAAAGGGAACAAACAGATATGAAAAAGATAATCACATTTCCAGTACAGCAACCACAAAATGACAGAACAAGTAGTTTTTAAGCATATTTTATTCATGGTTGAAGAATGAACATAATTTTCTCAAATGATTTCAACTATTACATTTTACCTTCTAATTAAACAAATCATACTTAATATGCACAAATGAGAAATTGTCAAAATTATACCATTAGATTTCCTGAAAACAAGGTACTTTTGTTAATTTCTAATTGATTAGGAAACTACCATTGTTGAACCATAATTGATTTTCCTATTTTATGCGACTCAATGGTTGCTTTCAATGTTCAAATGCACCATTTTACTATAAATTAAAGAATCATTTCAGAATACAACAAAATCTGAACAAGGTTCTTCTGTAACCTTGTCGCCCTTTACTCAGTGTGTCCCAACTTAAATTTCATTTTTGATGAACATGACATACAGATGTGAGCACACATTAGCCACAGTGATAAATATTTCTCAACTAGCCATGGTAAGATATTGTGAATACAGAAACTACATACCACTAACTATGATTTTCAAGAGCATTGCTATCATATTTCCAGACATGAGGTATGTGCCCTGGTGCCACTGAGCTAGTGGAAATCTAGAAATTTGTCAGTACAGAAATGCAAGACACCCAGTTGCACTTGTACTGGAGTAACCCTGAAAATAGACATGGGTATCTTCCTAACTTGGAACCAGAGAAAAGTGATACTCCCAGCAGTGAAAGTGCTTCCTTCCTTTCCTTAGGCAGCTTTGAAACCTAACTGGTCCAAGACAAGAGGCCAAGTCTTCCTCAAAATACCTGTGCCTTAAGGGAATTTTGAAAAAAATGAGACTCATCCCTTGGATTTCAAAGGTAGAGGCAAAGCACACAGAAGAACAATCTTCAGCACAAGAAGCAAGGAGTCTGGTGGCTCTTAAAGACTAACAAATTGATTTATCACTTGAGCTTTCATCAGAGAAAATCCTTGTTTCTTTTGCTGGACTAGACTAACTTGGCTGCCCCCTTTGGAACCTGGCAATCTCCAGCACAGCTCTCCTTGAGGTCCACAAGACAGGGGTTATGTACATCTGATTGGGGGAAGATGGATGGACACAGATCCAGTACTTAAAATTCAGTCTTTTACTATGTGGGACCTGGATTGGATACAGTCAGCCTGAAATTCAAAATGGACAACGATGGTGAAATAACCTAAAACTCGCCTAAAAAACCTAAAAAGTATTTAATGCCATAATACTTACTACATGCTTTCTGAAGAGTTTACAAACAAAAGTAAAAACAAAGAAACAGGTTTGGATGTAGAGCAAACATCCCTGTGCTTATAATCAATGTTCCCTCTAAGAGCCTCTGGCAGCTTAGCAACTCATGTTGCTCGCTGCGCAGGGCCCCCCCACCTCTGCCCCATGGGCCAGATCATGGCACCCCTGAGCCCGATCCTGGTGTGCCCCGCAGGCCTGATCCGCGAGCCCCCTGCGGGCCCAATCCTGGTGCACGTGCCCCTTCCCACAATCCTACCCTACCACTGGAGTGGCATGGCCCTGCCACGGCTCCTGGGGCCAGAGAAGCACTAACGGAGCATGCTCAGACATTCTGGGCATGCTCCGTTAGAGCTTCTCTGGGTGGGAGTTTTAATAGCTCCCTGCTCCACAGGAGCTCCGAGCAGGGCCTCTTGCTGCCAGCCCTGTGCAGCCGGCAGCCTTCCCTGCGCGGGGGAGGGTGTGGCAGGCTGCACGGCCGCGCGCCTGCGCATCTTAGAGGGAACATTATGAGTTAGAATTAGCCACACAAAGGAAAGAGCAGAGGTAACTGGGGACCAGGCAGCCCTTTATAACCTTGGCTCTGAACGCTCAGTTCGGCTAAGGTGCATTCATGCCGTCACAATGGAAACTGTTTTCCTAGAAGGTCCCTGAAGCTCAGCAACATGGGATTTGGGGAGCATGGGTTTTCTAATCTGAAAGGTGGAAATATGCTAAAGCCATCCCCAAAGAAGAATATAAGAAAAGTCAAAGTTTATTAAGGCAAGTATATTACTAAATATCAAATCTCCACTTTAGATAGAGAATAAGGACCCTGATGTTTAAATCAATATATGGTACTGAGGGTATGTCTTGCAAGTATGGTCTCATGAAATTTTTATATGAGAGACCAACAAAACTTAAAATAGTGAGATGCAGGCATTTGGTAGGACAAAGGAGTACAATGCAGACCACTGTGTTGGGTCACCCTGGAGTGTGACCTGTAAATTGGGTACCACTGTGGTCCTTTACTTCTCAGTCATGGGCTGTCTCTCACAACACTTTGCTAGTGATGACCAGCAAACTCCTCCCAGCAATGCAATCATTCAGCCCAACAGCATGTGAAGCCAAACACTCAACTAAACTGTATCAATGTTACCAGACCTACTCACAAATCCCACAGAGAAAGGTGCCAGACAGTTCACTTCAGCAACCTGCTTTGAACCCTGAAGTTGCTCTGTGCTGCCCTGGTCAGAAGTCTAATCCATGTAAATATATTACCTAGTCCATTCCACCCTTTTCTGTATGTGGGGAGAGTATACATCAGCTTTTGTTCACTGAGATAAGATTTTCCAAATACTTCAGCCAAAACACACTGTTTTAATTGAAATATAAAAAATAGATTTATTAACTACAGAAAGATGGATTTTAAGTGAGTAAAAGTGGTAGGTATGCAAGATCAGAAATAGATACCAAGCAAACAAAGATAAACATGTCATCTAATTCTTAAAGCTTTAACACTAGGCAGTATCTAGATTAAACATCTTTCTCATCTCACTAGATGCTATAGTCCTTCTGAAGTCAAGCCTCTTTTTGAAATTTGGGAACCAATCTCTTTCAGTTTCAGTCTATGTCTTCTCAGCCTCTTAGAATTACAGAATCATAGAAACTGGAAGGGACCATGACAGGTCATCAAGTCCAATTGACTGCACCCATGGCAGGATCAAGTACCCCCATTAAACCATCCCTGACAGGTGTTTGTCTAACCTGCTTTTAAAAACTTCCAATGTAGGAGATCCAGAACCTGCAAGACAACTTACTCCAGAGTTTAATCACCCTGGCTATGTCCACACTTAAAACCTTAGTTTGAACTAACTGAATTCGAGCCAATCAAGGCGAACTAATAATGATTAGGTTGAGTTCACTGAATTCGAACTAGTATGGCCACACTAGGAAAACCAATTTGAACTAGCATGTCCATAGACAGGACTTGCTAGTTCAAACTGGAAGAGGAGCACCATGGGAGGTGTGGCAACATGGCAATATGAAGGGATCCCTTCTCCCCGCCTGGGGAGCGCAGATGCAGCCCCATGCAAATATCACTTCTTCCCACCCAGGGAGCATGGCTGCAGCCCCCGCAGGGATCCCTTCTCCCTGCACCAGGCGAGCATGGCTGCAGCCTGTCGGGAATCTTGTAACTCCCTCAAGCCTCTCACTGGGATCCCGTCCCCGTGCTTGGCAAGTGGGGTGCCTCCTGGGGGGGCTGTCCCCTCACTGGAAGGTGGATGGAACCCCCGGCAGGGCCCTACTCCCATGCCTGGGTGGTGGGTGGGCACCTTTGGAGCTGCTTGCCCCAGGTGCTGGACGGCTGGTCTTCCTTCCAGGGTGCCATGCACCCTGGGAGGAGGTCAACCCATGTTAATTCAAACTAACCTTGGTTTCAATTAATGTGGCTACACAGCATCAATTCGAACTAGAGGGTTCAAATTGACCATCACTTTGAAGCTACCTGAGGTTTTGTAACTTCAAAGTGTCCTCTCTTCAATTCGACTCAAGGAAAGCCTTTGGTTAAATTGGGAAAACCCTGTGTAGCCATGCCTATTTTTAAATTCGACCTAATGTTCATTAGTTTGAATTTAAGTGTGTGTATAGACACACTCCCTGATGGTTAGGAATTTTTCCTAATGTCAAGGCTGAACCATCCTTGCTATAATTTAAGCCCATTGCTTCTTGTCCTATCATCTGTGATTAAAGAGAATAATTTTTCTCCTTCTTCTTAACAACCTTTAAGGTAGTTGAAAACTGTTATCATATCCCCTCTCAGTCTCCTTTATTCTAGACTAAACAAATCCAGCTCTTTCAATCTTCCCTTATAGGTCAAATGTTCTAGACCAGTAATCATTTTTTTTGCCCTCCTCTGAATTTTCTCATGTCTCCAGCTCCTTTCTTGACATGAGGCACTTAAAGCTGGACACAGTACTCAAGTTGAGGACTATTCAATGGAGAGTAGAGTAAGAGAATCACTTATTTTGTCTTGCTCATAATACTCCTGTTAATATACCCTAGAATGGTGTTAGCTTTATTTTTGCAACAGTATTACACTCCTAACTCATATTTAGCTTGTGATCCACTATTACACTCAGATCCCTTTCTGCAATACTCCTTCCTTGGCAGTCATTGCCCATGTTGTATGTGTACAATGGGTTGTTCATCCCTAAGTGGAACAGAATCATAGAATCATAGGGTTGGAAGGGACCTCATAGGGCATCTAGTCCAACCCTCTGCCAGAGGCAGGACCACTCCCACTAAACCATCCCAGTCATGGTTTTGTCCAGCCGGGCCTTAAACACCTCCAAAGACGGAGACTCCACCACCTCCCTCGGCAGCTCATTCCAAGGCTTCACCACTCGCCTAGTAAAAAAGTTTTTTCTAATATCCAGCCTCGACCTCCCTAACCGCAACTTGAGACCATTACTCCTCATTCTGTCCTCTGTTACAACCGAGAACAGTCGAGCTCCATCTTCCTTAGAGCATCCCTTCAAGTAGTTGAAGGTTGCTATCAAATCCCCCCTCAATTTTCTCAACGGTTCTTCCTGCAGACTAAATAAGCCTAATGCTTTCAGTCTTTCATCATAGGGCTTCTGCTCCAGCCCTTTAATCATTTTGGTTGCCCTCCTCTGAACTCTCTCTAGCATGTCCCTGTCCTTTTTGTAGTGGGGAGCCCAAAACTGAACACAGTATTCTAGATGTGGCCTCACCAGTGCAGAATAGAGGGGAATGATCACATCCCTTGATCTGCTGGTAATACTTCTTTTGATGCAGCCCAGTATGCCATTGGCCTTTTTGGCAGCAAGAGCACACTGCTGACTCATATCCAGCTTCCCATCCACCATGACCCCCAGGTCCTTTTCTACACTGCTGCTACTTAGCTGAATGTTTCCTAGCCTGTAGCAGTGCATGGGATTTTTCTGTCCCATGTGTAGGATTTTACACTTGTCCTTGTTGAACCTCATAAGATTTCTATTGGCCCACTGTTCCAATTTATCTAGGTCTCCCTGAATCCTGTCCTTGTCCTTCAACATGTCTACTGTTCCCCCCAGCTTGGTGTCATCTGTGAACTTACTGAGAATGCAGTCTATTCCATCATCCAGACCACTGATGAAAATGTTGAACAGAACCGGCCCCAGGACCGACCCCTGGGGCACACCACTCGTGACTGCTTGCCAGATAGACGTGGAACCATTGATTCCTACACGCTGAAACCGTTGATCTAGCCAGTTTTCTATCAACCTTATAGTCCACCTATCCAACCCATTCTTCCTTAATTTGCCAATGAGAATGCTGTGGGAAACTGTATCAAAAGCCTTGCTAAAATCAAGGTAGATAACATCAACAGTTCTTCCTGCATCCAGAAAACCAGTCATCTGATCATAGAAGGAAATGAGATTGGTGAGGCATGATTTACCCTTGGTAAATCTATGCTGACTGTTCCTGATCACTTTATTTTCCTCTAAGTATTTGAGGATGGATTCTTTGAGAAACTGCTCCATAATTTTTCCAGGGATTGAGGTGAGGAGGACTGGTCTGTAACTCCCTGGATCCTCCTTTTCCCCCTTTTTGAAAATAGGCACTACATTTGCTCTTTTCCAATCCTCTGGCACCTCCCCTGTTCTCCATGAGTTTTGAAAGATAACGGCCAGCGGTGCTGCTATCTCATCGGCCAATTCCCTTAGCACCCTTGGATGCAGTTCGTCTGGCCCCATGGACTTGTGCACATCCAGCTTCTTTAAGCAGTCCCTAACCTGACCTTCCGTCACCAAGGGCCTCTCTTCTTCTCTCCAATCTGCCACACCCCTGGCAGTGGGCTGGGAGCTGAGCCTGCCTGTGAAAACTGAAGCAAAAAAAGCATTGAGCACTTCAGCTTTTTCCTCATCCTCCATCACGAGGATGCCTGCCCCATTCAGCAAGGGACCTACACCATCCCTGATCCTGTTCTTGTTATTAACATACTTGTAGAACCCCTTCTTGTTATCCTTTACATCCCTCGCTAGCCACTACTCCATTTGCCCTTTGGCCTTTCTGATTTTATCCCTGCAGTCCCTAGCAATATCTTTATATGCCTCCTTGGTCATCTGATCAAGCTTTCACTTCCTGTAAGCTTCCTTTTTATGTTTAAGCTCAGAGCAGAGTTCTCTACTTGTCACTTGTCTTTATTGAATTTCATTCTATTTATTTCAGACCAGTGGTTCCCAACTTAGGGTCCAAGGATCCCTGGGGGTTTGCAGAGTTATTGCAGGGGGTCCATGAATACATCCAGCCCCTGTCACTGCTGGCCAGCAGCAAGCAGCCCAGGCCCAATCCAGCCTCAGCCATTGCTGGCTAACGATTCATGTTGGAGAGGGTTGTAAATGAATTCTGTTTGCCTGCTGTGAGCATTCTCACTCTGGATGCATCCCCACCACTTGGGAGAAGGCAGGGGCCAGGTCCTCCACAGCCCTTCTGCAGCACCACTGCCTGCAGTCAGTCCCCGAAAACAACCATTACCATTTGGGGGTCCACAATTTCTTTTGACATTCAAAAGGGGTCAACATACTTTAAAAGGTTGGGAACCACTGCTTCAGACCATTTACCAGTTTGTCCAAATCATTTTTAATTGTGATCCTATCCTTCAAAGCACTCGCAACCCCTCCCAACTTGGTATCATCTGCAAACTTTATAAATTTGCTCTCTATGCCATCATCTAAGTCATTGATAAAAATGCTGAACAAAACTGGACCCACGACAGATCCATGCAGCACCTTGCTCATTACGTCCTTCCAGCCTGAATGTGAACCACTGATAACTACTCTCTGGGAGTGGTTATCCAGCCAGTTTTCATCCATCTTACAATAGCTCCATCTAGTTTCTACCTCCCCAGCTTGTTAATGAGAATGTGATGTGAAACCATATCAAATACCTTACTAAAGTCTAGATATACCCCCCACCACCGCTTTCCCTCTATCCACAACCCAAGGCAGCTTTTGGGGTAGGCGAAGCAAGTGGCCGCCTAGGACCCAAAGCAGTAAGGGGCTCCACAGTGGTTGCCTGCTTTGCCTGGCCTAACTCAGGCATCAGAAACCTTTTTCCCCCCAGCCTCCCACCGCATGAACACAGAACTGCTGGGGCCAGAGGCTGCACCACTTGCCCCCACTCTTTCCCTCAAGTGGTGATGGAGCAGCACTCCCTTCCTAATCCCAGCTGGCCGTGCCTCTCCAAAGGGAGGAAGGAGAGCAGCCGGCATGGAGCTGTGGCCTGCGGAGGAGTGGGACCCTGGAGCGGCCCACTCCAAAGAGTTCAGGCTGCTTCACCCCTGGCCACCCAAGGGTTGAATGGACCTGATCCAGGGCCTGGGGACAAGGCAGCCTCTGTTCAGCCCTGCGGTGACTGGGGGGCAAAGCTGCCTGAAATCTTTAGAGTAGGCTGCTCCATGTCACTGCCCCCCACAGGTTTCAGCTCTACAGCAGACACTCTTCTCCTCCTGCGGAGGCGTGATTGGCTGAGAGTAGGCAGGGAGTGCTGCTCTGCTTCCACTGGGGTGGGGGAGAAAGCGGGCAAGTAAGCGGCAC
Organism: Podocnemis expansa; assembly: GCA_007922195.1. Lineage (NCBI taxonomy): Eukaryota > Metazoa > Chordata > Testudines > Podocnemididae > Podocnemis > Podocnemis expansa. The sequence continues at coordinate 18,918,908 of ML681979.1, forward strand.
AGCCTCTGGCCCTGGTGTTCCTTGCCCCCTCCCTTCCCTCTGAGTGCTAGGGTCTGTGAACCTTCCTGTCAGACTGCGGTTGAGGGAAAGCCAGTGCCATGGCAGGGGGCTACAGACGGGGGAGCCAGAGCCATGGAGGGGGCAGCAGCAGGAAATTGGGACTGTGGGGAGGTGGTTAGAACTGCAGGGGGAACCAGGGCCATGATGAGGGCAGTAGTGGGGGCCTATAGGAGGCCCTTCAGGGGTCCCCACAATGGCTCTTCATCTAGGGTCCCCAATTGCCTAAGGCCACCTCTCTCTACAAGGCTCATTACTACATCACAGAAAGCTATCAAGTTGGTCTGACATGACTTGTTTTTGACAAATCCATGCTGACTAGCCCTAAGCACCTTAGTTTCTTCTAGATCTTTGCAAACTGACTCCTTAATAATCTGTTCTATTATTTTTCTCAGTACAGAGGTTAAACTGTCTGGTCTACAATTCCCTGGATTGCTCTTATTTCCTTTTTCTGTAGATGGGCAGTATATTTGCCCTTTCCAGTCCTCCAGGACCTCACCCATCTTCCATGATTTTTTAAAGATAATAACTAATGGTTCAGCTCCTGAGTCAGCTCCTTGAGTTCTGTAGGGTGCATATCATCTGGCCCTGGTGAGTTGAAGATGTCAAACTTTTAGAAGTATTTTTTAAATTGCTTTTTCCCTATTTTAGCTTCTGATCTTATCTTATTTCTGTTGCCCTCCTTTACATCAGACATCCAGTCTCCACAAACCTTCTCAGTGAAGACTGAAACAAAGTTATTTAGTAACTTCACCATTTCCCCTAGTAGCTTTCTCCATTTTTTTAAATAAGCAATTGTCCTCTATGCACTAAAATAACTTATTGGATAATCTGTGCCTTGTTTTTTTTTTTCATTTTCCCAACAAATGTCTGAGTAATTAACATCCCCCATCATCACCAAGTCCTGTACCTCAGATGATTTTGTTAATTGCTGAAAGAAAAGCCTCATCAACCTCTTCTTCCTGGTTGGATAGCCTATAGTAGAGCATTAGATCACACATGTTTTTTACTCCTTTTATTTTTACCCAATGTCTTTCACCCTGTCTGTCGTTAATTTCCATCCTAACCTCAATTTAAGTATATATTTTTTTGATAAAGAAGGCAACTTCACCTCCCTTTCTTCCCTTCCTGTCCTTTCTAAGCAAGCTGTACTCTGCTGTATTAATATTCCAGTCATGTGTATTATCACACCCAGACAACTAACTGCTGTGTACTTCATCTGTATTAACCACCAGCCTCTTCAAATCTTGTGCAGCAATTCTCTTTGCAGTGCTAGACAATCGTAAATAAGAGAAGAAATCTTTACCACAGAGATCTCTCTTTACACTTACCCTGCTGGCCTCTCTCTTCTCCTCCTCCTGCACTTCCTTTCTGACCTTCTTTGCTACTCCTGGATTAAAAGGGCTAATTAGTTCCTCAGCTCTCCCCAGACCAGGCCTGGTTCTTCCAGACCTCCAAGCAGCACTGCAGAGGTTGTGAGAGAGATTCTCACACCTCCACAATCCTGTTTAGGTGACAAATCTGAGTAAATGTCCAAGACTGATGTGCAGACAAGAGCAGCCTTGTAACAATTTGATGCAGTAAACAGTAGTAAGTCATGAGGACTAGATGGTATTCACTAAGAGTTCTAAAGGAATTCAAATATGAAATTGCAGAATGCCTAACTGTGGTATGTAACCTGTTGCTCAAACCAGCCTATGTACTGTGACTCAAGCAGAGTTAACCTGACACTGATTTTTTAAAAATACTTGAATTGCAGTTCTGGCAATTACAGGCTAGTAGACCTAACTTCAGCACTAGACAAATTAATTGACACTACAGAAAAGAACAGAAGTTATCAGATGCATCTATTAACAAAATATGTTGGGGCACAACCAGTATGTTTTTGTGTAAAGTGAAATCATGCCTCAACAATCACTTAAATTCCAAGGAAGTAGGTGTGTTATTTTGTATATAGATAAAACAACAAAAGTCCCATGACACCTTAAAGACAAGTGTATTTCTTCAGTTATAAGCTTTTGTGGGCTGCAACCCACCTTGTCAGATGCATCGTTAGTAATCTCCTCATCTTCAAAGCACCTGATGAAGTGGGATTTTCTCCTACTAAAGTTCATGCGTAAATAAATTTGTTAGTCTTATAAAGTGCCACAAGACTCCCTGTTTTTTTGCTGGACTAGACTAACAGGCTACCCCTCTGGAAGCAGACAATACTAAGTTACTCAAGAGAATTAAGTCCAAGTGTGACTGCAAAGAGTTGCAAAAGGATCTCACAAAACTGGGTGATTAGGCAACACAGTGGCATATTCAATTCTGTGTTGATAAATGCAAAGTAATGCACTTTGGAAAACATAATTGCATAATTGCAACTTTACATACAAAAATGATACAGTCTAAATTAGCTATTTTCATTCAAGAAAGATCTTGGGATCATATACAGTTCTCTGAAATCATCTGCTCAATGTGCAGTGGTAGTGAAAAAAAAACCTACAGAATGTTAGGAAAATAATAGATAAGATATGAAATATCATAATGCCACTATATAAATTCATGATGTGCCTAACCCTTGAATACTGCATACATTTCTGGTTGCTCCTTCTCATAGAGATATATTAGAATTTGAAAAGTATAAAGAAGGGCAACAAAAATTATTAGGGGTATAAAAAGGCTTTTATATGAGTAGAGATTAAAAGACTAGGACTGTTCATATTGCAAAAGAGACTTCTAAGGGGAATATGATCAAGGTCTATAAAATTATGAATGATGTGAAGAAAGTCAAATGGATATTTATTTTTCACATAACGCAAAACAAAGTCATCGAATGAAGTTAATATGCAGGAAGTTTAAAGTGAAGGAAAGGAGACTTTACACTATGTACAGTCAATGGGTGGAACTTCTTGCCAAAAGATGTTGTGAAGGCTAGTACTATAATTAGGTTCAAAACAGACTTAGATATGTCCATGGAGAATAGGTTCATCAACAGTTATTATCCAAGATGACCAGAGATGCAACCCCATGCTCTTGGTATCCTTAAACCTCTGGCTGCCAGAAACTGGGACAGGACAACTGGACAAGGATCATTCAGAAATAGCTCTCTTGGGTTCATTTTCTCTGAAGCTTCAACCAGCACCATCAGGCACTAGCCACTGAAAATATTAGAAAATGGGATACTGGGTTAGATGGACCCAGCATGACCATTCTTACAGTCCTGTGATTGCTCATCACTTAGTGCCATGCAGGCTGCTTGGTGCTTAAGCTTCCCCAGTCAAGAAGGATATTAACTGTATGGCTCAGATTCGCTTGTCACAACTTGCATCAACCAACAGCTACTCTTTCAAAGACTAAAAATGCATTTGGAATCATTCTCTTGATTCCACTTCTAGAGCCCTATTGTCTGTACTTAGCACCCATTCCAGTGTTAGATTTGCCATTGGCCTTCGGGTCAGGACATGCCAAGTCTTAAAACTTGTGAATCATGTCACAAACCGATGCCGTTTGATGACCCACACCACTCCTGCTTGAGGTGTTTGGGAGAGGCACACCTCAAAGATAAGTGCAAAATCTGTAAGAGCTTCAAGCTGTACAATCAGAAGGATAGAGAGCAAAGGGTGAAGCTTCTTTTGATGGAGGAAGCCCTTAGACCAGCTTCCAGAGTGAGTTCCAGCGCAGCACTCTGTTAGTAGTGCTCCAGCGGCAAAGGGGCACCAAGAATTGTTGAGTGGCCTGCAGCACCAGCCTTTGGCACTGGTGCTGGCAGCAGGGTCCGCAGTACCATCATCAGCCCATTCCGCCTACAGATCTTCGGATGATCGGCGGCACTGCTCCTTCTCTCTGGTGCCTCAAAAGAGAAAAAGGTCGGACACAAGGAGCTCCCCAGTGAGGCTGAGCGCTCCTAAAGGGCTGCAGACTAAAGCGCAGCAGCCATTGTCACTGTCGGCTCCAGCCCACGCGGAGCGATTGGTTTTGGTGCCCGTGCTGTCCCTGACACAGGAGATTTTAGGGGAGAAGATGCTGCTGCCATCAATGCCAGAAACATTTGAGGCAACGCATGACCTTATTGAACAGATGGCACCATCTGCCTCAGGCCTGGCTCCATCCCCGGCACCCATGTCGGGGCCATCAAGAGGGAAGCCTTCACAGGTGCATCCAGCTTCACTGCGGTCTCCAACACCGAGATCCAGGTCACCCTTGCACTTTCAGGCGAAGGACCCTCAAGCACCATCGGCAGTGCTGTCTCGGTCTCAGTCCCCAGTACCGTCTGCCACAATCACAGCGGTGGGGGCACCACGCTACATTTCACCTCTAAGGAGAGATCATCACCTCTCTCCTGTGCTGTCAAAAGTGCCTGAGAACCGAAGCCCACAGCATCACCACAGGGCAGCCTCCGGTACCGTTCCGCCATGGTCCCTGAGAAGTGGTCCTCCATCAGATTCAGATGGGGCTTCCTCGATGTCCAGAGCCAGTAAGCCCATGAGCAAACAGTTGGCTCCGTACCCCCATGTAAATCGGGTTGTCTCTTTGGTGGGCCGTCTGCGCCGCTCGACGGCGGCAGCCAGCTGTTGTGGCCGCAGGGCATGCACAGTACAATAAGTCTCCACCTTCCAGCCCAGGCAGGGCGAGGCAGCAAAGGCAAGCAGGGCTTCAGCCCTCCCTCAGGGCAAGTGGAGTACAATGAGTCTCTGCCTTCCAGCCCAGGAAGGGCGAGGCAGCAAAGGCAAGCAGGACATCAGCCCTCCTGCAGGGCAAGCACAGTACAATAGGTGTCTGCCTTCCAGCCCAGGCAGGCCGAGGCAGCAAGTATTAGCAGGGCTTCAGCCCTTCCGCAGGGCAAGCACAGTACAATAAGCAGTCAATGTTCACTAGGCGGGGTTCAGTGTTGGGGTTGGAACGATAAGCATTGAGGGGAGGGAGATGCAGGCCCACCCATTCCACTGCATCTCAGCCCAAGGCCCTACTGGTTGGCCCTTCTCTGGCCAGCAGGGGGAGTGCGGGAGCTCGGGTTCCCTATCTGCGGGTGGAGATTCCACCTTGCTACACCCCAGCAGTGATATCCTTAATGGCTTGTTCCTTCGCAGTGGCCTTTCTGAACTCCTTGGGTTTTCCATCAGGAACAAGACCTTGTGATGAGCAGAACCCATTCGGTGGCAAGCTCTTGCACCCACCCCCTCTATGTGGTGGGCACTCCCCCGGAGTCAGGGGACCTCTCAGAAGGGGAGCCCTCTGCAAGATCCCAGACTCCTATGGATCAGGACAGTTTAAACCATCAGGGTGAACTAGAAACTGCAGAAGAACCCATAGATCCATTCGGGGAATCATAGTTGCAGGGACCAGACCTGAGCCTATTGCAGATTATAGTAAAGCACATCAAGATCTCCTGCACAGAGTCGTCCAGGACTTGGGCCTACAGGCGGAAGAGATCATAGAGGAGGCAGATCTTATGGCTGACATTCTCGTACAAGTAGGCCCCTCTCGAGTAGCCTTCCCGCTTATCAAGACCATTCAGAGCACCACAAGAACCTTGTGGCATACCCCAGCCTCTGTGCCTCCCACAGCCAAGAGGGTAGAGTGAAAATACTTTGTGCCTTTGAAAGGTTATGAGTACTTCTACACTCATCCGGCACCGGGGTCTCTTGTTGTAATGGTGGCCAATGAGAGAGAGTGGTAAGGTCATCAAGGGCCATCCCCTAAGTCTAAGGATGCAAAAAAGTTTGACTTATTCGGAAGAAAGATCTACTCCATGGTGGGGCTTCAACTCTGCATTGCTAACCAGCAGGAAGTCCTTAGCTGCTAAGCCTTTAATGCTTGTTCCTTGTTGGAGAGGTTCTCAGAAAAGTGCGAGCAGAGCTTGAGGCCTGAGTTATCAGCCACCATTAAGGAGGGCAAGATAGTTTCCAGAGCCCTGCTGCAGTCGGCGTTAGATGTTGTGGATGTGGTGGCCAGAGCCATGGCCTCCGGAGTCACCATGCACTGCAGCTCATGGCTTCAAGCATCAAGTCTGCCCCAGGAGGTGCAGAATACCATCCAAAATCTCCCTTTTGAAGGCCCAGAATTGATTACAACAGACAGACGCTAAACTCCAGACTCTGAAGGATGGGGCAGGTCCCTGCTTAAGTCTCTAGGGCTATACATCCTGGCACCCCAGAGAAGACCTTTCAAGCCAGTACCGGTGCCCAGGTCTTCCCACCGCTCGCAAAATTATAATGCTCGGCACAGCCGGAATAGCCAAAAAAGTAACTATCGTCTCACTTCCCTTTCCCAAGGAGCTTCGCGCCAGTCTTCAAGCTCCAAGAAAGGTTTTTGAAGGTACGCTTGAGGATGATGTACCATTATCTATGGATCCACACCCTCAGTTCACCAACAGACTATCCAGCTTTTATCCAGCTTGGTCCCAGATCACCTCCGACATATGTGTACTGTGCACAGTGTCTCAGGGATACTCCCGCCAGTTCTCCTTTTATCCCCCTCACCGTCCTCCTCATTCTCTGGCCCTTTCCAGGGACCCTCAAGGTTCTTGGGCATGGACGTGTCTGACTTGGGGTGGGGGGCTTATCTGGGTACCCTTGCAGCCGAAGGCCTTTGGGGAGGCAGTGAGTTGAGCGTGCATATCAACGTGAAGGATCTTCAAGTGGTCCGCTTGGCCTGCCAGGCTTTTCTCCATGAGCTGAAAGGCAGAGTGGTGTCAGTGCTTACTGACAACACTGCCACAATGTATTACACAAATAGGCAGGGGGGGACATGCTCCGGCCTGCTTTGTGGCGAAGCTGTCTGCCTATGGGACTTCTGCATTTGCCACTCGATTCATCTGATGGCTTCTTACCTTCTTGGCAAGCACAGTCTCCTGGCGGATTTGTTGAGCAGGAAATTCACAACTCACGAGTGGTCCCTCAAGTGGGAAGTGTTGAGGCCCAGCTTTCGTCTGTAGGGTTATCCCCAAGTGGACCTCTTTGCATCCAATCAGCACAACAAGTGCACAGTTTTGTTCCTTCAGGGGGCAGAGCCCGGGGTCAATTGTGGATGCTTTCAAGATACCTTGGATGGAGATGGCCTGCTACACATTCCCCCTGACTCTGTTGATTCCGAGAGTCCTCTTTAAAGTCAAACAGGACTGGGCCACGATCATCTTGGTAGCCCCAGCCTGGCCAAGGCAACATTGGTTTATGACTCTGCTGCATCTCTTGGTCAGCGACCTGATAGAGTTGCCAGCACTGCCAGACTTGCTCTCCCAGGACCAAGGGCGTCTTTGCCACCCATATCTGAATTTGCTACACCTGTGCGCGTGAAACCTCCATGGCTAAGAGGCAGGGAGTAGCAGTGTTCAGCGCAGGTCCAGCAGTAAGAAGCTTTCGACGAGGGCATCATATAAGGGCAAGCAGGGCAAGTTTATGGACTAGGAACTAAGCAGGGATCTTGTACCCCATCAGGCTCTGGTTCAATCCATCCTAGACTTTCTCTGGGGTCTGAAAGCCCAAGGCCTGTCCTTGTCCTCCATCAGAGTTTAACTTGTGGCAATTTCAGCTTTCCACGAGAGGGCAGGTAAAGCTAGCCTATTCACTGACCTGTTGGTGAAGCGGTTCCTTAAAGGCTTAGAGAGGATCTTCCTAGTGGTGCATTTCCCAGTCACACAGTGGGACCTCAATCTGGTCCTCTCAAGGCTCACAGGGCACCCGTTCAAGCCACTGGCCTCCTGCTTGCTTCTTCTTTCATGGAAGGTAGCTTTCCTTGTGGTGCTAATGTTGGCCAGGAGAGTTTCAGAGATTTGGATGTTCTCAGCCTCCCTGCCCTATACAGTCTTCTTCAAAGAGAAAGTTCAGCTGTGTCCTCACCCAGCATTCCATCCTAAGGTGGTTTCGCAGTTTCACTGCAATCAGGAATTGTCTTGCCAGTTTTTTATCCATAGTCGCATGCCTCAGATAAAGAAAGAAGGCTCCACACTCTGGATGTTCACCGGGTGTTGGCCTTTTATATAGAGACGATGAAACCCTTTAGAAAGATGTCCCAGCTGTTTGTAGTGGTGGCAGATACAATGAAAGGGGAGCCAGTCTCGGCTTAGAAGCTCTCCTCCTGGATAGTCTTTTGTATTTGAGAATGTTACACATTCGCCAAGATTGATCCACCGGCAATCAAGGCCCACTCTATGAGAGCTCAAGCCTCCTCTGCTGTGTTCTTGAGCTGGGTACCGATTGTGGACATTTGTAAAGTGGCTACGTGGTCGTCTGCACACACGTTCATGCAGCATTATTCAATTGATCAGCAAACTCAGGGCAACGCTGCAGTGTATAGAGCAGTCGTGCAGTCAGCGCGCCTCTGATTCCAACCTACCACCATAGGTAAGACTAGGTAATCACCTGCATTGGAATGGCCAGGGACAATCATATGAAGAAGAAGAAGAGGTACCTACCTGTAACTGATGTTCTTCGAGATGTGTTGCTCCTGGACATTCCACATCCCTCCCTCCTGCCCTTTGCGGAATAGGCACTAAGAAGGAACTGAGGAGGGGGCTGGTTGGCTGTGCCTCCTATAGAGAGCCACGACAGCACTACTGCAGAGGGCGCCACAGCTGACATGATTGGTGCTCTATAGGAAAAGTCTCCAGCTACCTGTACACACATGCACATACACCTACATTGGAATGTCCAGGAGCAACACATCTCGAAGAACACCAGTTACAGGTAGGTAACCTCTTCTTACATCACATAGTTACTCTGCCCACATAGATGTCTGTTGAACCCCGGGTTCGCGATGTGACTGGGATGGACCAGCGACACCCACCAATGAGACAGACACCAGTTCAATTAAACAAAAAAAAAACTACTTTTATAGTGACACCTTAAACACCTTCAACCCCTTAACAGTGTAAAACAAGGAGATCTATGCAAAACCATTTGTAATCAACTAACAATATGAAGCAAAAATCTATATAGGACACTTATAACCAACTAATAGCATAAAGCAAAATCTAAATGAACACTTATAACTAAATGACAATATAAAGCTAAAAACCTATGCAAAGCACTTATAACCAAGTAACAGTGTGGAGCAAGAGTCTATATAAAGCACCTGGAAAACAGCTCCAGCTCCAGCTCTATGCAAAACACTTACAACCTACCAAAGTACTTATAGTTAAATAACAGTATGGATTAATGACCTACAAGAGGGTGGCCATAATAAGTCGAGGACTTTTCTGGCCTTTTACTGCCTCAACATCAGTATAGGCACTGATCAGCCCACCCGACGCATATTTACCAATGGCTGGAAGCCATTCCTCCTTGCTAGCCAAGAAGGGTGGGCGGCAGAATAAAAAAAAAAAACAGATGAGAGCAAAATAAACCCCCACACTCCCCCCGTGTACACTGGGGAAGTTTGGGGCCAGCAGTTTAGAGCAGAAGCAGAGTAATGAACAATTATACAGTAAGAAGGATGCAAAATACAAATGACTAACAAAACACCTAGCAAATTAACAACACAAAACTATGCTAGACCTTAAACAACTATACCACAAAAAGATTATGCAGGATACAGAGAAAATAATAACAACTACACAAACTATGCAAAACTCAGGTGAAGAAGCTACAATCACAGACTATATATAAATGGTACCAAGTAGAATGATTAAGAGAAGGTAGGAGGCCTATATCGATTTATAATACCTGTCCCAGGACCGCAGCAGAACCCAAAGCGAGGAGGCAGACCAGCTGCAGCATCTCAGCACTTAATCGTTCGGCTGGCAATCCGTGTACACCCCAAAAAAAGAGGGTCTCGGGGGCGGGTACTCCCTGTCTCAGTCGGGGGATCAGTCCGACCGGGTCGCGACGTGCCCTTTAGCATTCGAGGGTGGGAGAACAACAAGCTAGCTGAGACAGGGGGTTTTAATAGAATTTTGCCCAGCCAGAGTAAAAATAGCCAATTAGGAGAAGGATCCTGGTCAGGACCAATGATAAAACTGGGACCCCAGACAATGACCCCTCCTTCGTGGTGACGGGGGTGCCGAGAAACTGTTCAGGGGGGATAGGAACTCACCCCACTCCTTGTTGACACAAAGCTAGGGAGGAACAAACTCACACAGGAGATTGAGAGCCATCAGGGGAGATTGGTATTTAACACTCTTTCCCCTTGTGCTGGATGGCCCGGAGATGGAGGCCCATCAGGGAGCATAATCCAGGGGGCTATGTGTGGGGCGGGGTGGCCATCATGGCTGCCACCTCCGCTGACAATGTCTTCATGCAGAGGACCCCAGATCTCTATACCTCACTGAGAAAAAGTGATTGCTGCTACAAACAGTGTTTTAAATGATAAGTGATATGAGCAACACAAAGACTTGGGTTCAAAAAGCAGATCCATCAACAAGATCAGTTTGAGGCTCAAATCATCAGAAGAGGATAATTTCCTGGAAGATGGAAAAACATACGGCACCTTTGTTATCAGTCTTTGAAAACTAGAGTGTGAAAATATTGTACCATTTCAGATTAATGAATGATAGGCTAAAAGACCCGTCACCAAACCATTCTTCAATATGGGATAGTTTAAAGATAATAAATTGTCCAAAATATCAGAATGAAAAAAAAAAAAATCAGTGGATGAATCTGATGTTGAAACATCTAAGCATGAAAACATTTCCACTTTGCCTAATATGTGCAGATAGTAACCATTGTCTGCCTGCTGACATCAATCAAGCAGCACCCATGCCATTAAAATGAGATACTAAGGCTATGTCCACACAAGGCTTTTGAATCGAAACAATGACCGTTGTTTCGATTTAAAAGTTGTCATGTCCTAATGACAATTGGTTATTGCGAAATGATGATCCCCATCATTTCAGAATAACAACCCTTATTTTGAAATAGTAAAACCTAGGCTGAAATCCAAATAGCCATTATTTTGAAATGGTTGTTTTGAAATAACGCCATTCGGATGTGTTATTTCAAAATAACCATTATTTTGATTTAACACTTTTGCCCTTCTCCTTGCCAGGGTGCCTTCCCTTTTCTATATATTGGTTGGCAACATAGCCCTGCCAGGGGGCTATGTTGCCACACCTCCCATGTTGCCTTTCTCCTAATTTGAAAGAGCAGGTCCTGTGTCCGGACCTGCTATTTTGATTTGAGGTTTCTGCTTATTTCAATTTAAGTTAATTCAAAATAATGATTTTATTTCAAAATAACTTATTTCAAATTAACTTATTTTGAAATAAGGGTCTACATGTGGACACAGCTTAACGATCTGGAGGAAGGACTAGACCATGGTCATGTGAAATTATGCACAGAGAAGCTAGCAATGTAATGTACAGTTTTTCAACAGGGATCATACAACCAAAAATCAAACCTTATGTGGCCATGCTGTATGTTATACTTCTGCCAGGGTGGGCTGGCAGGACAAGGGCCAGGTTCTAAATCTAGGGGTTTCCCAATAGGGTGACACCACCAGCTGGCTTGAACCCCCCCCCCCCGATTTCCCCACTCGCAAGTATGAGTCTGAGTGGAGTAAACAGAACTTTTAACAGTAGTAAAACAAAAATACAAAAGGCCAAATAACAGAGATCAGCACCAATCTAGAAAAATTAGTATAGAACAAAGTTCCCAACAACTCACACCACATAACAGAACATACAAAATTAATGGCAAAACTGGAATTAATCTGGAAAATCAGTGCTAACTAGGCACCCAACCACCCCTGGGGTACCCAGGGAGTGTATTTCATGCCAGCTGTCTGCTGATGTCATCTAATGGTCACTCACTCCATCCTCTAGAACTGTTCCTTGGCTCCACCTGCCGGCTACCAGCTCTGCCCTCCAGTCACTAATGCCACCCAGCTCACCAATGGCTGCTTTCACTGTCCACTTGCTCTGCCCTCCAGTCACTTGTGTCATCCAGCTCGCTGCTGGCTGCTCTCACTATCCGCTGGCTCTGCCCGCTGCCTGCTGGCTCCACCCTCTGGTCACTCATGTCACCCAGCTTGCTGCTCTTACCATCTGCTGTCTCTACCCACTGCCCCCACCCATGTCAACTCAGAGAGAGAATTTTCTCTTTTGTGATTTTTGGTCAGAGAGAAAGAGATAGAGAGATAGAGAGTGTTTGTTCTTTCCTCTGGTGATTCCAGTTCTTAAGTAGGTGTAAACAGCTATCTCTATCTAAATGACAAAAGCCTCACAGAAGGCTTAGCCATAGCTATCAAAAACAGGGGAAGCAATAGAAGGAAAGACCAAAATAACCTCAAACCCCCACACCTGTCTCTTTCAAATTCTTTCAGGCTGAAACATGCAGTTGCCCTTCCTACAAGCTTCTTCTTAACTAAGGGTAGTTTTTACCCTTTAATTCAGACAGATTTGCAACAAACATAGAGTAGCAATTCGCAAAAAGACAATATTTCATATTTCCCCTTAGTAGATTTATAGATAGTAATAGATTTGTGAGCAGACTAATCCCAAATACCATTACCACTATGCCCTGAACCCAGTATGCTAATCAGCTAATTGTGCTCTTTGACCCCATGCTAACACAGGACCCATGCAGATTAGTTCCCCCCCCCTTCAGAAGCTGTTAAGCACAGCTTCTAAGCCTGCTTTACATGTAGTTATGAGTATCTGCCATGTCATGGTTTGTCTCCCCTTCAGAAGATTTCTTAGACTTAGGCGAAATGGTGCAAAGGCAAGATATACTTTGAAAACTGAAACTGAAAATCATCACATATTAATCTTAGGGGTGTAAAATATTAAACTGTTAAACAGCTAACAATTCATTCAGAGTTAACTTTTTAGTATTAGTCTCACCATTGACACATCCCTAGGTTTTCCTGTGCTTTTGTTTAAACACCAATGGTGAAGAGCTGCCAGGGGCTGGGGGGACAGAAGTATGAAGGGCCGCTGGAGACCCAATCAGAAAGCAGCCTCCTGAGGCTGTTCCTGGCTGCAGAAGCTCACATGCTGAGCCTGAGTAATAGTTACCCCTTGCACAAACATGTGAGAGAAGAGTGATATCAGACAACAAGTCTGACCCTTAGGGGCAGCAGAACTGTTCTCTTGTCATGTGCGCTTATCTCCCCTCTTTTCCCACCAGCATAAGGGTAGTGCTGTCTGGGACACTGCCCTCCCTGTAGTCTGGCAGCCACCTGCAATCAAAAGTGTGTGGTAAATGTGGAAAGTTAGGGTCTCTCTCCAGATTCCAAGAGCTATCACTCAAGACAGCCCAACTACTACTACAGTTATATTTCTTAAACAATTAACAGATATAGTTACAGTAGTTTAAAAGGGTACTTTAAAAACATTATGTACATGCCTAATTGATTCTCAGTCCTTTCCAACAGCAAAAGATGCAACATTTCATGATGAGCATCAATCCACTACATGGGAGATGACAGGATTTGCAAGAGAAAATTTATTCCAAATTCATGTTTGGATTGTTTTTTGATAGATTGATTTCAGCCTATATGAGGCAAAGAATGGATGCATTAAGACATTTGAGAGCTTAGATAGACCATCAACCTTCTGTCTTTAGGATTAGAAAATAGAATCATAGAATCATATGGTTGGAAGGGAACTCATGAGATAATTTAGTCCAACCCCCTGACAAAAAAGCAGGAGTACTACCACTAAATTAACCAAGCCAGAGTTTTGTCCAGCTAGGCCTTAAACGTCTCCAAAGATGGAGATTCCACCACCTCCCTAGGTAGCCCATTCCAATGCTTTACCACTCACCTAGAAAGAAAGTTTTTCCTAATATCCAGCCTCGACCTCCCCAGATACAACTTGAAACCACTGCTCCTTGTTCTGTCCTCTGTTACTACTGAGAACAGCTGAGCTCCATCCTCCCTGAAGCATCCCTTCAAGTAGTTGAAGGTTGCTATCAAATCCCCCTCAGTCTTCTCTTCTTCAGGCTAAATAAACCTACTTGCTTCAGGCTTTCTTCATAGGTCTTGTGCTCCAGCCCCTTGATCATTTTTGTTGCCCTCTGCTGGACTCTTTCTAATTTGTCCACGTCCCGTTGTAGTGGGGAGCCCAAAACTGAACACTGTATTCCAGATGTGACCTCACTAGTGCTGAATAGAGGGGAATGATCACATCCCTCGATCTGCTGAAAACACTTCTTCTGATGCAGCCCAGTATGCCATTGGCCATTTTGACAGCAAGACCACACTGCTGACTCAGATCCAACTTCCCATGACCCCCAGGTCCTTTTCTACAGTGCTGCGACTTAGCTGATCACTCCCCAGCCTATAGCAGTGCATGGGTTTTTTCTGTTTCAAGTGCAGGACTTTGCATTTGTCCTTGCTGAACCTCATGAGATATCTATTGGCCCACTGCTCCAATTTGTCTAGGTCTCCCTAAATCCTGTCCCTGCCCTCCAGCGTGTCTACTGTTCCCCCTGGCTTGGTGTCATCCTCAAACTTACTGAGTGTGCAATCAATCCCATTATCCAGATCATTAATGAAAATGTTGAACAGAACTGGTCCCAGGACCGACCCCTGAGGCACACCACTCATTACTGGTTGCCAACTAGACATGGAGCTGTTGATTCCTACACTCTGAACCTGTTGATCTAGCCAGTTCTCTATCCACCTTACAGTCCACACATCCAACCCATACTTCCTTAACTTGCTGACAAGAATGCTGTGGGAAACTGTATCAAAAGTTGCTAAAGTCGAGTTATATCACATCAACGGCTCTTCCCATATCCACAAATCCACTCATCTCATCATAGAATGCGATGAGGTTGGTCAGGCACGATTTACCCTTGGTGAATCCATTCTGACTGTTCCCAACCACTCTATTTTCCTCCAAGTGTTTCAGGATGGATTATTTTGAGAACCTGATCCATAATTTTATCAGGGATTGAGGTGAGGTTGAAAGGTCTGTAATTTCCTGGATCCTCCTTTTTGCCTTTCTTGAAGATAGGCACTATATTTGCTTTTTTTCCAGTCCTCCGGCACTCCCACCATTCGCCACAAGTTTTCAAAGATGGCCAGCGGTACTGCTATCTCATTGGTCAACTCCCTCAGCACCCTTGGTTGCAGGTCATCCGGTCCCATGGACTTGTGCACATCCAGCTTCCTTAGGTAGTCCCTACCCTGACCTTCTGTCACCAAGGGCCTTTCTTCTTCTCTCCAGTCTGCCATACCCAATGTAGTGTGCTGAGAGCTGGCCCTGCCTGTGAAAACTGAAGTAAAAAAAGCATTGAGCATTTCAGCTTTTTCCTCATCCTCCATCACGAGATTACCTGCCCCATCCAGTAAGGGATCTATGCCATTCGTGATCCTTTTCTTGTTATTAACATACTTGTAGAACCCCTTCCTGTTATCCTTCACATCCTTTGCTAGCTGCAACTCCAATTGCCCTTTGGCCTTTCTGATTTTATCTCTGCAGTCCCAAGCAATATCTTTACCTGCTTCCTTAGTCATCTCTCCAAGCTTCCACTTCCTGTAAGCTTCCTTTTTATACTTTAGCTCAGTGCAGAGTTCTTTGTTAAGCCACACTGGGCACCTTCCACATTTCCTGTTTTTTTCTGCTCATTGGAATGGTATATTCCTGTGCCCTTAGCAGGGTTTCTTTAAAATGCAGCCAGCTCTCTTGGATGCCTTTACCCTTCAGATCAGCCTCCCAATGGATCCTGCCCATCAGTTCCCTGAGGGAGCCAAAATCTGCTTTTCTGAAGTCCGGGGTCTGTGTTTTGCTTCTTTTCTTTTTTCCATTAATCAGCATCTTGAACTCTATCATCTCATCACCATTGCTATCCAGCTTGCCATTCACTTCTATGTCCCCAGTCAATTCTTCTCTGTTTGTGAGCAGCAGGTCGAAAGGCGCAAGGCCCCTAGTTGGTTCCTCCATTAGTTGTACCAGGAAGTTGCCCTCAACACTCTCCAAAAAATTCTTGGATTGCGTGTGCAATGCTATATTGGCCTCCCAGCAGATGTCAGGGTAATTGAAGTCCCCCATGAGAACCAGGCCTGTGATCTGGAAACTTCTGCCAGTTGTCCATAGAATGCCTCATCCACCTCCTCCTTCTGGTCTGGAGATCTATAGCAGACATGCCCCTTGTTGCCCTCCCCTCTAAACTTAAACCACAGACTTTCAACTGGCTCATTTCCACTTCCACAACGGAACTCCGAGCAGTCATAGAGCTCTTTTACATGTAGTGGCACTCCTCCCCCTCTTCTTCTTTGTCTGTCCTTCCTTAACAACTTATACCCATCCGTGGCAGAGCTGCAGTCATGCAAGCTATCCCACCATGTCTCTGTTATTCCAATTATATCATAGTTCCTTATCTGCACCAGTACTACCAATTTTTCCTGCTTGTTTCCCAGGCTCCTTGTCTTCATGTACAGGCACCTAAGATACCAGGCTGACTGCCCTACTTTCCCATATTGATTTTCATTTCTATTGCATCTACCTCCTTACATTTTCTCCTGGCATTGTCCTCTCGCACCTGCCTCAGGTATTAAAGCTCCATTAGAACATCTAACACAATTATTTGACCCCCCCCATGTTCCAACTACCTTCTCTTTTATCCTTAGTATTACAGTCCCAGAACACCCCAAGTTCCATCCCTTCCCCCAGGTCTCCCACATTGAAACCTGTGGGCTTTGGTTTCCTTCCCCCTTCAAACCTAGTTTAAAGCCCTCCTCACGAGGTCAGCCAGTCAACTTCCGAATATGCTCTTCCCCTTCCTCGAGAGATAGAGTCCATCTCTGCCTAGCAGTCCTTAATCCTGGAACAGCATTCCATGGTAAGGAAGCCAAAGCCATCCTGACAACACCATCTTCACAACCAGTTGTTCACCTCCGTGATGCATCTGTCTTTACCCAGGCCACTACCCTTGACCGGAAGGATCAAAGAGAACACCACCTGCGCTCCAAACTCCTTCAGCCGTGCTCCCAGAGGCCTGTAGTCACCTTTGATCTGCTGAGGATCCCCTCTTGCAGTATTATTGGTTCCCACATGGATGAATAGCATGGTGTAGTAGTCAGAGGGGCAGATGATTCTTGACAATCCCTCTGTAACATCTCAGATACAGGCACCTGATAGGCAGCATACCTCCCGAGAGGCCTTGGCAGGGCAACAGATAGGTGCCTCCATCCCCCTCAAAATGTGTTCCCAGCCACCACAACCCTACGTTTCCTTCTAGTTGTGGTGGCTGTGATCCTCACAGCCTCAGGGGTGCATGGCATCTCCTCTTCCACCTCATCCATTGTCTCTAGTGCTGTGTAATGGTTCTTCACCACAATGGAGGGAGAGATTGGATCAGGGATGGAGCACTGTCTGCTGCCAGAGGTAACTAGCTGCCAGTGTCCTCCCCTGCCATAGGAATCCCATCCTTCTCCAGTGGTGTGACAGTAGTTTTCGGCACCTGGATAACATCCTCCTCCTTACACGTCTCCTCATGGATGCTATCGAGGAACTTTTCCAGGACATGCATGCTCCTTAGGCTAGACAGTTGCTCCTGTAACTCTTTCACCTCCCTCCTGAGAGATTCCACCAGAAAACACCTGTCACATTGATTTGTCTCCCCAGCCTGAGGGTTGGAGACAGGGAAATGGAGGCCACAGTCCCTGCAAGTCCACACCAGGATCTGGGGAGAGATATCCACGTTCAAGATGCCTGTCTGGCTACAGGCACAGGTGGAGGAGACAGAAGGGGCACTGGCGCAAGCAGTGTAGCTCCTCTTCACCATCATGGCCTCACCAACTCCTTCCCAAACTCCCTCTTAAACTTTCCTGTTTTCAGTCCCCCGGTTTGCAAGCTCCCCGTGGTCATTCAGCCACTGGCTTTTAAGGCCTTCTCTGCCTAGGTCAGCCTTGCCCCTTGTTAAACGCACAGGAGAAGGTGATCACAAGGCTGAGTGAAGCTGGTGATCAAATGTGAGCAGGGAACAATGATCCAAACAGTCCCCAGACAATCACACAATCACAGTCCCAATTCCCACAGTAACTGAAGGCAACCAGAAATCACCTGTAGGGAAAGACACAAATACACATTTAGCAATTCACTCACGCAAGCTTTGTTCTCTCCCTTGCTTCTTCAACTAGGGGATCACCTTTGCCTCCTTCTCAGGGCTTCACCAACTCATTCCCTCTCAAACTCCCCTGTATACAGGGAATATTTTTCCCATCTCCCAGAATTTAAAAGGTACTAGCTCTATTACACCTAGTTAAAGCATGGAAATCTACCTCCTTCTGTATGAGACTGTGATTAGAGTGATCTCTAAAATTGTATGGTGTTGAGGATCCTGTAAGATTGAAAGGACACTGTCACAATGTTACATAATTTTTCTTGGAATATCTGTTCTGGTATTTCAAGGGTTTTTGTTATCCTTTTAAGGTCTTGAAATGTTCTGAAAGCATCAGATGTGACAGATTGATGGAGCAACTGCTTTATCTGATGGGGAAACATAAGGGCTATGTCTACACTAGGAAATTAGTTCAGGTTAAGCAGACTTAATCTGGACTACTTTGGTCCCTGTCCACACTAGGCTTTGTGTAGTTCAAACTGATTTTTTTTTTTTAGCTTGAACTAAGCAAAGCTTAGTTTGAACTAGTAAGTTTGAATAGTTAGTTCAAACTTAGTGCTTAGTTTGAACTTAGTTCAAACTAGCATGATGTAGCCATGCTAGTTCAAACTAAGTAAATTCAAACTAAGTGGTTAGTTTGAACCAACCACAACTTGTAGTTTGAACTAACTTTTAGTCTGAACTAGCCACACTTTTCTGGTTTGAACCTAAAGTTAGTTCAAACTAAAAAAAAGCATGGCTAATTTAAACTAAAAAGTTAGTTTGAACCGACCGGGCACTGCTTAGTTCAGACTAAGCAAGTCCGAATTAAGCTTTTAGGTGTAGATAAAGCCAATGGTGCTGAGGCACTATTGGGACCTTTTGTGGATTCAAGATGTCATCGCCTTCACTCAGCCATCCATTTTCTTCTGTTCTGATGTCCTCTTGATGAGGCAACAGTAAGGCTTCTGAGGAGACCAAATGCAGTGGACTTGTCCTTTGATTTATAATGAGGAACATTAAAATGGTCTAGATAATGAGACTGTAGGGTCCATGAAGTCTAATGCTGCCATGATTGAAAGCATTAAGGTTATGGTTTATGCCATGAATTCAGCATCATCTGAGTCACATAAGCTATATCAGAAGCACAAGGTGTACTTTTCTCATGGTGATCACAGTCTGTAAGAAAATAAGGAAAGAACTGTGCCCTCCTGGGAGGTGTTGGAAAATCAAAAAAATGAAACACTTCAAGAATAAGTGCTGATAATCTAAGAGTGACTGGAATCTGACAAAGATTCACAGATCTCTTTTTAACTACCAACGGGTGCAGAGAAATTGTCATAATAGGTAACCTAGGCTTCAGTACCAAAGCAGGTTTTGAATTCACTGACTATTAAGGCACATTTAAAAGTGTTGACTCTCATACCAGGCTGATGATGATTCTGCTGGAGTAGTTAATTAAGTCACAGAAAAGGCAGCATGACAAACAGGTTTCAAAATCAAGACATTTGATTCAGCCAAAGGGCTAACAGCTGGTGGCCATGTTACTGAGGCTAACAGATATACTAGCAGTAGATAATTCTCTCCCCCACCTCAAAACACACCAACATGGTTTAGTAACAACTGTTTGTAAAACTGGCTAAAAGTAAAATTACTGCACTATGTAACAAGAGAGACTGTCATAGCTGGGAAGACACTGATGGTTAAAAGACTCTGGCACCCTACACATGGACATATATGCATATAAGTGAGATCCACAAATGCACAAAGAGGAAATAGGGTTAGTGTGAACAAAATAAAATTTGCCTACTCACTTATCCAGCACCAGAAAACACTCCTCGTCCTCCAATAGTGGCCCATTAAAGCTGAGAAGTTGTGATGTCTCAAAAGTATTGCACAGGTAGCAAACACCATCAATTAAACCAATGATCAGAGGAGAAATATGATTAAAATCAACTGTTCTTGTTCCATTTCTGGCCCAGATTATTGAAAATTTTGTGACAATTTATTTAAGAGATTTTCATAAAAATTATGCTTATTCAAGAAGTTTTGTCTGAAGATAAATTCTGAATAAGCAATTGAATTTTTTGATGTTCAAGGGTGGATTACTGCACGGGCCAATGGAGCCCATACCCAGCTCTGCCCTGCTGGTGCTGGGAGAGAAGCAGGGCTGCCCCAGGCCAGAGACTAGTCTCTGCTCTCCCATCCTGCTCCTGAGTTGGCTGGTCCACCCCCAGGGGCAGGGAAGGCCAACGTGACAAGTCGGTCCACTCTGGGGGCAGGGCCAGCTGCCATGCAGTAGAGCCTCTGGTGCAGCCTTCAGGACACACCAGAAGCCACACTGAACATGTCAGTCAGCCCTGTTGCCCCCAGGGGCTGACCAGCTGGGCTGGGGCTGGCACCAGTTCCCCCTCCACTGTTAGCCTGCCTGCAGAGGGCAGTGCCCTAAGCAGGAGAGGTGGCCGTAGTCCCATGCAGGTGGTGCAGGGCTCCAGGCAGGGGGGTCCACTGGTGGGGAAGACCCAGGGGACTGGAGGTCCCTAGTCCACCTTTGGGATCCTTAAATAATTGCTTTTCTGAACAAAACTGTTAACCCACTGGCATTTCACTTCACTACAGATTAAGACTTATTCATAATGTAAAAAGAGATAAGTTCACCATTTTGATGAGGGTTTTGTGTTTTATTGATAATCCATTTAGTTAAACTGTAAACTCAGTGCCCAGTGCTTACTAAAAACAGAAATACTGATCATTTTGGAATAGTGTGCTGCAGCATAAGGATTATTCAGGAACATCACAAAAGCAAAGTATTTTTTTGCAATTATTAAGTAGCCATTTGTGAATATCCGTATATTCTAAGTACTCAAGACAACATAAGGGAAAAATAAAGAAGTGACAGGCATAGATAATGAATCCTAAATGTCCACAATGAATGGGCAAAATTGTAAATTAGCAACATGTAGCTTTATCAGTGATAATTTTGTGGCAGAAATATAACGTTTTGTAGATTCTTAACTAGACAATAACAATTTAATTGTTTTCTTGTTTTGGTTCTTGTACATACATTGAATCTCCTACATAAATGGGTCACATCTTCTGGAGTACAGTAGGACTTTACAATGCTTATGATTTTAGATCTAACTCTTTTTGTTCCCTTAGACTCGAAAGAGCTCTCCAGGGAATTAAAGATTTGCATCAACAATCTTCAAAGGAATTAATTTCTTGAGTGTGCGCCAGAAGTAACAGAATGGTACACAGATCAGACAGAAGTGGTGATAATTTGGAAAGAGTATGGATATCTTAAGGCTCTGCAACAAATAAGATTCCATATCCTTACATATATAAATAATAATCCTGCAAAGGAAATAAGCAGACAGTTATGGCTATGTGCAATCCAATTGTCTTCACTGGGACTTTACATGTTGGTGGCACAAATGGGAACTTAGATCTGACCTAAAGTAAAATATATTTTTTTTAAAAAATGCTAAAGAAAAATCATTAAAATGCAACATCAAATATTTAAATATATATTTAAATTATTCTGATGGTGGTGAATCGTTCTAGACTAACATATCTAGAAACTGAATTTCAAAAAAACAGGCATTGACATAGACAATAGCAAGTGCAAGTGTCCTTACCAATAAGCCCCTACACTATTCCTGCATTTGAAAGGGATTACACACATTAATCCTGAACCTCTGGACAGAGTACCTGCTGCACATCTCTTGTCTGAACCTCTGCTAATTATGGTTGTGGGTTTTGCGATGTAGAAACCACTAGAGCACAGTTTAATGGACTCAGAGGCGCAGCCATGTTAGTCTAGTTCAGCAAAAGAAGCAAGGGGAGTCCTGTGGCACTTCTAACTAAGGTTATGTCTACATTAGCAAATTAGTTCAAATTAAGGAGGCTTAATTCAAACTAATTTGAACCCTGTCTACACTAGCCTTTTTCTAGTTAAAACTAAAACGTTTTATTTTGAACTAAGCAAAGCTTCAAACTAACTGCTTAGTTCAAACTAATTTGCATATTTAGTTCAAACTATCACAGTGTAAATGTAGACATGCCAGTTTGAACTAAATAAGCTTAAACTAGCAGTTAGTTCAAACTAACCATGCTGTTAATAGTTCAAACTAACCATGCTGTTTTTAGTTCAAACTAAAAATACATGGTTAGTTCAAACTAAAATGTTAGTTCGAACTAAAAAACCATGCTTATTCAAACTAACTTTTGAATTACTTAGTTCAGACTAACCAAGTTTGAACTAAGATTTTAGGTGTAGACATAGCCTAACAAATGTATTCATCACATGAGGCTGCGTGGGAGGAAGTGGCTTTTTCCCCCATGAAAGGTCATGTGATAAATAAATTTGTTAGCCTTTAAATGCTGTAGGACTCCTTGCTTCTTTTAATGGACCTGTGTTTCAAAGGAGCAAGTTAGTGAACAGTTCCTATTAACACCATCATTTCAGAGCTTAAGTCTGATACCAGTTATCTTATTTAAAAATATTATTTCATTATGATAGTAGAAGCACATTATCACACTGCAATTGTACCAAATAAAAATTGTAAACCAGTTAATTTCTGTTGCAGCCATCAGTGATGCCACAGCTCTGAAAAAAATTGTATAGCACAGAGGTGTCATTTCCCCTGGGAGAGACCTGGGGCACGGGCATGGGCCCTGCCCCCAACCTGCAGGCCCAGCCCCCCAGCCGCAGGTCCCATCCCCTGTCCGGGGACAGGGCCGGAAGCCGTTGCGCGCCGTGGGCAGCTAGGCCCCGCATCCCTGGCCGGGGATGGGGCTGGAAGCCACTGCGGGCAGCGGGGCCTCACATCCCCAGCTGGAGCTGAAGCCGGAAGTGGCCGCGGATGGCTGGGTCCCACATCCCTGGCTGGGGATGGGGCCGCTGCTGCTGTGGGTGGCCGGGGCCCAGATTCCCCACCAGGGCCTCGGGCAGCTGGGCCCCGGATCCCCAGCTGGGGACAGGAACCTCTGTGGCCGCCGGCGGCTGGCCACTAGATCTCCAGCCCGATTGGGCCGGAGACTGGGAGTGAGTGGCCCCGCCAGATCCAGGGCACCGGCATTGGGATGTGGGGCACGTGCCCCCGGTGCCCAGCACCAGCGACGGCCCTGGTATAGCATATTAACAACCTTTCATCCCACATATATTTCTTCACCAGTTTGTCCCAATCATTGAACTACCTACAGCTCAAATAGCAGCAGCATTATCACCAGGATGAAATCTTTGTTTTCATATACCTGGCTTCTTTCTGGTAAGCACAATAGCTAACCCTCTAGTTCTTATTCATCTCCTTGTCTCTCCTCTTTCCTCACATATCAATCTCTTCTTTCAGTCTCAGCATCACTGACATTCAGGTGTACTTCTGTCTATGTATATGCTTAAGTGGGTTCTGTTTTTCACCATGGGTAAGTTAAGTACTTCCTCCCTCAGACTGGTCAGCACATGACGACCATCTAAGTGCTACTTACAGTCTTCTCTGCTATTGTTTACCCTCCCATTTTCCCCTCACTGTTACTGCTGTTCCATCTACCTCTCCAAAACAGCAACTCAAAAATCAATATGTTCCACACATTGACCTTGCGGTATATTAGTTGCTGTGCCCTTGCCAAGCCAGCTTTATCAGTTTTCCCATGAGTCCTCAAAAGACTTCTGGTGTAGAGCAGAGTCATGAAACATGCTGACCCCGATGCAAGAAATATTTGCCAGTTCTCTTAATCCTATTACATAGTAAAATAAATTTGCACTTGCTAAGCTATTTATAATTAGGATTGCGTTGCACCCTCCTTGATGTGAACAACGTGTTCTCCTGCCTAGAATTGACTCATTCTCATTTTTTCTCCAAATCTCTCTCTCTCTCTCTCTCTCTCTCTCACACACACACACACACACACACACACACACAGAAATAGGATGGTAGTGTTACAACCTTCAAAAGATAAACACTACTATATATAGCTGTCATTGACTGACTGGATAAACTTTGAAAATGCTATTCTGTTACCTCTAGCAGGTTTAAGTATATTCTGCACATTTTCTTTTTAGCAGAGATTTTTTGATGATGTTTTGGTTTTGCACTTGTTTACTATCAGTTAACACAACAGCATTCATATCAGCACTCTCAGCTTGTTTTATAACTAGGGAATTAAGATAAATAATTGATAGGACAGGACATTGCACTGTACTGAATCTGATTTTATTAACACTAAAACAAGGAATAAGGTGTAATCAAGAACTCTTTATTTATTTTGAATTTTAGAATAGATAATAGAGAATTTAAATATTTATTATCCTATTTAGAGTTAAAAAAAATCTTACCAGTGAAGCCTGGAGGACAAACACATGTGTAGTCTGCAACCAAGTCTAAACAAGTTGAATTGCTTTTACAGAAGCCGTAAGTGCACTCATCAAAGTTGATTTCACAGTTCAGACCTTCAAATCCTTAGTTGGAAAAAACAAAGAGCAGTTTATTATTAGTTTATACCTATGCCTTCTTTTCTATAACTAGTTTATTGTAAATAAATCAATTCTTATCAATTTACCCCTTAAAACCAAGAGATAATTATATTTTATGGTTCAACATAAGCTCTTTCTAAAAGCCTTTTCTGTTCTGTCATCAGTAAATTATCCCTTTTGACCTTCAAGTATACTTTTAAAAAAATACTATTTGGAAGAACATACACAAACATTAGGATTTGGTATTTATTTAAATCCAGTTTTAGGCCCCCCCCCAGTAATACTCTGAAAAAAATCACTTATGAAGGACAATGTTTTGTATTGATTTTGGGGACAGTTTTGGTAATAGATTAAATTCAATATTGACACCATTTTAATATATCTACATTTTTTCCATTCTTTGTTATCTACAAAATTCTTCTTTCATATGCATTTTAACTTGATATCTAGATGCCTACCAGTCAAACTGTTATATCTTTGAGGGTAGAGAGGTGATTCTGTCCACTCTCCAATGTTCTAATGGTGCTCAACATTTGACCATCTTCATTACAGCTCCACAGTCACACTGAAGACGGAGCTAAGCTAGATTTCAGCATTGCAACAGCTGCTATGTCTATCCCAGTCAGCAGCTTTTGAAAGCTGAGTCCAATGAACTGCATCCTAGTTTGCAAACAGGTGGATGTAAGTTAGTTCTTCTGAAATTTGTCAGAATGGTAGTCTCTCTATTCCTGAGATGCTGCCACTCTGCAAGGATGTAGTTATTGGCCTTGATATCACAGTGTTATCAGAGTTTGGCACTGGACTGGCTTCTCTCAGCAACAATACAAGAATGGCCACTGCAACTGGATACCACAAACTAAGTCATCACAAGTGAATGTTTTTTTCAAAAGGCAAGCACATCTGCTTATTTGCACCCATTAGAACTATTTTCATCCTTTTGCTTACCATGTTGATTTGATCCATCCATTTTTACCCATCCCATTAGGATGATAAAAAAAATAAAACCATGTGGTTTTTCTTAAAAAAAAAAAAAGATTGCATCCCATCAAAGCTTTGCAGAAGCTAAATGAATCAATTCATATAAATTATATGTTAATGTTATCACCATCAGAATGTTTCTGGGTGGTCATTAGAGTCTGTTAAGTTCTATCAAGAAAGCTAAGCATTCTGGCAATGAACAGAAGACCATCAATAAGAGCAAAGAACTCATTCAGGTGATGAATCAAGCCAGGTACGGTCAGTGGAGAAAGATAGTGTAGCATAGAGGTTATTGGAGGTACACTAGTCTGCATCAGCAAATCTTCTCAGGTCTAACACACTATTATTATGATATATACTTAATGGGTGGTATGTAAAAAAAAAAACAGTGAAAACTAAACTGATCATTAATACTCCTGCATGAGATACATGTGGAGTGTGTACAGAGTTATAACTATATGCAGAATTATGTTCTTAAAATGTGTTTTTCAAACAATATATAAGCATGGTCTGTGTTAGACAAAAGTACATGTATTTTATTCATCTGTCCAGCCTGATCATCACAGAAGGACAATGAATGTCTATTTGCATATAAAGTAAAACAAGTCAGAAAGCCAACAAGTGCGCAAGAAGACAGAATGGCATCTGTATCCCAGTAAGAGAGAGAAACTTCATCTGGGCTATCAAGACAAAGGGTCTGAAGCTTAAATGATAAGCAATGAATCAGCTGATTGCATATTATATTAATATATTGTACAAGTGTAGCATGCAATATTTTATGAATTCTAATCATACACTTCTGACTATTATCATTAGAAAATGGATGATTATGTGAAGACATATAATTATTCATTGATATTATGATTTAAAATTTGTGAGTAAACAAAATGAGAAAGGAATTTTCTCCCAGATAGGAGGGAAGGCAACTCTCTGCTTGCCGCCAGTAAAATTAAGCAAGCTGTGACCAAAAGCAATGGAATCACCATTTTCGTATTAAGGAAAAGGGTGATGGGAAGTTCACAGGGGAAAAAAAGAGAACATTATGAATCTGAGGACAAAATAATGAGTTTGGAAACATACATGGAAAGAGAAGACGCCATCTTGACATTCATCACTAGACAGGAAAAAGGGGTTGCAAATGGAGAAAAAATAGTTTTTCAGCCAATGGGTTTGACGGCTCTGAGAACAGAAGATTGATGAGAAAATTCCACTGAACAAACTTCACTGCTTGTTAAGTTAGGTCTTAGCGTTTGGAAAGCATATAATATTATTTGCTTGTAACCATTTACTCTTTATCGCTTGTATTTGAACACATTTAAAACCTCTCTTTCTCCTTTTTGTTGCTGTTGTTCTTAATACACCTGTTTTACTTTAACCTAAATCAAACCAAGGTAGTGTTTAAATTCAAATGACAGTTAATTACATTTAAAGTAATAAGGTGCTTTTGTCTCTAAAGAAACAACAAACATTAATTCTTTGAGTGTTCTATGGGAGAACTGGACATTTGAGGGAAGATCTTTTCAATGCTTAGCCAAACAGTCGACCACAGCAATTGCCCATTATTTGGTCCATTCCTGGTCACAAGGATATGATCGGCTGAGAGTTCAACATCAGAACAGATTTGATGCACCCATGTAATAGGAAGTCTGCCTTTGGGCTGCATCCACCTCTCATTTGATGGAATTTTATCACAGATGTTACAAGACACTCAGAAAATAGTGTTTGCCAAGATGTTTTGTGGTGTTTTCTTAGCATTTCTGAAAAGTGTAAGATGCTATCTGTGACCAACGGCTCCAATGGTCTGTAGACTGAAGCAATCATAAATATTTGCATAACAAATAAAGTCATTCTGCTTTTTGTCCAGCACATGTTGTTAGTATTTTGTGTGGAGAGCCTCCAGATTCACCAGGTCTGAGCAGGACACTATCCTTATTTCTCTACTGTATAACATTATGGAGAGGATACAACTCAAATAGATCCTGAATGTGACTGTTGTGCAATCTTTATGTTAATTCCACATACATTATAAACAACTTGTGGCAGACACTGTGATGACAATCCTGTGGAGAATCT
Source organism: Podocnemis expansa (assembly GCA_007922195.1). Taxonomy (NCBI): domain Eukaryota; kingdom Metazoa; phylum Chordata; order Testudines; family Podocnemididae; genus Podocnemis; species Podocnemis expansa. Next base: position 18,946,457 of record ML681979.1, read on the forward strand.
CCATGTGCGTGGAGGAGGAATTGATGAGTATAGAATCCAAATAGCAGAAGCTGGAGACTATTTTGGCAGTTTAATTATTCAAACGGATTGGAGTCAAACATGGACCTGATACTAGATTTTGCATTCCAGTGTTTGGGCAGCAGCAGGAACGGAGCTCTGCAACTGAGTACCTGAGGGTCTGTGACCCACTACTGTATCCCAACCCGTGGTTTGAAACCCACTGGTTTAACATATAAGTTCCATATAACATTTAAATAAAAAAGATCGTCTCTCAAACTGCCTTGATCCTAAAGCTGGCAGGAACCTCTTGTGAGGCAAAGGCAAATATTTCATTAACCTCAGTCCTGGATTTGGTATTTACATGAGTGGAATGTTTTATAGTAGTACGCTACAGAAACTGGCACACATCTCATTGATTTGGAGCGGAATACAGCTACCCACATCATGAATGGTAGTTTTAGGCCAAGTCTACACTGATAGTGGCTAATTCACTACTGTCAGTTCGATCCTGGTTTCAAATGAGCAGTTTGTCAAGACCTACTCACTTGATCTGCAATTTGCTGGGGTTCGATTTAGCAATTCCACTTCCGGGAGAATTGTAGTGCTGAGTTGAAGGAACAGAATTTCCCTTCAACTTAGCACAGTAGAGACAGGGAGGTAAGTAAGAGTTAGTGAGTCAAAAGGAGGCACACGAGGTATTTTATGCAGGTTGTGAATCTACCTTCTACTTACACTGAACCAGTGGCAAGAATAGACAAGGTCTCAGGCTCATATTAATATCTACAAAATAGAGACCAAAAGCAACTAACTTTTAGCAAATTCTAAGTTCTTGGAGCATCAGAGGTTTCTTAACATTAAATCTGCTGAAGAATCTCTACTCCAATATCTGACATTGTATGTTCTTGTAAATGTATTCTAATGCATGGTCACGCTACAAAATGACTATCATTACTGCTGTCACAGGCTATGGCTACAGGAAGACCATGACTAATGCTAAGCTATCAGCACCTTCAGTGCATGGCATATTCTCATAATTTCTCAAACTGACCATGGAACCAATTTCCACTGATCCCTAAGTCATATTATAGCTTGACAATTACTTTGAGTTCATTAATAATGTATACAGTAACAGTTCTCATTCACAATCAAGAGTTTAATCAGGCCCATGTCTCACAGGTACCAAATGAATCACAACATTATCAGTATGAATGCCAAGAGGTATTTTCTTAACTCAAATGGTCTAAGCTAGTCAAGCAGAATAAATAGTGAAATGATCCCATCTAAACTTAATTTTAAACTCATCCAATACTTATTTTGTAGTGGTATTTAATGTCTGAAAATTACAAGAAATGTAATCAACAGCAACATTTAGTTCATCCATTGATTTTTTTTAAGAGAAGAAAAGTGTGCTGGTATAGAAGTTTTAGTTATAAATATACCAGACAACTTTATCCTTCCAATTTATAACAATGATTCTTCTTCTCATTACCACCACTAGGAAAGAAAAAAGAAATCCTAGAGATGCTCAGGCTGAAAGCACATACTTGTGTTAACTGTACCAGGTATTTTACTGATAAACCTGATCCAGCTTTCTGTAGAGCTCACATAATGTTGATTTATTTTCATTACCATCATTTTAGCATTGTTAAAATCAAGGTTATATCATCAGACAGCAGTACCATTTCCAAATATTCTATTTGTATCTTTTAGGTGAACATTTGATTTGTAGTTTGCTTTGATGGACGTAGATGCAAATGAGACTTCAGAAATGAATAATATATTTTGATAAGGAAAAAGTTCTAACAAATGCTTTGAAGACTATAACAAAGACATCTCATAATCCTCAGACAATTTTTGTAAATTGTCACTGTTAATAAAAAAACATTATTTTGAACAGCTTACCTTCAGGACAAAAACAATCATATCCGTTGACATCATTCTGACAGACAGCCCCATTCAAGCAGGGTGCTGAATTACATTCATTCACTTCTGTGTCACAGTATTGACCTGAAAAACCTGCACAAAAAACAGAAGATTTTGATTTTTGCAGTTCTCATGTTATTGCAGTGCAGGAAAACCCAAGCCTGCAACCTGTGGGAAAGACCAATGTGGCTCGGATCCTGCAGGCATTACCACCAACTCTACAGCCTCTGTGGAACATACATAATAAGTTACTTCTCTGGATTTCAGGCTATTTCAACCTCCCATTACCCCCACCCCCGGGGGGGGGCACCAAACAGGCCCATACTAAGCCCAAACCAAGGTCTGCCCCAAAAACTCTGAGAAAGAGGTAATTAGCAGAAATGGCAAAAAAAAAAAAAAAAGACTTTCCAAACTGTGCAGATTTATCTCAGGCCTCTCTCACCAAAGAAGATAACCACAATTCACCAAGACCAAAGGGCATTTCTTTGTTACAGTATATTTGTAAATATAAGGTCTATCATAAATTTACTTCTATCATATGGCTATTTCAACTGGAAAAATCAAAAGACACTGGAGTCCCTATTCAAATTCAGTCTGACTTTAACGACATCTAAAATATAGCGTGCCAGACGCTCAGCAGGTGTAAACTGGCACAACTGATGTTCACCAGTTGCAATTCTGGTGTGGAAATGTTAACATTTTTATAGTACGTTGTTCCTCCAAAAAAATAAAAATAATAGGCTTCTATTTTTCTCAGCAAGCCAAGGCCAAATTGTATGTTAGTTGTAATATAATCTAAAATTAAACAACTGAAAGTTAAACAAAATGACTGACGTTTTCCATGGCTCTTTAAAAGGCAACACTTTTCCTGTTTTCTTTGAATTTGTGCCACATTTCTGATTTTGCACCTGTCAAATCCTTTCTGTCATTCACACCAAGCACTCAAAAGTTTTTGGTATCACAATGAAACATTGGTATGGAGCATATCTGTGGAACACCAGCAGTTTGGTCTGGACTGAAGTATTAGCCAGGCTTTTCCTCAACCAGATAATAAAAAATGCAAATATCACTATATGTCATACAGAGGATAAGTCATAATTCTCACAAAGAGAATATAGTTTAGTGATAAAACATCAAAAGTCATTTATCTGAGGTAAAAGGGAAGCATTTGCAAGACAGGTCAATGTTTTGCAAGAAGTATGCATTGGATTTTTTATGGGGTTTTTTTTTTCAGTTTCGGTTTATTATTAACATTTTAATGCTGGTTCAAGAGCTCTATTTGTAAAACCAGTCAAGTAAAAGAGACCCAATAAATGATACAACAGGTACTACAGTTATTCCAAGATGGAACCAGTAGAAAGCTTCAGTAAAGAGACATTATTAACAAAATTAGGGTTTAAAATAATGTTACCCACTCACATCAAAGGGTAGGCAAACCTGTTGGGATTGGCAGTAACATGGAACAGTTCCAGCAGCAAGGGAGAGAGACTCCCAAGGGAGAACAGCAAGCTGCTTTCCTGAGAATCTCTTGTACCCATTGGCCATCTGGAAGGAGGAATGGTGAGAGGCAGCATTCCCAGTTCCCAGGATTTAGCTCAGATTATGGACCATCTTTTGGCTCCATGCCAGCAGCCAACATTCCACACCAGAGTTAGGAATGGAAACCCAGCTTGACAGAAGCTGAAGGTCTTACCGTAGATGGTCTTAGCTATGGGGCTGCCTTGCCACTTGCCCTGGGGCCCTACACTGGAGGGGTCCCAACCATAGGGCCAGGGCATTATGGCTGGGGGACTGGCTGGGGCTACCAGCAGCAGGGAACACAGCAGGGAGGGCGGTGACGCTGAGAAGCTAGTGGGGGTCTGGCAGCAAGGCCAAAGGGCTGGTGGGGCAAACTGATCACCTGTTTAGGAGGCACTGTTACTAGACTTGCCCATCACCTTGGAGTATGCTCATTTATTAGAATTACCAATCAGTTACAACATTACACAATTTCAACTGGAATATTGGGAAATCTAGCCCAAGTTTGATTATAAAAGTTAGGTTTAGAAAGGTTATACCTGAACTGAGAGAGAGAGAAAAGGAGATAGATTAAATTAGATTTCAGGGGAAAAAAAGTGGGCTTAACCAGAGGCAGAGAGAGACTGACTTTGGGGGGTCTCACCATTCAGCATACCTTGAACCATTCAAGGGTTCCCAAGGGACAACATGTTCAGCTTCGAACCTGGAGTCCTCAAGAAAGACAGAGCCCCCAACACATCCATTCAGCAGAAGATGAAATCCTGGGGAAACTGATACAGCTTTTGAATCCAGGCATCAAAAAAGATTTTGGAACTTGGGGAGGAAATTTTGTAGGGAAGAAACAATGGTTCAGGAAAGACCACCAGATTCATTTACAGGGTAAACAATGACTCAAGGAAGTGTACCAGAGTTCTTTTGTTTAGGTTGGAAAATAGGAATTGATCATTGCTAACTATAGGCAGTGTTCCTTCAAGGGACAATCTCAGTGTAAACAGGCAGATTCCATATTTTCAATATCAGTAAAGGATTTATGACTAGAATTGGTATGATAACTGCTGAGCTTGGTGTGTTCAGGCATTGGTTCATTAACAGCTGGAGCAGAAATCTCCCAGTGTGTGATGCTTCCCTCCTTCACTGATCCAGAGTTCAGTGTGGTTCCTGCCATGGAGCTTGGTTCTCCAGTTGGTATGCTAATGGAGATGTTTCTTTGTTCCATTTTTATGCAGATGAGGCTCTCTGTTTTCCATTCAGTGAGCTAATGGAGATCCACTTCAAACCGCTATATTTAGTGCCTTGCATCTTGTCAGTTTCCAAAGGGATAGCCGTGTTAGTCTAGTCCAGGAAAAAAAACAACAAGGAGTTGTGTGGCACTTTAAGACTAACAGATTTATTTTTCGCATGAACTTTCGTGGGAGAAAATCCTGCCTCCGTCTCACATCTTTGATGTAGATGAGGCTAGGGGAGTTGCCTTTATTCTGCCACTCTTGTCCTACATGGTTTAGGTATGCCAACCTTTGCTTCTTAATTGCTTTTGGAAATCTGTCTCTGATCAGCTCTGGTTCAAGCAGGAACTGAACTGGGAGAGCATGAAAGGGGATTTGGTGAGTCTGACAGTAAGGGTTATGTGTCTTGTTTCCCCAAGAATACAAAGCTAACAATAGAAGGAAATAATAGAAGTAATAGAAGGAAATGGATCTCTTTCTCTCATGGACCATTCAGGAAGGACCAGGGAGTTTTTCTGGCCTTCCTTGCAACACCTGAAAGCCACAGCTCAAAGTGAAATAGCATGTTCGGACAACAAATATTTTGAAACGAGTCACCGTTGTTTTGAAACATGTTCTGATGGGATTGTTTTGAAACAATCATTTCAAAACAATGTTGTTTCATCACCAAATGGGGTTTAAGTTGTTTCGAAACAACAGTACGTCATGTGAACGTGAAGTTTCTTATTTTGAAACAACTTCTGTTGTTTCAAAATAAGACTGCCATGTGAACACACCCATAGAGAACTGAATCCTGGGACAGGTATGCTGAGGAGACTCTACCTTATATGGCAAGGAACCTGGGTACTCTAGCCTTGGAACTGATTAAATGCCTGATATAGGAGAACAAATAAGGAAGCCTGTGACACTTTTAAAGACTATCAAACTTATTTGTCACAAGAGCTTTAGTGAGAGAAAACCCCACTTTGTCCAGTTTTCTCCCACAAAAGCACAAGCAATAAATAAATAAATTTGGTAGTCTTTAAAAGTGACACAGGATTCCTTGTTTGTTTTGCTGAACTGAACTAATAGGGCTACCCCTATGTAACTTGGTATAGGAGAATTTGGGGGGGGGGGTGTGTATGTGTGTGTGTGTGTGTGGTAACATTTCTCCCTTTTGTTGAAGTTTAACAAAAGTCACAGCCTCTCACTTCATTCCATGTATGTGTTTGTTCTCATTTTGCCACTGTGTCCGTTTTAATGAACCTAGTGACTTCTATTTGACCAACCTGCACACGGCTAGCTCAGGACTCTGATGATTTGCAGTGACAGTTCATGTTGCAGAATTAGATTAACACTGCCTTCTGTTGTGGAAAGATTCATAGACAGAGACAAAGAGGGCTCAGATCATAGAATCAAAGAATCATAGGGTTGGAAGGGACCTCATAGGTCATCTATTCCAACCCCCTGCCAGAGGCAGGACCACTCCCACTAAACCATCCCTGTCATGGTTTTGTCCAGTCAGGCCTTAAACACCTCCAAAGATGGAGATTTCACCACCTCCTTCGGCAGCTCATTCCAAGGCTTCACCACTTGCCTAGTAAAAAAGTTTTTTCTAATATCCAGCCTCAACCTCCCTAACCGCAACTTGAGACCATTGCTCCTCATTCTGTCCTCTGTTATTACCGAGAACAGTTGAGCTCCAGCTTCCTTAGAGCATCCCTTCAAGTAGTTGAAGGTTGCTATCAAATCCCCCCTCAATTTTCTCAACGGTTCTTCCTGCAGACTAAATAAGCCTAATGCTTTCAGTCTTTCCTCATAGGGTTTGTGCTCCAGCCCTTTATTCATTTTGGTTACCCTCCTCTGAACTCTCTCTACCATGTCCCTGTCCTTTTTGTAGTGGGGAGCCCAAAACTGAACACAGTATTCTAGATGTGGCCTCACCAGTGCAGAATAGAGGGGAATGATCACATCCCTTGATCTGCTGGTAATACTTCTTTTGATGCAGCCCAGTATGCCATTGGCCTTTTTGGCAGCAAGAGCACACTGCTGACTCATATCTAGCTTCCCATCCACCATGACCCCCAGGTCCTTTTCTACACTGCTGCTACTTAGCTGAATGTTTCCTAGCCTGTAGCGGTGCATGGGTATTTTTCATCCCACGTGCAGGATTTTACGCTTGTCCTTATTGAACTTCATAAGATTTCTATTGGCCCACTGTACCAATTTATCTAGGTCTCCCTGAATCCTGTCCTTACTGAGAATGCAGTCTATTCCATCATCCACATTATTGATGAAAATGTTGAACAGAACCACGCCAGGACCGACCCCTGGGGCACACCACTCGTGACTGGCTGCCAGCTAGACATGGAACCATTGATTCCTACACGCTGAAACAGTTGATCTAGCCAGTTTTCTATCCACCTTATAGTCCACCTATCCAACCCATACTTCCTTAATTTGTCAATGAGAATGCTGTGGGAAACTGTATCAAAAGCCTTCCTAAAATCAAGGTATATGACATCAACGGTTCTTCCTGCATCCAGCAATCCAGTCATCTGATCATAGAAGGAGATAAGATTGGTCAGGCGTGATTTACCCTTTGTAAATCCATGCTGACTGTTCCTGATAACTTTCTTTTCCTCTAAGTATGTGAGGATGGATTCTTTGAGAATCTGCTCCATAATTTTGCCAGGGATTGATGTGAGGCTGACTGGTCTGTAATTCCCCGGATCCTCCTTTTTCTTGAAAATAAGCACCACATTTTTTTTTCCAGTCCTCTGGCACCTCCCCCGTTCTCCATGAGTTTTGAAAGATAATGGCCAGCGGTGCTGCTATCTCATTGGCCAATTCCCTTAGCACTCTTGGATGCAGTTCATCTGGCCCCATGGACTTGTGCACATCCAGCTTCTTTAAGCAGTCCCTAACCTGACCTTCTGTCAGCAAGGGACTCTCTTGTTCTCTCCCATCTGCCACACCCATGGTAGTGGGCTGGGAGCTGACCCTGCCTGTGAAAACTGAAGCAAAAAATGCATTGAGCACTTCAGCTTTTCCCTGATCCTCTGTCACAAGGATGCCTGCCCTATTCAGCAAGGGGCCTACACCATCCCTGATCCTCTTCTTGTTATTAACATACTTGTAGAACCCCTTCTTGTTATCCTTTATATCCCTCGCTCGCTGCAACTCCATTTGTCCTTTGGCCTTTCTGATTTTATTCCTGCAGTCCCTAGCAATATCTTTATATGCCTCCTTGGTCATCTGACCAAGCTTCCACTTCCTGTAAGCTTCCTTTTTATGTTTAAGCTCAGAGCAGAGTTCTCTGCTAAGCCATGCTGGCTGCCTCACATGTTTGTTCTTTCTCCTAATTGGAGTGGCAACTTCCTGTGCCCTTAGCAGGGTTTCTTTAAAATATAACCAACTCTCTTGGACTCCTTTCCCCTTCAGATTAGCTTCCCAAGGGATCCTGCCCATCAGTTCCCCGAAGGAGCCAAAATTTGCTTTTTTGAAGTCCAGGGTTTTTGTTTTGCTTCTTTCCTTCCTTCCTTTAATCAGGATCCCGAAGTCAACCATGTCATGGTCACTACTGCCTAGCTTGCCATTTACCTCTACGTCCCTGATCAATTCTTCCCTGTTTGTGAGCAGCAGGTCGAGCGGTGCAAGGTCCCTAGTTGGTTCCTCTAGCATTTGTATTAGAAAGTTGTCCCCAACACTCTCTAAAAATTTCCTGGATTGCCCATGCACTGCTGTATTGGCCTCCCAGCAGATGTCAGGGTAATTGAAATCCCCCATGAGCACCATGACCTGTGATCTAGAAGCTTCTGCTAGTTATCCATAGAACACCTCATCCACCTCCTGCTTCTGGTCTGGTGGGCTATAGCAGACAAAAAAACAACAAGCAGTTGTGTGGCACTTTAAGACTAACAGATTTATTTTTTGCATGAGCTTTAGTGGGAGAAGATCCCACTTTCTCAGATGCTTCGAAGATGGGTGAACTTACAGAAAGGAATGAAACTAAATATAAGAGGGTGTAAAACATAGGATCAGGTCATAAAGTAACAGCAAATCAGAGTAGTTTACAGGCTCAAACCATGGGAAGCCTGAAGTCAAATTACCCTTTGTAATGGGAAAAGAACCCATAGTCTCCATTGAGTCCTGCTTTCACAGAATTTAGCTTGCATATTAATTCGAGTTCAGCTGTTTCTCTTTGAAGTCTTGATGTCCCAGGTACATCTCTAACAACAGTCGTTAACAAATCCATCATTGAGTGATTAGGAAGATTGAAGTGCTCAGCAACTGGTTAACACCTCATCCACCTCCTGCATCTGGTCTGGTGGTCTATAGCAGACACCCACCACAACATCCCCCTTGTTGCTTTCCCCTCTCAATGTAACCCACAGACTTTCTACTGGCACGCTTCCACTTCCATAATGGAGCTCTGAGCACTCATAGAGCTCATTTACATATCGTGCTACTCCTCCCCCTCTTCTTCCCTGCCTGTCTTTCCTGAACAGTTTATACCCATCCATGGCAGAGCTCCAGTCATGCAGACTATCCCACCACGTCTCTGTTACTCCTATAATATCATAGTTCCTTGACTGCGCTAGTATTACCAATTCTTCTTGCTTATTTCCCAGGCTCCTCGCATTACTGTATAGGCACCTAAGATAGCCGGCTGATTGCCCTACTTTGTCATGTTGATTTCCAATTCTGTTACATAAACCTCCTTGCATTTTTTCTTGGAGTTCTCCTCCCCCACTCTCCTTGCATATTGGTGCTTCATTAGAGCACTTAAGACATTTATTTGATTCCCCCCCCCATGTTCCAACTACCTTCTCTTTTATTGCTGGTGCTACAGTCCCAGCACCCCCCAAGTTCCATCCCTTCCCCCAGAGCATCCACATTGTTACTTACCTGTGGGCTTTGGTCTTCTTCCCCCGTTGAACCTAGTTTAAAGCCCTCCTCACTAGGTCAGCCAGTCTGTGCCCAAATATGCTCTTCCCCTTCCTGGACAGGTGAAGGCCATCTCTGCCTATCAATCCTCTGTCCTGAAACAAGCCTCCATGGTCAAGGAAGCCAAATCCCTCCTGACCACACCATCTTCGCAGCCAGGCATTCACCTCTAGGATGCATCTGTATTTCGTCAGGCCTCTAGCCTTGACTGGAAGGATCGAGGAGAACACCACCTGTGCTCCAAACTCCTTCACCCTCTCTCCCAGAGCCCTGAAGTCATCTGCTGAGGATCACCTCTCACAGTATCATTGGTACCCACATGGATAAGAAGCATGGGGTAGTAGTCTGAGGGGCGGATGATTTTGGACAATCCCTCCATTACATCTCGGATATGGGCACCTGGCAGGCAGCATACCTCTCTAGAGGCCTTGTCAGGGCAACAGATGGGTGCCTCCGTTCCTCTCAGGAGTGAGTCCCCAATCACCACAACCCTACGGTTCCTCTTAGGTGAGGTGGCTGTGATCTGCCCAGCCTTTGGGGTGGATGGCATCTCCTCTACCTCCTTCAGTGTGTCCAGCACCGCATAACGGTTCCTCACCACAATGGATGGTGGGATGTGAGCAGGCATGGAGCACTGTATACTGCCAGAGGTGACCAGCTGCCAGTGTCCTTCCTCTGCCATAGACATCCCATCCATTTCCAGAGCTGTGGCATTAGCCCTTGGCACTGGGATAGGGACCTCCTCCTTGCAGGTCTCATCGTGGACACTGTCAAGGAACTTTTCCAGGGCATAGATACCCCTGACTTGTGGCACCTCCTCCATTAACTCTCCTAACTGTTTCCGAAGAGATGCTACCAGAAGGCACCTATCACATAGGCTCATCTCCCTAGCCTGATCATCAGTGGCAGGAAAATGAAGGCCACACTCCCTGCAATTCCACACCAGGGTCTGAGTGGAGATATCCATGGACAGACAGTCTGTCTGGCCTCCCTGAACCACCCCCCCCAACCCTCCCATCCATCCCATCACTTTCCCCAACTCCCTGACCCCCTCCCTAACTCCCAGTCCTTGCTGCCACTTCCCTGGCCTCCCTGAATCCCCCCTCAATGTCCAGGCCAATCCCTCCTCCCCAGGATCCCCTTACTTGGCCACTCCAGACGCCGGGGTCCCTTCCTTCCTCCAGCCCCAGCCCCGGCCAACTGTCCAAGCTGGCCTCCTGGCAACACTGGGGCTCCACCCTGCTGCATGGTCAGGGAAAGGGCTGGCTGGGGCTGTCTACCATATTCTCCCAAGTATAAGCCAAGTGCCTGTTTTGAAGCCAATTTTCAGGCACAAAATTCTCGGCTTATACACGATGATATATGTTAAAAGAAAAAAAATACTCATAACATTAGGCTGTCCCTGTTGCTATATACACCATAAGCAGGTGTGCAACTGTTTGGTGCTAGCTACATAAACAATAGTTTATTATACCCCCTATTCTTCCATTTGTACTAGAGAACAAAAGTTAGTACAGGAACTGGTTCTGGGTCTGATTCTGTTCAATATTTTCATCAATGATTTAGATGATGGTATAAAGAATACATTTAAAGTTGGCTTAAGGTACCAAGCTAGGAGGGGTTTCAAGTGCTTTGGAGGACAGGATAACAATTCAATATGACTTGAACAAACTGGTGACGTACTCTGAAGTAAGCAGAATGAAACTTACTAAGATGAGTGTAAAGTACTCCACTTAGGAAAGAATAATCCATTGCACACATATAAAATAGGCAATGACTGCCTAGGAAGGAGTTCTGCGGAAAGGGACCTGGAGGTCATAGTGGACTACAAGCTAAATATGAGTCAACTATGTAACACTGTTACCAAGAAAGCAAACACCATTCTGGGATGTATAAACAGGAATATTATAAGCAAACATAAGAGGTAATTCTTCTGGTCTACTCCAACCTGATTAGACTTCAACTGCAGTATTATGTCAATTTCTGGGTACCTCATTTCAGGAAAGATGGGGGCAAATTGGAGAAATTCCAGAGAACAACAAGAATGATTAAAGACATCGAACACTTGACCTATGAAGGAAAATTGAAAGAGCTGGGTTTGTTTAGTCTGGAAAAGAGGAGACCAAGAAAGGAAACAATAACAGTTTTCAAGTACCTAAGGGTTTGTATGAGGAGGAGAGAGAAAAAATGTTCTCCTTAACCACTGATGATACAAAAAGAAGCAATGGGCTTAAATTACAGTAAGGGAGGTTTAGGATTGACATTAAGGAAAAAAAAAAATTCTTAACTGTCAGGGTGATTAACCATTGGAATAAGTTATCTAGGGAGGTTGTGGAATCTCTGTCATTGGAAGTTAAAGGCAAGTTAGACAAACACCTGTCAGGGAAGGCTTAAGAAATGGCCAAAAATACATATTTAAGCATCAGTATAGTTGAAAAATAGCATCCCTGAGCATGTATCCAAACTTTATGGTAATTACAAGACTCTTTAATAGTGCACTATCATCATATATAGTGTCATAATCCTTAGGAAAACTAGCCATCTAATGAACAATTGTAATATAACTTAAACAGTTTAGTTACAAAATTAATCTTGGAAGTACTAGACTAGCTCAGTTTTTCCTCTGGCTTCACTAAACAGAATCTGTGATTGAAAGATCAACAAATTCTTATTCTGAACTTGATTTTGTCTTGACCATAAGTGAGAAATGTCTGGTTAAAGTGTTCGTCAAATCAGGAGAAATTGGTTCTAAAATCTTCAGAGAATTCTGCGGGTGAAATTCAAGATATCGTTATCAAGTACAGTGTGTTGAACACATAATTAATTTAAGTTCTTCAGTGATCCCTGTTTCTTGAACAACTTTTTTGTTTCTTTTAATAATCTTTCAAATAGCATCACTGCACATCCACATCTTATTTTGTTATAAAGTTTATCATTTTATTATTAGCATACTTTTTAATGCTTGTTAAAAGCTACACATTCACCCTAAGTAGTTTTCACATATGTTGTTATTATTTTTACTTGTCCAGATATTCTCCAGTGTGACTAAATTCACATAATCAGTAAGAAGAGCATTTAGATCATGGAAAATATTTCTTATTGCAGTGACATGTTGATATTTGTGCCTTGTGAAGTCCCATGCTCCTTTCATAAGACTGGCATCGTCAGCAGGGCAAATGCTTTCTGTCTTCCAGTCTTCCTTACTACTTCAAACACTCTACTAGTAAAATACTTTGCAGGATGTCTGTTCTCTGCTGCTTCAATGTTCTTGTGAAAAATAACTGAGATGCAATCATAGAGTATGATTCCTTCCCCACATTTGTCCACCCACCTGTCATTATTGCCAGACAAAGTGCTTCATTGATTTTTATGCCCTATTTGCATTGCATATTCATATTCTGATTGTAGATGAAGTTTGCTCAAAGAACATGTGCTGGGTAATTGGTGTGATGGTCTTAATAGTTTAAATGCTGCCTGCTAACAAGTGCTCTCAGCAACTAATAATGGAGTACCAAAAGCATGTATCAATTCTGTAAGAACTTTTATCACTTTTTGTTGATATTCAGGTGTCATCTTGGCTATTAAAGAGTCTTTTTTATGGTTGGTTCAATGTTCCCTGTAAGCTGCGCTGGTGCGCTGCAGCGTAGCCCGCCGCAGCCACCAGCGCAGGGAAGGCAGCCAGCAGTGCACTGCCGGCAGCCAGAGTCCCTGGTTAGAGCTCCTTGTGGAGCAGGGGGTTTTGAAAACTCCCTCCCACAAAAGCTCTAACGGAGCATGCCCAGAAATTCTGGGCATGCCCCGTAGAGCTTCTCTGGCCCAGGAGTTTGGGCTGGGCTCTGCCCCTCCAGTCCAGCCCGGAGGTAAGTTTGTGAGGAGGAGAGCAGAAGCAGGGGGCCATGCTGCTGGGAGCGGGGCGGGCAATGCCAGGGCCGGGCGGTGATGCTGGGAGCGGGGGGGCGATGCCGGGGGGGGGGCGAGCGGGAGCCGGGGGGCGGGGCGGCGCCGCAGGCCCGGTTGGGGGGGAGAGCGTAGCAAGCAACAGGAGTTGCTCAGCTGCTCTCTCCCCTTAGAGGGAACATTGGTTAAGATGCCTATTGTTTTTCTGACAACTGAGAAACTGAACAGTTTACTACACTGCCACTGTGAAAGAACAACTTCTGGATCAAGAATGTTTGTTGGCCGTACAGCCTCTGCCAGTCTCATCTTCTTCACACTCATCTTCTTGATCTTCATTTGACCCCAGAAGAATTGTTTAATGTCGGAAAGACAATTTATATATACAAGGATGTGTTTGGTCATTCCAATACATTTTGAAATGAACATTTCATTTGTTGGTGTAACAAGGTGCTGGGGGGGGGGGGGATGGCTAATCCCCTGGCCAGCCCACTATCACAACAGCCTCTGTAGCTGAGGGGCAGCAGAGCTGGTGAGCTGGGCAGTGGCCTGATTATGTGAGGGGAGGCACCGTCAGTCTATGCAAGCTAAGCAGTGGCCCGGGCTTGCTCTGGAAATGGGCAGTAGCTGCCCCACTGAACCAGCAAAGTTTATATGCAAGCCCAAAAGGCAAGAGGGAAGGCAGAGAGAGGGGAAGGGAGTTTAGACTCTTTGCCTGTCAGTTCAGACAGCCAAGCTGTCTGTAACTTCTTACTTAGCTGCAACTACTAAACCACAACTCTGGAAGGCTGTGGATGCTGTTCTGAGCAGGCACGATACCACAGTTTGGCTCAGCTAAGCAGGTAAAGCAATGCATGCCCACAGTGCCACCTGCAAAGTGGGGGCTTTGCTGCCCTAAAAAGGGCACAAACTTTTAACTGCTTAAGCCTAGATGCATCCACCTCTGAGCCTCAAAAGCCCCTTGTACCCCTCATCGGGCAGAGCTCTGCTAGGAAGCAGCAAGCCCATCAGTTGGCCAGAGTTGCTTGGCTTTCCCGCCAAGGTTCTGGACTCCCTTGGCTACGATGACAACCTTGATGTTGGTCACCGTGTTCAGCTCTGTCATTGTTTGGTTATGAGTATTTACTCAAACCCCTAAAACCTTGCCGGCCCTGTATAAGCAGCCCCCCTCCCTGAACCTCCTATTTTACTTAATCCTTATAATATCCCTTACTATATAGTGATGAATAACAGCCTAGATTGTAATTCAGCCTTAATTAAGGGGTAAAATGTAGGACTAAGCATAGGAGTGGGCACTGATATTATTTTGTTTGCCTTAAGCATTTGCTTCTTCGTATTCTGTCTTAGATTAGTAAATAAAATTCAGGAAGAGGGCTTCCCATAACTCATTAAGTTTTCACTAATCTGCTGTCTGCAGAACTTGTACCCACCATTTATTGTGGCTAAAGCATTTTATCATTGCTAAATAGAGTCAGTTTGACCAACTTGCTGGTCAGTGGTCCTCTCCTCATGCTATCCTAGGGACCTCCTCCTCATGTCCCTCCTTTGCGCAGGACACTGTCTCACTGAACACCTGTAAGACTGCTGGCTGAAGGGTGGCACTGTCAGGGCCCTGGAATTCTTTTATAACTTATAAATAAAAGCATTGGTGACAGCAAAGAAAGGTCTTTGAGGCCTTTGTTGGCCAGTGTTAAACTGAAGTACAGGGGCTGCATCAAAGGAACCCCATTCAGGTGGTATCTGCAAAGCACAGGTATCTTTTTGTCTGAATTACTTGGTGTGGAAACACATCTGTATGTTAGAAGATGATCATGCCATTTTGGGAAATAAATAAATAAATAAATAAATCACTTGAATTCTAGATGTGGCTGGTTCCTCTTGTATGGATCTCAGCATCAGGATTTGGAGGCAGGGTCCATTCCTGCCCCTCAAGATTTTCTTCTAAAATCCTGCAGACACTGGCCTCTTGCTACTAACTCCTTGACTGTACAAAAGCAAGCAGGCAAGCAGCAAATTGTTGTTTCCTTGCAGTTCAGAGTCTCTGAGCCTCCTAGTCTCCAGAGCAGTGGTTCCCAACTTCGGGTCTGTGGATCCCTGGGAGGCTGCAGAGTGGCTCCAGAGGATCTATTGACAGGCTGGGAGCTGGGGCTGGACACTGCCAGGGTCTCTGGTGGTGGTGAGGGGTGCAAAGAACAGGCTGGGCAGCTGGGGAGCATGGGGGGGCATGGTCACCACAGCCCCTGCTCCTTGGCTGGGGGATGGGGCCATGGTAGCTCCATGGGCAGGGGCAGGGGGCCATGGCCACTCCCGTGGGGCCATAGCCACTCCCAGCTCCCCAGCAGAGCAGGAGGACATGGCCACTCCCAGTTCCCCAGATGGGGAGGGGGCCATAGCCACATCAGCTCTTTCTCCCTGCCAGGAGAGTGGCATGGGCCAAATCTTACCCATGGTGGCAGGGGAGGGGGGGTGCAGACATGCTTTAGTTAGAAAGGAGTCCCCAGCCTTAAAACGGTTGAGAACCCCTCCTCCAGAAGACAGATGATATCTTTGGGAAGAGTGGGCAGCTCACCAGGGCCAGACAGGAAGTGGCAACTTTCGGTTGCAGCCGCTTCTCCTCGCCTACTTGCATTGTTTCCTTAGCAATGCAGGCAGCAAAACACAGGAAAGCGAAAGAATCACAGAAAGTGAAAGAACCTCTGAGATGCCATTGAGTCCAGTCCCCCGTACTCATGGCAGGACAAAATCAAGTTCAGAATAAGAAGTTGTGGGTTTTTTGGTCACAGATTCTGGTTAGTGAAGCCACAAGGAAAAATTTGAGCTACTCTAGCATTTCCAAGATTAATTTAATAACTAAACTGTTTAAATTATATTATGATTGTTTATTAGATGGCTAGTTTTGCTGATAATTATGACATTATATACGATGATAGTACACTGTTAAAGATTCTGGTATTCACCATAAAGTTTGTGTGTATGCTCAGATTTACTATTGTTCAACTATACTGATGCTTGAATATATATTTTTTGGCTGTTGTCACACCTTAATATAGGTTGGGAAATTAAAATTTTGAAAATAAAAGCATCAATATAGTGGAATTGTGAACAAAAAGGAAGGTTATAATTATAGGGCTCAGAAACAGTGTACAAATAGACTTGATGTTATAAGACAGGTTCAAAAAACCTCCCTTTTCTAGAGAAAATAACTTGCCAAATGAACATTACATATTTATTCACTGTTATGCAGTTTACACAGCATAATATTAAGGATTAATAGTAAATCTGAGTATATATCCAAACTTTATGGTAAACATCAGACTTTAAGTGTATGCCTATACTAGCAACTTAGTTTGAATTAAAGTGGCTTAATTTGAACTAACTTTTCACCTGTCTACATCAGGCTCTCCTTAGTGAAGAACACAGTTCAAACTACGTGCTTAGGTCGAACTAAGTACAGTGCAGACCAGGACTAACCTAAGTAGAACGGAGACCAGGACTAACACTTAGTTCGAACTTAGTAAGTTTGAACTAAGGACAGTTAGTTCGAACTAATAAAGTGGACTAATTTGAACTAATGTTACTTCAAATTAGTCTACTTTGTTAATTTGAACTAATAAGTTTGAGGTTAGTTCAAACCAACCTTAAACTTATTAGTTCGAACTAACAAGTTTGAACTAACTTTCCCTAATGTAGACATAGCCTAAGAGAAAAAGAGATTGAATAAATTCTTGGGAGGAAGGAATTATGCCACAGCAGTAGTACTCTGTCGTTGTCACTTTTACCTTCAAAGCTCGGTTACTAGCTCTAGTTCTTGTTAACTTATAAAAAAAGATAATTTATAAAGTTATGTTATCATATAAAATAACTTGACAATTTATAAAACGCCCATTTGGATTCATATCAGTTGATAATCTTGTGCCATTAAAAAAGTGCAGTTGGCTAATAGATCATTCAATTTATTTCCTTCTAGTTGTTTCACATTCACAGACAGGTATTTTGAGAGTCTGTACTCATAAAACATAATAAATTTAACAGTAACACCCTTTAATATTAAAGCAATATAGTATATGAAAATGAAAACATGACTATTTAAACGATTATACCCTATTTCATTTTGTCCTGTGACATCGGTTTGGGATCATTTTTGTAGTAGTTCATTGAAAAGCTTTGCTAAGTCAATGGGAGTTGTACATGTGCAATGATTGTAGCCTCAAACACTTGCATTTTAACTCATATCTTAAATGTACACAGGGCCAGACCAAGACCTTGGTGGTCCTGGGGCTGCCTGCTCTTTTGCCCCCCCCCCCCAACCGTACTACACGCAACCAATACTGTGTAGATGGGGTCCAGGGCCTGTAGCCTGGCTGGCTCTGGGGGCATTTATGGCTGAGGGATCTCCAAGTCCCATAGCCAGGCAGCAGCCCAGTCTGGGTCCCAGCCAGCAGTACATCACTCCAGGAGTGGTCAGGACTCCCTCTCCTGCCTGGTAGCACTTGGCACTGTGTTGGCCACCCCAGCATGTGGAGAGGGCCAGCAGCAGGGCAACAATAGGCTAGGGATGAAGGATGCAGAGCTTGCGAAAGCTGTGCAGCATGCATGGGGCGAGGATTTTCCCTCCCTTTGGGAACACTGTAGTAGGCTGGACTCTGTGGCATGATGGAGGCAGGGCAAGGGCAGGGCAGCACGCAAGCAATGGGGCCTAGCTTGTGTTACAGCAGAGTCAGGACTAGGGTCAGATTATTCTGTGGCTGCAGCCACTAAAGTCCCTGTGCTAATCCAGCCCTGTGTGTATATTTATATTTTCCAGAATGAAGTTAAAAACAGAATGAACTTCACAGTATGATAGAAGAATTCTCTAGTCTTCAGCTTTGGTGTAGAAAACATGGAAGGATTAAAGCAGAATAGTACCTATTTTATTTTGTGAGTCTAATTTCTTATTATGGTGATAGGGTAAAATAGTCTTTTGTAGATGGAAAAAGAATTGGAATTTACAGAATGCAGCATTTGAGGAATTAAACACCATGCAAATGAAATTCTGAAAAGCAGGGTAAATTACTGTTAATCCTTTACTCCTAAATTATTCTAAACACACAAGAATTAGCAAAGTTTAGTTGTTCCTAATTAGTTTAGAATTGCTTCTGTAATGCATTGAAAACTGGATTCTTTGAAAAGCATTCCAGATTAACGGAGCAGTTAGCTATTTATCTTATACAGGAATGATCAAATCTTCCTAGTTTAGAAGTTTAGTTCTGCAGCTAATTTGTCTCAGCATCTGCTATTAAAGTGCTGAACTACAAAAATTTGGTCTTAGAGATTCTTCCAAAACATCATGTTGATATTACAGATATTGCAAAACCCAGGTATCAGACTCCTTCTCAATATAAAAATGAGATAATTTTCCCCAAGACAATTTGCACTAGATTCTTAAGTGTCAAATATGTAATATTAAGATTTTGTTATCTGTGTCTGTTTTGCAGAATTGTTCTTAATGATCTGATTGAGCAGCTCCCTAGACAAATCTCATCTGCCTTAGATTGTTAAATTAACGTTCAAAATGTTATATTGTTAAAGGCAGGCTGGAAGGCCTAGTCTTCTATTTTATGGAATCTGCTGCCATCTCATTATCTGTTTAGAAAACATCCACTTCACAGGAGAGGTGGCAGGAATGGTAATGGGGATTGTGGTGCCCCCCGCAGCAGAGCGACGCCGGCACATCTAAGTGACGTCATCAGAGGAGCACAATGGCGCTGTCCCCTTTTGGCGCCCCTCAAATGCTGGTGCCCTGCTGCAGCGCAGGGGCTGCTTGCTGCCTAGCGCCGACCCTGAGAGGTGGAAGAAAGGGAGATACAACAATTTGAGTATAGTGCACCTCCTCTTTCAAGTGTGTGTTAGATTATACTTACTGATTAATATAAAGATTTCTCTTAGCTGTGCTTATTTTTTTAACATATTACAATCCTCCAGTAAATTACAGGTGGGACAACTCACTTCACAAAGATTGTGATTGAAATTCACACCAGAATTCAAGCTTTTGCCATTCACACGGTTACAAACTGGAATTTTGTGAATTCTCTTCTGCTGCACACAGCAACTTCAAAATTACCCACAGGACTCCCCCCTTCCTCCTGCTGTGGGGTAGTTCAACACTCTTCCGGGTCATCAGGGTCAGAGGAAATCCTCTGCCACATCAGCTCACTTCATAAACTCTTGTCAGAAAGGGGCCCGATAAGATTGAAGTCCAACATAGCTTACTTCTATAGTGAACAATTCCCATGATTAACAACAATGGACCACTGAAGGACACTAGCAGCCTACTCCTTTCTCATGTTCTGGGATGGCAGATTACCCATCTTCTGTCATGGCAGCAACAATGAGGTTCACTGACCCCTCAGCCAAAAGATGTTAAGAAGTATTCCTGTTCATCTGGGGCTAAAGGTTTCTGAATAGCACAAATGCACTTTGGAGCATTTCTGCCTCATCACAGTGGAAGACAATTGGAATAGTAAGTGTTTCTATAGTCATACTGTTGCTCAGTCCACCTGCTGAGGAAGACTCTCTCTTGGTTTGGTCAGATTAGTAAGGCTTTTTGTTAGCTTCTACAAAGAGAAGATGGGCTGCCTTCATACAATTTTGGAGGAAGTAATAAAAAGTAATAAATGAGAGGGGGAATTATTCTAAACAAAGGTTAAGCAGGTCAGATGGCACACATAATATAGTCAATATTTGTTCAGAATAAATACCAAAAGCATGTAACTGGGCTAAAATAGAAAAAAAATATACAGAGTGTAAAGAAAAAATGTTCAACATTGAGATAAATTATTCCTGAAAAATAATCTACACAGGGATGAGGTAGAAATCCCAACAGTTTATAGAATGCCCCACATACACAGTAGATGAAACTTTATGAAAGCTTTCAAGAGAGGAAAGAATCCTGCATTGTCAAAGGAATGGAACCAAATATCTAACAGGTTTTTTCTGTCTAATTTTGATATATCAGTGAATTTAAAGTGAATAAATGTGTTCATGTTTTTAATTCCTTCAGAGACAGAAGTACATTAAATTAATTATTTCTGGATTTTGCAAAGTTCCTGAGCTGGCAGGCAGCAGTGACTCTTGGGCACAGTTCATGGAAATACTGCAACTACCTGGTTTATAAAGGTGAAGTCTTTTATTTTGAATGGTAGTGCAGTAAAAAATACCAGGAAGGAGAGAATTATTTGTAATAAGAGATTAATTTTGTTCAAGCCATAAAGATTTTTTTTCATTTAGACAACTTGAATTTTATTCAAATGTTTTACACCCTTTCATTTTTTGTTTATTGTAAAGATTAAAATATTTGGAGCCATATCTTCAGATGCCAGTGAAGCTATACCAATTTAAGCTACCTGAAGTGCTGATTTTTTTTAAGTTACTTACAGACTGAGTAGTAAATATACAAAACACTAAAACCCAAAAGGAATGCCTCTGAAGAGTTAAAATTAAAGCAACGGAAGAACTATCACATCCTGAATAAATTATGAGCCTTTAAGGGCTTGTCTACAAGATAAATTGCACTGACATAACCTGAATCAGCTTCTAAATAGGCATAATTAAACTGGTATAAAAGACTGGCAGGACACTTATTTTGGTAAAAGGCTAGTTTGTATTAGTAGAGCTTAAACCATGTTCCTAATCAATTTACTATATGACAAAATAGAGTGAAACAATGAGGTCAGCGTAGATTGTCCATCAGTTTAACCACTTCTGATAAATAATTAATTTGGAGTTGGTCATAAGGTTGTAATGCAAACTGTGGATTATGTAATAATCATATTGATTACTTAGGAACCCCAGTTATCACTCTGAGGGGTGACAAATTCTTGTCCCAAAGTCAAGCTGATTATTATAAAAATTATTAAAATTACACATAGTTGGTAACACCAATGTGCACAACCACAATACTCATACTATCAGAAATCATCTATAACTCCAAATAGTTCATTAATACAGGGGTTCTCAAACTGTGGGTTGTGTCGTTGTGGGGGGTTGTGAGCATCTTAGAGGGGCGTCACAACATTTTTTAGAGTTTTGTAATTTGCTTTGATTAAAGTAGGGGTATCAAACTTATGGCCCACAAGCCAGAGCCAGCCTGCTAAGGGTGCTGATCCAGCCAGTGGAGCTGCTGTTTGGGAGCTCTTTGCAGCACAAGCAGCAAACACCAACTGCCGGCAAAGTAGAGCAGAGTCAGGCACACACCCACACACACACTCTGACTCATTCACATGAGCCAAGTCACAAGCACTCCAGTCAATCCTAACTCAGCTCTGTTGTGGTTTGCTGACCAATCAGAGTCTGTCACAGCAGGCTGCCCAGGCTCCCGGAGAACCACCACATTGGCCTGTTCACTGTCAGTCAGTCATTCTGTCAGTCAGCATGCTAATCTGAGTGACTGCACTTTGAATAAAGCACAAATAAGAAAGGAAAAAGTGGCTGGGGCCCATGTGGGAACACACCAATCAAAGGCCAGCCAAGACTAAGCCTAACCAAAAGCCAGCATGCTGAATGACTGTCAGTTTGTGGGGAAAAGGGGGAATGGCAGGATCCCAGCCTGCCTGTGACTGAGACTGGATTGATTGCTGCATGGGGTAGGGGAAGTAGAAGGGAAGGTGTCTGGGAGGTGCCTAGCAGGGGAAGGGGAAGGGGCTAGGAGTCATTGTGGAGAAAGAGAGCCCACAGGACAGGGAAAAGGGAAGGTGTTGGAAAGCCTGCAGGGTAGCAGAAGGGAAAGGGAAACCCATGCTGCTCTGAATGTGACAGGCGGAAATAACCCTAACCCCAATGAAATCATTAGTTTTATTCATGGGGGGCACACAAATTCACTTATCATTTTAGGGGGTCATGATATCTCAAATCTCTCTAATATATTTAGCACAGTCACAAACATCCCAACTCAGGAAAGCAGACAGAAAGACTGCAAAATGTAGCTCTAGACATCTATATACTTACATAGTCTCTTAGAGGATGACCTGAAATGTTAGCCATCATCTTCCTTTTCACAAACACCTTCTTCCTCATCACCTTTGGTCATCGTTTGGGTTCCTTCCAAGGATTTAATCTGTCTATCTGATGGTACACAGGCTGGGACGCAGCTTTTATAATACGTCATGCTCAGGGCCATCCCTAGGGGGGTGCGAGGCCCTGGGCGAATCACCCTCTGTGGGGCTTCCACGCAGCCCCCCCCCACTGGCACTGGTGGGGCAGGCCAGCCAGCACAAAGGAGGGGCAGACCCATTCGCCGGTGGTCCCATTCTGGGGGCTGGGAGAGCCGGCCAACAGTGGCTCCCAATTCAGCGCTCCCGTTCCGTTCCTCTCCCCTGCCACACGCCCTGCTTTCAGCTCTGTATTGGAGGCAGCAAGGAGGGGGTGGGAGGCCACATGGCTGGGGAGGGAGTGATACAGGCCCTGTGATGCCTCCCGCCCCCTTCCCTGCTACCTCTGGCACAAAGCTGGAAGCAGCATACTTGGTGGGGGGCAAGCCAAGAGCGCTAAACCACGCCACTGCTTTTGGCTGGCTCGCCCAGTCCCCGGCATGGGGTGGGGGGCAGCAGTGTGGGCCCAATGCTGCCTTGTTTGACAGGACAGTGCAGGGTGCCCAGAACCACGGGGCCCAGCGGATGGCCCTGTTTACACTGATGCCACTATTTCTAAGGCATATTCAGTATGACTCCCCCCCTTTTCTTTGTTTGTATTTCCTCCTCCTACTGATGTTGAAGGGTCCTTCTTCTACAGGTTAATATTTTATTATGTGTAACTACCATTTCAGTTCATAATTATACCCATCAACCTTTGCTTAAACAGATCTGCCATTATGGCTTCTATGTCCATTGTGGTGGCACTTATTAGAACACTAACTCCGACCATTAAGCAAGCTGTCCTTAGATTCTAAAAATCTAAATGTAATTGTTGATTTATATTACATCCTACTTAACAACACTTATGCTAACTTATGCTTCAGGGAATATTTACAGGACACTAAGTTTCTTTTGTTATAGATGAATATAATGTAAGCAGCTAAATATAATTAAGGCAAGGTCATAAATAAAGTCAAGTCAAACTAGCTCTATGGGCTACCGGGCTTTTTGTTATGTACTCTGTGTCCTGCTTAGTTTGCCATAGCTTCTATTCTGTGGCCTGCCTATCTGGTTTCTATAACAACAGAATTAGAATATTATGGGATAGCTCAGCCAGTTCTGTCTCTTCTCAGCTACAGTTCAGTAACCCTGCCTCTGTGTTTACATCTCTCTGTGCTGGTTTCTCCCTCATTGCAAGTAACTTGCAAGGATAAATAACAAAATGGTAATGAGGAATGGACTAACCTATGCTGCTACTGCTATCAGCAAGAAGCTTCAGTAAAACATAAGAAAAAGCTTTTACTGTTCTGGGTGCTGGCTGTACTGTTTGCTCACTAAGAAAACTGAAGGAGGAAGGAGGCAGGAGCAGAAAAGCAGTTTTAGTGAAAGGAAATTACCAGCAATTGTATGGGAACAACCTCCACATATGAACAAATTACTCTGAAAGAAAAGCAAAAGAAAAAGGCAACAAAGATTATATCTACTGGGCTTCTGGGGCATTTTGATAGGACTATTAAGCAAGGAAGTTGGCATACTGAACATTTTGAGTTTTTTGTTCTTACAAATAAAATAGGAGCTGATAAGAAGGTGGCAACTTTCTTAAGTGTCATAGGTTCTAAAACATATAGCTTGCTGTGCAGCATAGTGCACCCTCATAAGTCTGACACAAAACCTTACAATGACACTGTGGAAATCATGGAGGCACATTTTGGTCCAAAACCACTATCATAACAGAGAGATTTATGGTCCACAAAGGGAATCAAGAAGAAGGTAAAACAATTCTGCAATTTTAGCAGCTGTTAAGAAGCTGGCTGAGAACCATACATTTAATGATGTATTAAATAATACCCTTTGGGATAGATTAGGGTGGGGTCTGTACATTGAAGCCATACAGAACTGCCCACTGACAGATGATAAGAACCTTTCAGAAGACCACTGAAATTGCGGTTTCTTTGCAAATGGCAGCAAAAGAGGCACAAGAACTGAGTGTATCCACCAGAGGGCATAAGAACCTACCAACAAGAGAGGGGGGAGCTGTTAAAGTTATAATTCCTGATACACCACATATTGGCTATCTGGTATCAAAACTGAGTGTGTTGACAATGCTGAAAAAAGGGGGAGACACTGAGCATGCCTGCAAACATAAGAAAGAAGAGTCAAACAAAACAGATGAGCAGGAAAAACAAACAAACAAACAAACAAACAAACAAACTGCTGTTTGGTGGACCTAAAAGGAAAATCTACACATAGTAGATCATGATCAGGAAGATTAAAGTGACACTAAGTCAGAAGAAGAAGTGCCACTCCACATTGTGCCTGTGGGAGTTGGCTTCCATGAATCCTGGTTAACCTCGCTGTTGGAAGGTAAACCTGTATATATGCAACTGGACATAGGCACAGCAGTTTCACTGGTCTCAGACATTGTGTATAAGGAGAAGCTAAAGCATCTCCGGCTGAAACTGACAAAAAATATTCTGAAGATGTATACTGGAGATACTATACTCATGTTGGGCATTCCTGATGTTAATGTGGAGCTGAATGGACAGACTGCTTGGTTCCAACTGTTTGCAGTGGAAGGCAATTACTTAGCCTTAACTGGAAGGTCATGGCTTAGGGAGGTCAGACTGAATTGAGCAGAAGTGCACAGAATAAATAAAGTAATAAAGCTGTCAGACCTGTTTCTTAGGAACCATGTTGCTACTTTTGGGAAGGACTGTGAAGTATGAAAATAATAACTGTGAATTGAACATTAAGCCTGACAGTAAACCAAAACATCTGAAACCGAGAACTGTACCTTGTGCCATCAGCCCAAAAATTGAAGTAGACCTGGAGTTCCTGATCCAAAATAGAATGCCAGTACCAGTTTCCACACACTACTAAAACCAATACATGGATTCCATTGCCAGCACAAGATCTGGACATGAACTGAAGCCTGTTATGTTGTATTTAACAAGGCTAAATTTTCATTGCTAAATTCAAAGGTTTTGACACATTTTGATCTGTGCTAACCTCTACAGTTGGCCTGTGATGCCCACCCTTACAGCATGGGATTGGTCGTGTCATGTATTATGCCTCATAGAGAGGACAGAGCCATTTCTTTTGTGTCACACAGTAAAGCAGAAGGTAACATGCCCAAATTGAATGTGAAGCACTGGAAATTATTTTCAGAAGGCAAACATTTCACTGGTACCTGTTGGATGGAAGTGAACACTTCCACTGACCATCGAGCCGTAATATCAATTTGTGGATCATGCACATGCATTCCACCATTGGCTAGGACATGTGCTACATATATGCAAAGATGGGCATTGTTGCTTTCTGCGCATACATACAAGATCAAATATTGGGGATCCACTTTGTACTGCAACAGAGGCTGTCTCTCAAGATTTGTTTTACCAGTTAAATATCAAGATATTGGACACAAAGAAATTTCCTACTTTGAACAGGCAGAGGACACACCCACCACTGCTATTTAAGTAAGGAGGACAAGTTGCACTGACCAGGTACTGTCCCAAGTTATGGACCTAGTGATGAATGGAATGTCTCTATGGGACTCTCAGGTCCCACCCTGCCTTTTTTCCTACATGTCCAGAAGAATGGAGTTATCAGTCTATTATGAATGCTTGTGAATGAAATCTTTAGTTATTTTGATCTGTCAAAATTTTGAGTGACAATAACTTGCACATATTCTTTCAGAAATCGGAAAATTTTATGAAAGCAAACAGGATACGTCACATCACTTCTGCACTGTATCATCCATGCAGCAATGGATTAACAAAAATGTTTTTGCAGACAATGAAGGAAGCTTTACAATCTGTATTGGGACATTTGTCCATTCAAACGCTTCTGGACACCTTCTTACTATCCTACAGAAACACACATCATGCTAAAACCAAATAATCTCTGGCCTTTCTAATACTGGGATGACAATGGCAGACTTGTTTAGAGTTGTGGAAATCCTCCAAAGCTTGACAAATTGTGCAACATCAGCAGCACAATCAAGTCATCAGACATGCACACAGAGCAAAAGACCAAACCATTGGTTCTGGACAGCTTGTTCTAGCTCAAAATTACATTTCTGGAGCTAAATGTGTCCCTGCTGTAGTCAGCACCCATACAGCACATGCTTCATACACTGTCCAGACAGCAGATGATTTTACCTGATGACAGTATGTAGATCAGTTGTTGCCAGGTCAAACACATCCCAAGGTTAAATGTCTATTTGAACTCCCTTTTTCACCATTGAAGGGGAGATATTCTTGAGTTGTCACCCCTTCCTGACTCCCATCCACCTCTGTAGCTGATACAGCACCCTCACCTGTTTGAGCTACAAGTCCTGAGCCCATTATTAGACCTTTACCAATAACATCTGCTGGTGCAAGAACATGAGAAGTCAGCAGTAATCCATCTAGAGAGGGAGTTCCTCATCAATGGCTGAATCTTTACTAAAACAACAAGGAGTTGTGTGGCACTTTAAGACTAACAGATTTATTTTTTGCATGAGCTTTTGTGGGAGAAGATCCCACTTCCTCAGATGCTTCAAAGATGGGTGAACTTACAGAAAGGAATGAAACTAAATGCAGGGGGGTGTAAAACATAGGATCAGGTCATAAAGTAACAGCAAATCAGAGCAGTTTACAGGCTCAAACCATGGGAAGCCTGGAGTCAAATTACCCTTTGTAATGGGAAAAGAATCCATAGTCTCGATTCAGTTCTGCTTTCACAGAATTTAGCTTGCATATTAATTGGAGGGGATGCACATCCATGTGTCCTTGGGCTATGATTTATGTAACTTCTCTGTTCACTTTTACAGTGTAAATGAGTGTTTTGATGAAAGATGTGCCATACAAGCTCCCCTTATGAATGCTCTGATTATTGTGGTGGTATCATTTTTCCTGAAACGTCATGTATGTGTGTACAGATGTGAAGCATGTTACATAGCAGAGACCCTCAGGGCTTACTTTTGAGACTGGAGGGCTGCATGACAAAATAAATGCAAATTTAGTTGAGCTGCCTCATTCAGGTAGAAGAAAGAAAATCACCATAGCTCAGGAAGAAGGAGGACTGAGGGGGAAAGAGAAAGGAATGCAGACACTTTGGGGGAGGGGAAGTGAAGCTGCTAACTATTGCCAGAGAAACACCATCTTAGAACCAACTGCAAGATACTGAGCCTATCCATGTAGCCAGAAGGCTGGAGCTGACTGAAGACCACCAACAGTCAGTATTGTCGGTAAGGAAAAGGAGAACAGATTAAAGAGCAACCTTGGAATAGTGTTAGTAGAATAGTATGCGTTCTATATCTTTCATTTGCCAGTGGTAATGCCTGACTAGTAAATGATTGTTCAAGCAGTTCCCAGCCCCATCAGACTCCTAGGCCCCTGCCCCTGCCATGAGGCTGGGGGGGAGAAAAGGGGTAGCAGGGGGCTAGACAACCCATGGCCCCATGGTGGGGAGCCTGCTCTGTCCCTACCCGTGTTTGGTGGCTGCCCCCCAGCCAGGGCAGGGCATGGGCACGGGCAGGGGCTGCCGCAGTGTTATTTTGAAATAAAAAAGACGTGTGGACATACCCTTTGTGTTACTTGCCAGTTTCTCTCTGTGAGCAAATAAATTCCAAGGATCTAAATATAACAGCCTTATCTGCACCAGCTTATACAAGTTCTTCTCCAAAAATGAGCTATATCAGGAAAAACTAATAGTAGGTCTTTTGCTGATCAACAGATTAGTTGGGAAAAAAAAATAGCACCCCAAAACAGCATCACAAAAGTGGTAAGAGTTTTTAATGAAGACCTGGCCTTATAACAAAACTACACTAATGCTTCAAAAAATTAAAGAAAGTTTGAAAAACAAATATATTAAAAGTCAAATATTCAGGATGCAGTGAATGTTTCTATAGAAGAAGCACAGAAAGATTAAAAAGTACACCTCTAGCATTCTGATTTTTTTGTGTGGTTAAAAGTATTAGTTGTTCTCAGATTTATCGTTACCTTGAAATAAAATATTTTTGCATACAAAATATAAAAATGCCTAGTGTCACATAAGTACAGAACTCAATAATTCATATTGATTACAAAGGTATCAATTTGTTTGTTTCTTGTATTTCCTCATGTTCCCTCTTTGTTCTCATTAGATAATTAATATTACTACATCTGTTAATTGCCTTAGCCAACCAATGATCCATCTAGGACAGTATCCTTTCTTCCAACAGTGGCCAAAACCAGGTGCATCACAGGGAATGGGAACAGTTAATCATCAAGTGATTTATTCCCTGTCACCCAATCCCACCTCTGAGAAGGGACAATTCAGACATGGTTCTGCATTACTACTCAATCTGGATAATAGACAGTGATGGACCTATCTTCCATGAATTCACCGTGTTTTTTCTTGAATCCAGTTGTACCTTTGGCCTACACTGCACCCTCTGGCAAAGAGTTCCACAGATTTATTTTCTTTTGTTTGTTTTAAAGCTGCTGCCTACTAATTTCTTTTGAACATCTAAAGGGGCAGCTGTGTTAGTCTAGTAAAGCAAAAAAAAGCAAGGAGTCTTGTGGCACTTAAAGAGTAACAGATTTATTTATGGCATGAGCTTTCATAGAATCATAGGGTTGGAAGGGACCCCACGAAGTCATCTAGTCC